>CM031960.1:16988179-17718179 GCA_018749465.1 Paracanthobrama guichenoti | reverse complement strand
AACTGTTTGATAGTAGTGTGCATTTAATAGTTTGTAATTGGCATGATCATGACAGTGAGGATACTGAGATGCAAGTTGATTGTGTTAGAAAGCCGTACTGGCCATACTGCCGGGTGCAAAAAGGCGGGACATTCCATCTTGTGACGACTCAAGGTGTCGATGGGCCATCTTCCCCTCCTCACCTGCAATTAAAACAAATGAAATGGAAATAAGATACATTGTCCTCCTCTTTAAAATGTCAATACCCTAATCACAAAATCATTATCACAAATTATGTTCATAAAATTAAGGGGTGGGGTCTAATGCTATTTCATGCATTCTGACTTATTTACACGGTTAAAGAGTTGGATTCTCATGCTAAACGGTCAAAATAAAAACGAGTTGGGGGTATAACAGAGTATTTCTGTGCCAAATACACTCCTTCAGGTTTCAAACAAGATTCAGAAAGTTTTTTTGAGTATGGCCCCGTACGACGTAATAAAGGGCAGAATTTCTTGTATGGTAACTTCTCCCGGATGAGCGCATGCACACATCAACCAGAGCGAGAGCAAGAGCACGATCATCAACAAGCTTCGTTCGGGTTACGGGAGCCGTCGGCAGCGCTGTCGTTTTGTTTTTAGATCACAAAATCAACAATGTCACTAGAGAAGTGTGTTTTTGGTTGTGAGGGAAAGATAACCTTGTTCAGCTTCCCAAATAACCCAGCATTACGGAAAAACCATTCAGCGTTTCCGGAGCAGCAACGGAGTTCTGAAAGTGTGTTTGTTTCCGGTCATGAGTTGAAACTGCACGCGGTGAGTGAAACTGCATCAAATGTCTATGTAATTATATATATATATATATATATATATATATATATATATATATATATATATATATATATATATATATATATATATATATATATATATATATATATATATATATATATATATATATATAAACAACACAAACATATAGTGAGTTATCCAGGGATAATGCCATGATGTAGTGTGTGTGTGTTTGTGTGTGTGTGTTCGTGACTCTAGCTTCGCCAGCTGCACACCTCCATGAGTTTGGCTGTTTTCAGAAAGAATCAGTACAGCGACAATCGGTCTTTTATAAATATGATCATACTAAAGACTCTTTGGAGATATGAAAGATGCAGTACTACTCTATAGGTACTCAAGATTAACATGAGATTTGCAGAAACTGTGTGTGTTATGTACCCTTTAAGTATTTTCTAATTATATTTTGTAAATAATTTTATGATTTTTACATATCATTTTATACAGATTGCACAAATTTACCTATATATTTTTTTACTATAAGAATGTATTTTTTCTGGACCTGGAATGAAATTCTGACCTTTCCAGTTTTTCCATTGCTCACCGTGGGACCACATTTGGAACACATTAGTTCACATTTGCAGCAGATCCATGCTTTTACTTTCCTTACTGTCTTTCTTTTAATCGATCCATTTCCTGTTGTTTAGTTCATTCACTGCTTACCTAGCACAAGCAGAGCTTGTTTGGCAGCATCCCTCACATCCTCCTTATCTGTCCGGCACAGATACACCAGCTGCTCAATGCTCTCTTTGGCCTGTGATGCACAAACACAGACAGACACTTTACTTAAAGTCCTCCACCAAACACTGAGGTGTGACGCTGCATTAAATCTGATTCCCACTCAGATCACTACAGCACATCTAAACACCAGGTTCTTGAAGTTATGCAAGCATATATATAAACAGTGTGTAGGAAAATAAACGTTGATTGAGTGGCGCTGGGTTATAGAGGAGAGATGTTTAGCCATGCATGAACTGACCTTCAGACATGCGAGTGCTTTACATCCACACACTCGCGTCTCAACGCCTTCATCCTCCAGCAACTCTAGACAGCTCACCAGAGCCTGAGACAGAACAATAATGAGAGACACTGAGTGGATTCAATCAAAATCCTTTCTGAATATCAAAGCACTTTTACTGTTACTTTGCATTTAAAGGTGATGATTAGGGATGCACAAAAACATTCTGGCTAATACCAATGCCCATTATTATATTCATGCTATGGGGAACAACCAATAAATTATCAGTATTAAAATTATATATTATATATACTGTTTTGTCCAAAACATTAAATTATACATTCAATATAACACTAAAAAGGTATCACAGCATTATGTAATATGCAGTGCAGTATGAAAAATGCATATTCTTTCTGAAATGTTCTAAAGA
This sequence comes from Paracanthobrama guichenoti, assembly GCA_018749465.1. Classification (NCBI taxonomy): domain Eukaryota; kingdom Metazoa; phylum Chordata; class Actinopteri; order Cypriniformes; family Gobionidae; genus Paracanthobrama; species Paracanthobrama guichenoti. The sequence goes on along the minus strand of CM031960.1, from coordinate 17,715,964 downwards.
TTAGATTTAACAGTGTTAAATTATTAGTGTTTTGTTAAGATTAACTTTGAGCGTTAGACAATGTTATTTATTATCACTGATGTACTACTATAGTGTTTGTTAATATTTTGAATTCAGCTTTACTTTTGTTTTCTGATTTCATTTCAAGTTTTAGTAATTTTATTGTGTGTTTAGGTTTATATAGTTTTTAAGTTTTTGTTTATTTAGTTTGAGTTATTTTAGTACTGCAACACAAGTTGCATTAGCAACTAGCTGAAATACAATTATTTTAATTATTATAATATTCTTATTATGTTTAATTCAAGTAATGAACATGTTTTTATGGTTTTAGTTTAAGTTAATGATAATAACCATGGCGTTAAATGACAGAAATAGGGGGAATTTAGCATTTAGCATGGAAAAGTTCGGACACATTTTGCAGAATTAATGTTTCTCATGATCTTAAAAACCATGTGATCTCACAGCTTATACTTCAACTCGTGATATTGTTTATGTAAAAAAAGTATTTTGCTTATATTTAAGCCTATACTTTATTATGTTTTAAAATGCGGTAAACAGTTATTATAATTAAGTATGCATGCAACTTTTGACAAGTGGTGGATAAATAACCATGGATTTGTAAGTTCCTGGAGATCATTTGACCTGCAAATCTGTTGAAATATTCACCTCCAAAAGTGCAAACAGAGAGGTTTTGCAGGACGGTGGTTAAGCACAACTCTTACCCTCTCCCTGTGGCGGGTTTGGTCAGCTAGACTCCGCAGCAGGGAGCTGGCTGCACTGCACACTTTCCCCCTCGGGTCCCTCAGCAGCAGACTGACTGCCCGCAAGCCTTCCCTCTTCAGACTACACTCTGGAGGCTTCTTCAAAGATTTTACCAGAACATCTTGATCTCCAGATTGCAGGCACTGAACTAGCCAGACTGCAAGACAAGGAGAAGAAAGAGAGACATGGATGAAACTGATACACTGCAGAGAATAAACATGAGGAGGGGGAGGAATGGAAAGATGCACCAAGAAACCACAATGACAAAGAGGTTGAATGGGGTGTTGGGAGGGGCTGATGCTACTTCAGATGTGTTGCACAATCACTCTTGCTAATGAATGTTTAAGGATATACAGAGATAGTCCATTAACACTTAAGGGCGTTCACACTTCACAACAATCTTCAGCAACATACAGCAGTGATCAAACATGGTTCATGTTCTATGAAAGTTCTCAATTTCTGGTGACATAATAAAATCAGTGTAAATTGGATTTTGCATTCAATCACATTTCTGATCACTTTTTCCTCTCTCAAGCATCCAGCACTCACTCAAGTCTTGTTACAATGACATTTTAATGCTGGACAAATGAGGTGTTTTGCTGCTGAATCCCGTAACATTAATGCTGAGCTATAACCTACTTTTTTTTTTTTTAAATACCCCTGATTTCACAGACAAGACTTAAACCTAGTCCCAGGCTAAAATGCATGTTTGAGCTATTTTACCGGAAAGCCACTTGCACTGACATATCTTAAAATGTAAATGCAATTGTTTTGTCTCAAGATGTACACCAGTAATGTTTTTTTCTAAGGCACATTTATAAAAGCCACTTAAAAGTCGTAACATACTGTACTAACGCCTAATCCTGGGTTAATCTGTCTGTGAAACCAGGCCCAAGGAAAAAATTTTTTTGCCACTAAAATGTATAACCGGAGGGGAAATAGTTTGCGTCTTGTTTGTGATTTTTTTTCTAACCCATTTTGTTTTTAAAGGACCATCTTTAAAATATATTGTTAGGTTTAGGCTTAATAATAAAACTGTTCATGCCATAAAAATAAAAAACTAATGGATTACTCTAAAAAAAAAAAAAATTGGGTTGGTAAGTTTTTATGTTTTAGAAAGAGTCTGCATTTATTCATGAAATATTATAAGAAATATTCATAAGAAATGTTATGAAATACTATTGTAACAGTTTGTTGTTATGGGAAGGAGGCAGGAACCGGCAAACATTTAAAGACTTTAATAAATAAAACAAACAAAACTAAAGTAACGCGGGCAGCCCCTCATGGACGACTGCCACACACACATAATAAAACAAACAAAACACAACATAAAGTCCAGGCCTGGTCCTCTGTCATCCTTCACTGGTGTCGCTCGTCCTTATATGCCTCCGAGCTCCCTCATGAGAGGCTCATTCTCAATCACTCAAAAACTATTACTAATTAAGATAGCTGTTTTCTATTTTAAAGTGCCCTATAGGCTTTATGCCGGACATCACATGTACGAAACAGGAAAACAGGTCTCATTGCATCCTCCTGACAGATAAAGTATTAACGGACTGATGGCGATATCTATGGAATTTTAAGGTAACCAGCCAGTTATTTTTATTGTTGCTGTTTTATTCAATTTAAATATCTAAATGTTAGTGGGAAGAAGAAAAATAAAAAAACTTTTAGGTCAATCTGCATATGTGATGAACATTGGTTATGCTCATCTTTGCTTGCTCCTTTGAAGGAAGCTCTATAAAATGGCTCTATATTTAATGAAGTACGTACAAAAGACCTCAACCGGAAGCGATGAGACCTGTTTTTACAGAATACAGAAGTTTGTTGCACATAACCCCCATTATGCCTTTTAGAATATTCCTTTCATGCAGTGTGTAATATAGCATTTGTGAATGTAAAAGGACTGAAGTTTTAAAGATCAAAGTGCACAACAAATAAAGTTATTGTCTCCTGAAAGTTGTCACAATGTAATAAATGCGCATAATGCATCATTGGCTGTCCGCAAACAACATCTACTTTGACCGCCCTCAAACACTGTAGTTGTAGCGGAGGCCTGGAAGAGTTTACTTTGTGTTGTTGACATGTCGAGAAGATGCTGTTTTCAGTGCTGGTAATCCACTTTTCATGCACTTCAGAAGGATGAGGACTCGCGGTGGAATTGATACGGTATAACCGACACCATCATTTGTATCACTAGGTCAAGAGCTGAGGAAGCCTCAGGAGTTGAAATTCAGATATGGTAATGGACGTTTCGTTTCTGAGATGCGGTACACCAGTCACAACAGACTAGGTCATCTGACCAATCAGAGCAGGAGTAAGCTGGCGGAAAGGAGGGGTTTAGGAAGGGTTTAGAGAGACTGAAGCTTCGAACTAACCGTTTTCAGGTGATAGGCAATGTGTATTATGAGAAAACATTTTTGACCTTGGATGCATGTATACCTATTGTAAAACTAAAAACCAATAAAAAATTGTGAAATATTATTACTATTTTAAATAGCTGTTTTCTATTTTAATATAGTTTAAAATGCAAGTTATTTTTGTGATGGCAAAGCTGAATTTTCAGCATTATTACCCCAGTCTTCAGGCACATGATCCTTCAGAAATCATTTTAATAAGCTGATTTTGTGCTCAAACAACATTTCTTATTATTGTCAATGTTGAAAACAGTTCTGCTGCTTCATATTTTTGTAGAAAGTGTGATAAATGTTTTTCAAGATTCTTTGATGAATAGAAAAGAGAAGCATTTATTTTCACTTTTGATCAATTTAATGTGTCCTTGCTGAATAAAAGTATAATAAAAGTAAAATTATATATAATTAAGTAAAATTACATAAAATTATTAGTGCTGTCAATTAATAAAAAAACAAATTAATAAAAAATGTTCTGTAATTAATCGAGATTAATCGTGATTAAAAACATTGGAGTTTTTAATATTTGTATATAGTTAATCTCCAAATTAATGTGAAAACAACTTTAAGACAGTACATTTTAAATATTTGTTTAATGGCATCTTTTATGAATGAATGCCAGTATAACTGATACTAATACTGCTATTGATGACTCTATGAAATGAATTTCAACATTTATTAAGTGAACTTTTAATTTAAGTGAACATATCAATCCTCACATAAACTCATTATAATAAAGGTCATATTTACCTGTGGCCTTCTGTCTAACAGGTAGGAAATATAAAGAAATTGAATAAAGTTAATCAAACACTTTACAGTCTTAACTGCATAAATAATAATTAAATATAGATGAATCCTTATTTAAAGTTACAATGTTACCTTTGTTCTTTGATTAATATTAATGACAGACATCACAGCAACTGGTTTATTAGTGCTGTGACTAAGATCTGCTGCTGCCGAACATGACGCAGATCTGATGCGCATCTCATTAACTCTTTAAGTTAATTTAAGAAATTTAAAAACTAATTTAAGACATAAGGCATAATCCTGTGTGTTATTGTTTGTTCAAGCGCGAAAGAGAACTCAATACTGTCGCGCGTCTTTCTGTGCACACAGACTTGACATTCGCAGACAGCGCGTTCTCGTTCGTCTTGTGGTGCCTGAATGGTTTAAAAGCATTTGCGTGGATAAGAGCGTGATCATATAATGTAACGCTCGCCAAACTATGATGAAAAAACCAGATGCTGCGTTAATTGCGTTAAATATTTTTAATGCGTTAAAATGACAAATGAATTGCATGCGTTAATGCGTTAATTTTGACAGCCCTAAAAAGTATAAATTTTTTTAGGTAATTTTACTTTTACAATACACTGACTCCAAACTTTTGAACTGTATTGCAAGTTTCTCTGAAATCGTGCATTTATTTGAGAAGCAATATTGTGTATTTTGTTTTAAGGATGTTTACTGGTCGATTTGTCGCTGCAAATTACTGTCCATGTGCACAGGCATTCATATGGCCCTCAAATATACCTTCTTCAGCCAGCTCAGGAATGTGTGTCTCCAAGTCGTTCACCCCCTCTGCTTCCAGGTAGCTCCAAAACTGGAAGAGTGTGAGAGTCTCTTTTGATGCACATCCTGCACGTCTGGGCAGCTTCCTCTCCAGGATCCGCTCCAGCAGACGAAGAAACACTAACACACACACACACACACACACACACACACACAATTTCAAATGTAAAAGAGTGTCAAAAGACAATCTGATTAAGTCTGCTGAAATTTAGACACTTTTAATTACACAGTCTGTCCAATCAGAAAGAATGATTAGCAGGAAGTTATAGTTCAGGTTGTAATTTATGTTGATTAATGGATTGCACAGCGATTTCCATTTAGAAAACAATCTGCCAATAACTAATTTCCAGTGCCTGTTCATGCATTAATACACTACACACACACAGATACCTGTGTCTGTGAAGCCGACTCCTCTCTCTGGGAGTCTGCTGGCGTAAGCATTGCTGAGCGCCTGTAAGAAGGCCTCTGTGGAGGTGCTGTACACACTGCAGCCATCCGTGCACTGCCGCCATAGAAACACAGCCCCTTGGCACTGATCTAACTGTGGAACAACTGCTCCGACAAACAAAGAGAATTTCAGAAATAGAGGTGGTTGTGAGGAAAAAATTGTGCCAAATATGTGAAATAACATTCTGTTGTAAAATGCAAGATCTGTAATGCATGAAAAACAATGTATGAACATTTGCACAGAAATAAGAGTACATAGTTGAGATACAAAGGAAGCACCACAGAGAGAAAACAGAGGTAATGTAACGGTTTGATATAAAAACCTGTGAGACTCACCCTCCTCTGGTTGGATGACTCCGCCCCTCGAGTCCTTCACAACCCATCGTATGAGCTCGAGGACTCTGGCCTCCCTGAGAAGTCGGTCCAGAGCATACATCTCCCCACAGCGCAGAGGCCCGAATGTGCCTAACCTCTGTTTACAAAAGCAAACAAATGCACAGTGAAAACACTTGGAGATAAAAATCCCTAGTAGTGTTAAAGGATTAGTTCACTTCAAAATGAAAATTTCCTGATATTTTGCTCACCCCCATCTCATCCAAGATGATCATGTCTTTCTTTCTTCAGTCGAAAAGAAAGTTTTTTGAGGAAAACATTCCAGGATTTTTCTCCTTACTATAGACTTCCATGGCAACCAAAATGTTGAAGGTCCAAATCAATGCTGTTTCAAAGGGCTTTGAAGGGCTTCAGAGGCTCTGGTCGATCCCAGACGAGGAATAGGGTCTTAACTAGCGAAACGATAGGCCATTTTCAAAAGAAATGAAAAATTAATATACTTTTTAACCTAAATTGCTCGGTTTGCACTGCTCTGCGACATGCCAATGATTGCGCGATCACGTGGAAAACGTCACTCCATCTTCAACTTCAAAATCGTCCGACATCGTTGGTTTACTTTTTTTTTTTTTGCTAAAGGATGTTTGTATTAGTCTTCGCATGTGAGCTTTGTAAACACGGGGCAGTACTTCTACTTACGTCTAGTGTGATGTTTTCGACGTGATTGCGCAATCAATGGCACGTTGCAGAGCAGCGCAAAATGAGCAATTTAGGTTAAAAAGTATATTAATTTTTTTATTTCTTTTAAAAATGACCGATGGTTTCGCTAGATAAAACCCTATTCCTCATCTGGGATCGACCAGAGCCTCTGAAGCCCTTTGAAACTGCATTGATTTGGACCTTCAACCCTGTTGGTTGCAACTGAAAACCATTATGTGAAGAAAAAACCTGGAATGTTTTCCTCAAAAAAAAAAACAATTTCTTTTCGACTTATCTTGGATGAGATAAAATATCAGGGTGAGTAAAATATCAGGAAATTTTCATTTTGAAGTGAACTAATCCTTTAACAGTAGTAGTTTTATATACAGGGCTTGACACAAAACTTTTTTTGTCCACCAGCCACTGTGGCAAGAGTTTTTCCAAAAAGTTACTAGCCACATTTTCACTGGCCACAATTTTGACATTGATACCATGGGGGAAAAACTGCCTTATAGATATTTTTAATATTATCTCATACTTTGGCAGCATGTATATTAGGCTGCTGTCACTTTAAGACATGATGAGCGGATCCATGTTACTGTTACACGTGCATTTTCTTTCTCAACTGTTTATGTTCACTTAAAACATAATTCACCAATACTGGCATCTTTTTACATTATTTTGTGTGTATTTGACTGTTTAAGTGCAATAAGCAGCAAAACAGAACTCAATTTAGTGCTGAGACGTGGCTTTATGAGCGCACTTTGGGTGTGAGCACAAAATCTGTGGGAACGAGTAAAATTATGGCCATACTATAACCATGTCTTAGACATTAGGGGGACCAGATTATTATTTTTATTTTTTTTGCGTGTGTGTGGGGGGTCTAGGTGTATTGGTCTTATTGGTTTATTTGAAAGAATTGAATTATTAAAGGATTAAAAGGGATTTAAGGAAATACATTAATATATCTATATCTATCTATCTATCTATCTATCTATCTATCTATCTATCTATCTATCTATCTATCTATCTATATATATATATATATATATATATATATATATATATATATATATTTTTTTTTTTTTTTTTTTTTTTAATATGCACATTCACTCTTATTTTCATCTGTCTAATATGTAAAATGCTAAATGTTTCTTGTCACATCAAATTCAGTTATGATTTACATAAATAATGTCATTTTCAATTCAAAATGGTGAAATTTCATAAAAATGCCAAGTAGTTTGCATCACTTGATATTACTGTTGGTCGCTGAACGTTTTTATCGTAAAACAGTTGTCAAATATTAAATGTTCAGCTACTTACATCTTACGACACTCATTTCGATTTCACTGCTATAACTAAAGTGTCACATTGGGGTTGGAATTCACACTAATAGTAAGCCCCGCCTTCTTTGATTAGATTGGCCATCTCACTCATTCTGACAGTGACAAGAGTTTATTAGACCGCTGAGGCAGACCAAACTATAAATGTAGCATTTTACTTTTGTCATCCTATCAACAAACAGAGTGTTGTTTAATGGAGTACAGCAGAGCAGCATCAAGAATATTAAATATTGGAGGGGGCAATTTAGCCATTTTTAATTACTGTCCGAGAGCTGAAAGAGCGAGCGCAGCTGGTCTCGTGTATCTGTCTATTCTGTGGAAAATGAGTATTGGAAGCGTTTCAGATATTTCAGTAACCTATTGATATGTATTGAAAAATCTATATTGCACTTAGTATTTCAGATGCCCTTTTAAAGACTACAATTGAAAAATTTATACATTACATATAAAATCCAACCCTCCAAACTCCAAAATTTGGCGGTTGTTAATGTCAAGCCCATATATATAAAACTGTTTAATATATGTGCTAATTAATAAATGTAATCATTATTAAGCACACAAAGAATAAGATTATTTAATCAAGAAGTGAATTCAAGAAGAACATTAATACTTCTGTCGATTATAATGTATTTACACTTTACAACACAATAGAAAAAAAAACTAATTCTGCGCACATTCAGATTATTTCATGTTGTTCCCTATATATGTGGAACCAAATGTCCATATGAAGTATTGTTAGACTACAGTAACTGACCAGCAGCTGTGAGCTGCAGTTCTTCAGATGAACCAGAAGGGTGTGATCTAGAGACGGGCAGCCTGTGCTGAGAGGACCAGAAGGAGTGTCCCAACATCGCGCCTCACAGCCCTCATCCTCTCCTGCGCTCTCCACAGCCGCTGGCCGTTCCTCTGCACTGTATAAGCACACACGAGAACAAACACGTCAGACAACAAGAGAAGAAAAAATGGCAACACAACAACATTTTCATTAATAGTAAAGAGACTGCATTAAACAGATAAAGTTGAGTCAAGCTGAGTTAAACTAACAGTTGTCCTTCAAGGCACTAGGTGGCAGTAGTGTCACGTGACATTATAGAAGCAATGTATTTTGATGAAACCTTGGTTGAACTTGGTTTCTTTTTTTATATACTACAAAAATACCACTTGACAGCAGAAAGGTGAGACATTTCTCAAGTTCTGACCTGTCTGTTACACTCTGCCTCTCGCCATCCTCCTCCTCCTCTTCCTCCAAGTCTGATGTATTGAGGAAGTCAAAGCTTCCAAGAGCCGTCTCAACCGTCAAACTGACACTGGACGAGCGACTGCGACTTCGCACCTGCAGATACACACATTTGTACATACACACACACACAAAAGAAAATGCTAACTATAAATCTTTTTAGTTTTATAAATAATTACAAATGAAAAACCCTTCATTTTAAAGTATAAAATGTTTCAAAAGGTCAATAAAAACTACAATCAAATTATTATTATTAGCTAAAAGAGCTCCCAAAATTGAATGCCTAAATTTAATGTTCTAGGCTCAATTGTTGATTATATGATATTATTATCAATTACCACAGTGAACATTTTTGACTTGTAAAATAAAGCAAAAATCATGTTTACAGCAATAAGCATTTTCAATGGAAGTCTATTGGGTCAAGGCACTGCAGGAATAAATGTTAAATACATTTCTAAAATATAGCAAAATTTTTTAAACATGAGCCTTGTATGATAGAATCGCTAACTAACTTTGTCTGTGCAAGTTACATCTAACAATCTGCACATTTACGATGTTATGGCGACCCCTATTCAATGTTAAACTCTTCCGAATACCTTGAACAATATACTTCTAATGAAAGTTTTGTATTTTTTCACAAATCAAGGAAAAATTATATCTGTTACTCGACAACATGACACAGACACTGTCAATAGAGCTTAACTTGTAAAACCTGGAACATTCATAAGGCCAATTCTGGAAAGAGACACATTGTATTTAGTCTATGACTAAGGAAAGTTGTGCCGGGAAAAGCTCCTCTGTAGACACAGGATGAAGCGTTTAATAGTAAAAGCAAGGGGCGCGTCTTTGATGAATTCTTTTGTTCTATAGATGAAGACCAAAGACCCTGAAGCCAAACCCGGATCTGAGACTTTGATGGTTATCGTGGGTCATGAATACAAGGAACACCCAAAGGCTTCTGCACCCAAAACATCGAGAATCAAACATCTCAGTCAGACTCAGCCAGGAAGAGCTACACCCTAAGAGGCCATTCCCAGAGAATGTGTTTTTCCATTCCACTGCGTTACTTTGCCACTATTTTTCAAAGCAAACGCACTAGATTGATGTGTTTAACCATTGCGCTCACGTCTCGCGTCTTTGGCAGCATCTTGTGCATGATGCAGTGCTCTAACAAATGCAGCATTCAAGTTAAAATAAGTTAAACTTTTACCTTCTCCAAATCATAAAATATTTCAAATGTTAATCAAGATGGCGATCTAGATATCTGACGAAGACACTGTGATCGGATCTCAGTGTAATGTAAATTATCTAGCCATCGTATCTGCATTCACAGGTCAACGTCACACAAAAACACCGCTCACTATCACTTAGCTGGGTGTTATTGGTGTTGTTTGCTTTCACACCCGAAAGTTGCACAGCCATTTAATGTCTGTAAAGGATGTGCAATTTTCCCACCAAATCTGGCAACAATTGGACCCATACGTCTTCCTTTTACCATTTCGATCATGGCATCTATGCAATGTATTATTATTTGAAACCTCCTCCTCATTTTATGAGATTTGAAACTAGACTTTAAAAGAAACCCAGCCACTTTAGGACGACATTTTCCATTATAGACTTGTTAAATATTGCGTGGGAAACCACAACAACAAACCCACAAACAATAAAAAGGTGCAGCACTCACTGTTAGCGCCTCCTCCAACAGCTTCAGCTCTTGCTCTAAGACCTGCAGTTCTGGGAACTGGCCTCTGTAGTCATCAAGGGAGGACAAAACTGCACTAAGGGCCTCCTCCACGTTACTGTCTGCTGATTGTTCCTCCAAACCACCCATGGATCTGGTGTCTACTAAAGAACCAGACTTCTCTGCCAGCAGGTCGTCCATTTGTGTCTTTGTGAGGTGTGGCTCATGAGAGGAATCAGTCCTAGGAGCACCATTGTCCATCTGCTGGGACAAAGCATTAGCACTGGAGGAAGAGTCTTTGTCTCCACAGGTGGGCTTAGACGTGAGCTCTGTAGCTTTTTCAGCTGAGTCACAAGCCGTGGTTTCAGCAGGAGAGCTACTTTCTGAACAGTTCAGTGGCTCAGTGGGACAGGATGGCTCACTTGTGGAGGGATCAGGAATGGGACAGTTCTCCTGAGTGTCTGGTACTACAAAACATGGTTCTGCTCGGTGGGGCATATCCATAGCAATGTCACTTACACATACCGAAGAGACCATCGAAGTATCTTCAATGGCCTCCACGGATTCCCCAGTCAGTCTATCTGTCAAAACACCATCTGCACTGTTCTCGCTGATATGGCTAAGGGAGCGAGAATAGCGGGGATAGCCATTGGGCACTTCCTGTTTTACAGGAGCCTCTGCGGTAACCGTTATGCTGGCTGCTGGTTTCTTCAGATCCTCTTCTTCTTCCTCCTCTTCTTTCTGATTGGCCAGGCGGGTGGGAGTAGAGGTTGCCGATTCACGTGGTGCAAATGAGATTTCAATGGCAGGAGGAGCAGTTTGTACCTCAGGCTGTACTAAGTTCTTGTGCGCATGACGCATTCCCAAGGAAAGCTGAGGGCTGGAGGAATCATCTGAGGATTCGGAGGAGTTTGACCACGCCGTTCCGTTCTCCATCTCTTCTTGTCTCCTCAACATATTCTAGAGGGGAAGAAAGAGATTATGAAAACAAAACAAATGATTATGATCATTTAAATAAAGACCCTTTCACATGACTCACGTTACTGGTCCTCAAAGCATCAAACTCTGTGGAGCAAAGCGTAAAGCTGGAACACAGCGCTCAAAATTCAAATAATTTCAGCTTTCAGATGTCGAAATACACGGCCAATGCTGTAGACATACAACTGTTCAAAAGTTTGGGGTTGGAAAAACTTTTTTATGTTTTTAAAAGACATCTTTTATGATCTCCAAGGCTGAATTTATTTGATCAAAAACACAGTAAAACAGTAATAATGTGAAAATGATTACCATTTAAAATAAATTATTTTAATATATTTTAAAATGTAATTTATTCCTGTGATGGCAAAGCCAAATTTTCAGCATCATTACTCCAGTCTTCAGTGTCCCACAATCATCAGAAATCATTTTAATATGCTAATTTAGTGCTCAAGAAACATTTCTTCTTATTATCAAAGTTGAAAAAGATCTGCTGCTATACATTTTCCAGGATTCTTTGATGGATAGAAGTTTTGAAAAAAAAAAAAATATTTATGTGGAATAGAAATCTTTTGTGGCATTATATGTCTTTACAGTCAATTTTAATCAATTTAATGAATCCTTGCTGAATTAAAAGCTGACCATAAACTTTTGAATAATCATGTTATACACATTAGATATATGCAAATAAATACTAAGCATTAGAAAAATGAATGGGAAAGAGCTTAATGGTCAATATCAGTCTTTCCTTACTAACACTGCATGCACATAAATATTTTACGAACATTTGCGCTAAAAATGCTCAAATAAAATGTTGCATTCGTTATTACTGCAAATTTTAAATGTTATTTTTCTTTCTAGATTTGTCTTTCCTTATTCAAGTACATGACTATTGCCTACATAGAAACTAGCTGTCCATGGATGACGATGTTACAAAGATGACCACAGAGTGAACTGACTTGTCTTAAAGAGACTTTGTACATAGTAAAAGTATCCTTCATCATGTTTGAGTTGTAGCCCTGATGGAGTCATGTGAAAGGCCATAATTTCATATTCTACTATATGGTCTAGAGTGGTGACATATACGCTAAAACAACACATGACGACTGTGAGCAGACAGCAAGCTAGTATGTGGAGGGAGATGACAGCACAATAGGATGATAGGAGAGTGTTCTCCATCATTCAGCATTAGCGTGTATCGGAGCTTCATTATAGTGGAGAGCAGACTGGCGTCAGTCCCAGTGAGCTAAAACACTCCCTACTCCCTCTAATTAACTTCTGCTGCAGCCGCTCCCTGCCTCACTGGGCTAATGTGACCACCCTTCAAAACAATAACAGCATCAATGAACGCATTATTGATGGCTGTAGATGCTACTATTGTCACTCACAGACAAATAACATGCATGAGAATCCTCTATTTAATTTGCTCTATTTAACTAAAGACAACTGACAGTAACTACAGTACACAGTGGAAATCATCACTAAAACAACTATAATTTCCAAGAGAGATGGCAGATACTACTCATTACTAGAAGAACCATACAAACCTGTTTTAGTTACATCTAGGTATGCGCCCGAAGCCAAATACTGTGCTTGGAAAGGAAATGATGCATTCTATGGAGCCCCTAAAAGGGACATGGTGATGGGAAAAAATATGAGATGGGAGGAAAAAATATATTTCAATGCTTTTGCATTCTCTCACCATCATGTAGTTGGGTAATTCCATTGTATAGAATTTGCAGGCATTGAAATCGCATTTGAACGTGCGTTTGCTTTTTACTTTCACGTCCCAATTTGCCATCACGCGTACTCTGCGTATGGGGTGGTACTGACCACACATTTTACAAGATAAGATATTTGTCAATGAAACTCAGGATCTGCTGCGCACCATATCCTCCACCATCGTCCTGTCAGTCATCTCTTTCTTCACGTGATAAGTGAAATCGAATGTAACCGACTATCGCAGCAACCCTAACCTTGTTCTTTAAGGGCTCTGTAGAATACGTTATTAATTTTCCATGCCTTTCCGAATTCAGATCTAGGCTTCGGGCACATTCCTAATCACACCTTTTTAGTTATCTACTAACTACTGACTACAGATATGCTACTACAGGCTGACCACACTTACATGGCTGGAAAGCAGAGAAGTTCCCAGGCGGACCGAGGTGACGTCGCTGCACGAGCAGCTCTGAGTCAGTTTCTCTGTCAGTGTGTCTCTGAACACGTCCAGTAAGGACCAGCGCTGTTTGGATATCATGCTCTGTGGAGCTGTCTGCAGACTCTGCATGCAGTCGGCGGGAGAGCATTTTGAGCAGGCTAACACTACATAACTTTTGGCCCAAGGAAATCTGACCCAGTAAGCTATGAGTCTGACCTAGCCAAACTTCTTCCATTTCATCTAACTCATTTGAGCTGATCTGAAATAGAGACATTACTGTGACCTCAAGATGCTTCTGAGAAATGACTACTATTAAGTCTATGTGGAGCCTATTGCGCTAATTTAAATCTTAAATGGGTCTGAAGAACTGTGAGACCTCCATTAGGACAGAGGAGAGAGAAGAATGGTATAATCGACATTATGGTGGTATGCATTTAGAAGAAATGTTTGGTTTGAATTAATTGAGATCAAATGAAACACCCTGGAGTATATCAGAAGCAAAAGTACATGCGTTATGAAAGTAGATATACAGAGGGGTCCAAAAGTCTGAGGCCATATTGGAAATATTGGGTGCAAAATTTCATATAAACCTGGAAAGGGTTAAATATACTATAAGAAAATATAAAAACAAAGAAATTTTATATTACTAGGTCACTAATCAAATACGCAAATTTGTGGCACTGATCATGTGACACCTTTATACAGACAATCAATTTTCAATTTTACTACTGTAAATGATAATAATAAAATTAAATAAAATGTACAAATTACTGTAAATATTATTATTATATATATTTTATATATATAAATTATTTTAAAGGGGTCATAAACTGCCTATTTTATAATGTGTCTTGAGGTGCACTTGTTAGTTTGATTTTTACATCAAACATTGTCAAAATATTTAAATAAAAGGCTATTTTCAGAGCTTGATTTCAAAAGTTTTTGGACTAACAAATAAGTTTTGAGTTCTGAAACTTACATGATGTTTTTAATAGTACAATGACCTCTTACATGTCAAAAGATCAAGGAAAATTTGATTTCTCAATTCATGGTTGCTTTAAATTATATTATTTATAATAAAATGAAAAAAATATTTTTTTATAAGTTTAAAAAAATCATTGTAGATTCAGGTTGTTTTTAAAGATAAAAATGTGCACAAATTTTGCTTCAGGCTTTTGGAACCCCATTCTATACATTTAAGTGGCAATGGAAATTGAATTGAATTGGACAAATGGACAGACTCACATAGAAGGCCTGCTCTCGTAGAGAGGGTGTGTCTGGAGGACTCTGGTTGTATGTAGAAAAGCGTTTGTTGACAGTAGGAGCTTTGTTCACAGTGCTAGCTGAGGACGACTGGTCATCTTTGTCGAATGGACTACAGAAGAAAATGGAAAAAGAGTTTCATGACGATGGTGCATTTAAAATAGAAGTAAGATAATTTTATCACTAATTTTCTTTCTAAAAATTACGCTATGCCAATCTGACAACATTTTATGTGATCCCTCAAAGCTGTACTTACTTCCAGATGACCTCAAGACTGAGTTTGATGGTGCCCAAGTCATTGATATCCACAGCTACTGTTTGGGGGAGGGCAGCAAACAGGTCCTTCGTCTCACACGAGACACTTCCCACCACCACATGATTGGCCAGACTCTTCAGCTCCGTCACCTTGACAATCACATACCAGATGTTTAATTAGGATGAAATTTCATCATCAGTTTTAATGACTAGCACAATATGCAAAACATTTTAGGCTATGGCATCATTTCTTATCTTATTTTAAATGTATTTAAATGTAAAGTTAATTCAATTTTATTATTGGCATATTTTATTAAAAAAATAAATAAATAAATAAAATTTGTATTCTTTAGAATAATCATGCACAATAACACCAGGGACATGGATTAAGAAAAAAAAATGGGGTGGGTTCATTTTGATTTCGTATGGTCTTCCATACGAAATCAATACTCATAGTTGTTGATCGATACTCCAGTCGGCAATATGGTTTTAAGTTATGGAGCCAAACAGCACTTTGAATCAGACCCAACAGTACACTCCTGAGCAAAAAAAAAGGCCCAAGCCCAAAATGGCTAGCTTTCAATTGTCTTAACCACAAATTATTGGTCAAGAAATTAGCAAAATGTAAGCAAATGCACTTAAAAGAGCCATTGCCGACTAAAAAAATCATCAAGGACAGAATGACGTTTTTGGCAGAATATGGTAAGATATGTGTGGAGTAATGAATCACAATGAAACAAGTTGCATGGTGACGCTCCAGAGCGGTGTCTTTGAAAATCTGGTGATAAATATAATAATAAATGCCTGCTTTTTACCTGCTGGTATTGATGAGTTACTTCACTGAGAAAAGTCATTTAATGCTTTGGAGTATAGGAGAATATTGCAGAATGGCTTGTTTCCCACAAATGAAAAGTTATTATCTAAAGAGAAATTATCAGATGTTTATATTATGGACAAATTATCAGCTCCTGCCCAAATTGCAAAGTTTGGGCCCAGATTTGAGCCCTATAGGGAATATTTGGTCTCACATTAAACTCTAACTAACTTGGAGACATTTTTTAACTTCTCAACTGTGTGAAGCTATTAACATTGAGTTTACTCGTCTTACTGTAAAAAGCTATCTGCAAGTAGGGGAAGGCTATTCCAAGCTTTAACTACAGTATTGGTGCAATTCCTGTTAATTTCCTGACTAGTGATTTGTGATTAAAATGGTTAAAACCATTAAAAGACTGTAAAACAGGAGACATTAAATATTTTGCCATTTTTGGCTTGGCCCATTTTTTTTTTTTTTTTTTTGCCCAGGAGTGTACATTTTACATCTCTCAGGCCAATCTAAAACATTTTGACAAACATCAGCTGCATTCTCTTCATTCTTCCCCTGGAGTCTCTCTGTTTTAATATCACTGTCTTCTGTAAACTTCCCCTCACTCTATCCCATGCAGTCTTCCTCTCTCTATCCCGAAGTGATGTTCCCCTCCCCTCACAAGCAGTTATGTGTCATGGAACCATTGGGAGAGAAAAACAAGTCAAAGTCCAGCTGCTGTGCTGTTATGTGCATTAATGTCTCACAGATTGATGTGACTGTGGTGCACATGTGAATGTGACAGGAAGGAGAGACAGAGATTGATAGTATGTGTGAGAAAACAGAAAGAGGGAGGGAGGGAGAAATTGCAGACAATATGCTATAGAGTGAACTGTACATTCATATAAAAACTACCTTTATAGACAGAAACTCTGTGATGAGGGGGAGGAAGACCATCTCTTCACTGTCCCACACTTGCTTGCTATTGATTTCAATCCGACCCCGCAGCTTCCACCGCTGGCGACCGTACTTCATAAAGATCTGTGGAGGTTTTTAAAAGACAGCTTCATTCATTCTGATTAACAATCAATCAAACTATTCAAATCATTTCTTAATCTGTATATTATTATTATTATTATTATTATTATTATTATTATTATTACATTGTAAGTAATTTGTAATGTAAACAAGATACAAAGACTGATTAAGAAATGAATCAGTCACAGCTTCCACTGCTGGCATTATAAAGAACTGTGAAGGAATTTAAATGACACCATTCAGTCTAACAATCAATTAATAAATTATTTAAATTATTTCTTAATCAGTATAATAATAATAATAATAATAATAATAATAATAATAATAATAATAATAATATTATTATTATTATTATTATATTGTAACTTATCAAACATACTGATTGTATTGTTTATATCCTGTTTTAAGGATTTTTATTACTTTTAAACTTTTATATATAGTTATTGTCTTTTATTAGGTATATTTATTGTATTTTATTTTACTCTCTATACGTTTATAAATAAAACATATACAAATATATTACATATACTATTCCAGACTGCCAGATTGCAAGATATTAAGGCTTGATTTAATAGAATAGAGCTTAAATTTATATTTTCTATCCCATTGGCAATTTCTTTTTTTTTTTTTTTATTGTATTAGGCAAACATCTAACAAAAGCTTTTCATCACCTTCAAACTTTTAAATAACTTTAATCTGATGATTTATTCATTCACATGGAGAGGAGGAAGAAAAGCTTGACTTTTGTGTTTTTGTACAGTAAAGGCAATGAACAGAATGAGAATAACAGATGGGCCGAATAAAAAAACAAGTCTCTACCACCCACTTTTTCATCCATTTCTAGATCTACTCAAGTCAATTTCTTTTTCTTTTTCACACCACCTCCCTTCCTGTCACATCTCTGAGGGCTCTTGCCGAGCAGACTGTGCTGACTCACTGCATTGATTGGCCTGTCATTCACTCTGAAGCTCTTGCATGTTAAACAGGTGGAGGTGAGGCAGACATATTAACATTCGTCTTTCTTTAATTATCCTCCGCCTCCCCAAATCTGTTCCTCACTGCACAGAGCAGATGCCGAGATCTGTCTCTGTCTGCCTCTCTCGTAAGCAGTCATTTAGCAGACGCTTTCATCCAAAGCTTGCTTAAGGGCACAATAGTAGTTATAGCTCATTGATTGCCTAGTGCAGTGTTCAAACCAGCCAGATCTTCAAATCACCACTATCTGTCATATCTGCCACTGACAAAAGTACAAAGCAAATCACTGATGACATCAAGGCAGCTTTATGAGGACGATGAATGTAAAGATAGAGGGAAGTCAACAATCTGTTTTACTTAAGTAATGGATCACGAAAAGTGGATTGTGGAGCGGATGAACATTTTTGACCCAGTAATCAGGCCATATTTCGTACATGGCCAGCTTCTACGTACTGGGAACCAAGATGACAACAATGATTGTGAGGCTGAACGTCAAGCTTCTCAATGTATCTCCCACTGTTTTTTAATGCAATCTTTATTACATTAACTGGCCTTTTTATAAAAGATTATGAAACTATGTGCACTGATGAATTGTGCACAATAAGATTTCATGCTGACTATAAATGAAAGAAGGTAAATTATTAGCTCACCTCATACTGATCTCCAGCACAAAGTCGTGCAAAACCCGCCAAGCCTGGAACAAAGGCACACATTGTTATTTAAATACAGCAAGCACACAGTTGGAACAGAAATTAAATCAGATGTGAGATATTAGAAATATGGTTATAACTGGAGGAAACTACTAATTAAAATCACTCTGGAGTTGACTATTACCCTGTTATACAGAGACTGTCTTACCCTTCATTTTGACATGGAATTCCCCCAGCTGGTTCTCCAGCTCACTCTCTAGCATGCACATATTCTGTAGGGACAGAGACAGTGGGTAAATACACAGAGGAAAATAGACGAAGGTGGCAGGAGCGAGGGAAATACACTTTCAATGTGTAGAAACAACAATGTGGCACCCTACAGTTTGAAGCGTTTATCGTAGAATAATGCTGTTTTACCTGACATTTAAACAAAATAGTAGACCATATACAGTATGTACTGTACAGTATTTAGTAAGTAGTAATAGCCAGAGAGAGCGAGAGAGAGAGAGAGAGAGAGAGAGGTGGGGGAGGGATCATGGGAATACTCTTCCTACAGTTGAACTCTTGTCTTGCAGCAACCATTAGGGTAATGAAAAGCACTTGACTGGGAAAGGCTGTCCACTCTTAATCAGATTGCCTC
Organism: Paracanthobrama guichenoti; assembly: GCA_018749465.1. Classification (NCBI taxonomy): domain Eukaryota; kingdom Metazoa; phylum Chordata; class Actinopteri; order Cypriniformes; family Gobionidae; genus Paracanthobrama; species Paracanthobrama guichenoti. Next base: position 17,696,729 of record CM031960.1, on the reverse strand, counting down.
CCTGCATTATTTCCATGAGCATATCAAATGAGTCTAGTTCTGCCCTGTATCCATCTATCTGGATGCAAAAAACCTGTGGCTTAAGCCATAATCAGTAGAGTGTAAGTCTCAACTTCCCGACAATGTCATAAAACTAATCACATTTTTCAGGGTCACACTTTTACCAGAACATATACATGACGACATAATTTGCATATTAATCTGGTTTATCTTACCGCTGTAAATTATTCAGTTTATTGCTTACTCCAGTCCATCACACCTCACAGTGAATTAAAGTTGTATGTGGAGTCAGCGTAAGACAGTTTACTATTCAGATTTGAACCTCGGAGAGATTTGCGTCAAAACTTGATTGCCACGCGTCTTACCCCTACACTATTGCCGTGCTAGATTTGATTTCTGTACTTTTGTCTTGCCCAACCAGACGTTTAGTAAACAAGGCAGTATATTTGTACTCAATGTAAATGGAGTAAATTTTCTGAGAGAGGACCCACCCACTTTTTTTTTGCTTCTGACGATTGGACGTCGGACAGTGTTGCGTGGTATGGGAACGTAATGACGTGCCATTAATCAATCTATGTTCCATAACATGTAAAACGGGAACATGAAAGGAATATTGTAAAAGCAACTCATGCAAACACCTTAATCAGAATATTGTCTTATTCAGAATAAGGTCAATTATTAGACTACTGCCGCCCATGTAAACGTAATCATTGACAGAGGTTCCATAATTCCATACGCTCATCTACCCACACACTCTTACCTCTGTGTATTCTTTGAAGCTCTTGTTAGCTTCAGACAGACTCTCTCTGGCCTCCCTGCTGCCTGGAGAGGCATTGTAAGCCTTCACCATCTTATCGGCTCCGTCTCTTAGTCTCCGTTGCATGCAGTAGGCCTCATAGAGCTCATCAATCTGCAGTAACACACACACATAGTGTTTATTATGATCAAATCAATGAAATATATTATGAGCAGTATTGATGTGGGTGTTCAGAACAAATGTCTTCAATAGCATTTTCTGCTGAAAAATCCATCTTGAGCTGTGTACTGAAACATGGTAGCTGGTTTCTAGATGGTCATTAGCTTAAAAAAAAAAATCAATTCTTTCTATCTTATAAATTTTTGCTTATCAAAATAACATATAAATATTTTGGAAAAAATACTGAGTAAGAATTGTTTGCTGCTTCTACTAGCAACAGTCTAGCATGCCATATCATATTTAAAATGGTCAGGCTAAATTTTGAAACATCCAAATAAACACTGAAACAAACAAATAATGACCAGCTTAAACCTAACTACCCTGATCCAAAACACAGCTAAGACCTAAGCTGGATTTTTCAATTTTTCAAGTTCAGTATTTTTATGACTTAATGAGGTAGCCACAGCTTAAGTCTACATCCAGATGGTGACAATGAACCGATTTCACTGCATATGCACGCACATGCACAAACCACAACATCTTCTTGTTAAAGCTGTTCTTGCCCAAGTACTTCCTGCTGGGCCTCATTGTCTCTAATACAAGTAATTTAGATTTGATTGATCTATCCGCAACACCTTGAGCAGGTCTGCAAATGTGGAAGCCAGAAATGGAGACAGGAAACTATTAAATCTCCTCATTATGTCAACTAAAATTTAGGCAGATGTTCGGAGTAAGATACATTATCATTACAAACAGTTATTTAGTAATTATTCACAGCACGAGTCCTGTAATTCAGAGATTAGAAAAAGAATGAGCTGTCTATTGTAAAACCAGTATGAATGAGAAACATGCAAACAGTAAGAAAGCTCCATTCATTGGAAGAATGTTTACCGGGAGAGGCGTACAGGAGGATCATGACATTAAAACATTAAAAAACAATACCCAACTGAGGACAATCACAGAAACACCACTGTTTAAGCTGTGCCATGAAAGGCAGGAATAAACGAGTATAAACTCTTATGTGTGCACCATAATTAAAAGCAATAGAAAGGCTATAAAATAAGAAATGTTATGTACATTTGTGTGTTGGCATGCTTTACAGCTTGAGCAAAGGAACGTCCTCAAAAAGGAAAAAAAAGTTCAAAGTAAATAATACATTTTTCTTTCTTGTAGGTATATGGAGTTAGTCTGTAGTAAGGTTCAACTCTTGAACAGTAGTTAGTTTCCCTTTAGACTGCTAGGCAAATGTGTGCATGTTGCAAGGCCAAAATCGTGATGAACCAAATCGTCAGAAATGCATAAGCAGCTGTATCCAGAAGGAGTGGGGGGAGCCTCATACTGGGAGCACACACATACACACACACACACACACACACACACACACACACACACATAATGAGATAAACGCCCAAGTCAAGAAACAGAAACACACACAGTTCCCAAGACTGAAGGCAAGAACACGGGTGAAACAACAGTCTGTGGCCCTTAAAAGGTTTCCTGCAATAACCGAAAGAAGGACGAAGGAAAGACAAAGTGAGAGAAGGAAAATTTTCCTCTCAGTGTGTCCATCTGGAGATGGTTAGGAACCGTCCAGTGAGTGTGTTCCAGCATACTGGCAGGGAGTCAGTGGGACAGTCATAAGTTTCACAGAGTTATGACAGCACTTCTCTCGCTAATACACACTGCTACACAAAACTGATAACAACGCGCCTTTTCATTCACATTTGTCACAGACCATAGCCAATACACGAATGCCACCATCCCTACAAAACATCTGAAAGTTTGTTGGGACTGTCATTAGCAAAGCCACTTAATATTAAGTTTTGTTGATATTTTCTCACTTCACCCCTCCTCCACTAATACAGAGGCCCAACATATCTGAACCCAGCCAAAGCATGGAGACTCCCTACAGCGCCCTCTGCTCATAAAACACACACACTAATCACACATGAATTGGGGCCGGGGAGGAAGAGGACGATAGAGGAAGGGCTCTTCCTGTAGTGCAGCTGGCTTGGGTTAGTTTAGGCTGTTAGTTCAGACTCCAACAGGTCCAGTGGAGGGTTTAACCGCTCCCCAAACAAGCCAAGAATGCGAGCAGCCCCTGAAGCTGTCCTCTGCCTGTGACCCATGTCCTCTGTGTGTGAGCATCCATGTGCATGTATGGGGGGGGGAAATCTGTCTAAGAATGTGTCCTCAGTGAGGGGGAGGATTAGGCTTTACTATATATCCTGTAGGTAACCATCTATCAGGAAAAAGTGTCACTGTTTAGACACAGATGTATGTGCATGAATGCATGTGCACAGCCATGCAGAGGCTGTTATCAGGGCCACTGGGCCATGCAAGAATAGTCACTAACACAGAGACATTTGAACAAGAACAGACCTGCTGAGCTACAACACACACGCAATTCAGTTTGACAAGAGTGCCACATCCTGTTGTTTGCTCACAGAAATAATTCCACGAAAGTATGATGAAAAATTAACACACACACACACACACACACACACACACACACACACACACACACACACACACACACACACACACACACACACACAGACACACAGACACACAGACACACAGACACACACACACACACACACACTACTAGACACAACCTACTATCATAATAGTAGGTAGGTATAATAATGTGAAATATTATTTCAATTTAACTGGTTTCTGTTGCAATATATTTGAAAATGTAATTTATTTCTGTGATGACAAAGCTGAATTTTCACCAGCCATTACTGCAGACTTCAGTGTCACATGATCTTTCAGAAATCATTCTAATTTGATCTCAGAAACCAGTTAATTTAAATTTTAACAATATTTTACAGTATTACTGTTTTCACTGTATTTTTGATAAAATAAATGCAGTCTTGGTGAGATTAAGAGACTACTTTCAAAAACATTAAAACAAAAACCTTAATGTTTCCAAACTTTTGAATGGTACTTTGACCAGTGTTGTAATATATATTATATATACACATACATACATACATACATACATACATATATATATATATACATATATACACATATACATATATATACACATATATACACATATATACATATATACACACATATACACACATACATATATACATATATACACACACATACATATATACATATATACACTCACCTAAAGGATTATTAGGAACACCTGTTCAATTTCTCATTAATGCAATTATCTAATCAACCAATCACATGGCAGTTGCTTCAATGCATTTAGGGGTGTGGTCCTGGTCAAGACAATCTCCTGAACTCCAAACTGAATGTCAGAATGGGAAAGAAAGGTGATTTAAGCAATTTTCAGCGTGGCATGGTTGTTGGTGCCAGACGGGCCAGTCTGAGTATTTCACAATCTGCTCAGTTACTGGGATTTTCACGCACAACCATTTCTAGGGTTTACAAAGAATGGTGTGAAAAGGGAAAAACATCCAGTATGCGGCAGTCCTGTGGGAGAAAATGCCTTGTTGATGCTAGAGGTCAGAGGAGAATGGGCCGACTGATTCAAGCTGATAGAAGAGCAACTTTGACTGAAATAACCACTCGTTACAACTGAGGTATGCAGCAAAGCATTTGTGAAGCCACAACACGCACAACCTTGAGACGGATGGGCTACAACAGCAGAAGACCCCACCGGTACCACTCATCTCCACTACAAATAGGAAAAAGAGGCTACAATTTGCACAAGCTCACCAAAATTGGACAGTTGAAGACTGGAAAAATGTTGCCTAAGGACTAAAAGGACAAGGACTGCCGCATACTGGATGTTTTTCCCTTTTCACACCATTCTTTGTAAACCCTAGAAATGGTTGTGCATGAAAATCCCAGTAACTGAGCAGATTGTGAAATACTCAGACTGGCCCGTCTGGCACCAACAACCATGCCACGCTGAAAATTGCTTAAAATCACCTTTCTTTCCCATTCTGACATTCAGTTTGGAGTTCAGGAGATTGTCTTGACCAGGACCACACCCCTAAATGCATTGAAGCAACTGCCATGTGATTGGTTGATTAGATAATTGCATTAATGAGAAATTGAACAGGTGTTCCTAATAAATCTTTTAGGTGAGTGTGTGTATATATATATATATATATATATATATATATATATATATATATATATATATATATATATATATATATATATATATATATATATATATATATATATATATATATATATATATATATATATAAATAAATGTTGATTTCATATTTATAGTATTTTTTATTTAATGACTTAAAAAAATGTCAATTGGCAATCATCTTGAAAACATGAGTGCAGAAACAGATTTTCTAATAAAAGCCTGCTTTCAACAATTTCATGAAGATTAGTGTTTTTTTGTTTATACCACTTGAATATTCATAATGTTTGCATAGCTCCTCTTTACAAATGATTTGCATTTCAGTTAAACGGCAGTCTTACCTTACTGAGATGAAACTCCAGCCGCCTCATAAATCTCTCGATCACTTTCACTTGCTGAGAGAACAGAGAATAACATTTATAATGTTCAAAATATTCAATAAAATGAAACAAGAGTTGATAATGGTACCAGGCTACTTTGGGTTTCTATCCCCAAACTAAAGTCAAATGAAAATAAAGAAGCGTCCACTCACCTTGTCAAGTTCATACAAAAACCCCTACAACAGAGCAACAGAGAGAGATTACAAATCAGACATATTAAAATAAAAAAGACAGAAAAGTGTTCAGATTTAAAATGCTTGGTACTATGACACAATTTGAAAGTGCTGAACACTTCACGCACTCACGTCTGAAAACGAATGTAAATGGTAACTTCATTTTACGTTTAGACTTACCAAGCGAGAGTTCCTCTTAGACTCCTTCATTTGCCTGTTCAGACTGTCCAGCTCCATCTGATGGACCTGCAGGTAGGATCTGTAAAAGTATGGGGCAGTATCTAAGTACGCAAGCAGAATCATGGTTTATAATATGTCTCTTTGAGTGTGAGCAAACTGATAACACACTGCATTACGTGTTTAAAAGTACAGTAAGCGATTTCTGAGAAATCAATTCTGAAAGTGAATTGGACCGAGCACACTTGTGGCCAATCAGCAGTAGGGAGTGTGTCGACTCATGATGGGGGACGAGAGAGAGTGAGCAAGATAGAGAGTTGAAGAAAGAGTGTAGAAAGAGAGATGGCTGAGAGACATTACTAAAGAGAAAAGGTCAGAGGAATATCACTGGAAAAAGAAGTGTTAAGAAGCTTTAGGGCCCGTGTTAATATTAGAAAAGCTTGAAAACATCTTCACTTTATTTTCTTAAAGCATTATTTTGCTTCGCTTCAGCTATGATAAAGAGACAGCTACTCTTGCATTGCGTGTTCACGCGTTTTAGGAGCGGGTGTGTTTGTTTGGGTTTTTCAGAAATGCATACACGTTTACAATGCGTGTGTGTGTGTACACATACTGCAGTCCTCTCTTTAGGGCCTCGTACACCTCGTCCAGCCTCTCAGGCTGGGGCACCTTTGGGGGAGGTGATTTAGTAGAAAGCGTGAACATCCTGCTTGCTCTGGAGGGAGTCTTCCTCACGCACGCAGGTGTGCTGAACACAGAAAGGTTCCTAGGACACATATGAGGTACATAAAGCTTTAGTATACATTTATAATTTTTATGGTATTTTTTCTTTTAACTCTAGTCAAGTACAAAAGTAATGCTTCTCTTCTCTTTCTTTTTTCGAAAACCATTTAGCTTTTTGCCACTACTCAAAAAATATTTATTTTTGAAATGCATTAAAATATATTAATATAAAACAATATATTAATAAAAATATATTCATTTAAAATAATGTTTTAATAATAGCTGGAATTTATAGAATTTATATTAACTCCATAAAAGTTATTCTTATTTTATCATTCAAAATTTGCAACTATAATGTTAAAATCATCACAGGAAACCAAACATTTGAGTCTGTATGACATACATGTACATGATAAGTGCATGTAAGATTTAGTGACAATGCAGAAATAGGTCGGATAAGGCGAATGACATTGCCATCAACACGCCGAAATAATTGAGCATTAGGGCCACCTGTTTGTCCGACCAATGGCAGAGGAGGTGTTCGAATGTAGAAAAGTATTATGGTCAACCAGGGAAACAAACAATCTCTTATCTAAATCAATAGTGCTTCAGAACAACACTCGTGCTGATCGATTCAAGCTGCAATTGCTCTTCCATGATGACAGACAGCTCAATAAAAAGGAGAGAAAGACTGATGTGTCTTGATACAATTTGCTCCAGTAAAGCTGTATGAGGATACAGCAACAATAGCCAAACTAAAAGTTACAGTAACATAAAGAGTGAATGATGGGGAAATCTGACATTTATTCATTATAATGCATTACATTTTTACTCCATTTAACTGTGAACTCATATTTATTGTTTCATTTCTATCATTTATCCTTCTGTTCATTCTGTCTGGATCTCTTGTTTGGTGTTCCTCCATGTTGTCCTGATAGTGGTCGTCTTTAATGTTTTATGCATTCTCTGTCTCTGCTCTGTTTCAGCAGCAGGGGATTGAAGAGTGCTGTGCATGCTTTTGAATTAAACTACATCAACCAGAAGAGTCACCGCTCAAGAGCCACTCTGCTCCTCTGAAAAATTAACATGTTGCCTCAATAACATGGCACACACATACACTTGACCAAAAACAATGCTTATTTTATTAAACAGATAAAGAAAGAGACAAAATACTCAACCACAGATAAAAGTGTGGAGTGTATAAAATCAACTGGCTATTATTATTGAACCAATAACAAATGTCCATGCTTTCCTGCTGCCTGCAAGCCATTAGGAAATGTATGCAGGTTCCACAGGACGTCCTGTCAGCTGTGACTTCCCTTTAAAGATAGTGAATGCCTTTGGTCATAACTGGAAGGGCTAATGCTTCACATTGTATGCTCTTGCTACAAGTTAATCATTTGTGTTTTGGGTATGCATGGCTAGAACTGGGTGACATAAGAAAATTATAATAATATTTATACATTTAATATTTGTATCTAAAAATAATACAAAAATAAATAATAATAATGCAAAATAATAATTAGCTTTGACATATCTCATTATAAATGCTTAAAAAATTATTTGAAATGTTTAATGTATGAACAAAATTGTATTTATATTAAATAATTTTTATTTATATGAAAGCATGGACATTTGTTATATAACAAAAACAAGGTTCACCAGCAATATCTTAATGCAACATTTAAATATATTTATAAATGTATATAAATGGAAATACTTATATTTTAATACATGAAAATTGTCATAGATAGACTTCAATGGAATTTTTTGAGTGATGAAGCAAACAAATTACTGAATCATCATCAAACTTACCTACTGCTGTTTTAAATATTGAAGTATAAATCATAGACACTATTAAACATCTATCATAATGCTCTCATACTCGCAAGTCACAAGACAAGAATTGATTGCCAAAACAAGTCTACTGATGGTCTTTAGGAAATTTAATGGTCCAATAAAAAGTGCATTAAAATCACTTGCTGAATTGCTGAATGTTAGGGTTATAGACATTAAAATCATCAATATAACATGAATATTTGATACATCACCCACCCCTAATGCATGCTTGAGAGCACTGCTTCTGTTTATTGTTTTAAAGTAAGCCTTATTTGTGTGTGTTGAATGTGTTCATGTGTACGTGAACACTGACCTGTAGGACTTGTCGTAGGAGTTGACTCCGGCGAAGGACTGGCTCCTAGTGATGGATTTGGCGACGACCCTCCGTGAGGGGCGCACAGAAAGGGACATGGTGGATACAGCTTTGGAGGGACTCCCTGCAGAGAAACAGAAATATAGGTCAAAAGCTTAATGGGTACAGAAGCATAACATCACTTCTAAATTAAAGTCCTTTCTAGAGGTGCTGTCTTTGAAGTTACAATTAAATGCAATTGTTTAACATTAAGGCAATAAAATCTCATAATAAGCCGTTGGTGCAGTGTCCCTAAGGCCCTTAATGAATCAGTGCTTAATTTATTTAGGATATTGCGGTTCTCTAAGGACTTTCTGACCGCTCAAGATAAAAGCATTTTAGATTAAAATTACGGTATTTTGGGGAAACTCTGTCAGTGTTTACATATTGAGTCTTGAGAAAGATACTTGACTCATTTGAGTTTCGTAACTCAAATTTCTTGTGTCCCTTCCACTGTGCAACACAAACAATGTTTAGAACACAATGAAAAGACAATTAGTTGGCATTATGCAACTAAAATGAAGAAAAGCAAGTGACTCCAACCAAAACAAGCGAGGTTTCTCATGAAACACTCACCCATCCAAAACGAGGCAATCTTTCAAATGCATGCTCGTCCTTCAAAAGAAATTCCAGAGAAATGAAATGAGGCATCAACAAAAAGAGATGTTCAGTTCATCTTAGTATATCTGTTGCTTTTAAAATAAACATGAAAATCCATTCTCAATCAGATGAAATAAATGAAAACAAGCATTTCTAAATGAAAGACATTGAACGAGAACAACAACAAAAGGGAGGATTTTATCCATCAGGAATTGACTGGATCATAAAAAGCAGCACAGCGAGATAGGCGGTGCGATGAGACAAGTTGAAAAATAAGAGTGCTAGTGACATCATCTGAAAAGGTGTTTCAAAGAATGTTTGAATAAATTACATTTTGAAGAAAGATTACAAAGACAAGGATTTTCTTATTTGAAATCAAATGTTGACCAAAGAATAGTTCACCAAGACCAGAAACAAGTCTCAAGAGACTATAAAGGGTCCATTTTTGTTTTAAATTGGATTTAAAGGTGCAGCATGTAATATTTATGAGGATCTATTGACAGAAATGTAATATAATATACATAACTATGTTTTCTGTGGTGTATAAAGACCTTACATAATGACCCGTTATGTTTTTATTACCTCAGGATGAGTCATTTCTATCCCCATACACCTCGGGTCCCCTTACAGTGAAGTCACCATTTAGCGCCGCCATGTTTCTACAGTAGCCCTAAACGGACAAACTGCTCTACAGAGCGCTAGCTACTCTCTGCTGTCTGATGATGACATGTTTGTCCTGTGTCAGCCACCGTAGATTCTCTATGTGCTTCGAAAGGGAGGATCCCACTAAAATTTACACAGTGCACCTTTAAAGGGATAGTTTATTCAAAAATTTAAATTCTGTCATCATCTACTCACTCGCATGAGGTTCCAAACCTTTAAGACTATTTTTCTAGTGTGGAACATAAATGAAGATATTTTGAGAAATGTCTCACTGTTTTGTTTTTTGTCCATTCAAGGGAAGTCAATGATAACCAAAACTGATAACTAACATTTTTCAAAATATCATCTTTTGTGTTCTGCAGAAGAAAGTCAAACATGTTTGGATGGAACAACAAGAGGGTGAGTAAATGATGACAGAATTCTCATTTTTGGGTGGACTATCCCTTAAAAGTTTAAAAAGACCACCCTGACTAATGCTAATCATAAATCCTAACATGAATCCTGGGCAGAAAAAAAAAAAACAACAACCTTAAAACTAAACAGACTACGTCGCAACACTTTATTTTAAGGTGATGTAGTTACACGTTACATGTACTTACCATTGTAATGACAGTAAATTATGCATAATTACAAGTAACTAACCCTAAAACCAAACCCTAACTCTATAGTAAGTACATGTAGTTGATTAATATTACTCAATACTTATTTCAGTAAGTAATGTTACTAAATCACCCTAAAATAAAGTGTAACCGATTACATCTCTATGTTGCCAGTATGCACCCTACTTTCATTTCTGTGAATCATTTCAATGATTAATTTGCATAATTGCTCTAAATTGACAATAGCTATACATGTTTTAGCTATAACACCCAACCCTGACTGAGAGTCACACTGGAAAACTGAGAGAGAAAGAGAAACTAATCATGTTCTTCAGAACAGATAAAAAAGTTTCTAGATTAGTCATTTGTGGAGTGAAGTCTCATATCATTGACCCTGTCATGGCCTATCAGACATCACCGCCATAAGACACTCTGTGGACAAAAAGTGGGAGGACAGTGCAGTCAAGATTACACTTAACACCACACCAATCACTGAGGATTTTAGCCAGGACAGGGACCATGTGGACCCACTTAGCCCACAGCAAGAAACATGACAGGAAAGATACAAAAGAACACAAACAGAAAGACACTTGGACCAAAGATACTAGGGCTGAACGATTAATTGCATTTGCGATAATATCGCGATATGATAAAACATGATTTTGTAACCACAAATGCTGCGATTACAGTCTGGTCAAGTGACATGCGAGCATAAAGCAGTCTGCAGAAGCAGAATAAACTTGGCACGTTATGCCTACAGGAAAGAACAGTTTGTGTTTAATTGATCTAACATTGTGTTAACATCGACTATCACACCAAGCCTAATATTACCCGTTATTATCAATCTAAATGAATCTACAGCGAAATATAGGAGCTTGTTACTGGGATGTAACAGACCTGTGTGTTTTGTAACACTAGTGCAGTGTCCGTTCTCAGAGCATGTAAGACCACATCTTATATTTTAAAAGAGATCTGTGCATGAGTGTGAGTACAGATCTCATGCCGTCTACGATGTCATTATTAATAATCAAACAACAGTAAAGATGAGAAAATCACTCACAGTTCAGATACTCTTAAATACTGAAAGCAGTCTGTGTTCATTGCTTGTAATATGTTTTTTCCTCTTTATTATTTACTAGCTTTTATGTTTTGAAGCTATATTAGTTTATATATTTAAAATTCTTAACATGCAATTGTTTTAATTAAATTTGTGTAATTATTTTCAAAAGTATATCTAATTATAAAAACATTTTAAGTTTTATTAATAAGAAAAAAGTTCAAGAATTGTTTTGGAATCGGATCGTGAGGTGCCTAAAGATTCCCACCATTACTATACAATGATTTATTGCTGATCTTTGAATAATACAGAAGATAAAAGAGCTTAATTTTTTTTTTTAACGCATATTAAAAATCGCAATTGCAATATTGGTTAAAAAAAAAAAAAAAAAGCATAATTAGATTATTTTCCAAACTCGTTCAGCCTAAAAGATACACCTGCATAGATTTACAAAGATAGACCGCTAGTGCAAACAAATTAACAAATTAGTCAATTTTATCTCAATCAGAAGTCTGAAGTTATCAGCCTAATGGAAAGTTAGTAGCATATTACGTGTCCAATACAGAACCAAATTTACATTTGAACCAAATTTATTCAGCACAAAACAACAGTGTTACGTAACTGCAGCAGCTTCCCCATGGCTCTCTGAGGGCAGGTCGAATGCTAGTTTTTTAAAATTGAATTAAGATTTAATCTTTCCAGAGAAGAGCAAGAGGAAAGAAACGAGCCTTGAAGTCACATTAGAGAAAGTCTGAGGTGTGAGCCAGCGTATCTGAACCCATGAGATAATTTAAGCTATTACGTCAACACAAGTGTGTTTAAGTCACCATAATGACTCTGACTGCGACAGTCAGCACACGAGTTTTAGTCAACAAAGAAGGGCTGTGCCTTGGATACAGCAATGCATCACTGATTTGAGGAAGGAAGCTAGAGTTTATTTTAAACCGAAAGAACCTCTACAAGGAAACAACCCAAGCCTAACTTTTGCACTTTATGAAGATCTTCAGCTTGACATGCCTCACTCTGCACTGAGCACCCTAAAGCCCACCTGTGACTCTCTGGACTGACTAAAGTATTTCAGCTATGTCCAATTCATTCAGAGGCCATCAGAGTTGGAGGGAGAATTCTTTGCACTGTGCCCAGCAAGAGAGCGTCACGGGTGGGGTACAGAGACATGTTCTGCCCTCCAGCCTAAAACCTCCACAGAGAGGAAAACTCCAGATCATCTTACTGGGAAAAAGCATTAAGGGCTGGATTCAGGTCTGGATTCAGAGCTCAGATGGCTTTGTTCATTGGGAAAACTGAATATAAAAGTGGGCTTTGCACTCCCTAGTTTTAATACAATATTTGTCTTCTCTGAATTACAATGTTAAATGCTTTATGAAGTAAATGATTAACTCAATTAGCAAGCCAACTATAACAAATAGGTTTTCTGAGCAAAGTAAGGATGTAAATATTTCAAAGGAATTTCAGATTTGAATTATTCAAGGTTTCTTTGTTTGTCTGGTGATCAGAGAAGAGTGTAAACACAGTGAGGTCTGTTGAAGCTGATGGGAAATAAAGACCTTCAAGCTTTCAAGCGTGGAGGAGGGGAAACGGTTCAACACTGAGGGAAGTGGAATTTTTTCATTTCCCGCAGGATATTCAACATCTGATAGAGAGAGGAAAGAAAAATAACATCTGCAGCTTACTATTAGTAGAGATAACCCCTATATTTCTCCATTTATTCTATATTTCTATACTTCTCTTGCCGACATAACACAATTCATTCACATCAGGGGTGCCCAATCCTGTTCCTGGAGGTATACTGTTAGCGAACATCCCGACACTGCCCACACTGAGGAAAGTGGCATTTAGATGAATATGTATGTGTGCTGCGTGCTTTCATTTTTAAGTAACAAAATAAACAACAGTGACAAAACAACAGTTAAGAAAGCATCTGATCATAGTGATGTGGACATGCTTGCACAAGCTCTGCAATTCGGCTCTCCAGTCAAGTCACGGCACGTTTATTTATACATCAATAAATTGCTTCAAAGCAGCAGCTTTACAGTATTAAACAAAACAAAAAAACGTGTCAGTGTTGCTTTTGATTAGAATTACAACTTCACTTTCTACTATTAAGCAGCTCTCTAATGTGTTCATGTTTTTACATGCAGATGTCCGACCTTGACGAACGGCATAAAAAAAAATGCACTAGAGAAGATTTCCACATCAAAGAAGGCGGAGCCTTACATAATCGTACGAAGTACGAAGGTGTTTACCAGTTGGATCTGCTAGCAAGCTGTTTCGAACTCTTGAAACAAACTCCAAATGAACTTCGTTTTGGCCTGATTTTGCTAGAAAGGACGTTGCCAGTAGGGATGTGCAAGATTAGTCGATTAAGCGACATGGCTGCTGCTAGTCGACTTGGAAATACTAGTAACTTTTGCATGTTTAACGTTTTGCTATATATTTTTAGAAAAAGGCTACATTTAAATTACCGTAATGTAACGCTACATTTAAAAATTTATATATATATTATTTTGAAATATCTGGAAGTGTATATCTGGAGTGGAAAACAAAATAATTTAATTTTACCTCAGAGATATACATACATACACACTCACCTAAAGGATTATTAGGAACACCATACTAATACTGTGTTTGACCCCCTTTCGCCTTCAGAACTGCCTTAATTCTACGTGGCATTGATTCAACAAGATGCTGAAAGCATTCTTTAGAAATGTTGATGGAGATTTGTGGGATGCACATCCAGGGCACGAAGCTCCCGTTCCACCACATCCCAAAGATGCTCTATTGGGTTGAGATCTGGTGACTGTGGGGGCCATTTTAGTACAGTGAACTCATTGTCATGTTCAAGAAACCAATTTGAAATGATTCGAGCTTTGTGACATGGTGCATTATCCTGTTGGAAGCAGCCATCAGAGAATGGGTACATGGTGGTCATAAAGGGATGGCCATGGTCAGAAACAATGCTCAGGTAGGCCGTGGCATTTAAACGATGCCCAATTGGCACTAAGGGGCCTAAAGTGTGCCAAGAAAACATCCCCCACACCATTACACCACCACCACCAGCCTGCACAGTGGTAACAAGGCATGATGGATCCATGTGCTCATTCGGTCTCATCCACGGCAAATTCTGACTCTACCATCTGAATGTCTCAACAGAAATCGAGACTCATCAGACCCGGGAACCAGTCTTCATCTGTCCAATTTTGGTGAGCTTGTGCAAATTGTAGCCTCTTTTTCCTATTTGTAGTGGAGATGAGTGGTACCCGGTGGGGTCTTCTGCTGTTGTAGCCCATCCGCCTCAAGGTTGTGCGTGTTGTGGCTTCACAAATGCTTTGCTGCATACCTCGGTTGTAACGAGTGGTTATTTCAGTCAAAGTTGCTCTTCTATCAGCTTGAATCAGTCGGCCCATTCTTCTCTGACCTCTAGCATCAACAAGGCATTTTCGCCCACAGGACTGCCGCATACTGGATGTTTTTCCCTTTTCACTCCATTCTTTGTAAACCCTAGAAATGGTTGTGCGTGAAAATCCCAGTAACTGAGCAAATTGTGAAATACTCAGACCGGCCCGTCTGGCACCAACAACCATGCCACGCTCAAAATTGTTTAAATCACCTTTCGTTCCCATTCTGACATTCAGTTTGGAGTTCAGGAGATTGTCTTGAACAGGACCACACCCCTAAATGCATTGAGATATATATATATATATATGCGCACATCTCTAGTCACCAGTTTTTTTTCTTTGACTGAAGTATATTGGGGGCTTAATTTAAAAAAAAAAATTCTTTAGATTTCCTTTGCCATCATCTAACGCTCACTTAAAGTTAACCTTTAAAAACACTAATAATTTAGTAACACTGTAGATGTAATCTGTAGCAAATCTCAAAATCTCTTAATTTTCATATTGCACATTATAATGTTATGCCTAAATTTACTTGTATCATTTAAAATTTAAGTTTTATATTTAATTCATATAAACAAAATAGAATTTTAATATCTTACATTTATTGGTAATCAACCACAACATAAATAAATAATTATTATCTTATCTGTATCGGACAGAATTTTAATATTGGTGCATTCCTAAAATAATCTTGGTCATCCTTAAATTAGTCAAAATAACACTAGATTTTTTCAAGCCAATTTCAGTGATTACAAAAAGACATAAGTTCCACTTTAATCAATAGAATGAACATCAGTAATTAAAGAGAAATTATTTCCAACACAAACCACAACCACAGACCTTCTGGTTGGCCTCCTTCTTTTGTGTCACCAGGTAAACAAGGCAAGTGACACATTCTCCCTCTTCACTATAACCCTTGTGGGAATCAAACGTCCACTACATTCCCTTCATTCACCGGATCCTTTCACGTAGAACAAATAAACACCATCAAAGCCTCATCCTTCCAATTGTTGCTCTGTTCCGTGTTCCCACCTGTCCAACAGGACCCAAAGCCACCACTTATGAAATATTTGGACACTCCAACTGCATGTCAATGGTTTTCACAATAATCAAGCTGGTCAGGCTCTTCTAAAGCGTGTGGATCAGAGTGGCTGTATTGTTCTGGTGGTCTGAATTTGCTCCAGGACTATTCCAGAACAACAAAGCACCTGGGGGCCTCCCCACCCCTGATCTGACACAAACCAACTGGAATCCATTACACACTCTGTGAACCAACCCAAATTAACATGATGCTTTACCAGACTACATTTTATGAATGCATACTTTTCTTTGAAGCTCTATAGCCACAGTTTTCGAGCGCCATCTAAACATTGCGAGAGGTTGGGGTGAGCACCTGAGCTTTCCGGTGCTTTCGCACAAAGAGAGTGCGTGATGATAGGACATTCATTATGTTGGAGCCGGTAGCCTCGCTGTCTCGGACACATTCCATTCATATCAGAGATTACCAAAGTCTGGTGTCCGTCAAACAAACACTAGTACATAGTCAGAGGGGAAGAAACCTAAAGCTGTGTCCAAAAAAAACTCTCTGGGAACAAGCAAAGAGAATCAGGCAGCTCCCAAAACATCGCAGCATGATATCTGGGGTCAGTCCTGGCCTTTCCATCCAACTTGACCCTGTAACCTGACCTCCACTTTGAGGAAAACAAAAAATAAAGCTGTGTATATAATTTACTTAAATATATTATCAAATATGATTAACACAGTAGCACTATACCATTTTAAGGACTGAATTCTAAAAAAATAAATAAATGCAATTTGAGATAAAGAATCGAATAACATGTTTGAAATGATAACTTTCAAACATAATATTGAATGACTACATTCAATTTATCCTCAGAAAGTGAAAGGAAACATTTAATAGAGGTATTAGTAGCAGTATCCTGCCATTAAATATGATTTCAAATATCCAAACAATATCTTAATGTTTATTCTACATTAATTTGGCCATTCAATGTGTAAATATATTTATGATTATATAAGAAATATACAATAGGACAGAAGCATGTGTGATTAGTAATGTTTACATTACAGCACATACATACACATATATATTTTTATGTATGTAGTAAATGTGTGTGTATAGTGAGCAATTTAATCATGCAAAAATATATTTACACATACATACATACACACACACACACACACACATATATACACACACACACACACATATATACACACACACACATCATTTTTTATATATATATATATATATATATATATATATATATATATATATATATATATATATATATATATATATATATATATATATATATATATATATATATATATATATATATATTTTTTTTTTTTTTTATTGATTAACAAGGCTGTTGGCAGATTTTACAAATGACACTAGGCCACTTGGTCTAATAACATGAAAAATCTTGGCCTAGCCAATATATTAGTCTTTCACTATCATCTATGAATATTTTGTAATGAAATGCTACTGTGGAAATCTTTCTTCAATACCAGGATGTGACAACAAGCACCTTGAGAGTTAATAATAGTCATGTGGCTTTTTGAAATCCCTCAGCACTTAACATTTGCCCCACATGGTGTATCCTTCCTTCCATTCTCTGAGCAAAGACCTGAAACAAGAAACTCACTGTTTCCCTTTTCTTTCCTCTACAACTGCACATCTTTGGATTTAGCTATAAAGTTAAGATATATCCTTAATAATAAGCCAATACTTTCAATAGTTCCCTGCTACATTTAGCCATATCTGAGGTCTACAACTGTGAGGATTATCGAACGAGTGTTTACAGCTTCTGCTTTAACAGGCCTTAAGTAAACCAGAGGTATGGTCCTAAGGGCTAAACTTAAGGACCTCCCTGTGTGTTTGTTCAAGATGACCCTAAGGTGCCATGCTGAACCGTAGCCCAAAGTAAACATACTTTGAGTGTCTACTCTCTCTTGCTCCAGCAGAACCATAACATGGGAACCCAGTGGGACGCCTGTCCCAGGAGGACAATGGTTCAACCACAAAACCCCAGAATATCTGGACATACAAAGTGTTGGACAATGACAAAACCACCATCATTCCCCTTCCAACTAACTCAGGCCTGTGAAAACATACACAACTCCTGTTGTGAGGAACTATTTCATACACTTCACTACAGCTGACAACACCACCGAGAATTTATAATAAAATTTTGCCTTTTAGCACAATTTTGCATGTTGCGGAATAACATCTAATAAGAAACAACTTTTGTGACACCTTATCACTTCTTGTGTACTTTAGCTATGGTCAAAACTAAATTTAGTCATGCAAATGTTGCTAATTTTCAATGCGCAGAGAAAAGGAAATCATTCTACAATGAAAATTAATTGAATGAACATTTCAAATATTCTAGTCACAACACACCTGCCTGTACACATGCCCTAACCTGAACACCATATACAACATGAATACCAACATGTAACTCAACAATATTAAAATGACAAATACCTCAAATACCAAGATCATATCTCACAAAACTGTCATTCATAAATCTCAGTACCTCCATATCCACTGTACATTTTGTGGTGTTGTCTTCGAATTAATGCCGAATAAAATAAGTGTGTATTCCTCTTCAAAGTAAATGAGTAGTAGAAAGAACAATCACAGTTCCAGCTGTGGTGGTCTTCATCTCCTACTCATACTCTCACAGCACTGGCAGAAAAAGAAATAGAGGTTGCCAGGAAATGAGAAGGCCATCGCCCTCTTCGTAGCCCACTCCTCCCCTCTTTCTGTTTCCCGTTCACTTCCCTGTTTGACATCACACTCTTCCTGCCTCTCCCTTTTCCAGCAAACGGCCTGCAGTTTGTTTCTTAATGATAAACACCCAATCCAGACGCACTCCAGAAGTTTCCACTGCTCAAACTGTTGATAATGAATCTGATCCTGTCATATTTAAATAATGTGGCCATGAATAGCATAAAACATGGAACAGTGGTTTCAAAAGCTAAAATCACTTGATGTAGTTAATGATTGAGTAAAACTTCTAGAAAAGTACAATAATGTTTTAAATCTTACAAATCGCAGCCTTTTCTGACAGCATTTGTGGATTTTGTTCTTATTAAAATGATCTTTAACTTCAAAACACTTGTCCTGATCTCAAGACTTATCAGGGTAATTCCCACTTTTCTGAATCATGTTCCATACGGTAAATCTGATAACTATCTAAAATGTGATATGCAAGCAGAGTTTTGCCTTTGGCAACTGAGAATCAAAGACAACATTGTGTGGATTTTTTTAACCTGCTAAAAGGGCTGTTTTACTTCTATTATACTTCTGTTTAAGAGTTTGGGGTCGGTAAGAAGTTTTAATGTTTTTAAAAGACATATTCTATTATCTATTATTATCATCATCATCATCATCATCATCATCAATGTTGAAAATAATTGAGCTGCTTAATATTTTTGTGGAAACTGTCAATAATGTTTTGAGGATGAAGGTAGAAGGTAAGAACCGAAATGACAGAAGGTAAGAACAGCAAAAGAACAGCAGTTATTTGAAATAGAAATCTTACTGTCACTTTTGATAAATAAAAGTTGAATATAAAGAAGATTAAAAAAAACATACTGACCCCAGACTTTTGAATGGAAGTGTAAGTCAGAGGATGTATAACAGGATCAGGTCCTCATTTGCTTCCATTTTAGTTAGTGACCTCACTGACTTAACTCTACCTAAACACCTGCTACAGTATGTTAGAAAATGTGACTGAGATAAGCACAGTGTAAGTCATTCAAGAACATGAACAATGATAAATTAAAATTGACTTCATGTAAACATGAATATGCGATGTAAGTCCTATTCTGCTTTATAAAACTATAGTGATTTTAAAACCTAATTTTCGGATTACTAATGAAGAGCTGGGAGGGTAAATGCCAAGCATTATTTTCAGGGCAATGGCAATAATTCGTTTATTTTTATAAATTACATTTTTCAATATCTTTTATTCCAAACACTGATAAGGCCTGATTCTACAGTGACAAACGTTTGAAGGTGTGATATACAACTGAAGTAGTTAGTGACAGATATTTTCATCCATATTGTGATGTACATGGATGTACAATGTAATGTAATGGATTATCGAAAAGAAAAGAAAAATGTAGGCCTGGTGCTTGCTTCTATGCCGGTTGTTGATTGGATGGAGGCAGATCTGAACGCAAGCTTGCAGTTGATTGTAGGAGAGGCCAGGGCTTAAGCAGACTAAATGACTTGAGAAGTCTGTCAATGATCGAGTTATGATATTTTGATTATAAGGTTAAGAAAAAAGTGAAGAAATTCAATTTCATGCCAAATTTAAAAGTACCATATCAAAAAGCACTTAATCCATGTAGGCGGTCAAATATTTCATAAACTGCCACAGTATGTGAAAGTGTGACTTTCAGACACAGTAACAGCTCTTCTTTAAAACATGGCACAATTTATTAAGACTTAGGGCCAGATTTACTAAACAGGGCAAATTAGCGCGAGCGCAATTCCGAAAAAGCGCAGATGGGAGTGGAAAGTTCTATGCGTGATCTACTGACAATGCACAAAGTAAAGAACAAAGATGCAACCTGATCATTTCCATGACCAATGCAATCTACCAGTTAGCATCTGGTTTAAGACATGCTTTTTGCAGGCGGTAAATAATAGTGCAAACATCCGTAAATTGACAAGTGCAAACCTTAGTAAATCACCTTGCACAAATCATTTAAATACTCTCCTCCCATAAATTTTGCATCT
Source organism: Paracanthobrama guichenoti (assembly GCA_018749465.1). Lineage (NCBI taxonomy): Eukaryota > Metazoa > Chordata > Actinopteri > Cypriniformes > Gobionidae > Paracanthobrama > Paracanthobrama guichenoti. Next base: position 17,675,953 of record CM031960.1, on the reverse strand, counting down.
GAAAGGGAAACTCCTACAAATGCATATGAAATAAGTTCAGCCGCAAAAATAACCCTGTCCACGCCTTTTCAGCGCGTTTTTTCCACTGGTAAATCTGGCCCTTAACCTGTATCTTTAAAGCCACAACATGTAATTTTTCGCCGCTAGAGGTCACTTATTCAAAACAAAAGGAGTAGCTTGAGGACACCTGGATTTCACCGAGCTTTTATTATGCCGCAGACGACCACTTCCGCTTTTTCTGGTCATCTGTATGTGAGGTAACACAGCGCTGTTTTATAATATAATTTCAGTGTGTTGAAAGTTATGTTATAATGCTACTCTACTATGAGACAGCTAGATCAATATTAGGCATGGTAAAACATGGTAACGTTACTCATGGTAAATCAAGAAAACGAGAACTGTGTTGAGCTATATAATTAATTTTCTATTGATGAATGTATTCAAAAAGTTGCTTGCCTGTCTAATAAAACACATAAAATATTAAAGCATCTTTGGTGTTTCCATGGTTTCTACGGAAATCGAGGGCAACGCGGGTATGATGTCATTGATAGGCGACACACAGACACGGTCCGTGTCCTGGGTAAAGCTGCTTATTTCTCTGGTTTTATACATTCTTGGTAACATTTGGGATAATGCAAGTATACAAGTCAACAAATAAATATATATATAAATATATATATAAATATATATATATATATATATATATATATATATATATATATATATATATATATATATATATATATATATATATATATATATATATATATATATATATATATATATATATATATATATATATATATATATTCTAGTGGTTTTTCAATACTTTAATCCACAAATCTCACATATTGTGCCTTTAAAGGTGTATGAACTGGCTTTTTTTTTTTTTTTTTATGTTATACTGTTGTCTGACATCAACTTATAACGTTCATGTGGTTTTTACATTCAAAATCAAAAACATCATAATGAATAAGTGATGGGCTATTTTCTACCCTGGTTTTGAGGCTCTCTCCTGCAACGCTCAGATTTTATGAGCTTCAGCTCCCCTGTCAGTGCATGTGGGAATTGTTTTGAAAGCGTGTGGGAAAACGGCAACCGGAATAAATCGCCCACAGGGCTCGGAAAATATGTTTATCAAACAAACACAATGATTCATCTCTCATCCACCCGCGATTGATTGGAATGTAATTTGTTTTATTACTTGACCCGTCCGATCGGTGGATATAACCACAAACCGCACACACACACACGGGCACGCATCACTGTTCAAAACTTCCGTGAATGTATTTTTCCTTCAAATATCAAGTCAAGAAAGTGAACAACGCACATCAAGAAAGGAAAGTTATTTCACTATTTAAGATAGCCCATCAGCAGGCCGGGATTACGTTTTGGTAGCCCGTCTGGAAAACACACAAACCCCCAGGATGTTGGGCTTTGCGAACCCTGGCCCATACATGTCCAAGTCTGATCCCGAATCGCAATGAACAAACAACACCACAAATAAAGTATTCTTCAGCCTTTGACAGCATGCTAAGGTATGCTCTGTTAGACACATACACACAATAGATATCAAGCGATCTGTAACAATGCAATACTGATCACATATAAAAAACATTTTTTACTCACATTAATGCGTTTCTTCATTCATTCATGTAATCTCATCCTGTCTGCAAATCCAGTCTCGTTTACAAACGCATCCGTGGTGAAATGAAGGAACAAATGCGCACGCGTCTTCCCCACGTGAGCTGGATATTCATTAAAAATGAAGTTCATCTATGCATTCATAATCTTGGAATCTGAATGAAGCTTAGCTGGTGTGTTTATTGCTTAGAAGTTGGATCTGGTTTAGCTCCACGTAGGCCTGTGTCATATGTCAGGCAGAAGTCAGTGGGCGGGGCTACAGAATCAGGTGTTGTTCTTATTCTGTTGAGGCGGTGTTTCACCACACTCTGACGTCACAGCCTGGCACATTCTGAGATTGATCGTTTGCTGAGCCTAGTGCCAATAAAAGCTTTTCTTTGACTAACAAGGACGTTTTCAGCTCCCAAACTTACAGGATATTCTTATATTACCACGACCTTTTATATATCAAAAGCTCAAGGGAAAGTTGATTTCTCAATTCATCACCCCTTTAATAGCATCCTAAGATAAGCTGCAAAATTTTATTTCAGTTTCAGTTTCCCGTGAGCACGAATTTCACCTTGCATGACTCGTTGTGGCTTCAAAGCAATGACAGCAGCACAGCTCATCAAAGAAAACAGAATAGGTTAGCACAGGTCAGCTTAACACAACATATTATTACGGCTGAAATGACAGATCAAAACAAACATCTTTGTGATGTTCAAGTGAGAATAGGAGTAAGGGGAAATGCTTGAGACAGGCAGTTTGCACGACTGTTTTTTGCACAGTAAACCTAGACTTCACCGCTTCCACATATACACTTCTAAAAGTAACGTTTAGCCTAAATTCCTTCCTCTTTGTGCATTGCCATGGAAGTCGGTGTTCATATTTCATTAATTGCCATCCATATGAATCATATGCAAAATGGTTTCGATTCTATATAAGTTGCTGTGGAGATTAGCGGCCTGTCACTATAGGCTAGAGAGGAGATTTCTATCAGCATCACACCACAGACGGCTGTCTAGGTCACATCAGTCACTCAGCAGTAACTAAAAAGCTGTTGTGAAGCACAAGATCAGACACAAAGAGACACGCTTCAACGTACAGTACAAACATACAAAACAAAATATTGTACGAACTAGGGATGAATGATAAACTGGGTATTGATGATATAAATCACATTTTATAAATAAGTGAAAAATGTAATTAAAGAGCATTGCGAATATTGCAATGATTTTAATGCACTAAAAACTATTTAGCAACGATGGCTGTTTAATTGAAATCACAGTTGCTCTGATTGAAAACACCCTTCAAATACTTAGTGCATTCACTTTTGAAAAGTCTAGGGCTGGGTAAGACTCTAAGGCCCTAGTAAGACTCATATTAGCATGTGGATGAATTTCTGAAATCCATGCTTCATATAAATATAAATGCTAGTTTCACACTAGTGCCTTCATTTTCAGAGCTGATATCAGTACAACACTCTCTCCATCAATAGGTCAGCAGACTGAACCTTATCTTAAGGTGTCTGAATCATTTCCTCACAGAATTTATTACTCATACGATGTTATGGATGAGGCCAGCTTGACTGCGGTTTATCGGTGTACCACAGCATAGCATAACCATAGTGATACTGCATCTGTTATGGTGACACCAGGGCAATACAGTATGCAAAATCACATGAGGGCACAGATCATGCACAGTCTGACTAGCTGACTTAAGCGCTGATCATTGCAGAAAGACAAATTAACAGTACATTGTGAATTTGCAATCAAAAAAAACAGGAAGAACAGATAATATTTCAAGAGCTAACAAGAGGTCCTTGATTGGTGTGACAAAATTTATGAAAATTGATTAAACATAATGTGACAATGGGCCCTATTTTAATGATCTGAGCGCATGGTGCAGGTCCACTTAGGGCGTGTCCGAATCCACTTCTGCTAGTTTAATGTCAGAAAAAAAATGCTCGGCACATCAAGCGCATGGTCCAAAATGGTTGTACTTAGTCTCTTAATGAGTCATGGGTGTGTTTGAGCGTAACGTACAAAGTAAACCAATCAGAGTCTCATCTCCCATTCCATTTAAAAGCCAGTTGCGCTTGCACCATGACGGATTTGCTATTTACATGGCGGAATTTGTGAGCAGAAAGGCTGAACGCTTCTCTAGAGAGGAATCCTTCTCTAGAGACAAGAATACTTTTTGTGCGCAAAAAACAAACTAAAATAACCACTTTATTCAACAATTTCTTCACGTCTGTGTCAGTCTCCTACGCAGTTTACGTTGGTCAGCTCCTGAGTCAGCATCACATGTATGTGTCATGGTGCTCATGTGAACAGCATCGGCTAATGGAAAGCCGGCATGCTGGCGTAGCTCTGACGAACTCGGATTTACTACGGGGCAGCACTCATTTAAAAAAACAACAAAAAAAAACAACAACAAAAAAAAAAAAACACAGGAACACCTCTCTGTTGCATTTCGTTAAATAAATGCTAGTTAAGTACAGTATTTATATACAGCTACTGGACACTAACTAATGACTAATGGCATTGCGGCTTATGGTAAGTAGTACCTCTCCATAAGGTAATGCCAGATGAAGAGGCTAACAAAGTCATGTCCAAAAGGTGCTTCCGATGATCTTACAATGACTCACATTGAGAGACATCTGGACCAACACACAGTAACACCAGGTGGAATATCCCCTGCTATCTCCGTACACACAAACTAATGGAGGTAGTGAGTTTTGTGATCCTCAATAAAATTAAAAACAGCTATGATTGGTCCATTCACTTTTATCTAGAGTACAATGTCAACAACACAGAAAGAGGGTTATGCCTGTCAAATACAGATATTAGTTTGACATCAAATCCTTCTTGGTCTGACCCGCATCTTCTAACAATCTCTCTTTCTGTGGCAGCTGATTAATGGTCATCCAATAAGACCTTAATTTCCTCCAGTGCCTGCCTTCAGTCTGATAACAACAAGTGAACGAGGATGTGAGGCAAGCAGAGAATAAATAAATGCTTTTTTTATTGGCCAATTGAAGAGTTGTTGTGGCTTTTAGTGGAGGTGTACTGTTGTATGACTGACTCTGCATTCTGGGCAAGAGAGTTATCACTACTGCTGACTTAGCTTTATATCCGCATGCTAAAAAGTCCACACTGCCGCTGTCTGAGAACTTGTCTTTTCAAAACAATGAAACGTAGGATAAGGAAAAAGGCTTTAAGAACATTTACACAAATGCAAAAATTAATCCCTCTCAAATTCCAAGGAGATAAATTACTTTTAAAGTAAAAAAAAAAAAAGAAGAGAGGACTAAACTCACAATTTCACAAATAATTACAGACGGAAAGACATTAAATTAAACATGACATTTTTAAGTAGAAAGACTAAATGATAGTTTCTTGAAAAAAATGTTTTACAGTGCACTTTTCCTCAGAAGTGAAGTTATCTTCTATATCACATCATATCTGTGATCACACAACCTAGTTATTTTTAAAGTGGTAATATAGGAACCTGCATACTATCTTCAAACATGACTGAACCTGAACACAGGACATGATGAACTTCCATGAACTTATACCAAATCATTGTAGATAAATTGAAGAAAATATCCCACATTATGGATTACACTTTTTCCCACATAGCCATCATGCTGGTACTAACACAATCAAATCATTCCCTCGGATACAAGAATGCTTCAGCAAGCCAAGGCATGCTAACACCCATCATAAATACATCATCTCCACTTTCATATAATCCCCTCACAATTTATTAACTAATTAGTCTATGTCTGATAAGAGGAAGTTTATCAATCATCCTGCAGATCGTCCTAGCTGCAGGGGTACAGGCAAGTTTCTGGACACTCGTGAATCCAAGACTTCCTGTTTAATCCCCAGCTGTTTACAGGTTTATGGGTCACTCAGTCAATGGCTTCACACAACATTTTACACAGTGCTGTAAAAACACAATATACTACTAGACAATGGCCTCACATTTTTAAGCACATTAAAGAGAAAAAATTCAAAAGAGTCATCATTTACTCACCCTCATGTTGTTCCAAACCTGGATAAGTTTCTTTCTTCGGCTGAACAAATATTTTGAAGAATGCAGGTAACCAGACAGTTGATGGTATAGCCATTGACTTCCATGGTATTTTTTTCCCTACTATGGAAGTCAATGACTATACCAAATCAACTGTCTGGTTACCAACATTTACAACACAACTTTTGTTTTCAGCAGAAGAAAGAAACTTGGAACAACATGAGGGTGATGATGACAAAATGTTAATTTTTGGGTGAACTTTAAGTAAATATCTTACAAAAGATTAGTTTTAGTTTTCTGTCCATAACGGAAATAATACTGGTTATAAAAACTGCAATGCACCACAAGGATCATATCTCGATTCAGATGGTTTGTGGGCAAATCGCATGGACATAAACTTTTATTTTAAAAATATCTTATTTTAAATATAAAATGTAAAAATACAATATAACCTAAAAATTTAAATGTAATACTTTTTTTATATAGTTATACAACATATTTATATTTCAGGTTTAATTATTTATTTATTTAATACACACATAATATATCCCATATATTAGGTTCAAATGTAGAATATATATTTTTAAATATTCCATGTCACTGTCACTCAATTCATTTAGAAGTCATACAAATTGTGTGTATTATTTCAAGAATTACAAAATGCTGTTTGAAAGCATCATATTTAATTAAGTCTAGAATGTCATATTTTACGTGTACTGTCAACAACCCAGACGCATTATAGAATTTTAGATCCTCCAGACCTCAGTGGAAGTCTGCATGTGAACAGAATTCTAAAACAAATTTCATGCGTGTTGGCATTGCAATAATGCACCTGCAGGATTCCTTCCAAAACCGTTTGGAGGCAGATATTTAAAATATGACAGTTTGCGGCTCTGCATGGCATGTGCCGTCATGATTTCAGTAAAGGAAACACTTCATTAACTATTTAATGACCACTGATATTTATGTAGGACTAACTTAACATTTCTGTCCTGTCCCATTATAAGCTGTAATCTGAGTGTAATGGGATATGAGAGAGGTCTTCATGTCTCTGAACTTCTCCAAAGATATCATGGTTTAAAATAGATTACGACCTATATGTGGGAGTGTGGGTGTAGACAAAAAAATAAAAAATCTTAAAAAGGAAAAGAGGTGGTGGGGGTTGGCGGTCCTTCCCAGTCTTGTTTCATAAACAAATCAAGGAATCTTCTTTAAGCCACAGGCTTTGAGAGGACCACTGGAGAGCGAAAGAGGATCAGACAAGAAAACCTTCACTTCCTGTTTGTTCAAACCCTTCAGAGACATAGCAGTTGGATTTGTGGTCTGGTTAAGTCTAAAGCCCTTCACTTAACTAAAAAGAGGATGTTCATTCTTGTGTGAACTTTTCTTTACTGTTTGAGGATGTCACTTTAACACTGTGTCGAAATAAATAAGTGACGATTCTATTTTAGAAAAGTTTCTATTTCTGTGAGGTTGCGCACATGCAAAGTATGTTAAAGATAATATCAGGTACATAAGCTTTACTTTACTGAAACTGAACTGAAAATATAAGCGTCTAGTGTAAGTTTGAATAGCATTTTGCATGACCTTTGTAGCCATACTTAAAAGTGACAGTGGATAATTCACCTCAGACCTTCAAAATAAATGAAACGAAACAAGAATGTGAACAAACTATGTGTATTCTATGACAAAGATTGTTTCAGTCACTCAGTATGTTGTTTTAATAATGTTAAAATGGTGTAATATTTATGAATTTGATTATGTAATTTTGTCCATTTCATTGTGAGTGCAGTGCATTAGCAGAAAGAGTCCGCCCACACGCTCTTCTGAATGGCTGTAATTTTTATTGTGATTTTCTCGCGTCTCATAGTCGTGTCACGTCTGGTGTGGGCAGACATATTACTTCTCTCTAGAATCTTATCGCATCGCGTCTGGTTAAGACACGGTCTAAAGCCTTATTCATATGTTGCACAGATGTGCTTTGTCATTTTTTACATTTTTATTTCATTGTGCTCACATGCAGAGCACTAACACACATCCAGACAAACAATCCTATTTTAATAAAAGCATTTCTCAAGCACATCTGAATCAGAACATGAAAATCACAGTCGTCGTCCTCCATTCATAACTGAAACTCAAACATTGTTTGGAAAGCAAATCAGAATAGCTCCAGTACAATACCTAGCACTATCACACAGCAGTACGGCCATCACTGGATTCAGGAGCTTACGGACTAGCACTAAGAATGTGGAGTTTACCGAATACACACACACACACACTAAAACAGGAGTCCAGCAGGATTTCTGATATCTTTAGCCAGTGTGACCTTTCTTGAGGTTCTGCCGGCACCACTGGGAGTACATCAAGCAGGATTATTATGCACAAAGACACTCCAGCTCACTGTGAGTTTCACAGCAACACTGTACAGCTTTTTCCTACCATATTAGGGTCTGTGTAGCAACAAGACTGATTCATGTTTTATGTCATCAAAAAACGCACTTGAACAATGAAATAAATGCTGAAACTAATTACCTATAGCTCTGAAAATCTGATGTGTCAAGCGGCAAAAGGAACTGCTTACCATGAGCAGTTCATTTTGTTTACAGGAAGAACACTTGTCCCAGGTCACAAGGCGCTGATTCAGAATATTCTTAAAGAGATTAAAGTCTCTTTTTTTTTTTAACCATAGTGAAAGTCAAAAGGGTGCAGTGTTGTTTCGGACCACATTGATGTAAAGGTTGAAACATTTTTCAAAATATCCTCCGAAGAAAGACATACAGGTTTCGAATGACATTAAGATGAGTAAATGATTTTTGGGTGAACTACCTCTTTAAAGGACTGCTTTTGTAGCTATTATCAGAGGCAAAAGAAGCAAGACTAACGGAAATGGACAATTTGACACCTGCACGGAAGAACTGCATGGAATTTCAGTCTCAACACATTCACAGATATCGCACACCTGTTCGTCAGCATTCATGTGGGCCTGAGGGAGTTTTGACAGTGTTTGTGGCCTTTGGTACAAGTACATCATCGCCGGCAAGCTAATCACAGACACTCAAGGAGTCATTGTGGCTTTAAGGTAAAGACGGTCACCGGCTCAGAGGGCAGTGTGTGTGGGGCATTAGGTTTGCACTGTGTGTTTGTGGCAGACCACACAGCTGTCTTCGAGACTGGATGGTGTAAGCTGATTAACAGAGAGCAGACTGGCAAAGTATAAGTGATCTGTCACAACAGACAGCTCTTTGAACAAGTCAAGAGGATCAAACCATACACACCTGTGACTAGGGGTGGCACGGTTCACAAAACCCACGGTTCGGTTTGTATCACGGTTTTAGGGTCACGGTTTTCGGGTTCAAGATTCAAGAGTTTTATTTGAATCTTGAATCTTGAACCCGAAAACTGTGACCCTAAACCGTTCTGTACGGTTCTTGTTGTTTTTTCTTTTAATTATTAACACTCCAGAAATTCACTTCAGCATATGATATATAGCTTAAATATCCACAATTTAGGATACAGTATTAAAAAAAAAAATTGTTATATCATGTTGAAGTTGTTTCCCGTTTCATGTCAATCATGTCAAATATTGATCAGAACAATGCACAGTGGCACATAAGAATTCAGAGCGAGCAACCTTTTGCCCAAACTTCAAAGACCTGTTTAAATTATTAAAACTAGAAGCATATCTTAACTTTAATGTTACATTTATCATGTGAACTACTTATATACAACATGTTATATGCATGTGAGTTTGGACAGAGGGGAACACGGTCGCATTTGCAGCAGATATTCGCTCCCCATCATAAATCAAACGAGACAGACAGGACTCGGAGGAGAACACTGGAAAATGTGACAGAATGGACAATATTCGTCTGTATTTGCAAAACACGAGCCATGGTTCAGCTGCGCGAGACAAACGCTGCCCATGTGAATGCACAACGGGCGTGCGTGGCTCCCGCTCCCCATACGCACTGCTTCTGCCCTGCCAACGCACTGCTTACGCATACGGTATGAAGCCGGTGTTATACAACGCTGGCGCATCCTCCAAATCCGGGCAGCCTTCCTTATCTCTCCCACCTGCCATTTCTCCATGTGACATGACCTGCAGCACTCCACTTTTACTGTATGTCCACACACACCTTTTATTTTGCGCGAAAATTACACCCACTGTCCGAGGGAACATACGGACACGACATGTATCGTGCCACCCCTACCGGTGACAAACTAGAAAACTGAAACTCACATAGGTAGTGGGGATCTTGGAAAGTAAGATAAAAACAGCAGATATTCTAAATTATACTAAGCACCAAGATCCAATCCACCTGCACGGCCGCCATCAACACACAGCGGGTGCTGGAAAGAGAATAATGTTCTTAGTGGTACTGAAACTCCTAGGACGAACTCGCTGTCAGAGACTAGGGGTCAACTGATATTATTTTTCAATGACTGATGCTGATATAAAGATAGCAGAGTGGCGATGGTCAATAAAATAAACAAAAACTGACTTGATAAAAAAAAATTAAAAAAAAAATTCTGAAAGATCATGTGACACTGAAGACTGGAGTAATGGCTCCTAAAAATTCAGCTTTGCCATCACAGAAATAAATGACATTTTAATATATTACAACAGAAACCAGTTCATTTAAATTGTAATAATATTTCACAGTATTACTGTTTTACTGTATTCTTGATCAAATAAATGCCTTGGTGAGATTAAGAGACTACTTTTAAAATCATTAGAAAACCTTAATGTTTCCAAACTTTAAAAGCGGTACAGTATATATCGTTTTATTTGTTATTTTTATCAAGTCATAGTTTTTGTATTTTAGTCACTTATTGTATTTAGCCACTCTGCTATCTTTATATCAGCATCAGCTATTGAAAAGTCTTAATTTTTACTGTCAATACAAATGGTGAACCCCCTCCCATACCTACCCTGCGCTGGGTCAGTGTAACCCAATGTTGGGTAGTCTGTGCCAAACCAGATAAAATTGGATACATTTGTCAACAGTAATTTTGTGTTCTGTTTTTAGAGAAAACTTCCTGAATTAAATTAAGTTTTACATATTACATTGCATGCCTATCGAATTACTGTACAAATAAGAAAACGTCTGTAGTCTCACATTTTACCTTTGTTTACATGAACGTCGCAGCTAATGTCTGCTTGGAACGCTAGCCTTCTACAAACGCAGTGTACACCGGATCTACACTCAAACACCATAGAAGTTTCACCTTCCCCTAAACAAACGCGTGACCAGGGCTGCCGTGTAGGGGTGGGAATTACAGGGTACCTCACGATACGATACACATTACTGATAATATCACGATACAGCAATTCTGCAATAATCAATACATTGTTAGATAATCCTATAATTATACATTACGATATCGGTCTATGAAGACAAAATGCCTGTGAAAAGGTTAAGTGCAGGTTTTCAAACCATCCCGTTAAAAATACACTTTTCTTAAGCTAGTTAATTTGCGTTCACATTTCCCCTCAATCATGTGTTGAGCGCCAACTCGAAGTGCCATGAATTAGTGACGATGGAAAATCTATTTAGAGCACCTTATTTTATTTATTCAAATTAATGATTCTCGTATCGGGATGATACGAGCTATGCATTTGATGGGTTGAAACTTTAATTATTGACAGGCAAGATGACACAGCTTAAAACGTTTACTGAATGTTTTTGAGTATTTTATGATTGTAAAAGACTGACTTGCCATTGAACAAAAAACACTATATGAACTGCTCCTGTCCTATATAGATTTTAGAGTACTTCAAAAAACAACCTTGCAAATGTAAATTTATAATAGCAAATATAAAACCCAAAAACCCATGCACTACTGTCCAATGTTTGTCTTGAGCAAGCACATAAAGGTTATTCTGATCTTGAAAACTTTCAGGTATCCTGCGTCACAGTTTGCGAGTCCCGTGCGTGTGAACGCGCCTTGGGGAGAGAGTGAGTCACCCAGTCCAGATGCTCGTCTCCCCTGTACTGACTCAGTAATAACAGTCTTCTCTCTCTCTGCGTAATGATACACTCCAGAAATATACAGAGTACTATAATACACAGCCTACCTAGGAATTACACAGTATGCTAGGCCAAATACAACTCGACAACACATTTTTGAAATACACAGAGCCATGATGCATGTTGTGGATGTTGTTCAATGACACATTGCCATGGCAACCCTATAATGACAGTCAGTTTAAACACATGGTCATGCTGGGTCGTGCTCAGCACGCCAAGATTATGCTTTGCAGCGGGTACTACAAGAATGGCACCGCATGCTCCTATTGTGAAACATCCAGACATTGCTCAACATTCCAGCATTGTGTAACAACTCACCGCACACTCTCAGGTGTGTTTACTCCCATTTGATGAGTGTGAAAGGAAGCCAAAAATAACAGGTGACTTAGTCAAGAACTTTATCTTTAGCAAACAAGAACTTTAACTCACCTGAAAATGATTTTTCTTGGACTCAGGAACAACTATGTCTTCAGCATATTTGACATTTTTACTGAGATATTTGTTTTAGCTACAAATATATAGCTACACGTTCTCTCTCAATACATTTAAGCCTTTGTGACTATTCAGTATATTTCACCATTTATGTATTTGCTCAAACATGTCTTAAAACGTTTAATATTTACCTAAACACATACACTAGATTTTCAAAAGTTTGAGGCAAGTACGATTTTTAAAGAATTTTTCATTCAGCTAGGATGCATTACATAGATTTTTATTTTTTTAAACTGTCAGTAAAGACATTTATAATATTACAAACTTAATTAACTTTCTATTGATCCTGACAAAGAATCGTGGAAGAATGCATCATTGTTTCCACAAAAATATTAACTGTCATGTGACACTGAAGACGAATAATGATGATGAAAATTCAGCTTTGCCATCACAGGAATAATTTATATTTTATAATATATTCAAATAGAAAACAGTTATTTTAATTGTAATAATATTTCACAATATTACTCTTTTTACTGTATTTTAATACGCATATGGGTGTTCACGCTAGTAGTTTGGTTCGCTTGGTCTGGACCAAAATGTTCACACTGGCATTTTAACACTGAACCTAAAGATACCGAACATAAAAGCATTGGGATGCTTTGTCGACCTGATTGGTCAGCTTTTTTACATATATTTTGTGACAGAACTTACTGAACGTGTGCTGGGCTTATAAAATGTGTAAAGGAGTCAAAACAGGAATCCCTCCATCACACACACAAATGAAGATCTGCTGCGAGGAGACGTCTGTACCGAACTGTGATGGGCAACATCGCCACGGTGACGAGAAAAAACAGGCATGCTTGAGCATTCTGTCCTTTTAAGGGTCTTGTTACATCATGTCCTGTTTTTGGTTTGTTTACATGTTCGTTTACATGTCTTTGGTCCATGTTGTGTTCATATTTCATTCCTGCACCAGAGCTGGGAAGAGTCTTTTCAGCGGTCTCGGCCCGCTTGTTTGGTATGCACCAGGGTTCGGATAGCAGCGTTCATACTTATTCAAATGATCCACACTAACACCGGGTTTACACCGGACGCAAGCGATGCGACGCAACAAAAGACAATAGAACCCATTATAATCAGCGATGTTGTCTACGCTGGATATGGTGCGACGCAAGCAACAAATCCCCTGATGTCTCGTTCTATTTATGATGTACTGACACATGCTTTGTAACGGATGCTTTGTCGCGTCCAGAGTAGACAGCCTTCAGCTTTTGCAACTCAATGTGACATAATCCCTCCAGCGTCCAGTCCTAGGTCTTCCCCAGGGCCTCCTCCCGGTGGGACATGCCCGAAACACCTCCCCGGGAAGGTGTCCAGGAGGCATCCGAAATAGATGCCCGAGCCACCTCAACTGGCTCCTCTCGATGTGGAGGAGCAACGGCTCTACTCTGAGTTCCTCCCGAGTAACTGAGCTTCTCACCCTATCTCTAAGGGAGCGCCTAGCCACCCTGCGGAGAAAGCTCATTTCGGCCACCTGTATCCGGGATCTTGTCCTTTCTGTCATGACCCACAGCTCATGACCATAGGTGAGAGTAGGAATGTAGACTGACCGGTAAATCGAGAGCTTCGCCTTACAGCTCAGCTCCTTCTTCACCACGACAGACCGGTACATCGACCGCATTACTGCAGAAGCTGCACCGATCCGTCTGTCAATCTCCCGTTCCATCCTTCCCTCACTCGTGAACAAGACCCCAAGATACCTGAACTCCTCCACCTGAGGCAGAAACTCTCCACCAACCTGAAGTGGACAAGCCACCCTTTTCCAACTGAAAAAAGGGTGGCTTGCCCACCGAATGAGCGACGTGGGGCCACCCTCCCGTGGGCTCACCACCTGCAGGAGGAATCATATGGGGCCGTAGTGGATTGGGCGACAGTCGAAGGCTAGGCCCCCGGCAACCCGATCTTGAATGGTAGTATTAACTAAAAGAGTAAAGGAATAAAAAATTTTTTTTTAAATAAATAAATAAATAAATAAAAAATCACTAAATCAGTTTTGAATCGATTCACTGAGACTTACACAAGATGAATTGAGTTTGCAAACTCAAATGACCTTTTTTTGTGACTAAAGTTATTAATCCTCTAATTTTCAAGAGTCACAAAAAAAGCAAGGGTTGTGAATATACTATAAATGCACATTCTTTAGAACACATAAATGGGCAAAGAGTAAATCATCTGCAACAATATCATGACCCAGCCCTACATTTAATATTGTGAGGCAGTGGAAGTTTGCCAGGCAGAAAAAAATTCCTGACTTATGTTTGTCTCTTCTTCACAATGATATCATCACAAACACCCTCACAATCATTAGGGACGCTAGGAATTCATTTCTCTACCCAGTCAGCAAACAGAATCTTATTGCGGGTGTGGGTAGTCAGCCAATCCACACGTGGGGAAAAGAGCTGGGCTAAGGAAGGTTGCTGCACAGATGGATGGGTGGGAGCTCTGGACGAGGTAATGAGAGAAAGAAAAGTTAAATGAGGATTTAATGACTAAACCATCCTGAAAAACCTCTCTTGGTTGGTGGATATGCAGTACTGCGTGGTAAGTAACTGCATGACACTGCAAAGTTACATGCATAAGTTACTTATTACCTCTCCAGTGCATTACTGTTTCACAAATCAAAAAAAAAAATCTCTCTCTTTGACAAAGAAATATCTTCTTCAACTATGTACAGCAGTGTGTGACAGCACTTTGTTTCCAAACACATGAGGGTTAATGTGCATTTGGTTAACTTTAGCGCTAGGCTTTCACAATGCTGTCATACTTCATAGACATCACTGTCCCCACTGAACAGCGCTGTAGTTTCAACAGCTTCCTGTTTATCCAAGAGATAGGACTGACAACTATGCTGGAGTTTCCCGCAGTCACACAGCCAGAGGCAGAGATGTGGGCTGTCTTCTGAAACAGAGCAAACTGAGTTACAGTACCTAAAAAATCCACCAAAAACATTTTTGATGAGTCAGGCCTCCAGACTACATTGGTCGCGACAAAAAAATAAAAATGTGAGACTAATTCAAAATGTAGTCTCCAAACTCTGGAAAACTTGTGCCAATATGTAGTTTTATCATCTTGTTAGAGTGTAACAAACAGCATGGCCTGTGATGTTTGATTAGCCAGAAAATTAATCTCAAGCACTGGTTCAATTATCAGTCACAAAGATTCATGAAACATGAAAAGTCTCAAACTCAACAGTGTTCAGCTCAACTATTCAGAAACATTATTGAGTTCATTACTGACTGGTATTGGTCTTATTGGTTTATTAAAAGGAATTAAATTATTAAAGGATTAAAAGGGATTTAAGGAAATAAAGAAAAATAAATAAGAACAGGAAAAGTTCCAGTTCTATTGTACTTATGAAGTAAACTATATGCAAAATATATATTTTTTAAATATGCACACATTCACTCTTATTTTCATCTGCCTAATATGTAAAAATGCTAAACATTTCTTGTCATGTCAAATTCAGATGTGATTTACATTAAAAATTTCATATTTTCAATTCAAATTTACATCACTTGATATTACTGTTGGTCGCTGAACATAACAGTTGTCAAATATTAAATGTTTAGCTACTACACATCTTACGACGCACTCTTTCACTGTTATATAAGTGTCATGTCGGAATTTGCACTAACAGTAAGCCCCGCCTTCTTTGATTTGATTGGCCATCACACTCATTCTGACAGTGACGAGCGTTTATTAGACCGCTGAGGCAGACCAACCTAAAAATTTTACATTTTACTTTTGTCATCCTAGCAACAAACAGAGTGTTGTTTAATGGAGTACAGCAGAGCAGCATTAAGAATATCAAATATTGGGGGGGACAATTTGGCCATTTCTAATTATCTGGGGGGACTTCTCAATGTCTATGGTGGTTAACGGCCATGGTGAACACTGCTGGTTAGGTTTAGTGCACTGTAAACCTATACACTCAAAATAAGCAATTGGTTTGAGTAGAGCCAACTCAAATTAAACAATTAGTTCTTCAAACAAATTAACTTTTATGAGTATCTAGAACTTTCTTTTTCTTTTGAGTTCTCAAAAACTGACACATTTTAAGTAATCTGAACTGTTTCATTGTTTTGAGTTTTATGAACTTGTTTCTTTTAATTTATAAGGGATTTCTATTTCCCAGCATGCTTTGTCATGACATTAAATTAGGTGTTATATTATGTTTTTATGCAAGATTAACATTAAGTGGAGATTTAGTAGTGTTTAATGTTTTGTTATGCTAGTTTAGAAGAGTTTCTGTTTTGTTTTTTGTAGGGTTACCATCATGGTGACGTGTGGATCATGAGCTTAGTTTGAGAACAGATATGTCAAATGTATTTCAATGCGGTCCTCATTCGGCAAGTGCTATGTGCTAATGCTACCAAAGCATTGTGTAACCAATTAAAGGTGCACTAAGTAACTTTTCCGTCCACTAGAGGGCGCCTATTCAAAACAAAGGCGTAGCTTGATGATGCTAAGTTTGAGCGCAGAATCTTGGGACATGTGGTCTTCACCTCACAGCCGGTGGAAAAGAATCGGGATAGGACTCATGTTCATGGATGCGGTTATTAACATTACTGTAGTATGAAGCAGAGCAGGACAGAGTGTTGAGGGAGCTGAGCAAGGCCGCTGGAGCGATTGTTACACAACACACGGCGGGACACAATCGCCAGCGCCATTTCCGCTTTTCCGGTCATGAGTATGAGGTAGCGCAGCTCTGTTCATCATATTAGAGTGTGTTGAAAATTATGTTATGACGTTACTCTGTGTGTTCCCTCGGTGGCAGCTATGACACTTGTTGCACACTGTAGTAAGAGTAAAGCGTTTCTGCAAAATAAAACCGTAAACTGAGGGTAACACAGACATGACGCAATTGACAGGTGACTCCCTCAGACGTCCCGGTTCCTTGGTTAAATTAGAAATTTTCTCACAATTTACAAATAGTTGGAAACATTTGGGATATTGTAAGAACTCAACTGAACAAAATATATAACACTGGCCTGGTGGTTTTTGTATATTTTATTGCAAAAATCCTACATAGTGCACCTTTAACATGGTGGCATTTATTGAATTAGCTAGTTAAAGCTAGTCAAGTTTCCACTTGAAAAAATTTGAGATTAGTTTTAGACAAGTTAAATGTATGAATTAGCTTACTCAAATATTTCATGTTCAGAGCAATTCAAATAAAATAAAAATCTGCAAGTTCTGCTTACTAATTTCTTAACTTTAAAAAAATTGAGGCAACTGTTTGCCTCAATTTTTTTGAGTTTTGCCAACTTATTCGGGTTTACAGTGTGCAGTGTTAAGTTATTTTCAAACGCAAGAGAGCATTATCCTTTTAGCACCACCTGACATTTTATTTCCGAACTGCTGTGGTATGTATTAGGGGTGTAACAGTACACAAAACTGATGGTTCGGTACGTACCTCGTTAAGTCACAGTTCGGTACAGCAGGGGAGAGAAAAATATAAATATTTTTTTTTTAATTAAACAGTGGTTTACTGAACAAATTGCTTATGCTCTGGGGCCATTTTTGGGCTGCCATTTCCACCTGAAATTGGCCTACCCAAAGTGAAAAGCTTCCCATACCATACAGTGGTCTAAATACACAATACACAATAAAAAGTGTCATTGTAAAGGAAACCCTTTGAAGTTATATAAACCACTGCTAAAAGTGATAAACATGTAAGTATATGTTGTCTGAGCTGTAATAAACCCCCCATGTACCAAGTTTTGTTTGGTACATTCAAGAAGCGCGGTTTCTTTGAGCAGGTAAAATTAAAGGTTCAGTTCATATAACTGACTGGCAAAATTGTATGCATGAGGATGCAGTGAATCATCAATGCATTGTGATGCATCGTGATATCGAATTGAACCGAATCGATGACATGATAATCGTGATCGAACCGAACCAAACCGAACTGTGAGACCAGTGTAGGTACACACCCTTAATACTTGATTATGTCATTTCGGACCCTGTACAGGGTCTGCAGAGTTTAAGAGGTTACATTAATTCAAAACTAAAAGTTTCTTAAAGATAAAAAAATAAATAAACTCTGCTAATGCTGTAAAGTGTAAACTATATAGGATCTCTTACTTGCGCATAACTATAATACAACAGAGCCAAAATGAGCCTAAATTCAGTTGCTATCTATTTATTTTTAGATATAATAATCAATACTCAAATAACACACGTAAACAAGTAAACTTCTAAATCTAACAATAAAATTATGTTGCGGAAATATAATAATTTTTACACAGTGGCTGTCATTTTCATGACAGATTAATTTAAACATACATTAAATAATCAAGACATCACTAACAGGTTAAGTAGAATATAATGAATAGGCTAATATAGTGCATATATTTAGTGAAAGAGTTGATTTCTCTATAACAGCTGTGGACGCTGAATGACTTCTGAAGTAAATGTGATGCTACGTGTCATTGTTTCCAAGCTGTTTTATTGATGTCTTTCCACCGTTGAAACACTGATTGAGCAATTACACGACATATGATATGTTTCAGTAAGTTGTAATGTATCCTCAACATACCTTCAGATGTTGATTCATGTTTATTCTTTGACTAGAGATGTTCACTCGAGTTCACTCGCGCTTTGAACTGACGTGCCTAGATACTGTGATCTGTCACGTCACATTAAAGAGTGTCAAAACGGCATTTATCTTTGAATTTCTAGGGCTGGGCAAAAAAAAATTATCGATTTTTCGATTAATCGTTTTTTAGAATGTGGTCGATTCAAAATCGCCTTGAAAATTTGCCTTGCGCGATGTTACAAAGACCTGTCATTCATTCATTCATTCAGTGCTTAAATGGCGGCTTCGGGTGTGTTGTCGCCTTTTGTAATTCTGAGGTAAAATGCTGTGTAATACTACAAATCTGCAGAACCATTAGATGAGACATCACCCAGACGTTGCAACACCCCCACAGCAGAGCACACAACCGCTAAAAATAGATCACATACACGCGAATGCTTGCCTTGCTTTATGATCAAACTTGAGCATTCACTTAAGCATGTACGGTAGCCATTATAGACATATTCAAATCAACTGAGTCAATAGACAGCGCAGGACCAATAATTAAAACCTAATAGCTTACATTATAAACAGATTTCCTCAAATTAAACTTAGTCCACATAAGTCAGCACGTTAAGGTATTGTTGTTCGCTACCACGGCAACTACTTGTGTCCAGATATGAACGCGCTTCTCGTGAATGAAAAGTAACTGCACACATGACGGGCGGCAAAATCGCAAGAAAAGCTTGTCGTGTACTGAAAATCATCCAATATCCTTTTTATGTTTAAGAAAAAATATATCAAAATATCAATGAAACAAAATTGTATAAGATACTTCTCAGATAAATCTTTTAGAATAAAGTTGCAAAATTGTATTGTATTTAACAATTGTATGCATTTGAAATAGCCTATAGAGATGGGTTCTGTTTTAACGTTACCTAAAATAAAAAGATTTTTATATACAGGTTTGTGGCTCTTAATTTCTTTTTAATTACCCACTTGTAAACTTATGTTCACCGTTCTTTTTTATAAATACCTATAGTATTTGTATTAAATCTATATTCAGTGAGTTGAATCGAGAATCGAAAATCAAATCGAATTGGAACATCTGAATCGATGCCCAGCCCTAATGTTCACGTGGGAACTCGGATTTAAGTATGTTCCACGCATAAAACAAGCCTAATGTTAAAGATTGCATTCGCACCGTTCGGTACACACGTGCACTGTACCGGAAGTCCTGTACCAAAACGGTTCGGTATGAATACGTGTACTGTTACAACAACAACCAACCTAATAAAACGTTGCCAGATTCATCACCTTTTAGCACCAGTCACTGGACATTTCGCTTTGAAAGTATCAAGAAACATGCAATCATTTTGCAGAAATGCTTACAAGTTTTTCCAATGAGCCTCGGTTTGGTATTTATATGGCACAAATACAATCGGTGGTTAAACCAGAAATAATTTACTAAATACAACTAGAAAAACTAGTTTAAATAACTTAAATAGCCATAGTCTGCATCATTACAGCACATAGCAGTTGTTGTTAGAAAGCTATGAACTCTGTGAACTGAAGAGTTTCTGAACAACCATCTTTACTGAGTGATTCTCAATGAATTAAAAAAAGTAATTTGGCACTTAAACGTTGTCATTTTTGGTCTGGAGCCCTGCGAGTATATTGCCTGGAACATTCACTGGACCGAGTCACAGCTCTGAGCATGGGTGAGTTGGAAAAAAAGTGTTGTGTAAAAATGAACACCACCCACTGTGGAGGCACACACTGCAATCAAACAAATTAACCATTGATAATAACATGCCACACAAACTACAGTAGGAGGCCTGTGCTGTGTGTCTAAAAAAGGAGGACACTGTGCATTATTAGTCTTAGAATGAGACATTTATGTGCTTAAAGTCTCAAATTAACCACTCCATTTGAACTGGTTAGAAGGAAGAACAAATGGAAAAAGTTTCTGTTCTGCGAGAAGAGCATCAAAACTTCAAAGCAGCCGCCACATTACCAGTGAATAACATGCATGCAGGTGCAGAAGACTGGACGAATCATTTGTAACCTCCCACAAAAATCCAGACACTCAATTCAAGACGCGCTGGCTTCCCCTGAAACAAGTGGTTGTCTGACCGACAGGAAGAAAAACTAATGCACTGATCTGCTTTCCCAAGGAGGAAGAGAAAGCATTGTAGAAGGCTAAACAGATGCTGGCAGCTAACCTACATCCATTTCTGAGAAACAAAATCCCACAAATTGTGTACTCCCAAATCACTATGCTTCTGGATTCTAACTGTCTTAAAGAATAAGGCAACACAGATTTCATTTCAAGCCAAAAGCGTGATAGTAACTGTAGAGGTTCTTTTTAACATTCAACTGGTCCTTCCTCAAGGCGTGTCTATTTTCAGAATGGTCAGCCAGGACAGACAGTCTTTCCTCTGGGGGGAGGACGTGCATGTCTTTGTGAGGAAACGAAAAAGAAAATATGCAGGAGAGAGTTTATAGAGAACGGGAAGGGAAAAACTGATTTGACTGAGTAAAGAGAGAATTCTGTTGGGTTGAATCATGTAAATATGTTACTTAATAAAGACTTGGAATTACAGTATACATCCCACACACTGTTTGAACAAGCTTATATGATGTAACTAAAAAGAGAAGACAATGTAAACAAACAAACCATCCAAGCAAATATTAAACAAGAAAAAAATTATTAAAAAGAAAATATGCACTAAACCACTCTAAATATCACATTCAAGTTGATTAAGGACTGTATTCCTCATTAAAATAAACAAACAGTATGACATGCAGCACACTTTTGCTTTATCGCTTTCATGGCTGTTCTTGATCAAATCATTAGCTAAATTAGGCCCCTTCATGTCGGTCCAGGTCTGCACAAAGGACAGATTGTGTGGCCCGTGGTGCTGCCCACAAGGCTTTGAGTTTTCCAAAAGAAGTGTTCCCACACTCTTCACAGAAAGTACGGCTGCTAGCAACACAGCCTAACGGTTAGGAGAGTCACAAGATTTGCAGCAAATCTCACGTGCAAGTTCATAAATAGCACAGCACACAAAGAACTGGAAGTCAAGACACAGCCACGTCAAAGGAACGAAGACATTTTGCCTATTCTGTTTTTCCATGTCATGTGGAGCGGATACTAGGATGCTTATATAAAGTTAAAGGACAGACAAAGGCAGAAGTCCATTGGGGTACCTAAACAAACTTCCAAGTGGGGCACTGATGACTTAAATTTATGGATGCACAAATATTAGGATTTTGTCCAATACTGAAATGTCAATACTATTTTTTATGCTGTGAATGATAACTTATAAATGTCTAATTTTTAAATCATTTTAAATGCTACAAATGAATGAATAGTATGAGAAATGGATATTCATTTTGAGATTACACTTAGCCTAATTGTTATTAAATGATTAGTGTTTTTAAACATTAACTTATCTAAGGTAATCTAAATGTAAAAATAGGGGAAATAAGCATGCACAATTAAATATTTGACAAATTGTACCCCCAATATATTGTGATTTCCTACTTTAAAATATTTTTTAAAAAACTTAAAGCCACAATATGTAATTTTTCGCCGCTAGATGTCGCTTATTCAAAACAAAGGCGTAGCTTGATGATATCAGCCTGGATTTCACAGAGCTTTTATTATGCCGCAGGTGGTCGCGTCCGCTTTTTCTGGTCATGTGTATGTGAGGTAACACAGCGCTGTTTTATAATACAATTTGAGTGTGTGTTATAATGCTACTCTGTGCGTTTGCTCGACAGCTACTATGAGACACTTGTTGCACACTGCAGCTAGATCGATATTAGGCATGGTAAAACATGGTAGTCGCGGTAAATCAAGAAAACAAGATTTAAACAATAAGACTAACTGTGTTGAGCTGCATAATTAGTTTTCTGTCGAAGAATGTATCCAAACAGTTGCTCACATGTCTAATAACACACATAATATATTACAGTGTCTTTGGTATTCCCATGGTTTCTACAAAATAAATCCGGAAATTGAGGGTAACGCGGGTATGATGTCATTGATAGGCGACACACGGACACGGTCCGTGTCCTGGTTAGAATTGCTTATTTCTCTAGATTTAGACATTCTTGGAAAAATGATGGATAATGTAAGTACACAAGTCAGCAAAATATATAACATTGTTCTAGTGGTTTTTGGATATTTTAATTAAAAAAATCTTACATATTGTGCCTTTAAAAGAAGCAGACGTACCAGAGGAAATACTGTAGACTACATACATATTTTAATATATTCATGGACATTGAGGGGTCTTGAAGGCAGGGAGGTTGAGGACCACAGTATCTAATATGGCCTCAGTGGGCTCATAAATCCTTCACTCACGTGAAGAACTGACAGCACACATCATGGTGCACATCTCCTATTCCACAACAAACTAAACGTGTCAGTTTTCACTGCACAAAGTTGTTTAAAAGCATAAATAAACCTAGCAATCCAGAAAAGAGAAACATACACTCCAAAGTAACAAAAATAGGTTATTAGGGCCAGCATTCCCTAGCATGTATAAGGGGGAAAGAATCAGTGGGATTAGATTGTGCAGGATTAGCTTCATGGGATATTCTCTAAAGCAACTGAGTGGCTATGACTCGAGCAAGGACGTGCAGAGTGAAAGAAAGGCTTCAAAGCAGTAACACTGAAGTGCCTGACGGTGTCTTTCCGCTATGTAATTCCTGACTATTTATATCCGAGGTTACATCTTTTACACACATATGCCACACAAAGCTTTCTTTGTCATCTGGGCTCACTCCCAGTCCTCCGTGCCATGTTATGAGAAAGTCTATCACACTGCCCGGCACATCCATTAGCAAAATTACCCAAAAAACTACAAATAAATCACAATTTATACGGCGTATGCACTCAGTTTTGCCATGTAGCTCAAAATACATTGGCATAGACTCGTTTTGTGTTGGCATTATACTTTACTACCTATTGTATATTTCTATTTACGCTTTTTAAGTACACGTGACGTTTAAATAAGCACCGAATATACTCAATACAGGTCTGTGTATGTCACATAAACGTCGTTAAAATAAATTAATAAAGAAGGAAACTACATACATGTCTGTCAGGGTTGGTATCATCGATGTGTAAATCCAAATCTTTCAGTCCGCGCGCTGATACTTTCAACGCAATGGAAGGCACGAGTAAGTTTCTCGCGCAAGACGTGCACAATATATCCTCGATTTGTGCACTATGTATCCTCAGTTCACTGCATACACACGGCGAGCCGTGTCACTTTCTCCCTCTGAAGGAAAGGCTGCAGGCTGCGTCCTGTCGTTATCTCGTAAGGGGTGTGGACAAAACACATGCAAATGAAAAGACGTCCATCCCCGGCGTGTCCACTTCACACCCGGCCAGCGTGGAGGGAGTATCGAGGTACCTCATGAGCATAAATAATAGGGTGATGAAGCTGCAGAAAAAATATCACGCATGGCAAATGTTCAGTTTCCTTTAGTCAGGGAGACTGTACACACGCACTTGGACTAATAAATACACTTAATGCACAAGCCCCGTTCCAAACGGAGAGGGGGAAGGGACAAGGGGAGGGACAAAGATTTGAGCTTTTCCTGGCCTCTTTCAGTGAAACCCAAAGATGTGAATTACACCCCTCACCCTCCCACCAACATCATCACACGGGCAAAACTGACATCAGGGTCTTACGCTCCATTGTTCCCCCCTCAGTGTTTACATAGGCTAGATATTGAGTGTGTGTGTGTATATATATATATATATATATATATATATATATATATATATATATATATATATATATATATATATATATTATTGATATTATGCTAAAATATATGCTAAAAAAACAACACTCATCATGCTTTACGTTAAACCGTATGCCATGTCATAAAGTCCCAAACTGAGATACTTTTTAATTTTTATTTGTTAAATCTATAAAACATAAAGGCAGATTTTATCCAACATGTAAACATAGGCAATAGTGGAGAGGCTCCTGGTGAGGAGTGCAGCTATAGGTTAAATTATAGGCTAAAGTGACTGCATGGCAATTATAACACCAGGCTATAGATAGAAACGTTGTAAGGGCAGGGTATGAGAAACAGGAAGCAATGCTTATGTGGGACATTTTTTCGGAATGTTTTAGGACAAAGTTTAAACCACTACCATGTTAATATTATGCAAAACTTTTTTACTGTGTGACTAGAATTGTCTACCCTTAATAAAACAATAGCTAATGCTCCTCTGTGCAACGGTCAGCACCACAATGCTAGAATGAGTGATTGTCAAGCCACTGCTATGGCCAAAGTTAAAAGAGCCCTGTGCCTTTAAATACATCAAGCATAATAGTTTAAAATTGGAGATTTGGACTGTATGTGCATGTGTAACGTGTTGTACCTTGAGACCCCCTCTCAAAGAAGATGCGAATGAGGTCTCATAGGTCATGGCCAGTTGTTGCTGCAGCAACATTGCCGGCGATACCGAAGGTGATGTCAGCATCTGTTTGAAGAGATAGGCTTGACGTGGCCACCTGCCAGCAAAAGATAGGCTTGGGACTGAAGAGTGGGATCAATGGTGGCTACCCATTTACCCCTCCCTATCTGCCCCCTATTCAAACCCAGCCAGCCATTATCTATCTAAATTCTGAATTCACTACCCTAAATCAATGTAGTTCGCCCCTCTCCCCTCTCCAAATCACCCCACTGTGAGTTAGCCCTTGTAAGAGCACTACAAAGTATTCACTGCCCAGGGCTAAAGCATGGCACCTAAATTATGTAATTAGGCTGCAGAATGTAGAGCGAAATCCAGGCCATGTGCAAGATCGTCATCAAACAGACTTTAACCCTATAATAACCCCTGAATAAAATTTAGGTGTTTTTTTTCTCCTTGAGTATGAGTTCCATATTGTCCTATCTCAGACTGTATGAGCCATAAAAGCTTGATGTATCAAATATGATAGTCAACAAAAAACACAAAGCAGGGGTGTCCAATCCTGCTCCTGGAGGGCCAACGTCCTGCAGAGTTTAGCTCCAACCAGCTTAAACAGACTTGCCTGGAAGTTTCTAGTCGCTGCGTCCAAAATCGAATACGAAAACAGTACGCCAACATAGTATGTCAGAATGCATATTATTTAAAAAAAAGTAGGCGAAAAGTCGGCGGATGACCTACTACTTCCGGTGCGATTCTTAAAAGCGCATTTGATAGACACTTTATTATCCCATGAGGCCACGGGAGAGGATTTGTGAATGACAGTGAATTGACACAACTGATGCTGATAGGCCATGTGACAGTAACAACATGGTGGATGTAGTACGTCTGAATTTCATTCATACTACCCACATTCGTACTATATAGAACGTGCTTTTTTTAATGGTCATGAACCAAGTTCAAATTCAAATGTAGTACCTACTCAGACAGTATGCGATTTCGGATGCAGCAAGTGAGTCTGAAGGCCTTAAAGGCCCACTGAAGTGCCTTGAAACGCTTAGCATTAGTCAGTGTGTTGATGTAATTTCCCCTGAAACAGGAAGACAGGGTGGGACATATCATAGCATAAAACAGCCAATAGCATTTCGTTTATATCACAGTTTGACTAGAGCCTTTCAGTTCATCATAATCTCCTCCATATCGCTTTGAAATAGGCTACAGCATTCTGTTCAAATGGGTCCGATATGTTTTGTGGTCTGCACCGACTCGTGCACAGGATCCGCCCTGTGCTCTCGTGTCTCTGGACTGGAGCAGACTGTGTGTGCGCGCTGTGACGGTGCGCGTGAAACTAACATGAAACCAGACTTTATTCGCCACAAATGAAAGGATATTTACACTGTCTGAATCGTTCCCTATCCCCTATATAGTGCACTATGCGCCATTCACCATGTAGAAAATAGTTAATGTGTGAACAAGTGACAAATTTCAGTTGCAGCTTCAACGTATATTTAGAGGACGGGATGCTTCAGATTCTAGAGAGCATTTGATTGGACAGAAGATGTGATGAGAAGATGAAGTCTGTGGTGATAAAAATCCATGATCCATTTTAGCGGAAGTGAGAGACTGTAAGTTTTGAATGCTTATATCTCCTAAATGCGAATTTTGTCATTGTTTCGGAACACACCAGCTTATTCAAAACTTTAAGGCTAACATATTCGAACTAAAAGCAGGGGGCCTTTAAATAGCTGGTTCAGGTGTCTTTAATTAGGGTTGGAGCTAAACTCTGCAGGACAGTGGACTGTGGTTAGTGGACAGTGGTTAGGACACCTGTGGGACCCACTGTCCTGCAAAGTTTATTTCCAACTTGCTTCAGCACACCTGCCTGTGTATTTTCAACAAGTGATCCTGAAGATCTTGATTAGCTTCACCTGTCTTTAAGTAGGGTTGGAGCTAACCGCTGCAGGACAGTGGGTCCCCAGGAGCAGGGTTGAAGACCTCTAGTCTAAGGCTTGGTACATACTCTGCAAGAACAAAGAAATTTGTTTGTTTTCTCGAGGTGGCAAGAACAAGAACAAAGTTCGTTCTTGGCCATTACATTCCATACTTCACAAGAAAAGCAGGTGCCGAACATCTCCATTTCTCCGCATTAACCCCCCCACTTTAAATTTCTGACCAATCACATAATAGTTCTCAGACACCCACAAGAAAAAAGTTCTGCTCAGATGATGTGTCGAGAACAAGCTGTGAGAACTCCAGAACCAGGGCTGCGAGAACAAAATGATGTAATTTTGTTCTCGCAGCCCAGGAAACGAGAACTTTTTTCTCTGCTCTTGCAGAGTATGTAACGGCCTTAAAGGCACTGTGATTTTACATTCTAAAATCTTTTATTTCATATTTCAGGCTTCATAGTGTTAATAGAAACTGCTACTAGTGGCAGGCAAGTGTAAATTTAGCTGGTGTAAATTAAATAGCTGATGTTTTTGTTCTTTTTATGGTTTTACACATATTCATTTTCTACTTGTGTTTTGCGGTCAGAGGAGCCTAGAGTTGCTGCTGTCTGGCTGTCAATCACGCAAAGCCCCCTCTCTGCACCATCGTCATGCTCATTAACCCCTGAACCCCAGTGCGTGCAACCTGCCTCTCAAACTCCCTGTGGGAATATCCACAGTTTAAGAAGGGGGCAACGTTTGATCATCACTTTCAGTCCTTCCTCTTTTTCTTGTCCTTGCTTGTTTTTTTCTTGGCGTGTGAGTTCAATTATTTGGACATCTCACTACATACAAACTGACCCTGAATTACAATGCGAAGCGTGTCTTTTGAAGCAAGGACGTGCCAAAAGTTGGCATGAATATAACATGTCAAGTCGCTCTTTCCATTTCTCTGCACTCCCTGTGCTTAGTTTCTCATGTATTTTGGCCTAGGGCTGGCATGTCTGACTGGGAGGGTATGTTTGTGGGATGGTTTTTTGGGAGCGATGGCTGAAAACAATGCTCATAGGATTCGTTTCTAGCACCGCAGCAAACCAAAAGCTTCTAAAAGGGTATAAAAGCAATCAAACAGATGAAAGGCATACAAGTGTGAACTACAGCAAACAGCAAAAAAGGCTTTAAAATGCCTGATTACTGCTTAGCTCAGACATTGACATTACAGCTCTGGAAGCCACTCCTTTCTTTCCAAACCAAACTCCATTTCTCTGATGTTTTCTCAGTCCACATTTTCACTGTTCAGAAGTGAAATCTTATGAAGGGCAGAAAGCTTTTTATTTAGTCATCTCAGGAAGCTTTTTAGCATTTGTCAGCTACCCTTATAAAGCCCACCCACTCACCCACCATAACATGCTGACCCACACAAAAGAAAGAGAAATGCATCCTAACCCACACACATTACATACCACCTGTTCACTCCATCTGCTACTCTGGCATTTCATAAAATGCACGCACATATCATACATAACAAGCACACCAACATATCGTACTTCACGCTCATAAAATGCACATAGGTTTAATTGCTGAAGGAAATCTCAGATTTGAACTGTGTGGTACAATCATACCCGGAGGCATGAGAAGGTCTAATTGGGTCAGGCATCTCCAAAGCTTCATTTTGGTGCAAGAGGACTGTACACTCAGTAGTGTGCATTTACACGGACTCTATAATGGGATTGGTGTAGTTGTTTTAGTCTATTCTCTAGTGCCTAGCTAGCTATTCATCTTCGAAAATAGTGGTACTTTAGTCCTGGCAAAACTTTTATGTGCCCCTGTAGTGCGGCTAGTCGACTAGACAATGCTGTTCTTTTTCATTTCCAATTCATAAAATTCAACATTGATAATAATAACCATTATTAATAATTGTGTACAATTCATAATATAAATTATAATAATGATAAAAATTATAATAAGTGTTACTTTAGCATATCAGAATGATTTCTGAAGGATCATGTGATACTGAAGACTGGAGGAATGATGCTGAAAATTCAGCTTTGCCATCACAGTAATTACATTCAAAAATGTATTCAAATAGAAAACAACTACTTTAAATTGTAATAATATTTACAATATTACTGTTTTTACTGTAGTTTTGATCAATGAGACTTCTTAATCTTAATTATTTCAAACTTTTAAGTGGACCTCATTTAATAAAATGATACGATGTGACTCCTTTAATAACTAATAAAAGAAAGATCAGTTGTAACAGTGACTTTACACCGAGTCACTGTTATGGGCAGTTTATTTCAGGCTTTACTCTATAAATGTCTTTCTAAATGACCAACCCCCACCACTCTTGAGACCTTCAGGCAGGACATAAGACCCAGGGGGTGAATCTTTGACCCTCCAGCCCAGTTAATCTGTCTTTCTAGGCTAAATTCCTCTTAGATTAAAGCAGGGTGGGACCCTGCCGACCGGGTCATAATAATATGGTGATTGGTCCCTTCCCCTGGGCATGCTGCTCAGCAGGAGGAGAGGAAGTGTGAGTGATGGCATCTCGTTTGACCCGACCTGTGAGGGCGTAGTGAGCACGTAAACTCACTCAGAGACTAGAAAGCACTGCTTTTTAGAGCACAGTCTCTAAATCAGTTTACATGCTCTCCTGGTAGATGTAGTTAAATTCACATTTTTAGCCACAGTTCGGTTTTGACAAGGAAATTTCTGCCTAGAGTTGGACACAGATAGTGTCCGGAGGTGGGCGTGTGGAGTGCAGCCAATGTCCCAAATGCAAGCTCATGGAGCGTGGTCCAGATCCAGGCTCGGTAATTCCATCCAATTAAACTCCAACAAAAGCTTTCTCACTCAGGGCTCATTTTAATGCTCCTATTGATAGCAATGAAAGTCTGCTGAGTGTCTGTTATCCTGAGAAAAGTGATTGTAATGAAAGAGAGAGGGCGAGGGGGGAGGATAGGGAGAAGTGAAGGCAGAAGTGAAAGAGAAAGTGATGAGTGAAAGCAAAGCCCGCATTGGGGATGCAAGGACATGGCTAGCAATGAGCTCATACACATTGTTTCTTTTTGCGTAAGCTGACCCACTTGGTTAGATTCATTCTGAAGAGTAAGAAAGAAAACGAGAAAGGGAGAGAATGAAGCACAAGAGAGATCCTCTGTATATTCAGTTAAAAAATTTAAATCAGATGGCTTCAACTCTTCCCTTGTGCAAATTAAAACTGAAGTGTGTAAAAAAAGTTTTAATGTTAAAATACTTTCTACCATTCCAAATTTAATCTGCAGAGACAGCTAGTGACCACAAAAGCTATCTGAACACTTTTAAAAATGTATGAATATCTTTAAATAATAAGTTCTGAGATAAGCTCTCTAGAATCATTTGTTTGCAGATGCAACTTTGATATTTTGCTATTCAATGGAGGTAATTTTGTCCAAAAATGTCAAAATGGGGCTGATGTATATGTGTATATGGATTTTCCTAAAATGTGCATCTCACTGTGATTCTATAAAAATATTATTTTGAGTCTCCCGACCAGCTGGGCTGCATTCATAATAGTGTACTATTAGACATAGCAAGAGTAGTTATTTAGTCACACAAACACACTGGCTCAACCAGTGATATCAGTTTAAGGTATGACTATTTGTTTGCTCAACCAATGGGAGACGGCGGGTGTGTTCTTGCTGTATCAGCAGCCAATGAGCTCGCTGCTCAACTTTCAAATTCTTGGTCATCATTTGCAGTTGCAGTGTGCTTTCAGAATCCCTCCACCTCCCCTAGCTCCACCTGTGTAGATCTGCTACAGGTAATTCACGTATGCTATAGCAGTGGGACGTTCAGATCATTTTACTGACTCGGATCTTTGAATCTCGTTCAGCAAAATTAACTCATCTTTTTTCAAGTCATTTCGTTCATTTCAGCAGAATCTAATTAAAATGTTACATGTTACATTTTCCAACACATTTAGTACTTATGGAATAAAAAATAAACTATAAGCTAATGCAGCCATGGCCAAACTTTGAGAAAGAAATAATTAATTAATTGCTTAGCTGGGTCTTAATCAGGCTATGTATGCAGTCTGTTAGTTCACCTCACCTCCCGATCCAAATCGTTCTTTCTTTTGTCACTTCGCATTTAATCAAGTCTGTTCCCTCCCTGGAAAGATTAATTCACCTCTCGTGTCTTCGGGTTCGAGCCGTTCCATCATCATGTCTGATCTGGCCCGTGACAGCCTCATGTAATGCATGCAGTCACCGGAAACAGAAAAGATTAGTTAATCTCTCGAGTCTTCGGGTTTGGGTCATTCGTTCATCAAGTCCCAGCCCCATAGGCAAGGCTATGCAGTCACCGGAAACAGAAAAGATTAGTTCATCTCTCGAGTCTTCGGGTTTGGGTCATTCGTTCATCAAGTCCCAGCCCCATAGGCAAGGCTATGCAGTCACCGGAAACAGAAAAGATTAGTTCATCTCTCGAGTCTTCGGGTTCGAGTCATTCGTTCAAGTCCCCACATGTTATGCTTATCCATTCTGACCAACCCAATGTGTCCAGTCTGCATATGAAAATCAGTTATTATACAAGCTAAAAAACTGGAAAAAAAACCCCGAAAAAAAAACCTATGCACTTGTTTGTACGGAAGGTTGTGAATGAACACATTTCTGTATCCAACACAGCTGTCACGTGACAAAAGAACGAGACTCGTACCCAAAGACTGACTCGAGGGATGAACTAATCTTTTTTTGTTTCTGCATTCAGTCTATGGGGACTTGAACGAACGACTTGAACCCGAAGACTCGAGAGATGAACTAATCTTTTCTGTTTTCAGTGACTGCATAGCCTTGCCTAAGGGGCTGGGCCTGGGGACTTGATGAACGAATGACTCGAACCTGAAGACTCGAGAGATGAACTAATCAATTCTGTTTCCTGTACAGAACATATGGGATGTTGCACATGCACGGTCAACATAAAATGAAGGAATCACTCTCTGAGACAACTCGTTCTCGAGTCATATTAAAGATTCGTTCAAAATGAACGATACATCACTAGTATGCTATATTGTAGAGCAGCACAGCTGCATATCTTACTTGTTCACAGCAGTGTGTTGTGCATGTATTGGCAGTAGCAAGTCCTGCAAGTGAAGTTCTCCAGTCTGTTCCAGTGAGAAAAAAAATCATCAGTCTGTTCCAGTGAGAGAAATGCATCAGTCTGTTCCAGTGAGAGAAATTTATCAGTCTTTTCCTATAAGAGAAGTTCTCCAGTCTGTTGCTGTGAGAGAAATTCCCCAGTCTATTCCAGTCCTGGAGTCAGCTCTTGAGAGTGCAACGTTGACCACTGTGCAGTCCAGTGATGGCTCCAGCCCATGAAGTCGCACCAGAGTCCTCTCCAACCCATTAGCCTGCTCCAGAGTCTTCTTCAGCCCATGTACCAGCCCACAACTCCTCCCAAGAAAATATTGTGTCTCCAGCCATCGTGGCTGAGCCTAGTGTCAAGGCCACAGAGGCCAATCCTCCCTGGCTCCCTGAGCTGCCTAAACCTCCCTGGCTTCCCGAGCTATGATATATATACCTTATGCATATATAGAAAATAATTACAAATATTAAATAAAATATATAAAAGCAAATGATTACAAATTAAATTAAATATTAATATTGCATGTAATTTAGAGCGTTTTAATGCATTCCTTGTTTCAGCTGCTTTATGCAAAATAACATTTTCAAAAATTTTTAAATGCCTCAAATTGAACCAACTTTAACAAATGTGTTTTTTGCTTTCCTCTGCTCTGCTTTTTGACCATGGACATCTTTGACCATTGCGCTGCAACTGTGTCACATTTTTAAAACGCTGTGTCAAGTTAAACCAAGTGATTTAAAAATGTTTCTGTGTTGAATCTTGCATTTTAAAATATTTTCCTCTTTCCACCCTCTGCACGTAGAGCCACTTCTGTCTAGTGCTCAGGAGTCGCATGACAAGTGTCCCATCAGCCAGGCTCTAAAATAGCTCCAAATAATGCATTTATGCCCTGTCAACAACAGTAAACAAGGAAGACTACACAAAGAATGCATTTGTATTTTTTATCTCTTATTCTGGGACCATTTCCTAGTGCTGCAGTGTTTCCTGTTCACTCTGAACTGTAATGCCCTAAAAAGCCAGTTAGTCATTTCACTGGCTGCACTGACAGCCATGTATGGAAGGAAGCTGATGAAACAAATTATAGATGCAGCATCTCTCCATTCTCCATATCCAGCTTTGCTTGGCTTTTATATCTGTTGAATTGTAAAACTGGTATTTTACCAGATTGTGAAAGAAAATGTCATTGTTTTTTTTCTTTTTAGTTTGGACTATACTGAAAAAATTATTTGAACTGCTTGTTCAAATTACTTAATTAAAATGAGCTAATTAACACAATTGCTTTACATTTTGTCCTAACTTAATTTGATTGTGTTCATTCCACTTAAATATAAGTCAAATTGAAGTTTACTTAATCCGTTCGTGTTGAGATTACATGAATGTTTTGTGTTGCATTAACTGAAACTGGGTGGGGCTTGTTAGTTCCCAGCATGCTTTGCATATGGCTAAATCAAGAGAGAGTAAATGTTGTTATTTTATATGTAAAAGTCTTATTTTATGTATTTTTGAGCAAGATGAGAATGGGGGAGACTTGATTGTGCTTAATAGTGTTTAATATTCAATTATGTTGGAATTAGAAGAATTTAAATTACAATTGGCTCTAGTCTGTGGACTAAAACAACTGATGTCATTATGGCTTTGTTGAAGGAGCTTTTAATGCTTAGCATTTAAGATGCTAATGTGTGCCTTTTGCTAGCTAAAAGTTTGTCAACTAGCTAGTGCAGTATTATAATTCAGTTGTGTAGCATTAAAATATATGAAATTGAAGTGGATGAACGAATATATGAAATTAACTGCCTGAATCATGTCAGGAGCCATATAAAATTCACTTTGAGACTACTTAATTGGGTCACTTAAAATGTATTCATTCCATGATGTTGAAGTTACATGAACAAATTATATCAGTTTAACTTAATTGATTCATGTGGGACCGATGTACACAATTAAATCTTGTAAATCCAACAAACTTTTTTTCAGTGTAGATCCTACCTTAACTTTCCCATGCGGCAACCAGCGCTGACAGTAATATAATTAAAAAACATGGATTAAGTAAATATGTAAAAGTCTCATACTGAGGTGGTAAAGATCTTTTTATTTATTGTTTATATTGCTTACATTGAGTCAATTATGAGGTAGATCATTTGCTTACAGAGAGAGAATGAGTGATGGTAAAGGAGAGAGAGGTTTCCCTACAGGCTGGAGGCGATGAATGTTATCTTTCTCTTCCCACAATAGAATGTCTCACTCCCTTCCACAAAACCTCCATTGTGATCAGTTGTGTTGGCAGGTGTTGTTGTCGTTTTCATTTACTAAAGGTGCTTTTTGTCCTAATTGTTTCTCTTTCCACTTACATCACACATGTCAACAGCTGAGCTTTTCTTGGACTCCACATGACATGCTAGTTACTTTCATCTGCCTCTGACAGAGGTAGGGAGTATCACATACTGGTTAAATATTATTGCAAGTTGTTCCTAAACCAGATTCTCTGTTTTCCACACAATTAAAAGTGAAAACAGGACAGATTGTTTACATTTCACTGCCAGTTGTATATTCTGTATATAACTGTGTATGTGACAAATAAAACTCTCTTGAATCTCTCTTGATTGCTTGTGCAATGACTACATGAGTGTGTATGTAAATGTTTTACAAATTTATTTAGTGTAGAAGAACAGCGAAATGGACCACAAATGGGAGCATATCACATAAATAGGAGGCTCATCATGACATCATGACCTTCCTACAACAGCAGTAACTACACCACACGCTACACAAATCAGACCTAAGAATCCTGATCCAACACTGCCCTCCACTGGACAATATGACATGCTCAGTGAGAAGCACTGCCTGGTACTATCATGACCCCATAAACACTGAACAAAAAGAGATTGGAAACAGCTGTCTGTTTTCCATTGGAACGTTGGAACCATATAGGCCCTTGAAAATTAAGATTCCAAAAGAAAAACATTTGTTAAGAACCAGAATCTAAAATCATTTTGAGATATACACTGATCAGGCATAACATTATGACCTAATATTGTGTTGGTCCCCCTTTTGCTGCCATAACAGCCCTGACCCGTCAAGGCATGTACTCCACTAGACCCCTGAAGGTGTGCTGTGGTATCTGGCACAAAGATGTTAGCAGCAGATCCTTTAAGTCCTGTAAGTTGCCAGTTGGGGTCTCCATGGATCGGACTTGTTTGTTCAGCACATCCCACAGATGCTCGATTGGATTGAGATCTGGGGAATTTGGAGGCTAAGTCAACACCTCAAACTCGCTGTGCTCCTCAAACCATTCCTGAGCCAATTTTATTTTGTGGGAGGACTCATTATCCTGCTGAAAGAGGCCACAGCCATCGGAGAACACCGTTTCCATGAAAGGGTATACATGGTCTGCAACAATGCTTAGGTAGGTGGTACGTGTCAAAGTAACATCCACATGGATGGCAGGACCCAAGGTTTCCCAGCAGAACATTGCCCAAAGCATCACACTGCCTCCGTCAGCTTGCCTTCTTCCCATAGTGCATCCTGGTGCCATGTGTTCCCCAGGTAAGTGACACACCTGGCCATCCACGTGATGTAAAAGAAAATGTGATTTATCAGACCAGGCCACCTTCTTCCATTGCTCCGTGGTCCAGTTCTGATGCTCACGTGCCCGCTGTTGCTGCTGTGGGGGGTGGGTAGGGGTCAGCATGGGCACCCTGACTGGTCTGCGTCTATGTAGCCCCATATACAACAAACTGCGATACACTGTGTATTCTGACACCTTTTTATCAGAGCCAGCATTAACTTCTTGAACAATCTGAGCTACATTAGCTCGTCTGTTTGATTGGACCACACGGGCCAGCCTTCTCTCCCCACGTGCGTCAATGAGCCTTGGCCGTCCATGACCCTGTCGCCGGTTCACCACTGTTCCTTCCTTAGACCACTTTTGATAGTAGACACTTTTGATAACAACTTTGAGGACAAAATGTTCACTTGCTGCCTAATATATCCCACCCACTAACAGGTGCTGTTATGAAGAGATAATCATTAATCAGTGTTATTCAATTCACCTGTCATAATGTTATGCCTGATCGATGTATTTAATACTTTTTGAGTGACAGGGATGCAAACTTTGGAAATAACAATATTTATGGCACTCAGGCAGGTATATTCTATGTTCTACATTTCTAGTTTCAACATTATTTGCTGTTCAGATATTCCTCTTTAAAAGAAAAAAGTATCAGCTGTGTGCAAAGTGATCCACATTTGGTTTTTGACCACTGAAAATGTGTAAATTGACCAGTTCACTCATGGAGCTGCAGTAAGATCTCAATATCTCTGGGATTGAACCATATAGGGACTTTAAAATGAAAATACCAAAAGAACTATTTATTAAAAACCCAAATCTAAAATTATATTACTTTTGAGTTACAGGCATGCAAACTTGGGGCAAAAAAACACAAGAAGTGCTTTTTCCCCATTTTTGAACTGTCACTGTTTGCATATAATGCAACAAATACTGAGAAGTTCAACATATTTAACTAACAGACCTACCAATCTCTGTGTAAAAATAAAATAATGATGCTGCCATCTTTCTAAAGTCATTCTTACCCCCCTGTAATTTGGCTTCAAATGTGAAAATTGTAATTTTGAACCCCTTGACAAAAGTGTATTACTCGGTCAATATACATTCATGACATTTAATAGTTTGGCTTTCATTACTATTTATGTCCGTCTTTCTTTGGAAAAAATACCAACAAAATCAAAAATTTGAGCTTACGAATTTGGTTTATTCGACATGGAATGGCCCTATTGTCACAAACTCACTGTGTTTGTCACATAGTCACATGACCAATAATTAAGCAAATTCAGTTATTTTATTTTTGATTCAATTTCAATTAAAAACCTCATAACTCTCGTAACTGGTCAAATAATGATTATCTTATCAACAGCTAGTTCAGGAGCACTTTGAATATCACATTGAAATGGAATCAAGCTGCAGCATTTATTCATTGTCCACACTGCCCTTTTATCGGGAAGTGTAAGGCCAACAGAGACATTAATAAACAGAGCAGGGCAGAGGGGAAAATGACCAAACGTTTCCTGTCATTGTACTGTACCACTCAAAGCTCTATTCTGTTTCATATGTCTCCTATGAAACAACTAGTGTTCAGTGGCGAAAATAAACAGTGTCATGGGACATTTTTATCCCAGAGAAACTAGTTTCTGTTCCTATAGTGGTAAAGTCATCATCAAGTCCTTCTTGGAAAAGACGGAGGGCAAGGCATTGGCATTGACTTTTTAAATCCCCAACACTTTAGACTGGAAAAGCATATTTTGATTAAATGAATCCTTAGTGTGACAGGTACTCCAACATTTTGAGTTTGTTTGGAATCTTTTGACCAAAAAAAAAAAAAAAAGAAAAGTTCAAAATTATGTCTAGGATAATTGCTGCTTGATTTACAGGTTAATTGCTAATGTACAACTTTTATTTTGAGTCTCTACTCATGACTACTGATAGAGTACATAAATTAACTATATTTAAGTTTTTAATGTGTTTCATAACGCATATAAGTGTGTTTGGCAATGTATGTGGAAGGAAGAAGTGCATCACAGGCTGGTGTGACCTCACCACCTCGATCTGTCAGCCTCCACATCTGTACCAATAAACACTTCCTCCTGTAATCATCCATAGCTATCTCTCTATCTCACTGACACAATGGGGACTTTCCTGCAAACTTTCCTTTCCAGTAAACTTTCCTGGCTTTTGGATTATTGCAGAAAATAAGGTCTGTGACTAACAAAAGATGTTTTGTACATCATCGTGAATATCTTCACAAATGAACACACCTATGAATTTTGAAGCGTAAATACAAAAGGCAGAAGTCAAAAGGTAAACAAACTACACCACGGTCACATGACTTCAACGTCACCATCTCTAAGCTTCCAACAACTCATTCAGTCTTTGTTTAAAAACATTTCCCCTGAAAGTTTGAGTTATAATAGTTTGCAAGAGACAAAAAAGGCTGTGAAAGTGAACTGTGACAATGGAACCGGACATGCTAAAATGCTTACTTTTGGCCTACAAAACGTCATCCCTGCACCTCTCTAATATGGATGACGTGTATATGATGATTTGTTTTTCGGCATGAGGGTGGGACAACCTGTCACTCACAATAATAGCAAATAACAAGGATACAATGATCCAATCCAAGCTTTTGACTTCTGCCTTTTGTATTTACGCTTCAAAATCCAATCAATTCCTAATGGACAAAATCAAGTCTGGCCCTACATTTGTTCTTTTTCAAGAAACCGTTGCACTCGGATATACATCTCAATGGGGAAGAACTTCGATTTCATGTCGACTTAAACATTTATTTATTGTTGCATTTCATCCAAGTCAGTTGGACTTGCACTTTCATGCAGTGTGTAATGTAGCTGTTTGTGAATGTAAAAGGTCTGCAAAGTTTTAAAGATCAAAGTGCACAGCAAATTAATTTATTGTCTCCTAAAAGAAAGAACTGATTCTGAACTGTTGAAACGAGTTGTCAGCAATTTCAGTCTCACTTCCGTAACATATCTACGTAGTTTTGTAATAAATTGGCATTGACGTGACATGACGTGTGATGAGTAGCCAAGTATGGTGTCCAATTCAGAATTTGTGCTCTGCATTTCACCTATTCAAGTGCACAAGCACAGGAGTATTGAACACACACACACACACACCAGAGCAGTGGGCAGCCATTTTTGCTGCGGTGCCCGGGGAGCGATTGGGGGTTAGGTGCCTTGCTCAAGGGCACCTCAGTTGTGGGTAATGAGAGTGGAAAAGAGCACTTCATTCACTCCCTCACCTAGATTCCCTGCCGGTACTGAGACTCAAATCCGCACAATTCGGATTACTTAAACATTTATTCATTGTTGCATTTCATCCAAGTCAGTTGGACTTGCACTTTCATGCAGTGTGTAATGTAGCTGTTTGTGAATGTAAAAGGTCTGCAAAGTTTTAAAGATCAAAGTGCACAGCAAATTAATTTATTGTCTCCTAAAAGAAAGAACTGATTCTGAACTGTTGAAACGAGTTGTCAGCAATTTCAGTCTCACTTCCGTAACATATCTACGTAGTTTTGTAATAAATTGGCATTGACGTGACATGACGTGTGATGAGTAGCCAAGTATGGTGTCCAATTCAGAATTTGTGCTCTGCATTTCACCTATTCAAGTGCACAAGCACAGGAGTATTGAACACACACACACACACACCAGAGCAGTGGGCAGCCATTTTTGCTGCGGTGCCCGGGGAGCGATTGGGGGTTAGGTGCCTTGCTCAAGGGCACCTCAGTTGTGGGTAATGAGAGTGGAAAAGAGCACTTCATTCACTCCCTCACCTAGATTCCCTGCCGGTACTGAGACTCAAATCCGCACAATTCGGATTACAAGTCTGACACTCTAACCATTAGGCCACAACTGTCCCCATTAAGGCTGATTTACTTCTACGTCGCACCTGTGCCGTAGCCTCTACCCAGTGGGCTACGGCACAGGTGCGTTGTTGTCCGCGTCAACGCGCAATTACACATACAGAGGGAGCATGATAACCCCTGAGCCGGGAAGGGTTCTGGCAGACCAATCACAGCACTTTACAATTTTGGAGATGGTGCACATCAGGCTACGTGTGCTACACACAGCCTACGCCGTACACTCGACGCAGAAGTATAAATTGGGCTTTAGGCCACACGAACAATATCTACTTAGTACTTTGACCCGCCCTCAAACACTGTAGTTGTATCTGAGGAGCAACATGTTGTAGCAACACATCATGTTGTCAACAGGTTGCAAGTGCTGCAAATCCACTTCAAAAAGATGAGGATGCGCGCTGGAATTAAAAACAAAAAAATCAACGCCATTGTTACTGTTTGTATCACTTAGCCTCCGCAGCTGAAATTCAGATATGGTCATGGGTGTTTTGTTTCTGACAAGCGCTGTAAACGGTAGACCAATCACAACAGACTGGGTCAGCTGACCAATCAGAGCAGAGGAAGCTCTCAGAAAGGAGGGGTTTAGAGAGACTAAATCCTTTATCGAGCCATTTCAGACACTGAGAAAAGAGGTGATGTGCAATGTATATTATGAGAATTTTTTTAATTATTATTATTTTATCTTGGATGCATGTAAACCTATTGTAGGAGACCTCCAAAACAAATGAGGAACATTTAAAATAGCATAATAGGGGCAGGTTAAGTTTATTTATCTATTTGTACATGCTTTGCAATCAATACTTTAAGTGTTTTCATTTAACCATAAAATAAACATGCAAAAAGGATGTTTTCTAATTTCCTCAGATTTGTTCCCCATTTTAAGCGTTAAAATGTAATTTATCTTATGGATTCAGAAGACTTGAAATTTATCGTCTACGTGACCTTTCCGCAATCACTGGCACGTCACAGAGCAAGACGAGCAATGTAGGTTAAAAAGTATATACATTTTTAATTTGTTTTGAAAATGACCAATGGTTTCACTAGTTAAGACCCTATTCCTCGCCTGGGATCGACCAGAGCCTCTGAAGCCCTTCGAAGCCCTTTGAAACAGCATTGATTTGGACCTTCAACATTTTGGTTGCCACGGAAGTCTATAGTGAGGAGAAAAATCCTGGAATGTTTTCCTTAAAAACCTTAATTTCTTTTTGACTGAAGAAAGATGAGATGAGATGGGGATGAGTAAAGTATCCGAAATTCTCATTTTGAAGTGAACTAATCCTTTAAAAGCTCACAACACAAAACCATATAATGCGTAAACTATTTGTCAATGGAATTTGTGGGACTGTAATAGAGATAAAAAAGCAAGCAGAGAGCAGACGTGACACAGTCAATAGAAACTGTGGAGGAAACTAGAAACCGTGAGAAAAACAAACTCAAAGAA
This sequence comes from Paracanthobrama guichenoti, assembly GCA_018749465.1. NCBI lineage: Eukaryota > Metazoa > Chordata > Actinopteri > Cypriniformes > Gobionidae > Paracanthobrama > Paracanthobrama guichenoti. The sequence continues at coordinate 17,634,847 of CM031960.1, read as the reverse complement.
GAAAAAAAAAAATCACTCTACTTCAGCTTCAAAGAGTAAAACATGGCTCAAGCCACGTGTCTACATGTAACGTGTCATACCTCTGTTTTTCCCTCTCACGGCTATTTGTTTTCTGCTGACCACTACTAGACTGAGGTCAAAGATAAAGCCTGCCCGAACAGCTGCCAAAAACACTGACACGCAATACAAGCACACACAGCTACAGTAAATGAAGGACATGTAGTTTAATGTAACAGGCAATGTTGCAGCATTAACACATTTGACAAGGTGCTTCCTATAACATCAAGCCATGGAAAACATATCTTGTGACTCTGTGACTATATATATAGCAAATGAATATGTGTGTAGCTGACCGTAACATAAGAGAGCTAATCCCAAGGGCCAAAACACTTCCTTCTGGTTGGCTTGATCAACAGAGAGAAAAAACGGAGTCAACTGTATCCTCAAGTACACTTCAATTTATTTATGGTAATTTGTTCAGTTAATACTTTTGACCAGCGATTTCAATATATACATAAAGAAATATGTTATACTTACCCTGCATTGTAAATGTACTTGCGTTTCACTTTTCACTCAGCTCATTGGGAAAACCCATTAAAATCAGTCAGAGGGGTTGAGCTGAAGTTTTTCTTGACATTGTTAATGACTACATTTTAGATTTCAGTAAATAGTTGTTATAGTTAATTGTTAACAATCTGCTCTATAAATGGAGTCAACTAAATGCAATCCTCAAAAGAAAATGTTGCCAAAACTGAATAAAACACTTGAAAGCAGCAAGGAGGAGGCGGCAGTAACTGTTGTTCTGGAATGGACATTTTTCTGTGTAAGTGATAAGAGTGTAATATGACACATCAGCTGCAGCTTTCACATTCTGTCGAGGTAATAAATACTCATGGAGGCGATGCAATTTATGAAACTTTTACCATGCCTTTTGTTTACAGATTTGATTGTTTTACTCTTGTAAAACCTTTACAAGATTTCTATGAATTTCATAGCATTTCTATGAATAATCTATGAAAATAAATTATAAAATGGTAACACTTTAAAATAAGGTCTCTTAATATTAGTAATGTATAACATTACTAATAATAATGAGCAATAATTACAGAATTGATTCATTTTTGTTAATATTAATTAATAAAAATCTGTTCATGTTAGTTCACAGTGCACTAACTAATGTTAACAAATACAACCTTGACTTTAATAATGTATTACTAAATGCTGAAATTAGCATCAACTAAGATTAATAAATGCTGTAGAAGTATTGCTCATTCTTAGTTCATGTTAACTAAAGTAAACTAATGAAACCTTATGGTAGTGTTACCAGATAAAATTATGAATCATTGCTGTAGAAAAAGTTGAAACAAACCATTTCAATATATGTTTTATGTGAAAATTATTTTCAAAATTATTTTTTCAAAACTTTTTTTTTTTTCCAGAAGGAAAAAATTGAAGGGAAATATTGATATATATATATATATATATATATATATATATATATATATATATATATATATATATATATATATATATATATTTTTTTTTTTTTTTTTTTTTTTTTTTTCATTGTATGTCATTTCCAATCAAGCTGTAATTTAGTCAAATTATGCAACTACATAAAATGATAGCTATGAAATAGTTGAACGTGTCATGTTCATCATCTCATTTGTTGATTGTTTGTACAGAAATTAGAGTAGTGTGGAAAGTGTTTTAAGAGATTTCAGAGGGCCAAAGTGCCCAAAATTGATGAACCATTATGCTTGGTTGATTTATTTACAGAATAGTGCGATGTTGAAAGGTTAAAATCTAATGGCCAGTTTGCTGGTGGTCACACCCATAACAAGTTCACAAGTTATTTGAAGAGCTTCATAATTTCCAGTTATCATAGTCCTAACGCAAGCCCCTTCTCAAATTCCCCTCACGACCATTCACCCTCATTACTAGAAGCCAGCAAACTTTCGATTTCCATGGCAACCTCTGTTTGAATCTGGGCGTACAGTGGGAATATCGGGAATATCCCAGACTGGCGCAAAAATCCTCTCGTGCCGACAATTTATGATTAACGACGTGAAAGCCCCAAGTAAGTTAGTTGTTACTGACATACCCAAAACATACCTTTATTAAAAATACTCTCTTAAAAACAAACATGCTCTATTTAAACTATATCGGTCCACTGTGAGGTTCCTACCTGAGGAGTGCTTTCCAAGCGACAATCCCGTGCGAAGAAATAAGCGTTAACGTGACGTAAACAAGTCACGTCCTGTTGTTTGATCTTAACGAACAGCGCGTGAAGCGTGTACTCGCGCTGTCCAGAGGCGTCTGCTTATGCCCACCTCTTTTACTTTCAAAGCCGAGAGAAAAACATAAACCCAGGAGATGCTTGTTTTCACAGGACCAGAGGAGTAAAGTCATGAGGCAGCTGATAGTTAATGAAAAATCAACAGTCAGTTAGTTCTCTCCTCAACAAATTAACAGCCAGACAGACACACGTCAATGAATCACTTCACTCACTGCCACGCTAATCGAAACCTGGAGCCTCGTATGATTGACTCTTTTGTCAGACTGATTGATTGGGTTATCTTTAAACAAACGCCATCAGCGTCAATCACAACCCACCCAGTAAGAGTAAACTTACAGCCAGCCTATTTTAGAACCGAGTTTAAACTTAATAACAGTCTTTCGTGTCTAATATTTTGATTGTAAATAGCCTAGCCTACTCAGTTGAAGCATAAGGACACAGATGGATTTTCCACATCGTAAAGAAATGAGGAAAATGGATTTGCACAAATAACGTGGTTCATTTATGTTTGTGAGATGTACTGTGATATGTTAGATAAGATTGTATTTTATTGTGAAGGGACACATAAAGAGTAGGCTCTACTACTACTACAGTTTTATCATCTATTGTTGATGTCCTGGTTTTGTTTTATTTACGTTCTTAGCTTACAGTTTTGCTAATAAGAAATGTGAAGAAATATTCTCAAGACATAATATCACAAAAATCTCACTTTTTCATGACACTTCAAGATTCAAGAGTTTTATTTGTCACATACACAGTTATATACAGAATATACAACCGGCAGTGAAATGTAAACAGGTCCGCTCCATGGACAGTGCAAATTCACAGTTAAAAACACAAGGAGGAAATTATAATAGAAATAGAATAAAAAAGTACTATCTATCTATCTATATATCTATATCTATAGAATTATAAATAATCAAGTCAAGTAGAAGAAAAAAAAAAGTAAAAAAATAAGAATAAAGAAGTGGAATAAAGTAATTGAAGTAGACTGTGCAGTGAGTAAACTGTAGACTTATAAATATGTGGTTAACAAATGTATAAAGAGTATAATGTGCAAACAGGTTTATAACAGGTTGTTACACAGTAACAACGAGAACAGAAAGTGCAGTGCAATGTCAGTGTATCAATGTTTATCCTGAAGTGAAGTCACGTGATGTTAAGTGACTGAGTTCAGGAGTCTGATGGCCTGGGGGAAGAAGCTCCTCCTGAGTCTCTCAGTTTTGGCCATCAGGCTTCGGAAGCGCTTACCAGATGGCAGCAGCGTGAAATGAGGGTTTGCAGGGTGATTAGAGTCCTTGATGATCTTAGTAGCTCTACCTTTGCAGCGTTTGGTGTAGACGTTCTGCAGAGACGGGAGAGCTGACCCTGAGATACGCTCGGATAAGCGCACAACTCTTTGCAGGGCTTTGCGGTCATGACTGGTGCTGTTTCAGTCAACATTGCATGTTGTCACAATAAAAACTGCCATGTTTTTTCATAAAAATACAAAAAAACAAACAAAAAAAAACATAAAATGGTACTTTGAAACAAACATACTGCTAAAATTTGTGTAACTGAACTGGGACTCGATAGTTTTAGATATCGCTTTTGTGACAATGTCCATGTGTAGATAGATTTCAATAAATGTAATTAAAACGCTATTAAAATAGACTTATAGTCTAATTTCCTTTTGACTTTCTAAAAAAAACTAAAAATAAAGATATACAACGTCAAACTAGTATATATATACACTCACCTAAAGGATTATTAGGAACACCATACTAATACTGTGTTTGACTGTGTTTGACCCCCTTTCGCCTTCAGAACTGCCTTAATTCTACGTGGCATTGATTCAACAAGGTGCTGAAAGCATTCTTTAGAAATGTTGGCCCATATTGATAGGATAGCATCTTGCAGTTGATGGAGATTTGTGGGATGCACATCCAGGGCACGAAGCTCCTGTTCCACCACATCCCAAAGATGCTCTATTGGGTTGAGATCTGGTGACTGTGGGGGCCATTTTAGTACAGTGAACTCATTGTCATGTTCAAGAAACCAATTTGAAATGATTCGAGCTTTATGACATGGTGCATTATCCTGCTGGAAGTAGCCATCAGAGAATGGGTACATGGTGGTCATAAAGGGATGGACATGGTCAGAAACAATGCTCAGGTAGGCCGTGGCATTTAAACGATGCCCAATTGGCACTAAAGGGCCTAAAGTGTGCCCCCACACCATTACACCACCACCACCAGCCTTCACAGTGGTAACAAGGCATGATGGATCCATGTTCTCATTCTGTTTACGCCAAATTCTGACTCTACCATCTGAATGTCTCAACAGAAATCGAGACTCATCAGACCAGGCAACATTTTTCCAGTCTTCAACTGTCCAATTTTGGTGAGCTCGTGCAAATTGTAGCCTCTTTTTCCTATTTTTAGTGGAGATGAGTGGTACCCGGTGGGGTCTTCTGCTGTTGTAGCCCATCCGCCTCAAGGTTGTGCGTGTTGTGGCTTCACAAATGCTTTGCTGCATACCTCGGTTGTAACGAATGGTTATTTCAGTCAAAGTTGCTCTTCTGTCAGCTTGAATCAGTCGGCCCATTCTTCTCTGATCTCTAACATCAACAAGGCATTTTCTCCCACAGGACTGCCGCATACTGGATGTTTTTCCCTTTTCACACCATTCTTTGTAAACCCTAGAAATGGTTGTGCATGAAAATCCCAGTAACTGAGCAGATTGTGAAATACTCAGGGCCTGTCTGGCACCAACAACCATGCCACGCTCAAAATTGCTTAAATCACCTTTCATTCCCATTCTGACATTCAGTTTGGAGTTCAGGAGATTGTCTTGACCAGGACCACACCCCTAAATGCATTGAAGCAACTGCCATGTGATTGGTTGATTAGATAATTGCATTAATGAGAAATTGAACAGGTGTTCCTAATAATCCTTTAGGTGAGTGTATATATATATATATATATATATATATATATATATATATATATATATATATATATATATATATATATATATATATATATACATACTTTTTATTATTATTACAACAAGAGTACATATCATCTTAAATAGAAGGGCCTCCTTATCTTGGACAAAGGGGGAACATGGTAGTCAAAAGGTTTGTAGCAACTCATACTATAATAACTGCACACAATGTATTGAAACGTAAACAAAAATGTATATAAGAGTATTACATTATTATTGCAATAAAATGTTCATAATGTAATATGTTTCTCAAAATGTAATAAAATCTTGAGCTCATTTAATACAAATTTTTACATGATTATAAATTTATTACATTACAAACCCACCAAAAACATGTCATATTTTCATTATTGCAATAGCTTTTAAAACATTAAAAATATTAGTATTCCCTTACAGTACATAAAAAAAAAAAATCAAAATCCAGTCTTAAACTACCTGCGAAATGCAACAGATTATATTTTTATAATACCAATGCTTTGTTTAATAAACATATCATAATTTTGAGAAAATTATTACATTATGAACATTTTATTATAATAATAATGTAATACTTAATACATTATGTGCAGTTATTACATTGTTACAAGGTTGAAAAACCACTGCTCTACATTGGGAATACTCATTTGACACTAGAGGGCGCACTGTACCCATGCATTTTTGGATGATTGACTAATGTTTACCGAATATTTACTAATTATCAGACCATGGCATGAAGTAGCACTTACAGCCCATGATTTCTTTGTTATTGTATAACATAACTTTATTGTCCTTGCTGGAAATGTCAGTCGAAGAAGGGCATGTTGTGGTTGGCTTTGTCACTTTTTCTTTAATTCCTTTCTTTACTTACCAGTACTCATGAGAGTTCTCCCATTGTCTCACTGCTAATCTTACTACAATTGCTGATACTGAATTTGGAAAGTCTGTAATACAAATATCAGTTAGGGGAAAAACTTCAAAGCCTGGGAAACCTGTTTTCATGAAGGTTTTTATACGAGCTCATCCTCACATGCATTACACTAAGATGACTGCATTTTTTCATTGCAGTATTACAAACTTTGTGAACTGTCAAAAAATTGAGTCCCAAATTGTGTACTTATGCACTATTCTGTTACATTTTGTAGTATAAATAGTGTGATTAGTGTGCGCACACTGAAACAACTCAAGGCTTGCACTAGAATAGCAGCAGAAATGTTCCCAGACAAACCGCAGACAAACATAAATGTGGAAGTACATGTCAATGTGCAAACGACACACAAGATGAGTTGTGCAATCACCAGGGGATGTTTTTGCCCTCCCAATCTAAAAGAGCTCCACTGTCTTTCTCGGTGAGGCTTGTGATGACTTTCATCATACCACTGATGCTCTCAGCTGTCGTCAGGGGAGCCTGAGGGTGACACGGCACAGGAAATGACAAATGTGAGGATGCCAAAGAAAAGTAAAGTGCTGAGATGAATAGAAAAACTCATTTGTATGACCTCTGGGCCTCCCATTTCTGTCTGGACCCATCCTGGATGGAGAGCCATAACTAGAATGCCATCTTTTTTAAAATCCTCTGCTAAGCAGCGAGATAACATGTTCAGTGCAGCCTGAAGTAAAGAAACACTCATGATGTAGTAGTTTGAATAGAGTAAAATAAAGTCTGTGGTTAACATTACTTAACTATAGATTACAGTAAAAGGCCTCAAGATGCACCATACCTTGCTGACCCGATAGGGGTACATTGGAGAGATGGAGAAATTCTCAGGGCATCTGGTGATGGATGACAGCAGCGTGGAGACATTGACGACAGCCGACCTACTGCAAGACATGCTTGTCTGATGAGGAAACTGAGCTGCAGCCTTGCACAGGAGCGGATAGAAATTCTGAAAATGAATTAATGTCATTTACTGTAAAAGAAAAGTGTTACACCATAATTATACAGTTTTCACAGCAAAACCTTTTCTTACTCAGTATTTTGTCTTGTTTTCCAGTATAAATGTCTAGACATTCTTAAAGTGGCCCTTTTATGTGAATATTTTCTTTTCATGCAGTGTGTAATACAGCTGTTTGTGAGTGTAAAAGGTATGCAAAGTTTTTAAAGATCAAAGTGTATGACAAATTAAGTTATTGTCTCCTAAAAGAAAGAATCGATTCTGAACTGTTTAGTCATCAGTAATTCCAGTCTCATTTCCTGTTACATACCTACATAACAATGTAACAAATTTGCATACATGAACGACATCTACTTTGACTATGAATCCACTTTGCATGCACTTCAGAAGGATGAGGACAGGGGCGTCAATTGGGTATGGCAGGGTGTGGCGGCTACCTTGTTGGCAAATGCTATTTACTCTAAATCCTCCCACTGACCAGACACAATTACGGAAGACATTGATTGTTTACAGTAGTAATGGTGCATGAAGTTTTGATGCAAATCGATCCAAGGTTCGAATCCGCCTTTTCCTGAACTCGCTCTACTCCCTTTTCCCATCAGATATTAGATCAGAAAGGCATTTAATTTCAATAAAAATGAAGAAAATGTCTAATGTGTGTTTAATAATAAAGTGTTATCGGTTAGGGTTAGGTTAAGGGAGGGCTTTATTGTCCCAACAAGGCGGCATCCATTTAATAATTTTAATAAATATAATCATTTACACTCTATGTTATTATTGTTTAATGTACAACATCATTGAGGTGCAGATAGTATCTGCCACTATTTATAAGTATAAATATCATCTAACTATTACACAATTTTTCCATAGTTTCAAATAGAATATATAACTATTTTCACTTAGTGCAAATAGAATCTATTGCTATTTAAACTTAGTGTAAATAGAATCTATTGCTATTTAAACAGTGTAAATAGAATCTATTGCTATTTAAACTTAGTGTAAATAGAATCTATTGCTATTTAAACTTAGTGTAAATAGAATCTATTGCTATTTAAACTTAGTGTAAATAGAATCTATTGCTATTTAAACAGTGTAAATAGAATCTATTGCTATTTAAACAGTGTAAATAGAATCTATTGCTATTTAAACTTAGCGTAAATAGAATCTATTGCTATTTAAACAGTGTAAATAGAATCGTAAATAGAATCTATTGCTATTTAAACAGTGTAAATAGAATCGTAAATAGAATCTATTGCTATTTAAACAGTGTAAATAGAATCTATTGCTATTTAAACTAGAATAGAATCTATTGCTATTTAAACAGTGTAAATAGAATCTATTGCTATTTAAACTTAGTAGAAATAGAATCTATTGCTATTTAAACAGTGTAAATATAAATAGAATCTATTGCTATTTAAACAGTGTAAATAGAATCTATTGCTATTTATGTAAATAGAATCTATTGCTATTTAAACAGTGTAAATAGTCGTAAATAGAATCTATTGCTATTTAAACAGTGTAAATAGAATCTATTGCTATTTAAACAGTGTAAATAGAATCTATTGCTATTTAAACTTAGTGTAATAGAATCTATTGCTATTTAAACTTAGTGTAAATAGAATCTATTGCTATTTAAACTTAGTGTAAATAGAATCTATTGCTATTTAAACAGTGTAAATAGAATCTATTGCTATTTAAACAGTTAAATAGTGTAAATAGAATCTATTGCTATTTAAACAGTGTAAATAAATAGAATCTATTGCTATTTAAACTTAGTGTAAATAGAATCTATTGCTATTTAAACTTAGTGTAAATAGAATCTATTGCTATTTAAACTTAGTGTAAATAGAATCTATTGCTATTTAAACAGTGTAAATAGAATCTATTGCTATTTAAACTTGTAAATAGAATCTATTGCTATTTAAACAGTGTAAATAGAATCTATTGCTATTTAAACTTAGTGTAAATAGAATCTATTGCTATTGCTATTTAAACTTAGTGTAAATAGAATCTATTGCTATTTAAACAGTGTAAATAGAATCTATTGCTATTTAAACTTAGTGTAAATAGAATCTATTGCTATTTAAACTTAGTGTAAATAGAATCTATTGCTATTTAAACTTAGTGTAAATAGAATCTATTGCTATTTAAACTTAGTGTAAATAGAATCTATTGCTATTTAAACAGTGTAAATAGAATCTATTGCTATTTAAACAGTGTAAATAGAATCTATTGCTATTTAAACAGTGTAAATAGAATCTATTGCTATTTAAACAGTGTAAATAGAATCTATTTATTTAAACTTAGTGTAAATAGAATCTATTGCTATTTAAACAGTGTAAATAGAATCTATTGCTATTTAAACTTAGTGTAAATAGAATCTATTATTTAAACAGTGCTATTTAAACTTAGTGTAAATAGAATCTATTGCTATTTAAACATTGCTATTGTAAATAGAATCGTAAATAGAATCTATTGCTATTTAAACAGTGTAAATAGAATCGTAAATAGAATCTATTGCTATTTAAACTTAGTGTAGAATCTATTGCTATTTAAATCGTAAATAGAATCTATTGCTATTTAAACTTAGTGTAAATAGAATCTATTGCTATTTAAACTTAGTGTAAATAGAATCTATTGCTATTTAAACAGTGTAAATAGAATCTATTGCTATTTAAACAGTGTAAATAGAATCTATTGCTATTTAAACAGTGTAAATAGAATCTAATTTAAACTTAGTGTAAATAGAATCTATTGCTATTTAAACAGTGTAAATAGAATCTATTGCTATTTAAACTAAAATAGAATCTATTGCTATTTAAACTTAGTGTAAATAGAATCTATAGCTATTTAAACAGTGTAAATAGAATCGTAAATAGAATCTATTGCTATTTAAACAGTGTATAAATAGAATCTATTGCTATTTAAACAGTGTAAATAGAATCTATTAAACAGTGTAAATAGAATCGTAAATAGAATCTATTGCTATTTAAACTTAGTGTAAATAGAATCTATTGCTATTTAAACAGTGTAAATAGAATCTATATTGCTATTTAAACAGTGTAAATAGAATCTATTGCTATTTAAACAGTGTAAATAGAATCTATTGCTAAAACTTAGAATCTATTGCTATTTAAACAGTGTAAATAGAATCGTAAATAGAATCTATTGCTATTTAAACAGTGTAAATAGAATCTATTGCTATTTAAACAGTGTAAATAGAATCGTAAATAGAATCTATTGCTATTTAAACAGTGTAAATAGAATCTATAGCTAAGAAAATATGCTTATTTCACTTAGTGATAAATAGTATTTATTGCCTTTTTAGTGCAGGATTAACAGATTTATATTACTAAAATGTAACAATTTGTAATTGTTTAATAAGAGAAAAGCAAGTAAATTAAAGCGATCTGGTTTTTGTATTTGTGACTTCAACAGCGCTGCAAATGTGTCTACAACAGGTTTTTGCAGCGTTGAGTATTGTAGCCAATCACAGGCATTTCTGTTGTAAATAATGACCAATCAGAGATGTTTAAATTACCGGTAAGGAGAATCCATGTATCTCTTAAAACGCTGAATGAGTTTGTTTAGCGAAATGTTACTAAGTTCTATACAAATTCTACACACAAATCCTCTCATTATAAACAACAAAGACAAGTTGAAAATAAAAGATTAATTGTTAAATTTATTCAAATGCATTGTTTTCACACTAAATGAGTTTGCGCTGGACTGACTGACAGCTTCAGTAATTATACAGGAAGCGCTATTTACTCACTGTCTGTGTAATTTCATCTTTTCAAGAGACTTTGTGACTTTATTTTTTTGTGACTTTTTTTAAATGAGACTATATTGTGGCTTTTCCTGTATACTTGTGTAGTAAAGTGACAAAAATATAGATTTTAAACTATAATAGTGATTTGATAATATCTAAAAATAAATTTGTCAATAAGCGATAAGTGAATCCTCTGATGCCATCTACTGGTTATAGTGGTAATATTTAATAATAAAAAAAACATTGCGAAATTCCTACATTGCGAAACTTACTATCAAAGCTATACGTAATTCATCTTTGAATGAACCACACACACATTGTATTTTAAGGGGGACTGTCATGTTGCGTGATTAAGATATGATGACGTCATCAGAGTCTGCCATACCTTGGTTTTTGGTGAACTGACGCCAATGGATGAGGACTCACGCTGGAACTGATATGGAGAAATCGATTCTATTTTTTCTATCACTGTGTATCAAGCACTGAGGAAGCTTCCAGAGCTGAAATTCTGATATGCCGTTTCTTTTCTAATGAGCACTGTAAGCAGTAGACCAATCATAACAGACGGGGCCGTTTGAGCAGAGTAGGCTGACAGAAGGGAGGGGTTTAGAAAGACTGAAACTGCGAAAGAACCACTTTTAGACTTCGATGAATGCAAACCTATTGTAGATATCAAGGCTAGTTCTCTGAAATAATTATCAAAATCAAATGAGTTTAAAACAAGAAAAAAATATTTCAGTGGGGTAAGAAAAATAAACAATTCAAATATGCAGTAAATATATACTGATATATGTATTTTGATATTTGTGATGGAAAACAAGAGGGGATGTTTTAGAACAGAGTTACATGTATATTAAAAATATACAAATTAAGAAAATCATTTGTTGCAGTGTTGAAGGTTCACCTACTTTTGCTATGAGCATGGGTCCTACAACATTAGTTGTGAAAACGTCCACCATCTCCCGTTGTCCTGTCTCTGCTAGAGATCCTGGGATGTTCACACCGGCATTGTTGATGATCAGATTCAGACCTCTGCCATTTAGCTTGGCTTCCACCAGTTTTGAGGCCTCTGCGATACTAGCCAGACTAACGGTGTCTTTTGAAAAATTAGGTAGAACAACATAATATTAGATTAATATGACTGCCCTAATGAACAGAATCATGAATCAACCATAAAATTACAGCAATATCCATTATTTTGCTATGAATCTCTTACCCAGCTGGACAACCGTGACCACATCCTGGTGCTTCTGAGCTAGTTTCTGGAGTTCCTGAAAGACAAGCAGACGTACGTTCTTCTCAGGAACTTCTAGGAATATACAAACCCGATTCCAAAAAAGTTGGGACACTGTAGAAATTGTGAATAAAAAGGAATGCAATAATTTACAAATCTCATAAACTTATATTTTATTCACAATAGAATATAGATAACATATCAAATGTTGAAAGTGAGACATTTTGAAATGTCATGCCAAATATTGGCTCATTTTGGATTTCATGAGAGCTACACATTCCAAAAAAGTTGGGACGGGTAGCAATAAGAGGCCGGAAAAGTTAAATGTACATATAAGGAACAGCTGGAGGACCAATCTGCAACTTATTAGGTCAATTGGCAACATGATTGGGTTTAAAAAGAGCCTCTCAGAGTGGCAGTGTCTCTCAGAAGTCAAGATGGGCAGAGGATCACCAATTCCCCCGGCCAAAAATACTGGAGCAATATCAGAAAGGAGTTTCTCAGAGAAAAATTGCAAAGAGTTTGAAGTTATCATCATCTACAGTGCATAATATCATCCAAAGATTCAGAGAATCTGGAACAATCTCTGTGCGTAAGGGTCAAGGCCGGAAAACCATACCGGATGCCCGTGATTTTCGGGCCCTTAGACGGCACTGCATCACATACAGGAATGCTACTGTAATGGAAATCACAACATGGGCTCAGGAATACTTCCAGAAAACATTGCCGGTGAACACAATCCACCGTGCCATTCGCTGTTGCCGGCTAAACCTCTATAGGTCAAAAAAGAAGCCATATCTAAACATGATCCAGAAGCGCAGGCGTTTTCTCTGGGCCAAGGCTCATTTAAAATGGACTGTAGCAAAGCGGAAAACTGTTCTGTGGTCAGATGAATTAAAATTTGAAGTTCTTTTTGGAAAACTGGGACGCCATGTCATCCGGACTAAAGAGGACAAGGACAACCCAAGTTATTATCAGCGCTCAGTTCAGAAGCCTGCATCTCTGATGGTATAGGGTTGCATGAGTGCGTGTGGCATGGGCAGCTTACACATCTGGAAAGGCACCATCAATGCTGAAAGGTATATCCAAGTTCTAGAACAACATATGCTCCCATCCAGACGTCATCTCTCTCAGGGAAGACCTTGCATTTTCCAACATGACAATGCCAGACCACATACTGCATCAATTACAACATCACGGCTGCGTAGAAGAAGAAGGATCCGGGTACTGAAATGGCCAGCCTGCAGTCCAGATCTTTCACCCATAGAAAACATTTGGCGCATCATAAAGAGGAAGATGCGACAAAGAAGACCTAGATTCCCTACAGTAGATTGCCTAGATTCATAGATGGCCACCAGATTCCGGACTTTCTTATTTCATAAGAATGAATGAATTCAAGAACGGCTTTCAAAAATATTATGACTGATTGAACACTGATAATTACACCTCATGCTGTTTCATTTTCAGAAGGTTTAGCAGTTCTTTAGAAGTAACCACAAACAGATGTGGAAATACATGTGTAACTACTAAAGCTGCTCACATGAACCACACAAGAAATGAGTTGAGTAATCACTGTTGAGTAATCACTTCAAAAGATTTAAACATCCTTAAAACAAGATAAATAAATGGTTATTTTTAATATGTGTGTGTGTGTGTGTGTGTGTGTGTGTATGTGGAGGTCTCCTACAATAGGTTTGCATTCATCGAAGTCTAAAAGTGGTTCTTTCGAAGTTTCAGTCTTTCTAAACCCCTCCCTTTTGCCAGCCTACTCTGCTCTGATTGATCAAACGGCCCGTCTGTTATGATTGGTCTACTGCTTACAGTGCTCATTAGAAAAGATCTTTCACCCATAGAAAACATTTGGCGCATCATAAAGAGGAAGATGCGACAAAGAAGACCTAAGACAGTTGAGCAACTAGAAGCCTGTATTAGACAAGAATGGGACAACATTCCTATTCCTAAACTTGAGCAACTTGTCTCCTCAGTCCCCAGACGTTTGCAGACTGTTATAAAAAGAAGAGGATGCCACACAGTGGGAAACATGGCTTTGTCCCAACTTTTTTGAGATGTGTTGATGCCATGAAATTTAAAAATCAACTTATTTTTCCCTTAAAATGATACATGTTCTCAGTTTAAACATTTGATATGTCATCTATGTTGTATTCTGAATAAAAATTTTTGAAACTTCCACATCATCGCATTCTGTTTTTATTCACAATTTGTACAGTCCCAACTTTTTTTTTATCGGGTTTGTATACATCTTGACAAAATGACATTATATATGTCACAATTGACCCAATATTTGAAGCACAGGAACAGCAGAGTTGCCCAACTTGTTTCAGTGGCACAATGACTCATCTACAGTATGTTGTCTTTGTAAAACTTGAATAGATGGTACAAAGTTCAACAGATGGTACACATTTCAATGTATCAAAAATATGTTTTTCATATAGCACACAGTACACTGGCATGTGGCGTTATATACTGAGTTGTATACAATTAAAATGATATGAATTAAGTAAATTATATAATATAATTCAGTTAAATCGATGTTATAAACAAGTGTAACTAAAATTTGTTTAAATATTATAAACAAACAGGAATTAACAATGAACAACAGTATATTTACAAATTAACATTTACTTACCTAATGATCTAACACATGTAAACCAATTGAACCTTCCTGTATAGAGTTATCATGGCTTCTTACCTGTGCTCTTGGTCCATTTGGGTCTCTACAACCAGCAAATATCTGAAGTGGAGACGAGCGTGAATCAACCATATGGCGAACCAACTCAAGTCCAATTCCACGGTTTGATCCGGTCACCAGAACACTTTCACACATTCTAGATGCCATTATCAGTCAGAGGCTCGTCTGCGACCTGCACTCTGTCTACAATGGAAGGCATGTACATGTATGTTAGTGTGTACGTACTGGATATGTGGGAGTAATCAGTGTTGTAGAGTAATGAATGTTTACAGTGTGTCACCACTTATGCTTCCTAGTTCCTCCCAGGCTACAAAGCCTTCTTCTTCCTGGACAGAAAGAAAACATTTACATTTATTCATTTAGCAGGTGTTTTTATGCAAAGAATCTTGCAAATGAGACATGCGGTAAAAAAACATGGTAACATTTCAGATGTCTTTAGTGTCTTGTTGTAATTCTGTTACCATATATTAATTTAAATGCAAAGGAATGAACTGTCTTGAACATCTGATTTTCTCTCGTTTAAGTTTGACTGTAATTTATGGCCAACAACAAAGTAGTTTGACTCAGATACATATAGTTTTAGATGCTTAGATGCTATATTGATATTAAATTATTGTCTGATGTAATTTCCAAAATCACTGGATGGTTAGAGTAAAACAGAAGATTATATAGATGGCCACCAGATTCCGGACTTTCTTATTTCATAAGAATGAATGAATTCAAGAATGGCTTTCAAAAATATTATGACTGATTGAACACCTCATGCTGTTTCATTTTCAGAAGGTTTAGCAGTTCTTTAGAAGTAACCACAAACAGATGTGGAAATACATGTGTAACTACTAAAGCTGCTCACATGAACCACACAAGAAATGAGGTGAGTAATCACTGTTGAGTAATCACTTCAAAAGATTTAAACATCCTTAAAACAAGATAAATAAATGGTTATTTTTAATATGTGTGTGTGTGTGTGTGTGTGTGTATGTATGTGTATATATATACACATTCAAACCAAAAATGATTCAGACACCAGATATAATGTTTTACCAGTGAGTGCAGGACACTATAGTTCATTTATGTTAGTGAGGATAGCAAAATAAAGCAAACTGTGACATATTATACCCACAAATCCTTCATACAGTGGACTACCTGTAAAACTGATAAAAATTTGGGACCAAAATTATTCAGACACTTTGACCTGAGCATGTTTTGCTGAAGTGTTTTTTCTTTGATTGCTAATGCGACCTTTTACACCACAGACTGAACAAAATGAAGCATTGCTTGGTAATTGGTTGACCTGAACTGGTATTATCTAATTGTGTACTTAAACTTAACAGCTGCCAGCTGATTGGTTGATTGTAATCCATTACATATCTGACATTATCTGACATTATCTGTTATCTGACATTATCAAAATGTATATATATATATATATATATATATATATATATATATATATATATATATATATATATATATATATATATATATATATATATATATATATATATATATATATATGTTTTTAGGCTAGTATGAGTTATTTTTTTATTTGAATTAAATTAGTACTTTTATTCAGCAAGGAATTTAGTGTTACAAAAAAATGTCTATTTAAAAATTATGCTTTTTAAAAACTTTCTATTCATCAAAGAATCCTGAAAACAATTGATCATTGTTTCTACAAAAATATTAAGTAGCACAACTGTTTTCAACATTGAAACATTTATAAATCTTTCTTGAGCAGCAAATGAGCATATCAGAATGATTTCTGAAGGAATGATGCTGAAAAATTTGCTTTGCCATCACAGGAATAAAAGATTCAGAAAACAGTTACAATTGTAATACTGTTTCAGAATATACCATTTGTACAGTATTTAAATTAAATAAATAGAGCCTTGGTGCACAACAGACTTCTTTCAAAAACAGTGAACAGATCTTGTTTTACGGATGTTTACAAATCGGCTGAATATGTAAACAATATGAATAGTAACTTATATTGTGAAAGGGACAGTTGAAGGGAACATTGAAAAGTTCGTCCTCATTTACTCACCATAAGAAACTCATACAGATTTGGAACAACGTGAGGGGTACGTGAGTAAGTGATGAAAAATGTTTCATTTTTGGGTGAACTATCCCTTTAACTATGCAACTAAACATTAGTTATCTTAAGGTATGCTCACCACTGTGATAAGTAGGGATCCTGCAGCACTGTACACTTCCACCATCTTCTTCCTGTTTTTGGCTCCTGGATGCTCAAACCAGTGTTGTTGATGATCAGATTCAGCCTTTGTTTCTCAGCTTGACTTTCAGCTTTGAATACTTTATAATATTAGCTGGACTATCTGTGCCTTCGATAAATTAGACAGAACATTGTTTCATAAGCAGTAATATTAGTAACAACATCAAAAGATAAAGGATACATAATCACCCAGACACATAACGATTCGGATTTGGACCAACACTATGTTGCTGTCTGGGCAACTGCTTATTATAAAAATGTATTTAAGGTGGCATATCAGCCATTCAATTAATAATCAAATTGCTTGTAAAACTGTGATCATATGCTGGTGCTTCTGAGCTAGTTGCTGAATCAGAAGCATTTTAGGAGATTTATGCATGTCTGCATAAATTGTACATGATTTCACACTTGTGTCACAATGCACCATTTATCTACAGCAGACCTGCAGAAGCAGAACAGGTTTCAGTGTCACAATGACTTGTTATGAATGAAATATGATGCATATGCAAGTGCCAGAAATGTAGATAAAATCTTGAAATACATCAAAGTGCATAGCCATGTCATGACTGTACTAAAGAAGACTAGTCAAACTAAACCAGAACAAGCCTTTATAGGAAAAATCATGCAGATAATCTTGAAAACGTTCTTAAAGGTTTTCCTCTCTGTTTATCTTCAAAGATTTGAATTGGAGATGAGTGTGATTCAAAGGACTGGTGAACCGACTGGAATTGTGTCCCACGCTTTGATCAGAGCATCGAAGTCCAGTAAATGTTTAACAAGTGTCGCCGCTTACTGAGTCCCTCCCTGAGTCTACAAAAGCCTTTTCTTTTCAGACAAGCTAGACTAACAACTAACAGCTATTTTCAGAACATGCAGGTGTCATCAATGTAATGCCACTGTTATGCTGCTGTTTTCTTGTCTTGTTTTACAGTAAAAATGTCTACACATCCTTAAAACAAGATACATTTACTAGCAAGGCAAAAATGTGCAGGATGATACGACATGTTTTCAGAGAAAATATCTAGATTTTTTTTTTTTTATTAACAAATGTAGAAGTTTTTATTATTTATCCCAACATTTTATTTTTATTTATTTTTAATCACTATAGGGAAATACAAAATGTATCAATGTAAAACACTTAAATAATCACAAAAATGTGCTGGGCAAACGATTATCGCATCCAAAATAAAAGTTTGTGTTTGCATAATATATGTGTGTGTGTGTTATGTGTGATTATTATGTATATATAAATACACACTCATTCATGTGTATATTTAAGACATTTTTATATTTATATATAAAATATTTATATGCAAGATAAATTATATAAATATATATATACAGTATAGATATGCAAATATTTCTTAAATATACACATGAATGAGTGTGTATTTATATATACATAATAAATCACACATAGCACACACACATATATTATGCAAACACAAACTTTTATTTTGGATGCGATTAATCGATTG
This sequence comes from Paracanthobrama guichenoti, assembly GCA_018749465.1. NCBI lineage: Eukaryota > Metazoa > Chordata > Actinopteri > Cypriniformes > Gobionidae > Paracanthobrama > Paracanthobrama guichenoti. The sequence goes on along the minus strand of CM031960.1, from coordinate 17,616,259 downwards.
CCCAGCATTAATTATTAATTACATTAATTAAATCACTTGAAACCAAGGAATATATTTTATACATGTGACATGGATACATCCTATACATTCCAAATTAGAAAATAATAATAATGCATAATAAAATCAATTACTAAAGAACACCCAAGTAATTTAAAAATTTAGGAGGTTTTACTTAAAACAAGAGGAAAAAAACATTATAAAAATGTTTGTGACATTTGATGATAAAAATGTCTGTAAAAGGTTAAAGCAACTGACTATATAATTATTATTATTATTTTCTGACAGGACATTCAAATCTTAGGGTTCTGACAGCATGTTTCTATAAATATAATTAGACATTATGGCCACTAGGTGGCAGAACATAATTACTTATGTCACCAGGGTAAAACAAATTTTTTAAAATATGGAAAATAATATGGAGTTGAGTAAACTTTTTTCTTTCTTTTTTTCAAGTTCAAGGTCCACACTGATCTTTTATCACACTGAACACAAATAAGACACAAAACAGACTAGAACTGCCCAGACTCACTCCCATACCTGTTCACAAGCACTCACAACAGACAAAAACACAAAACAGCCCGTCCTCTCAAACTAGGACAAAGAGCAGCTGATAGAGACACGTAACCATGGTGACCAGGTGACGTCTCACATTCCAGCTTGAGCTCTCATGTTTCAGATGGGAGGCCAGTACCTCCATCATACTGACTAAAACGATGCCAGCATGGGAAGGTGGCAAGGACTTATTGACCAGAAAGCCAAGAAAAGAATTAAAAGCAGCTGTAGAAAGAATTATAGTAAATTGTGCCTAGCTTGGTGTTCAGACCACACATAGGTGAGCATCCTTAAATTTCCCGCAACCAAGCCACATGTTTGTGATGTCACGACTAGTGCTTCCCTGTCGTTTGGCCTGTTCTTATTGAGTTGTGTGACAGCACAGAGGGCATTAACCTCAAGCTAGAGGCCAATCGTACCATGCCAGGATTTTTTTTTCTTCTTTAAGCTAAAGCCTGTGGAATGCTGGGTAGGCAGCTGAGAGGCTGACGGCTGACGGCTTGGGTCTGGTAACCTGCTGAGGGATGTGGGAGAGCCAGGGGAATGTAGAGTCCTCAAAGCGGAGTGTACCAGCTAGTCTGGCAGCATTCCACACATAAATGCGCACACACCTCGAAAACCCACACAAACATTCCACGTCTTTTCCCTCACAACCTGTATGTCCGAGCTCATCATTGGTGCATGAACATGAACAGCTTATTAAAAACATCACCAGTCTCTTTCCTCATCAAACATTAATGAAAGCTGGTCTATACTTACCACGTCATTCCCATGTCTGGAGCGCCACAGAAGACTTCATGTTCTCATGCTGTATTTGGAATCTAAACCAGCAAACAACAAATGATACTCAAATGGCACACTTTAAGCAAATATCCTTACAGGGGTGTGTGTGTATATATATATATATATATATATATATATATATATATATATATATATATATATATATATATATATATATATATATATATATATATATATATATATATATATATACACACACACACAGTATCATATATCATATACTAGAAATCATATACTTGATTTTGAACTATATATTCCAGGTAATTAGAGTACATTTTTGAACTATATATTCAGGTAATTAGAGTACATTTTTGAGCTATATTCCAGGTAATTAGAGTAAATTTTTAGCTATATTCAGGTAATTAGAGTACATTTTTGAACTATATATTCAGGTAATTAGAGTACATTTTTGAACTATATATTCAGGTAATTAGAGTACATTTTTGAACTATATATTCAGGTAATTAGAGTACATTTTTGAGCTATATTCAGGTAATTAGAGTAAATTTTGAACTAGCTATATTCCAGGTAATTAGAGTAAATTTTTGAACTATATATTCAGATAATTAGAGTAAATCTTTGAGCTATATTCAGGTAATTAGAGTACATTTTTGAACTATACATTCAGGTAATTAGAGTACATTTTTTAACTATACATTCAGGTAATTAGAGAGAGTGCATTTTTTGAGCTATAGTCCATTTTTGAACTATATATTCAGTAAATTTTTTGAACTATATATTCAGGTAATTAGAGTAAATTTTTATAAGCTATATTCCAGGTAATTAGAGTACATTTTTGAGCTATATTCCAGGTAATTAGAGTAAATTTTTTATTCAACTATATATTCAGGTAATTAGAGTACATTTTTGAGCTATATTCAGGTAATTAGAGTACATTTTTGAATTATATATTCAGATAATTAGAGTACATTTTTGAGCTATATTCAGGTAATTAGAGTACATTTTTGAACTATACATTCAGGTAATTAGAGTAATTTTTTAATTATATTCCAGGTAATTAGAGTACATTTTTGAGCTATATTCCAGGTAATTAGAGTAAATTTTTGAACTATATATTCAGGTAATTAGAGTACATTTTTGAGCTATATTCAGGTAATTAGAGTACATTTTTGAGCTATAGTCCAGGTAATTAGAGTAGAGTACATTTTTGAACTATATATTCAGGTAATTAGAGTACATTTTTTGAGCTATATTCAGGTAATTAGAGTACATTTTTGAATTATATATTCAGGTAGGTAATTAGAGTACATTTTTGAATTATATATTCAGGTAATTAGAGTAAATTTTTGAATATATATATCAGGTAATTAGAGTACATTTTTGAACTATATATTCAGGTAATTAGAGTACATTTTTGAATTATATATTCAGGTAATTAGAGTACATTTTTTGAACTATATATTCAGGTAATTAGAGTACATTTTTGAGCTATATATTCAGGTAATTAGAGTAAATTTTTGAACTATATTCAGGTAATTAGAGTACATTTTTGAGCTATATTCCAGGTAATTAGAGTACATTTTTGAGCTATATATCAGGTAATTAGAGTAAATTTTTGAACTATATATTCAGGTAATTAGAGTACATTTTTGAGCTATATTCAGGTAATTAGAGTACATTTTTGAATTATATATTCAGGTAATTAGAGTACATTTTTGAGCTATATTCAGGTAATTAGAGTACATTTTTTGAACTATATATTCAGGTAATTAGAGTACATTTTTGAACTATATATTCAGGTAATTAGAGTACATTTTTTAGAACTATATATTCAGGTAATTAGAGTAATTTTTTTATATATTCAGGTAATTAGAGTACATTTTTTGAACTATATATTCAGGTAATTAGAGTAAATTTTTGAACTATATATTCAGGTAATTAGAGTAAATTTTTGAACTATATATTCAGGTAATTAGAGTACATTTTTGAGCTATATTCAGGTAATTAGAGTACATTTTTGAGCTATATTCAGGTAATTAGAGTAAATTTTTGAACTATATATTCAGGTAATTAGAGTAAATTTTTGAACTATATATTCAGGTAATTAGAGTAAATTTTGAGCTATATTCCAGGTAATTAGAGTAATTTTTTTTGAACTATATATTCAGCTATATTCAGGTAATTAGAGTAAATTTTTAACTATATATTCAGGTAATTAGAGTACATTTTTTGAACTATATATTCAGGTAATTAGAGTACATTTTTGAACTATATATTCAGGTAATTAGAGTACATTTTGAACTATATATTCAGGTAATTAGACATTTTTGAACTATATATTCAGGTAATTAGAGTACATTTTTGAGCTATATTCAGGTAATTAGAGTACATTTTGAGCTATAGTCCAGGTAATTAGAGTAAATTTTTTGAACTATATATTCAGGTAATTAGAGTACATTTTTGAACTATATATTCAGGTAATTAGAGTACATTTTTGAGCTATAGTCCAGGTAATTAGAGTACATTTTTAACTATATATTCAGATAATTAGAGTAAATTTTTGAGCTATATTCAGGTAATTAGAGTACATTTTTTGAACTATACATTCAAAAAAAACTATAAAATTAAAAATTTTATTTGACAAACTAAAGAATCACTCTATAAGATGCTGTATACTGATTCTATTTATGCCACATCAATGTCAATCTGTTTTCTAAGAATATTTTTGTCTGTCCATATGTTGAGTGTGGTCCAAACATGTCACGCACCGTAAAAAATTATATGATCAATGAGTTATGAGTAATGATTTTACATTGCTTTAACTCATCAAAATAAGACATTTTAAACTTTTTTAAGTTAAACAAGATTCAACTCAGTTTATTAAGTCAGTTTAATGTAATTTAAGTTGAAATAACTTAAACATCTAATGTGATTGTTCCTAAAAAAAAAAAGCATCTTTTTTACACGCACTAACCGGGCATTTCAGACAGAGAATCAGAATGAAGGTCATGACACCTTTAAAGCGTTAGTTCACCCAAAAATGAAATTCTGTCATTTACTCACCCTTCATCCTTCATCTGTTCAATTCAATTGAAGAATGTTGGTAACTAGACAGCTGACGGTAATAGCCAATGACTTCCATATATTTATATATATAGTATATTTTTATCTATTAATATTTTTTCCTACTATGGAAGTCAATGGGTGCCATCAACTGTTTGATTCCCAACATTCTTTAAAATATCTTATTTTGTGTTCAACAGATGAAAGAAACTCATACAGGTTTGAAACAATTTTTGGAATTTCCATTTTTGGCAGAACTATCCCTTTATGTTTCTGCCAATACTTTACAAAAAGATCCCATTTGTTAACATTAGTTAATGTATTAACTAACATGAATTTACAATGAGCAATACATTTGTTACAATATTTATTAACCTTTGTTAATAAAAAATACAGTTGTTCATGTTAGTTCACAGTGCATTAACTAATGTTAACAACTTTTGATTTCAATAATGTATTAGTGAATTAAATTAACATTAACTATGATTTATAAAAGCTGTAAAAGTAATGTTCATTGTTAGGTTATGTTAACTAAAGTAGTTAACTAATGTTAACTAATGAAACCTTATTGTGAAGTGTTACCAAATTTCTCTGACAACTGATTCAATTTTGAAATGATTTGAATCTGTAAATTATTTGGCACACACTTTACACCACCTCAGAAGATATTCAACCAAGACGCCCAAAAGAAGCACACACAGTTGTCCTGATTACATTTTCAATTGTAATTTTAAAATGTAATTTTGTCGCATTTGCAGTCACAAGCTAGAGCACTTATTTGTACAATTCCACCAGGTGCTTTTGTTCTGACCAGAGAACTCAACACTTGTCGAATGTCACACCATCTACACTACTGTTCAAAAGTTTGGGTCGGCAAGTCTCTTACGCACACCAAAGTTACAAAACAGTAATATTGTGAAATATAAAAAAATTCATATTTCAGCATCATTCCTCCAGTCTTCAGTGTCACATGATCCTTCAGAAATCATTCTGATATGACGATACGGTGCTCAAGAAACATTTCTTATTATTATCAATGTTGAAAACAGTCAGACTCTTTAATTTAAACTAGTAATTTGATTTAGTTTCACATATTTGGATCACCATCACTTGTGCTTTGTCATTTAAATGATCGTGTTTGAATACGCTCTCAAGTAGACTAAACAGGGTACAATAGGGATGTCACCACAAGAGCTGAAAAATTCAGTGCGTGGTCAGAGAACAAAAAAAGATTTGTGATTCCAGCCAGGTATGATTGGCATGTTTGACATTCTGCTGACATAACTGAGGTATGAGACATCTATGTAATTTCAGGTGAGAAGGTGAGTAAGAACTTCTTTGTTAGGAGGCTGTTTTTTCATATTATCATAAAGTCACCTATTTAAACTGACTGGTTATATCCGGCTTAAAACGACTCTAAAAGGACATACTAAATCCAGACGGTGCATGCTTCAGTTGAGATCAAGAAGTGAACTGTGAGCCATTCGCTGACAGATTAGAGAAAATTAGTAAATCATCTGCCACATCATTTTTGTCCCCACCACCCCCCATCCAAAATAACAGGTCATGATGACAACAATTCAAGTGCAGTTTCACCCCTTTTTGCCTCGATTATATGAGGCCTGATGAAGAGCAGAGGTGGGAGTATTACATATCTTATCAGCTTGTACTAACCAGACCTATGTTGAATAGCTCACATTCTTAAGCATCCATCACCTAAGCAACTACAAACTTAAATAGACCTTGTTTTAAAGACTAATACTCTGTGGGTGAGTATAACGGACCTATTCTCCTGTTTAAACAGAAAAGCACAGGTTTGCCACCTGTCTCTCTGTATTTTGAAGCTCCCATCACCTCCATCTCTGTCCTCCTGCAATGCGTAATACGTGTTTTCCTGTAGTGATATAAGATTACAGTGAGTCATTTTACAAAGGACGACTTATTCTAAAAAAACTTCTCGGGTTTCTGCTACTCAGCTGAAAAGTCACTCCACAGACCTTAAGCCTCAGCAGGTACTTATCTAACAAACATCTGGTTTGACAGGTTAAATACTTTAAGTATGAGTACATGGATGAACCAGAGGAGAGAACATTGCCTACATGGTCAAGATATTTTGAAAATTCTCCAAGGCATTTCATTTCCCCAATTATAATCAAATAGAGTTTTCAAGAACCAAACAAGACTGTCCAAAACACCCCGCTTTTCCAAATACCTTATGGGTCAGCTGAGGCACTAATACAACATGTATTCAAACTTCATTTCTATGCTATATTCCAGGAAATTGTTGGGTCTAGACCAAATGCAAAGTAGATCAAAGTACTGACCGTTGCGATGAGCAACCAGGATTATCATCTCCCTCCACATTCCGGCATTCTTCTGCTTTCCATCATCGTCCGAGCTGGACAGAGGCCCGTGTGCAGAGCAGAGACTGGACACACAACAAGGGAAACACAAGAAAGGGAAGGTTTAATTAAGACCAGCAGCTGAAAGACTAAAGGGGAAAAGATGAAAAAAAGAGGGGAGAAATCGAGTGAGCAAATGTCACATTTTTGTAAAAGAATAGCTTTGTGTTAATAGTTTCTCTATGCAAGTTTCCGAATCTGTTGACAGTACACAACAGTGTACTGTTATGTGTACAAAGTTTTCTCATAGCATTTTCTAAACCTTAAGGTGTGCTCTTCTCGGAAACATAAATGGAAATGTACTAATTATATCTGTTCTGGTATAAAATAATTCACTGAGAGAACAGGCAGACACTTTAAAGCAGTGGTTTTCAACCAGGGGGCCTCAGAAAACTTCCAACGGGACAGCAGGATTATCCAATTATTTAAATGAGTGTTATAATTAATCAAATGAATATTATTAATTACGTTTATTTGTTTACAGGGGCTGTGCACATTAATAAACATGGATGTAAATGTGCCAGAATTAGCTAAAAGGCTATTTTTCATCTGTAGACATTTCTTAACAGAAATGTTAAAAAGTCATCCTAAAAATGACAAATTTTGATCCAGACAAAATGACACAACAAAATGATCCAGAAATCATGCTAAAATACATTAACAGAACATTTATCATATTGTGCTACATAAGGCATATTAGTGACAGGAGAAAGCAAATAACCAAGAGCAATTATTTAAAAAAAGGCTAAAAGTCAAAATGTTAAGATAATGAAAATATTAGATAAACTATTAGATAATATTAGAAATATTAGATAAACTAACGTTGACACTAGTGCTGATTAAGTAACCTTTTTTATTTTTAGATTAAACTTAAAAGAACCATATCCAGTCTTCTAATTGTTGATGGGATGGAGTTCCATTCCCTTGCGGCTTTGACTGAAAATACAGACTGATTAATATTATTTTAGCAAATCATTTCCTCCCTATTAACTACTGTTTCTGTTTGTTTCCACATTTCTGTTTATATATATATATTTTTTAAACAAGCAGCTTTGACATTATTTATAAATTGAAAATTGTGCTAGTCTTCAAAAGGTCAAATTTTATATTGTTGCTACTTGTTTCATGTTTTCTAATTATTTTACTGCATTTAAAGCTTCTTATTGGGTGTTAAAACGCAGGTTTCATTGTGACAACTTACCCCGTATAGTGGGATAACATGCCCCATGACTGAATCATGATATTACAAAAGGTGTTTAATGTGCCAATTTAGAAATTGCATTGAGATGTAAAAATTCACTGACGGACAAAATGTGACAACTAGCCCCCAGTCTCCCCTAAGGACGGTTCATGATGCAGGTAACCACATAACAAACCTGATATTTCCTGAGGACTCCATTGAATGGGAATTTTGCTGAACCTTCTCTTATTGGTCATGATGTCATTTGATGTCGTTTATTAATATCTTTTAACACAATGAGGTCACTGAGCCATGAGGAATTTTTACATCTCACCCTGAGGGGTCAAAGGAACATTAGGCTTGCATGTGACATTACGCACGACCACGCCTTCTAGCGACGGTCCGTCTGACGTCAGTGTTATTGAAAGCCACAGGCCCCGCCCACCACCGGTCGAACAGCTCTAACAAATCAGTCCGTGCCTGTGAAGCAGTACTGCGGATCGCGACTGTCAGATCACTCATGCTGCGCACACGATCTCTGGCTGTCGACTCCTGTATCTAGGGGCACCATAGTGCGATACTGCCCGTGGGAATATACACACCGCAAACATGTCACGGCATCACAGGACGCCGTTGAAAAACGAGGAGAGTGTGGTGGAGGTGAAGAGCAAAGTAAGTGAATCCCATAAATGTTGCATTCGGCTGTGTTTGACAGCGTGCATATGTAAACACTGCTGTTTACGCAGACCTCCACGGGAGCGTGCCCGTAACTGGAGGGCTTTCTATCCGGCGCATCAGTGTAGGGGTTTGTGTACTAATCCATCCATAGAGAGAAACGCTGATGGTGCTCTATGTGTCAGACTACGAGGCGCGAGACGAGCGCGTTTGGCTGGGATCATTATGACAGCAGGTCTCTGTTCGGTTTGTGTGATGTGATGTGCGGTTCTGGTGCAGTGTGAAGGACCCTACCAATACACAGACGTGCGCAATGAGGCGATTGGGCCCTGTTGATCGATTATGCACGTTACGTACACCAATAACGTAGAACCGAATCCCGCAGTCCAAGAAGAATCAGAACGTAATGATGCATTTGAGAGGCATTAATCATATTAGCACTCGATACGACGCTGTTCAGGGTCTTTACCCAAGATTAATTCGTCCGTTTTTCTTCAATTAAAATAAGCAGGTATTAATAAGCAATAAAACACGAGCAAAAGTGCAGCTGTTTGGAATTGAGCTGGCCACAGGTAACCATAACCTGGCTGATGGCTGACTTGCGAGTGATTTATTGCTCTACAAAAATTTCAGTATCTCACGTTTCAGACAAATATTAACGAGTTAGTTTGTATATTATGTCTTCTCTGCTGGTGAAAGTAGCTCCAAAAGAAGCCAAAACATCAAGCTTTGAGTGTCGCCAAGCAACACACATTAAAAGCCGGACTGGATCGGTGTCTGAGTGGAACGGGACCTGTCAAAGCGTATAATCTGCCGGTGTGTTGACAAATCTGGTCCTCCTGCGAAATTCGGTGTTGTGCCAAATTATTACCCCCCTTGTTTAAATCACTACCTGATTGCCTAATCCTAACCCCTCCCCCACAACTAACCCTAAACCTACCAATACTAGGGGGGTAATAATTTGGCGGGGGTCGGAATTCGGCACAACACCTGTCTCTGTTAGCTTCAGCTCAACTCAGGATTTTTCATTTCGTGCTACATCCGTGAACAGTGAAAATTAATAATTAAGAAATATTAGGGCTGCCTCATAATAGTCGACGATATAGGCTTGGTTCAGTCAGTTAAATTTTAATTGGTCGGTTAGTCGCAAAAAAAGCCTAAATAAAAAAATGTAAAAAAAAAAACTGTTAACATTGATAAATGTGAACAGTTATTAGGCGCATATTCAGGTGTTTTCGTGCGGAGTGAAAAAACATGATTTTTAGTTGATTTGACTTAAATAATTACAGTCATCTTGTGGAAGTTTGATGAAGCCCCGCCTAGTGGGCCCCTGGTTGAGAACCGCCGTTTTAGAAGACCAGCGGTGTGTTGGAAATTGCGTAGCCTAAGCCTACTGTCTGAGTATGAATGTAATCCAGACATGCTACATCCGACATGTTGTCATTATCACGTGACCTACCAGCGTCAGTTGTGTCGCTTCACCTCCATTCATAAATCCTTTCCCGTGGCCTCATGGGATAATAAAGTGACCATCAAATGCACACTTCAGAATCTCGCCGGTAGTAGGTCATCCTGGCACTTTCAACCTACTGTTTTTCTGAATAATATGAATTCGGACATACTAATCTATTGACGTACTGTTTTTGGCATACTATAGGGAAGTATTCGATTTCGGACACAGCGAAGCTGTTGTTTAATAGTATTTGACCGTTGTCTCAATTAAAATGTCATTGTGATAAACAATGTCTGTTGATCTCAGGCCATACAGATGTGTAAACAAGCTTCATTTATGGGAAGAAACAATCTTTAGTACATTACATATAATGGTGCATGAATGAATCTCAACAGGCAACATGAAATAAAGCCACAACTATACTGTTGTATTGATGTTTAATTTTTTATTGTTTTATTACTTTCCTTATTATTACTAAAGACACCGACCACTTATTGTTGGCCTCTGGTGTTTTGCAGTTGTTTGTTGTCAGTGTGCCCAGTACACTTATTGAAAAACCTCAACCACAATCTGCCAAACAGAGTAGGATATGTTTTATTATCCCTCCATCCTTGAGAAATGTAAGGCGGGCTGTGCATAGATGTGTGTGAAAAATGAGAGTAGTAAACACAGGAGGGCCGTTTAGTGGGATTCCAGTGAAGTTCCAGGCCTGAATGTGATAGTGTACTGGCTAATTTAATCACTTGAATCCTCCTGCATGAGGTTTTACTTTTCATAACAGGCCGTGCAATGTTATTGGTGACACTCTTTTCTTCCTAAGAGGAAATTGGTAGGAATTGTTTTCTTTTCTACTTTTCCAGCTCTTGATGGGATCCTGTCTCATATTATCTGTCACTTACTCATTGCAAAGGCATTTTCAGTGAACATGTAGTTTGAGGTTTGTATTGAGCAATTCACAGTGATGTCTTTTTTTCCAAGAGGCTTTTTTTTCATTGATAAAGTATGACAGGTATGGCCTTTTTATCTGTATTGCTATGGTTACTGTGGTAAACCCACATAACAGCTCAAATGAATGTTTTTTTGTGACCTCAATTTGTTGAAAAATAAGATTATTATAGAATAATAGCTAAAATGTAATTTTGGTACAAAGGCAATTATTTCAAAGGAGTTGATGCTTGTTGTAAAGGGGGGAGGTGATGTTTTCAAGTGGGATGATGAAAATATTCAAATATGTTATGCAATGTGTGTGAGAAACAGTAAAAATCATTTTAATGACAATTGGGAGATTAATATTTTACTTCTCTGTAATCTGATTTATTGCTGTGTTAAACGGGATATTCAACAAGAAAAAATGTAAGACCTGATTTTATCCATCATGACTTAATTAGACTATGAAAGTAGACATGACAACCTCAACACAACATAATAAGAAAAGAAAAGATGAAAACGATTGTGAATGTATGTAAATTCCAGTCTCTGAGATCACATCTAAAAGATGTCTGTGCATTTCTGTATGGTTAAATTAAACACAACAGCTGCCTGTAAGAAACAGTGTTTCATTCTTAAATTATCGACCACAGGAAAAAGCCTTTGGTTTTATTTTTGTGAATGGGAACGTGGCCCCTTATGCCCAGTACACATTGTACGGTTTTGGGCTGCCTCAGATGAAAGATGACCAATCGTGGCATCTTTCTTTGGTCGTGGCTCCTAAACGGTGGTCTTGCGTCGTACAGTGAGAGAGATTCAAAGATGGCCATTGTCAAAGATAGCCTGCGATTAATTTTCTGACAGTGTCAGCATGATCATCTCACAGTGTTTTTGACCAACGTCTACTGACTAGCCAATAAAAATGCAACATGAAATGGTGTATTGATCAACGCGACATGGTGCTAAAACTTAAAACTACTTACCTCAAGCTCCATTTGTAAAACTTGGTTGCCAAGTTGGCCTCTTTTCCTAGCCATGACCTACCAATATTACCTTACATGTTTGTGGACTAGAATTTTCCATCTCCATATGTAACTTATTCTCTGTGGATATAGGAGAACATTTTTGGCCAAGATGCAATTCCTCCTCATAAACTGAGCAATCTGACAGATTTCATCCAATATGTTCAGCTGAGCTCTTGAGATGAATTCCCCATTCACATTTAGGGTGCGTGTGTGTGTGGTCTGGAGAAGCTCAGCTTTTTAATGCCATTGTTCTCATCTTCCTCTTTATCTGTAGCACTTGATTAGATTGACCCTCCCTTTGTTCCTCACTGCTCTGTTTTTTTTTTTTTTTTTACCTTAATGGCTTCCTCAGAGCTGCAAGTGCACATCAAACAACTCTGCAGCGCATAACAGAATTACTAAAACTTTAAAGGATTAGTTTGGCCAAAAATGAAAATTCTGTCATCATTTACTCGTGTTTACATCACCCTTGTGTTGTTCTAAATGTGAATTTTCTTTCTTCTGCTGAACACAATATGTAAAATTGGTACGAAGAACTGCCACTGACTGCGTATGCATGCCTAAGTCACTAAGTTTCAGTCTGAAAATGTTTCCAGAAATTGGGATTGTTTTAAGAAAAGTTCTATTATTTCAAAAAGTATAGTGTTTGCTTTTATATTATTAGTAACAGAAAGGCAAACAATAGGCTATAGTACATTATCATTTACCGTCAACATTCAGCAAAAGTGCATTTATATCATTAAAACAGATCTCTAAAAAAAAATGTTTTTTACATTTATCTTTATATTTATTTTCTAATTGATTAAATATTAATTTAAAATGATCGGCCATCAGCCACCCTGCTCTAAAATATATCAGGATCAGCCATAAAAACAACAATATCGGTCGACCATTGGGTTGTGATCTGTCATAATTGATCTACCAAGCTGCGTGCTGTGCATTTAAGAGCCTATTTTGTGTTTTTTGATATAATTTAACTCGAATGGTGTTGTCCCGCAGTTTGAGGCGGAGTACCGAAGGTTTGCCCTGAAGAGGAAAGGAGGCGGGGGCTTCCAGGAATTCTACCAACTGCTTCAGACCATTCACCGAATCCCCGGAGTGGACGTGCTGCTGGGATATGCTGACATCCACGGAGATCTTCTTCCAATTAACAATGACGACAACTTCCACAAAGCACTGTCCTCCGCCAATCCGCTGCTTCGAATTATCATTCAAAAGAGAGGTGAGTCGCTAAACTGTATGTACATTGCGAAGAGGTCATTGGCTGATATTGTTTTGGAGCTTGAAGGCAAAGTGTCAATTCTCAATACACAATTGAAATTGTTTTGTTTGTTTGGCCGATCTTAACAAGTTTTTCATAAACCAGTTGTGTCAGTTTGGGGCAGGGCTACGTGTTTGTCTGACCAGTGAACCTGAACCAACGAACACCTGAATGTGATCATTATGAATGATTTCAAAAGTTTGCGGTCAGTAAAGCCGCATTTCCACCACTGGAACTTTCCTAAGGACCTAGGGACTTTGGGGTGACCAAGGTCTAAATGAAGTTCCGGGTAAAATTCCCCCTCCAAAGTTCAGGAACTTTCGGGGGTGGGACTTGGGCACTGAACATGCTGATTGGTTGAGTTCACGCAGCATTTGATTTCAACCACCATTTTTAAAAGTCTGTTGCGGTGCGTGCAGTAAGAGTTGTTTGCTATTCAAATCAACAATGGAGTTAAAAAAATACGGCCGATGGACCGACAAGGTTCAAGCTTTATTAAACGTACATGTGGAGTGGGAACTGGAAAGTTGCGCTCAGTCCTTCATCACCGGACTATCTTCACAGTACTTTAGACCACGATGGAAACGCAGACAGCAATGGGTCTGGGGAAGAAAAAAAAAAGCGCCTGGGACAAATTGTTCTGGGTAATTTTGTTGGAAACGGGGCTTAAAGGATTAGTTCACTTCAAAATGAAAATGTCCTGATATTTTACTCACCCCCATCTCATCCAAGATTTTCATGTCTTTCTTTCTTCAGTCGAAAAGAAATTAAGTTTTTTGAGGAAAACATTCCAGGATTTTTCTTCACATAATGGTTTTCAATTGCAACCAACAGGGTTGAAGGTCCAAATCAATGCAGTTTCAAAGGGCTTCAGAGGCTCTGCACTCTGAATAGGGTCTTATCTAGCGAAACCATCGGCCAATTAAAAAAAAAAATTAAACATTTATATACTTTTTAACCTCAAATGCGTGATTTTGGTGTTGTTCTTCTCCACGGCGTATGATGCTATCACAGTGGTCACGCTGATGACGTAGGTGGAAGTACCGACCCAGTGCCGAAAAACTCTTTGTCCGACATCGTTGTTTTACTTTATTTTCGTAAAGGCCATTTGATTTAGTCTTTGCACATTCATTTTAACACTGGGTCGGTACTTCCACATACATCATGTGCACGACCTTTCCAACGTGATGACGTCATGCAAAAGCAGAACACCAAAGTTGCGCATTTGAGGTTAAAAAGTATATAAATGTTTTTTTTTGTTGTTGAGAAAATGACAGATGGGTTTGCAGGATAAGACCCTATTCCTCGTCTGGGATCGCGCAGAGCCTCTGAAGCCCTTTGAAACTGCATTGATTTGGACCTTCAATCCTGTCGGTTGCAATTGAAATGCATTATGTGAAGAAAAAACCTGGAATGTTTTCCTCAAAATGTTTTTTCTTTTCGACTGAAGAAAGAAAGACATGAACATTTTGGATGAGATGGGGATGAGTAAAATATCAGGAAATTTTCATTTTGAAGTGAACTAATCCCTTGAAAGAAGTGCTCACACAATACTAAATATTGTGATATATTATTAAAATTTAAAATAAATGTTTTCTGTTTTCAAATGTAATTTATTTCTGCTGTTTAATATTTTGGTGGAAACCATAATGAATAAAAAGTTCAAAAGAACAGCATTTATTTGAAATAGAAATATTTTGTTACATTATAAAAGTCTTTGCTGTCACTTTTGATCAATTGAATGCAACCTTGCAAAAATCACACTCCATCTTTTACTTTCATCTTAACAGGGTCAAACCAGGAAACGGGGAAGTATTTTTGATGAATTTTTATTTATATCGCATTTTGGTATTGCTAAAGGGTTTTTATGATGAAATGCAGGAATATGCGTGCAGCATTGCTGATGCATGTTGGTGTTTGTGTGTATGAGAGAGTCAATTATTATATATGACTTACTGCTGTCATATGTCGTTATTTGACTCCATAGGGAATAAAAAGTAATTCTAGAAGTGTAATAATGTTGTGCATAAGGATGAGGACAGTTATGGGCTGTGATGAGACGTTAATATGGGTGGGCAACAGCGTTAGATGGTGCCAGCCGGGGCCCATCTAAGTTTCATGGCTGTGAAGGCACTGCGCCAGCCCCGAGGTGATGAGTCTGATAGCGGTGCGGAGGAGTGATGAGCCCACACCCTCATCTCTCGCTTTTTCTCTCCCTCTTTCCTGTCCCTCCTTGTCTATATTCTCTTTCTGTCATCTTCAAAACCCTCTCGCTCTCCCTCCTGTTTCTTCATCACTCTTAATGCCTCAATGAGTTTTATTAAATTTGAGCTGCGGCAATGAGGAAATGGTTCTCTAATGCTATTAGGAATGTTTTGCTCGACGTCAAATCATTCTTCCTTGATTTCATTGTTCTGTTTGTTTACGCCAACCTTTCTAATCCACTGTGAAAGAAACTGAGTACCATTGTTCCTAGTTTTAAAATGAACTGTTTTATTTAGCAAAGGGATTAAATGAGATTAATGAATCATGTTAGTTATGTGAAAATTGTATTATTTGAACATCAAGTTTCAACTAGCCCTTAAAGCTATGGATGATATAGGGCCAGATGGAATCTGCAGGCTTTTTTTGTAGTTTCTGAAATTATTTTAAGGGAAATCAGTTGAATTATGAGGGTGTAAACATGGTAAAATGTGTTACAAATTACTGCTTGTTTTCTATTTTAATATATTTTAAATGATTTATTCCTGTGATGGTAAATCAGAATTTTCAGCATAATTTTTAGTCATATGATCTTTCAGAAATCATTCTAATATGCTTCTTTGGATTTCTTATTGTTATCAATATTGAAACTATTTTGTGGAAAACCATTTATTTTTTCCCCAGAATTCTTGGAAGATTCAAAGTTCAAAAGAACAGCATTTATTTGAAATATATATATTTTATAACATTATAAAACATGTCTTTAATGTCACTTTTAATTGGTTTAATGTATCCTTGTTGAATTAAATTAAAATAAATTAAAGCTAAATAGAAAAACAATAACTGACAAGCGTGACAAGAGCACATTACAGAAAAACTATAAAGCGCCCCAAAAATTCAAATTCTGTCATCATTTACCCTCGTTTTGTTCCAAACCTGATCCTTGTGTTGTTCCAAATATGCATTTCTTTCTTTTGCTGAACACAAAAGAAGATATTTTGAAGAATATGTAACAAAACTTTCTTCAAATATCTATTCAAAAGAAATTCATACAGGTTTGGAACAACACAAGGGTGAGTAAATGATGACAAAATGTTAATTTAAATAACTCAATATAATATATAAAAAATATGAATAATAATAATACTAAAATAACAGTACACCAATCTTTGGGTGCAGATTCAGTGTTTGTGTGCCTAGTGATGGATAATGTAGTTTTTGTGGAAATGATCTATAAAATGTCACTGATTGTGGAGCTGTGGATGTTTGTCTGACAGAATCTAGAGATGTTTTTGACAGCCCGTCATGTGTGGACTCGAACACCTGAATGTGAACATACACTGGTAAATTTTAAGTTGTAAATAAGTATTGAAGCGTACTATTTAAGTCTGTCTACTTAAAAAAAGTGTGATCACATTTGCGGTTTGGTTCTTGGTTCTTTTGGTCAAGACCAAAAAGATTCAATCCTGGTTCGCTTGGTGTTCACACCATCATTTTTAACACATATTTTGCAATGGAACTTCCGCTTGTTTAGTGTGCACTAGGCAGAATTCACACTTATTCAATTGAACCGCACTAACAGAGCAATCGGTCCCCAAAATTGTTACTTGCTGATTCTTTGCAGTTATTTTTACTAGCAATTCCTGAGTTAAACTTGTTTCTACACCAACTAGTGTATCAATAAACAATATACTATATAGGATATAGATACATTTACAGTGCACTTGTATAGCTATTGGACTTTGATGAACGGGTGAATGAGAGCATCAACTGTAAAGATTGTAGCATAAGGGGAAGTGGACTACATCAGGAGGCAATGTCTTTGGCATGAACTAGTGGACAGAGTGAGTTCTTTTAGGACAGACTAGTTGTTTCAGATTGGAAGCCATCAGTATGTTTGAGTGTATGAAAGGTTGCCTTTTTTTGACATGGCAAATGAGAAATCATCTCTACTGTGTGGTAAGACAAAAAGAGAAAATGTGGTAAGAAAGGATAAGGTGCTTGGTTGCATCCTTCAGTGGTTTCTGCCACATCTGTATACATGAATGAATACAGATCGATATGCTCTCAGACGAGCAGTTAAAGCCGCAAAACTTTATAAAGACCGAGTGGAGTCTCATTTCCAACTCAACGACAAGGTCTGAGGTCCATCTGCTCCTTTGGATCTAAATCTTCTGCAGAGGCAAGCGTTGATCCGGTTCGTGAACGAGTTAAACTCTTTCTATGCTCGCTTTGACTGTAACGCTTGACTGGCGCGTTAGAGGAAATTACTGCAGCCTCTTATGAATGTGATTTGTGAGGAAAGAGACAGCAATAATAATCCTTTTATTATGCAATCATAATTTGTTTAACAGATAGACATCTCCCCATTATGAGTCACATAGCGATAACTCTCATGTTTATTCAGTTGTAAATGAAGGACATACCTTCTTGCACACCCTTGCATGATAAATCAGAGTCTTTCATGCATTTAATCGCAAAAGTAAACTATTGATAATTACTCAGCCTAATACTTCCCACCAAGCTAACCCTCCAAACTCCTGGATCTGTAATCCTTCTCTCTGCACTGGATTGAGGACTTATATGCAGGCCTGGTGGTGAGAATAGGCCATTTCCATCACCCTGAGTGTGAGAACAAATGACTCTCTCTACAAACTGTTGACACACACTCCACCAATCATCAAATTTGCTGATGATACTGTTGTCCTGGGCCTCATTTCATGAGACGGCATACTTGGACGAGGTGGAGCATCTAACAGCATGGTGCCAGGACAACTGATTAATAGACCAAAAATGATGTTTGAAGAGACACCACATGCTCCCCCTCATGAAACCATGAAAAGTGAGCATTACCTGGGAGTAAACATCTCCGAGGATGAGACTGCTCTTCAGTACAGAAAAAGCCAGGCTTTGCGCCAGCTGAGGAATTTCTATCCTGAGATTTAGATTTCTTCATTGAAGTAGATGGAAGCTTTAGGGTCTTGTATACCTATTAATTACACTACTGTTCAAAAGTTTGTGAGTCGGTCGGTCACTGGTAATATTTTTAATCTCATATGTTCACCAAGGCTGTATTTATTTGATCAAAAATACTGTTAAAACAGAATAACGGATATTCTATTTTTATATAATTATTATTATTAATTCCTTTTTTCTCTTGACTTGATTTCCAAAGCTGAATTTTATAGCATCATTACTCCAAGTCTTCCTTGTGTTTTTAACTGTGTCACTGTCCATGATCTTTTTACAAATCTTGTCTAACATGCAAATGATTTGAATGCTCAAGACTTCGGAATGTGAGGGGATGGTGGCAATAATAATCCGCAATCCATAACAGATAGACCTCATTATGAGTCATAGCGTTCACTTCATGTTTATTCGTGGTTGTAAAAGGACCCTTCTTGGTGTAAATCAGAGTCTTTTGCATTTAATCAGTTACACTGCCTGTTTACTGTATACATATGGACAGCCCTGAGAACAAATGACTAAAGTTGACAAACAACCAACATTTTTCATTGCGAGCGCAGGATTCTTTGATAAATAGAAAGTTCAAAGTACGAGGATAGCATTTAGAAATTTCTAGAGATTTCTTCATTGAAGTAAATGGAAGCTTTTTGTAACCTACTATAACTACTGTTCAAAAGTTTGTGGTCGGTCGGTCGGTAATATTTTTAATCTCATATGTTCACCAAGGCTGTATTTATTTGATCAAAAATACTGTTAAAACAGAATAACGGATATTCTATTTTTATATAATTATTATTATTAATTCCTGCGATTTCCAAAGCTGAATTTTCAGCATCATTACTCCAAGTCTTCGGTGTCACATGATCTTTTAGAAATCTTTCTAACATGCTGATTTGGTGCTCAAGACTTCCGGGGGAGGGGATGGTGGCCGTCCCACCGGTCCGTTCACATTTGCCGTGGGGCCCGGTGTGGTCGAATCAGTTACACTGCCCTTAGGACAGCCCTGGTGGAAAGCATTTTTTCAGGATTCTTTGATAAATAGAAAGTTCAAAAGAATAGCATTTATTTGAAATATAAATGTTTTGTAACACTATAAATGTCTTTACTGTCATTTTAATCCGTGTAATGCATCCTTGTTGAATTAAAGTATTAATGTCTTTAAAAAGACTTTTGAACAGTATTGTATCCTATATAGAAAAAGCTGCATGGAAGTGTTACCAAGATGGACTGACTTGCCTTAAAGAAACTTTGAACACACTGAAAAAACCATGAGCACTACCATTGAAGAGATATATCTGTCTGAGCCAGTCATCACTCAGAGCCAGAAAGTCCATTATAGGCCCTTCAAGGCCATGCAGCACCATTTGCCTTTGAATCTGCTAAGAAATATCAGTTTGCAGCACCGTGTTCCAAAGTGACCAACAATTTAGCACCGCATTTCTGTGTGACTGAGGACAGGAAAGGCAGTTTATCCAAAAATGAAAATTCTGATAATTAAGTTAATGAGTTGAATTCTGATTTGAAAAGAATCACTCCAGTTTGTGAATAAATCATATGGTGCAATTAATGAACTGGATCTACTGGTTCGTTGAAAACATCTGGGACAGGAATGCATGTTATTGTTCATATTGTAAATGATTCGTCTATGCATATGTTTGTTTGTTTATTTATTTTAAATTTTGATTAAAATATCTTCTGGCCAAATAACAGACTTCTTTTAGGCCTGGATGCACACATTGTAAACACTTAAAAATACTTAATTGGTTTGAGTAGGACAAACTTAAATTAAACAAATTAGCTCAGTTTAAATAACTGTTATGAGTATTTAGAAATTTTTCTTTTGAATTCACAGCACTGACTTACTTCAAGTAAACTGAACTGTTTCATTGTTTTGAGTTGTATGAACTCATTTCCTTTCATTTACACTAACTTTATTTAACTGAAACTGGGCTAGGCTTTTTATTTCCCAGCATGCTTTGCCCATGGTACTCGAAAGGAAGAGTAAATGCTAAAGTGTTATAATGTTTTTGTGAAAGATTAATGGTAATGGAGATTTAGTAGTAATTCACGCTTTGTTATGCTAATTTAGAAGAGTTTCTGTTAATGTGTTTTTTTACCATCATGTTTTAAGCTGCTGTACTCATTCAGTAAGTGCTATACCATGCTATTGTTAACATGTTTAGCAAATTAACAAGTTGACATTTTCTGAATTAGTTTGTTACAGCTAGCAAAATATCTCTTAACTAAAATAACTAAAAATATCATTCAACTTTTTTGAGTTCTGACAACTTATTAGGGTTTATAGTGAAGTAAATAACTCATTTGATTTGCAAGAACTCAAAATACAAAAGTTAATTAACTTTTTATGTTAATTGCTATCAAAATTTATTGATTTAGCTAACTCAGTACTTCAAGTTTGGAGCAATTAACATGCCTGAGTACAACCAACTCAAAATTTGATAGTTCTGCTTACTTAAAAATAGGAACATTATAACAAAAAAGAAAAATAAAATAAAATATAACCGCTTACCTCAAATAATTTTAGTTAGCCCAACTTATTCGGGTTTACAGTGTGTATGCAGGACTTCACCAATCCTTCCGTCCACTTAAATTCTACCACTTTATACAATCGACTGCAAATTCACATTTAGATCTTCCTTCATCCCGTCAACAACAAAGATGTACATCACAATATGGAAGAAAATATCTGTTGCTTTTTCCATTGAGCATTGAAAGGGCACATTTTGGTGGTTTCTTTTTTATTTTTGGAGCTTAATAGCTGTAGTATGAATTCCCATTGCATAAAATAGAGCCACATAAAGATTCTTAAATTCTCATTTTGAGCATATTGAGGACATGATGGTAAGAAAATATGACAGAATTTTCACATTTAGATTGAAACTGTTATTTGAAGTACACTGCCTCTCAGTTCACATCTTGTTTATGCAGATAAGTGTTTCCCTGTTGTCCTCAGTCTTGTCTTGTGCTTGTTCATGCTGACAAGTTTGGTTATGAAATGCTCACTGTTTGCAGCTTAGAGTTTTAGTAAATGCCTATTTTTCTATTTCAAGAGTAAGGCAGCTTTAGATTAGCCCCCCTTGTCCTTGTACCAGCTCCTTTCCCGGTACTCAAGAACTCTACTGCAGATTTCTGGTAGCCGGCTTTTCAGTACGGATCTATTTAATCAAGCCCTATTTGAAGTGGGGAGGAGGAAAGCCACATTTCCAGAGAGGGCTTATCGCTGTGGCAGCTGGGGACAGTTTTGGGGGGGCTCAGCTGTCAGTGGGTGATTACAGCTTCATCTTCTCCATGGGAGAAAAAGCTGGGTTTTGCATCACGTTTGCTTCTAGTGTAACAGAGTTCAACTAGTAAACAGCTGTGCAAGTAAACCTCACTCCCCTTGCCTTAAGAGGCGCACTAGCAACTGACGCTAGAAGCTGCAGTCTTTAGTGTCCTTGTTAGCGCACCCGCCTCCTGTGCAGATGAAGCCGGTCTGAATCCTGCATCCTGCGGTGCGAGTAGATCCGGAGAGGGGTTACATTAGTGCCGTGACCTGGATGGGAGTGAGGTTTAAAGGGGTGATTTTAATGGAGGCCAGCTAGTAAGAGCTGCGCTAGTAAACCTCACTCCCCTGGTCACAAGAGGTGCACTAGCAACTGACGCTAGAGGCTGTGACCTTTAGTGTCCTTGTTGGCACACCTGCCTCCTGTGCTGAAGAAGACGGTTTGAATCCTGCTCTGAGCGGTGCGACTAGAACTGGAAGGGTTACATTGGTGCCGTGACCCAGGTGGGCCCTGGCCTTGAAAGATTAAAAACATAACAGGTTTTAATCCTGCTATGTGCGAGTAGAACTGGAGGAGTTACACTAGTATTAATGTGGCTTGGTATGCTAGATTTGTACCCACAAATCCCATGTACTGCTGTGTTCATTGTTTTGATCATTAAAGGGGGACCCATTATGCAAAATTCACTTTTATAAGGTGTTTGAACACAGATGTGTGTCCACAGTGTGTGTAAACAACCATCTTTACCATGGTAAAAATCCACCCACTTTTTAATCCCCATAAATCATAAACAAACGAGCGGTTCCAGATTTTCCCCTACTCTTACAGAAGAGTAAGGGGAAGCCCCGCCCATGACTGGTGATGATCTGCCTTATTAGCATAGAATACTGCCCTAAGTCACTCCATCAGTGTCTGACGCCGGTTCGAACATGCGGCTGAACACCGCTACTGACAATTTCTGTCAGTTTTGCTGTGTGACATTCTCCAGTTTTGTTGTTGCTGAAGTATCCAAAGCACAAGCTGTAAAGGCTCTGTTCTCTCCTGGAAAGGGGGATGGGAGCAGCAGCTCATTTGCATTTAAAGAGTCACACACAAAACGGCGTGTTTTTGCTTACTCCAAAATAGGGGCAAATTTGACAAGCCATAATAAAAAATCTGTGAGGTATTTTGAGCTAAAACTTCAGAGACATTCTGAGGACAACATAGACTTATATTACATCTTGTGCAAAGGTGCATAATAGGTCCCCTTTAAGCTTGATTTCACTTTCTTATGTACCTAGTACTCATCGCAGCTCTGACTCTCCTCAGACCATGATAAAAGCATGTGGGTGACAAATGCTTACTTCCCTCTGATCAGTGTTAGTAGATAACACCAGTTCATTTTACTGCCTGGTGCTTCACATGAGCGTCCTCTGTAACTGTGAGCTTATTCAAGAGACTGTGGGACACTGATGTAATTTGATTGTGTTGTGCATTTATTGAGGGATTTTAGCTCGTTATTGTAGGTTAATGTTCATATGACGTCTGATGGTCAACATGTTTGTGTCAGCAAAACCACAGGAACTGGCAGGACATGTTTTTAGGAATGTGTTTTCAAATGCATCCGTGTCATGTCTGCACATTTGAACAGAAAACGCTGCCCTTCTGAAGAGCCAGTGTGCTTCTGAACTTTTAATATTGATATCTGCAAACATAAATGTGTTTGATTTATATGGCAAGGAACAGTCCACACAAAAACATAAATTCTCATCATTTGAATGTCATGAATGAATGGCAAAATTAACCTAAACAAAGCCTAGTACCCCACGATGAGGTTTGACATCAGTGGTTCTTGTGACCAAATTTGAATTTGCTTACATTTTCAGTGAGTCATAATTTTTCTGTTCATCAGAATCATCAGAAGACTTGGAATATTTTGTTTCATGATATCATGTTTTTGTCATATTTGTAGCTTGACAGACATGGTCACCATTTATTCTTACTTTACAGAAAAGAGGAACTTTGACATGCTGCAAAACATTTCCTTTTATGGTCTGTAAAAAATATTCTCTTTAATTTTATGGTAAAAAACTAAACAAAAACAGCCACAACTAGATATCAGGCAATCTTTGTAAACCAGGTAAATTTAAT
This sequence comes from Paracanthobrama guichenoti, assembly GCA_018749465.1. Lineage (NCBI taxonomy): Eukaryota > Metazoa > Chordata > Actinopteri > Cypriniformes > Gobionidae > Paracanthobrama > Paracanthobrama guichenoti. Next base: position 17,592,373 of record CM031960.1, on the reverse strand, counting down.
ATATTGCTTTATTTGAACTTCAAGCAAATTAAATATGAGTTTGAGTTAATTGAGTTTGAGTTTCATTTGGGTTTATAATTAATGTTTACAATAATCCCAGTAACACAATCACAAGTATAAACACAGGAACTGAGAACAAACACAGCTGTTTTTAAGGTTTTCTGCTAACCATAAATGTAACGCACTGGTTGTGAACAGATTGATCGACACGAGGATGTGATGTATCCCGTGAGCTGGTGGGATTATCAGAGGTCCCTAATCAGATCTCAACCCCATCCGCATATCTCTGACTGGGGCTTTTAGACTGAGACAGAGATTGATCTGGCTTTTAGTATGAGCTCATCTCACTGAGTGGTCATACACTCATTCATCCCAGCAGATAATGGTGTTCCCTGAGCAGATGGGGACCAGTTACACACAGCCATGCAACTTTTGGGGGCCAATAGGGAGAAACATCTTTTTTAAATTTATTTTTATTGTAATATATTTTTTTTCATTATTTTGAATTTAGAGTAGGATATATAATCTCCCCTGTTATGAGTCTGTCACTGTATGAAATTAGCCATGTCATCACTCTTGCCATTACATTTTTCTAATACTTTATCAACGTTCATTGAGCAGTTTGAAGGAAGTATTTACCTTCAAGCCAAAAGTGATGATGCATGTGATTATGTGTAAACAGGTATGATGGTGAATGGAACGGACACAATCCTCTACTGTATTTGTATGACACGTATACTTCAGGACATCTCTTTTTTTAAAGCAAGTAAATTAGTGAATTAGATGGATTATTATTATCAGCAATGTCTTATTAAATGTTTTTATATTATTTTTAAAAATTAAAAAGTAATTTTTTTTTGTTGTTGTATGTATTTATTTATTTGAGGAGAGATGGTCCCTTTAAGACGAAGTCCTTTCACTCGGCAGGCATCTTTGAAACAACACCTCAGGCATGCAAGTGCAGCTTCTATCTCTTTGAATGGGGAAACATCAAATTCTCCAAAGCTGTTCGCCAAGCTTACGCTTAAATTTCATATTTGAAATCACCGATGAATTCTGACAACAACTGTCTCATAAATTTAGATTCTAATTAAATGCTTGAATCATAATAAAAAAAACTGCATTTTTCAGCCTGGACAAAGCTAATGCGCATGCGCAATCAGAACGCTGCCTGTTTCTATAGCAACCTGATCTTCTAACGGCAGCTGCAGTGAAGCGATGACTTTACTAATCTTACTCTTTCATTTAGAAGGCGGGGCTTATTCGCCATATTGAGTGTTGCACTTTCTCCCATTCACAAGTAATCAGAGTGCACCGTCTTCCTACATATAATGTCTTTGAGATGGTTTGCAAATGTTTTTTTTTTTTTTTTTTCTACAAAATTTGTTGGGGATGAAAGGGTTCTGTGTTTTTTGAACTCATCCAGTATTGACATTTTAAATGTTATAGCAACATCAAGGTTGTGGGTTTCAATTTTTATATATATATATATATATATATATAAATACACTCACCTAAAGGATTATTAGGAACACCTGTTCAATTTCTCATTAATGCAATTATCTAATCAACCAATCACATGGCAGTTGCTTCAATGCATTTAGGGGTGTGGTCCTGGTCAAGACAATCTCCTGAACTCCAAACTGAATGTCAGAATGGGAAAGAAAGGTGATTTAAGCAATTTTGAGCGTGGCATGGTTGTTGGTGCCAGATGGGCCGGTCTGAGTATTTCACAATCTGCTCAGTTACTGGGATTTTCATGCACAACCATTTCTAGGGTTTACAAAGAATGGTGTGAAAAGAGAAAAACATCCAGTATGCAGCAGTCCTGTGGGCGCGAAAATGCCTTGTTGATGCTAGAGGTCAGAGGAGAATGGGCCGACTGATTCAAGCTGATAGAAGAGCAACTTTGACTGAAATAACCACTCATTACAACCGAGGTTTGCAGCAAAGCATTTGTGAAGCCACAACACGCACAACCTTGAGGTGGATGGGCTACAACAGCAGAAGACCCCACACGGGTACCACTCATCTCCACTACAAATAGGAGAAAGAGGCTACAATTTGCACGAGCTCACCAAAATTGGACAGTTGAAGACTGGAAAATGTTGCCTGGTCTGATGAGTCTCGATTTCTGTTGAGACATTCAGATGGTTGAGTCAGAATTTGGCGTAAACAGAATGAGAACATGGATCCATCATGCCTTTTACCACTGTGCAGCAGGCTGGTGGTGGTGGTGTAATGGTGTGGGGATGTTTTGCCATGGCTTTTGTTTCTGACACTTTAGGCCCTACTTAGTGCCAATTGGGCATTGTTTAAATGCCACGGCCTACCTGAGGATTGTTTCTGACCATGTCCATCCCTTTATGACCACCATGTACCCATTCTCTGATGGCTACTTCCAGCAGGATAATGCACCATGTCACAAAGCTCCTAATCATTTCAAATTGGTTTCTTGAACATGACAATGAGTTCACTGTATATAAATATGGCCCCCACAGTCACCAGAGCTCAACCCAATAGAGCATCTTTGGGATGTGGTGGAACGTGAGCTATATGTATATATATGTATGTGGATGCGCATCCCACAAATCTCCATCAACTGCAAGATGCTATCCTATCAATATGGGCCAACATTTCTAAAGAATGCTTTCAGCACCTCGTTGAATCAATGCCACATAGAATTAAGGCAGTTCTGAAGGCGTGTGTGTATATATATATATGGGGTCAAACACAGTATTAGTATGGTGTTCCTAATAATCCTTTAGGTGTGTGTAGTGTGTGTGTGTGTGTGTGTATATGTATGTGTGTGTATATATGTGTGTGTGTATATATATATATGTGTGTGTATATATATATATATGTGTGTGTGTATATATATATGTGTGTGTGTATATATATATATATATATATATGTGTGTATATATATATATATATATATATATATATATATATATGTATATATATATATATATGTGTGTGTATATATATATATATATATATATATATATATATATATATATATATATATATTTTTTATATTTATTATTATGTACTGTTGCAGTGTATATGCGAAGATGGTATACTGTATTTTCAAAGAAGTGGCAGACTTGACAGAAAGAGAAATCAAAATAGAAAAGATAAAGAACAGAAGTGTAACAAACTGTGTTTTTCAACTGTCGATGGTATACTGTATTTTCAAAGAAGTGGCAAGCTTATATGTATTTTATATATATATATATTTTTTTATTATTATTATGTACTGTTGCAGTGTATATGCGTATGTAGATGGTATACTGATTTTCTCAAAGAAGTGGCAGAAATCAAAAGAAAAGATAAAGAACAGAAGTGTAACAAACTGTGTTTTTCAACTGTCGAAGCTCTCTAGGTTTTCTCTCCACGTTGAGAACACATGGCTAATAAGACAGGCACTTCAAGAGAAACCCCAGAGCCTAGAGATGTTTTTTTTTGTTGTTGGCTGTCATGCCTCAAGTGTGCACAGAGGAGGATGTGTTTGACTATAATGAATTCAGGAAAAACTCTGTCTTATTAGTAACTGATACTGTCTATAGGCAGAAACTCATTTGAAGCAAAATAACATTCTTTATCCCCCTTTACTCAAACATCTTGGTTGAGGGAGTCGAGTGTGTGGCAGTGTGTCCTCAGCTAATAAATGAGGAAGATCATATGTGGCAGGCAGGTGTAAATCCCACTGGCTGTATTGCTGGTTTTGAGCAGGAAGTGAAAGAATGGGAAGGATATTTCCCCACATGCCCATTCTGTGCACAATGATCTGAGGATTCAGCAGCTGTTCTGCACCCTAGGGTGTGTGTGTGTGTTCATGCCTGCACTTGTTTATGCTTAATGAGTATGCTATGTATAGAACACAGGGTTATCTGGATGGCATGTCGGTGTAACATGCTCCTTCCATGCTGTTTTTGTTTTGACATCTTGGATGATATGGAAACATCATCCCAACAGTTACCGTCAAAAATAATCAATTTGATCTGTGAAGCTTTGAAAGTGCTCCTAAAAAGAGTCATGGAAAACAGATGAAAGAAAAGGCAAGAAAAAGAGATCAAGTGGAAAGAAAGATATTGTAACGTTTTGTATTTTAACACGGTTTCATAATTATCACATTGTCTCTGTTTCCTGTTGTAAGGACAAGGAAGTTCACCCAAATGAAAGTTCTGTCATTATTTTTGCACCCTCAAGCCGTTCCAAACCTGTATGTTGCTGTTTGTTCCATGAAAAACAAAGGAAGAAATGTTGAAGCTCTTTTCCGTTCAAGGACAGAGACCAAAACTGTCAAGCTTAAAATAGGTCAAAATAATACCATGAAAGGACCATAAAACTAATCCAACTAGCACAAAGTCTATAGGATAGCTTTATGTGAAGAACATTATTACTAAAAGTAATAAAATGCAAATCATCATTACAAAGAAATGTATCAACACATAATTGTGTGTGCATTTCAGTGGAATATGGTGACGACTAGCCACAAAACCAAACATTTTTAATGTAAGCCAGCGCATCATGACAGCGCTCAGACCAAAGCACATTAGCGACAGACATTTACGCATATGTTGATTTAAAACATATTAAAATTAAATTGACAATCCAATGGTCTCCATTGATTTTGTATTGCGTGAGGCTGCCTCCTTGTCATTTCTGACTTACAACAAAAAACAGAGCTATGTGACAAGGTGCACAGCAAACAAGCTGAAAAACCAAGAACCAAAAACCCAGAATCTTTTTATAAGCTGCTGACCCAAAAAACGAGTGTTTAAGGACATAAAAGTGGATACAGGCAATTGAGACTGAGCGCGTTATATTTCTCTGAGTAACGTAATCAGCGACAGGAAATGTGATATATAAAACTGACATTTGGGTAATTGACTTAACAACAGTGACAAAATGTGTACTGCATACGTAGGCATACTGAAGCATACTGAGTGTCAGGATCCCAAAATGTTCCCATTCTTCCTGCTGAAGCGTCACGTCTTATTGCCTGTATACAGCTATGTGACCTATTTGCTGTGCACCTTGTCACATAGCAGCTTTTAGACATTGTTCTGTTGTTGAAAGTTAGAAATGACAAGGAGGCAGCCTCACGCAATACAAAGTCAATGGAGATGGCTGGATTGTCCCCGAGTGTGGGCATGGCCTAAATGCGCTCTGTCTCTATAGTGGGCGGAACATGTCATAAACTTGATGATAACAAGCCCCGATGGGACATTATGATATGATTTGGTCAATTTTCCTGTCATTTGAAATTCATCTCTCATTGACTTTCTATGGCTTTATATTCAGCATATCAGAATCAGCATATCGGAATGATGCTGAAAATTCAGCTTTGTCATCACAGGGATAAATCATATTTTAAAATATATTCATATAGAAAACGGTTATTTTAAAACTAATAACATTTTACAATGTTACCGTTTTTACTAATGCAGCCTGGGTGAGCATAACATACTACTATCTTCCAAAAACATTAAAAATATTTTTCTGACACTGTAGTGTACCTCCATTGCAGAGAACTACAGGTGCTGGTCATATAATTAGAATATCATCAAAAAGTTGATTTATTTCACTAATTCCATTCAAAAAGTGAAACTTATTATTATATTCATTCATTACACACAGACTGATATATTTCAAATGTTTATTTATTTTAATTTTGATGATTATAACTGACAACTAAGGAAAATCCCAAATTCAGTATCTCAAAAAATTTGAATATTGTGAAAAGATTCAAGATTGAAGACACCTGGTGCCACACTCTAAAGGCCTTGAAATGGTCTCTCAGTCTAGTTCTGTAGGCTACACAATCATGGGGAAGACTGCTGACCTGACAGCTGTCCAAAAGACGACCATTGACACCTTGCACAAGGAGGGCAAGACACAAAAGGTCATTGCAAAAGAGGCTGGCTGTTCACAGAGCTCTGTGTCCAAGCACATTAATAGAGAGGCGAAGGGAAGGAAAAGATGTGGTAAAAAAACATGTACAAGCAATAGGGATAACCATACCCTGGAGAGGATTGTGAAACAAAACCCATTCAAAAATGTGGAGGAGATTCACAAAGAGTGGACTGCAGCTGGAGTCAGTGCTTCAAGAACCACTACGCTCAGACGTATGCAAGACATGGGTTTCAGCTGTCGCATTCCTTGTGTCAAGCCACTCTTGAACAACAGACAGCGTCAGAAGTGTCTCGCCTGGGCTAAAGACAAAAAGGACTGGACTGCTGCTGAGTGCTCCAAAGTTATGTTCTCTGATGAAAGTCAATTTTTCACGTCCTTTGCAGGGTTGCCAGGTCTGGAGTGAGAATGCAGTTTCCACAGTCAGTGCTTGATGGTTTGGGGTGCCAGTGATGTCATCTGCTGCTGGTGTTGGTCCACTGTGTTTTCTGAGGTCCAAGGTCAACACAGACGTATACCAGGAAGTTTTAGAGCACTTCATGCTTCCTGCTGCTGAACTTTATGGAGATGCAGATTTAATTTTCCAACAGGACTTGGCACCTGCACACAGTGCCAAAGCAACCAGTACCTGGTTTAAGGACCATGGTATCCCTGTTCTTAATTGGTCAGCAAACATGCCTGACCTTAACCCCATAGAAAATCTATGGGGTATTGTGAAGAGGAAGATGCGATATGCCAGACCCAACAATGCAGAAGAGCTGAAGGCCACTATCAGAGCAACCTGGACTCTCATAACACCTGAGCAGTGCCACAGACTGATCGACTCCATGCCACGCCGCATTGCTGCAGTAATTCAGGCAAAAGGAGCCCCAACTAAGTATTGAGTGCTGTGCATGCTCATACTTTTCATGTTCATACTTTTCAGTTGGCCAATATTTCTAAAAATCCTTTCTTTGGATTGGTCTTAAGTAATATTCTAATTTTCTGAGATACTGAATTTGGGATTTTCCTTAGTTGTCAGTTATAATCATCAAAATGAAAAGAAATAAACATTTGAAATATATCAGTCTGTGTGTAATGAATGAATAATGAATTAAATTTCAGTCAGTTTCTCCCACCAAGTTAGTATAAAGCTTCAGAAAAGTTAGTCTTAGGAAAAAGTTAGGATTTTTTTTTTTCTCTCTCTCTTTTGAAGCTTGACAGTCCCATTCCCCATTCACTTTTATATTGAAAAGCGAGTTTCAGGTATTCTTCAAAAAAAAGTGAAAAATTGTGTTCCACAGAAGAAAGAAACAAGAGGAAGAGGAAGTATTTCGTGTGAATGAATCCTTTTGAAGAGCAAAATCTACAACTGCACATACAGTCATGAGATGTGATAAGTCCAATATTTACATTGTTTGTTTTATCAGCGCACATCTGCTTTACTGTTACCCGACAGGTCAGTAGCCAGTACAGGTATGTTGCCAAGACAATCAAAGAGCAAATGAAAGAACAAAGCCAGGTCTGAGTTGGATTGACCGGTCTGTTCCACAGGTGCACTATCGCCATGACAACCATACAAATGGAAGGTACTGCATCGTGAAGAACGGAGAGAAACACTGGGGAGATTCCGTGACAGAGATGATATTGCTTCCATTTTTAACTGCGTACTTGCTAAACTGGTTGTGGCTAATGTTAGACTGGGTTCTGATAGTGGCCTCTGATAGTACGCACCACTCCCTGGATGACACGCGTGTTGTTATAGGTTTATTTATAGGGCCATTTGTGAGAAACTATGCAAAATTGTTGACAGAAAGACACAGAAAAAGCACAGAAATGTGTTAAATAAGGCCGTGTGCTGCGCTCGAGAGGGACTGTGCGAAATAAAAAGAATGCTTGCTCGACCTGCCAGCTGATGACATGCGGATTATGGAGAGAATGCGTGCTGTTCATATAGTTCCTCTATAGTCAGCGGCGGTGCTGGGAATAGCTGTTTATCATTCTTTCCATTCAGCACAGCATTTAGCAGTGCAAGCATCACCACATGAATGGTCCAGGAGAACATATGAGAAGAGAAGAGGATCTTTCTATGTCAGTGTTGTCTCCTAAACAGCAAAGGTTGGAAGGGGAAACTGTATTTCCTCCTCATCACCTCAAGGAGGAAGTCAGTATAGGAAGAACTGTTTGTTTGATTGGAAGAACTTCATTTCACTATTCCATTTTTAAACAAAGTGGGAGAAGCAATTCATCAATAACTTTTCAATTCATCAACAACATGTGAATGTAGAAGATTTGTATGTGTAGATCTGTAGTGTCATATTTATGATTATATTGTGAGGAAAGAGCATGTATTTACGCCATCCCATTGAGGCACACAAAAAGAACATCCTGCTGTTTTCCACGCAGTGAATGTCAATGGGGACAGATGCTGACAAGCAACAAAGTAAAAAAGTACACATCATAACAGGATCAGAAATATATTTGCCCACTTGAGTGTATATTTAGGTGCATGTTGCTTTTTTAGCACTTTTTTTCTTCTGATCACATCTACTTACACATAAATATTACAATTAAATCAATTAATTGGCATAAATTGTTAGTATGAGAAATTGTCTCTGTCTATCAAATCAACATAAAATATGAAAGTACTGTAAACATGTTCAAAAGTTTGGGATTAGTAAGAAAGAAATTGATACTTTTATTCAGCAAGGATGCATTAAATTGATCAAAAGTGAAGTGAAGATATTTATAATGTTACAAAAGATTTCAATATTTCAAATAAATTATTTTGAACCTTCAATCCTGAAAGTCCAGAATCCTGAAAAAAAATAAAAATGTTTCACGGTTTCCACAAAAATATTTTGTAAAACTAAAAATGACAGCACAACTGTTTTCAACAATAATAATAAATGTTTCTTGAGCAGCAAATCATCATATCAGAATGATTTCTGAAGGGTCATGTGACACTGAAGACTGGAGGAATGAGGCTGAACATTCAGCTTTGCAGCTTCACAAGAATAAATATAAAAATTATTTAAAATTTTAATAATAGTTCACAATATTACTGCTTTTACTCTATTTTTGGTCAAATAAATGTTTTTTTTATAATAGCAGTACGTTAACTAACACTCACCTCTGAGGTCACTATGGTATCTGCAGAGGGACTAAATTGGATAGATAGGACTAAAATAGAATATTGTAAATTGTTAGATAACAGAACAAAGAGGAATTCACTACATGGGCATTTTTGTCACTTTCGGTGGCTTTTTGCCCCGGGCCCTGGTTATACAGCAGCATAACAGAAGACTTGGAATGTAGTGCCTGAGTCATATAGACTACTTTTTGTTACTTAATATTCTGCCTAGCATTTCCTTTTCTGTTCCATGGAAGAAAAAAGATCATACAAGTTTGAAAACAGATGAGAGTGAGTTGGTGAACTATCCCTAAATGGGGGCTGTATTTGTGTACGTACGTGCATGTACGCGTGTGTGTCAGTATTAATCATTTGGGATTAGCAGCCAGTTCTCATCAGCCTATGAAGTAATAAGCCTATCAAATTGTTTTTTTGTTTTTTTTTACATCATATCCCATAGTCATTAGTGCCTGATTCAGAGCACAGGCAGGGCACACACACACACACACACACGCACACATCATGTGACACTGAAGACTGGAGTAATGATGCTGAAAATTCAGCTTTGCCATCACAGGAATACATTACATTTGAAAATATATTCAAATAGAAAATTATTTCCATAATATTTCAAAATATTACTGTTTTTACTGTAGTTTTGCATAAGAGTAGTCTTTCAAAAGCATTTTAAAATATCTTACCGACCCCAAACTTTTGAAGGGTAGTGTATGTGAGCATTGATTTGCCTCATGATTGTGATGATGTAACGGTTTGTGTGTTTCTCAGAGCTTGCTGAAATCAAATCTAACAGACTGACGACTTATTTATGTTACTTCATGTTATTATTTGGGATCAAAAACATGATGAATGCACAAGTGTGGCTGTGTCTGTAAGTGGCTCAATGTTCAGTCCTAGGTTTGATCGGATCTTAAACTCTTCTGCACGTGTGGCTGTGGGGATTGCTGTTGTCGTGGCGACCATATGGCTAAGGGTTAGTCTCCAGATGGTGGTAACAGAGGATGAGGTCAGACAGTCAGCACCATGCACACGTACCGTGTGTGTGTGTGTGTGTGTGTGTGTGTGTGTGTGTGTGTGTGTGTGTGTGTGTGTGTGTGTGTGTGTGTGTGTGTGTGTGTGTGTGTGTGAGAGCAGTGAACTTCAGACAGCCACACCCAAACAAAGCCATAAGCACGCTACTGAATGATGGGGTGGAAGTACATGGGACAGATGCAGAACTAGACAAACATCCTACATCAGACATTCACAGTAGGCGATAACATTTAAGCCTGTTACACAGTGGTTACTCACTGCCCGCATAAACCGAACAATGCTGCGTAGCAGAAGCATTGGTACAAGCATAGTTTAGTGTGTTGAATCCGTTTTTGTTGTCTGATGCAGAAAAATGCACTCTTAAGCTTATTTATGAAGCAACTACTCTCCTATTATTTTAAATAAGACTTCTCTCTTGAAAATATATTTACAGCAGTAAACAAGTTAACAATCAAAATGCAGATTTTCTTTTTAGCACATACAGAAAGGGACACTTCTCAGTCACTAGGCCGTGATGGTAATAAGATCCAGATCCACGTGAACACACCTGTGATGTGGCAGTGTCACCTGCCTTCCTCTGACAGCATCAGGTGTCTGGTCCTCTCAGCTCTCCAGCTGCCACCCTGTTTTATTCATCTTGACAAGCTTGTCCACCTGTGCTTTGTTCCTGCCTGCAGTCTACAGAGAGACTGACAGAGACAACATTGTCCAGAATCCTGACAAATGGACGCTGCTGAAAACCAGAACACATTTTTAGAAGTTTGGTAATGGACAAGAGTCTGTACTTGGGCTGTCAATTTAGTGTTTATTTAGTACAATTAATTACATCCAAAATCATTATTATTATTATTATTATTATTATTATTATTATTATTATTTTAATATATTTATTATTGGCATGTTAAGTAAAAGTGTGTGTGTGTGTGTGTGTGTGTGTGTGTGTGTGTGTGTGTGTGTGTGTGTGTGTGTGTGTGTGTGTGTGTGTGTCACACACACACACACATTATACAGTATTAATAATACTAATAAAACATTAAATTGACAATTAATTTAATAGTTAATTGGTATATCTAATTATACATAATTTATATATAATAAATACAATTATACATTATTTATTATATTATATATAATTGAATATGTGTTAATATATACATTATTGCCATGCTAATTATTACATATATACACACAGAATTTAATTATTTGGCAATAATGTTTATATAACAAAATAATAAACAATAATACAATGTATATAAATAACAATAATAATACCAATAAACCATTAAATAGACAGTTCATTTAAAAATTAATTGGCATATCTAATTATATATATATATATGAAATTTAAATATTATATATAATTGAATATGTGTATATATAGGATATATGATTTAATATTAATATATTCAATTATTATTATATTTAATATATACATTATTGGCATGCTAATTAATTAAAACATGCTAATAAAAATATAGATGTACTATATATATATAATATGATTTAATATTAACAAAAATATTCAATTAATATATATGATTTCATTCATTGACATCATTATTTTGATTAAAACATTAATTGATCGACAGCCCTACATTTTCATTAAGATAAAAGTTCCTTTCTCTAACAGAATAACACGTTAAACGATTTAATTCTGTTCATATTGTCGTACATTGTCTCTCAATGCAGGTCCAATATCACATCAACACCTCAAACACACAGCAGCCATTCTCTGCTGGTGAGAGACACTGGCTCCACGGTCAGCATGACATATGACTCTGCTAATAACCTACCAGTGCGCTGTGTAGGGTCGCAGTCAATAAGCTGTCCAGCCTTGCCATAACACCACATTATTAGGTGTTAACGCTGGGTAAATAAGCTCCCCTATACAGGCATAACACACGGCCCGGAGGTAGTATCATGAGTCAATAAGCTATCCTGTTCTACAATAATATACTTCACCAAGAAACTGGAGGAAATAATGATGTTCTGATATTGGTCTGAGAAGAATTGAGGTTTTGTTGAACAGTTCTTGTTTTCCTTACAAGACATGAATGTACTATTGATACCATAGTTCATTGTCATGCACTCTTAATCCGGAGTATTATTGAGACTCAATATAGTGAACAAAGATTTAAAACGTATAAGATATTTTTATATGTCTCTAGTTAATATGATTAACATATACTATGCTACTTTACTATGGCACTTGGTGAGCTTCATAATACATAAAGTGACATAAAGTGTATTTAGATATAGGTATCTATCATGTCTGCAGACGCAGATGTTTCTGTGTGGGGAAAGGCACAACCCTTCCCCAGTGCGCCGTGCCTGAGGAAGTCTCTAAAGTCTCTCTGTATCTTTGTAATCCAGAGAGCAATGTTCACAAAGCTCTGCTCAGACTGTGCCTGGAGGCCTCAGACACCTGGCAGGAGTTTTGATGTTTTGATGGTATTTTTCAGGTGAGTCAGTGCTTGTGAAAAACTTTCGCTGCAGTCTGGTGTTTGGGTTTTGGTTTATGCTTGCACCTTTCAATACACTATGATTTAGACGTGAGGTTTATTCTAAATAAGACATACATATTGCCTGAGATAGAAAAATGTCTTTGTCTCCTTTCTAAACTGCACATGGTTATTTGTAATCCTAGCTGCTTTCTCCTTCAGACTAGCATAATCTGATAAATGCTTCAGTAATGCTGTTACTCTTGTCCGACTCCGAGCTGAAAATGCATCGCGATCTGAACCCAACAAACATTATACATACAGTATCGCAGTAATGCAAGGTTGCTGTGGAAACCGGTTGATGATATAGGGTCATTCGATTACCCGTATTGTGGGTATATTACTTTCAGGTTAGAAGTCTTTCCTAACCCGTAAGACATTCGTTCATCTTCAGAACACAAATGAAGATCTTTTTGATGAAATCTGAGACTCGACCACTTTATATGATCGCTTTTGTTCACACATAAACATTGATCAGCGAACTTTAAGACCCCCTGTGGTGAAAATCAAGTTTGAAAGTGGTTGTAACGCAGTTCTTTGTTATGGGAAGAAGGAGGCGCGAACCGGCGAACATTTAAAAGACTTAAACAAACTGAAAGTAAAGGCGGCAGTCCCTCACGGACGTCTTCCGCGCACATACATGACAAAACGTAAATGAAACACAAAATAAAATCCAGGCCTGGTCCTCTGTCGTCCTTCACTGGTGTCGCTCGTCCTTATATGCCTCCGAGCTCCCTCATGAGAGGCTCATTCTCAATCACGCACCGGTCTCACTCACTCCTCTCACGTCTCTCGCTCGTCTACCTCGCCACAGTGGTGTTTTTAATATGTGTTAAGACAAACCATGTGCAAATTCATGTCAACACCATTGCTGATGCTGTGTATTTTCTCCTTAAACATGCAGTCTGCGAAACATGGTTTGAAATCGCTGGTGTTTCTTGCGTCACAAACTACCTTGTAACCGATCACGTCAACGTGCGGGTGGGCTTTAGCATCATCAGGGCCGTCGCTAGTGGGGCGAAAGGTGGTGACAATTACAGGGGCCGCCCTAAATCGAGTAATTATGCTATATTCCCCTACTCTTCACTTCTAATCACTGCATTATATATGCTACAGCGTCAGCTGGTATGTCTTTAATGAAAACTACAAAAACATGCAATTTAAAGACGTGTTCCATATATCTCCTGTCTCTCCCCTTCATGAAAATGGTTTAATCCGAGGGCAGCGACAAACAGCAATAAATCACAAGTCCCACCCCAGCTAGTGAACAGAACCAATCAGAGTTCAGGCTGCTCTGAGAACAGTTGAAGTTAAAAGTAATGTTATAGTGAAAGTGAGGCTGACTGAAAATGTTGGGAAAAAATCTGGATATCAGTAACGTCATGAAAAGAAGGAGAGGGAGGCCCTACTTAATCAGTCTTAATTACCTACTTATTCATCAAAATGTTCATCAAGGCAGGTTAGTGCAGTCAATGCAGGGATGTCAATGTGATGGGATGCTGGTATGATTACGTGCTCAAAGTCCCCATTGTTTGCACTATTATATAGTTTGTTGGTTTGTATAACACGCAGAAAAATTTATATTTTCCTGTTAAAAGGATTACTGACCTGCTGACTGTTGATGTGAAACACTATGCAACACTATGTAACTTTTAGCGCTCTTGTTGAATAAACAAAACTGCATGCGTCTTGCGGAAGAACATTGTAGCCGGAGCTACTTCTCTCTGTTTATGTCTATGGCGAGTCACGCAGGGACTGTGCTACACTGCAGCAGTGCCAACGCGAACCGGACTAAAATAGTCCCGATATAAACGCTTATTATAAGTGTACCACAGTGATTCAGGATAAGACAAAAACACAGTTTGGAAAATGGATTCATGATGTACTCACTCATATCATTTTTTTTTTTTTAATTTAGCACAAACAAGTTACATAGTGCAGCTTTAAGATAACAATACTGTATACTGTCAAGATAATGCGACTCACTGCTCTTGAAGGATACATTTCTTAGCTTTATTTAATGAAATATTATGCAGCAGCATTAGATGCATTCTTTAATTTCTGAATGTTTACCTCAGCTGTTATACAAGATTGATGAAATACATTTTATATATTATATTGCTGGTAGGCCTACTTTTTACATTTTAATTGTTGTTATTTTATTAGTTTATCTTGAATAATTGCTTGATGATTTGCAATGTTTCATAAGAAGTTGTAAATCGCTTCTTGCCATTTTGATGTAATATTTATACTTTGTTTATAAATTAATATAAAATGAGCAAAAGCAATATTTATATGCTATTTATATGCCCATATCTTATACCGTATAGGATATGAGTGGAGGGCGGTGGGGGCCCACATCAGTGTTTTTTCAGGGGGCCCAGAATTCTCTAGCTACGGCTCTGCATATCATTAACTATTTTCTGAAGCAGCTGAGTCTCAAGAGAAGCCAGCATATTTGCATATTCATACATCCACGTATTCTAGAAGCAAGTTACATTCAAGCTATTTTAAGGCATAAAAAAATCACTAGAATTTTTTTTTTAAATATGTAATTTTGGTTATGATCAAAGGTGAGCGCTTTGGAATGTAATACAAATGCATCACGATAATGCAAGTGTTTACAGACGTTTACAGACAGATGTAAATGGCGATAACATTATGGGGGATGTTAATTTTATTACTAACTTGTGTTAACTTCGCTCAAATAGCGTGCTTGCCAGCTTGACTGTCTCATTAAAAAGAACCAGCTCATTAGAGTCATTTGTTCACAAATTGAACATCACAACTCTCACTGTGTTCATAACTAAACCACAGCTCACAAGATGATAACAGACAAACACAAATGCATATGAATGCACACAAGCTTGTACTGACTGTCTAGAAAGTAAATTATTGTCACAAAGTGTTCTTTTTTTGTCGCATTTTAGTCGCAGTCAGGAGCTTTTGACATATCGTTTGTGTGAGGAGTGTGGGAGAGAGATTGCAAATGGGATGGTGTCTCTTAATCATCCTTGAGAGCTTGATGCATTAGCTTCTGATCTCTAAGTAATGCATTACATCATTTCGTTAATTAGTAATGTTTACAAGATTCCACAATTCATGGACCTAATGTACACTCACACACCCACATGAAAATTAGTACTTCAGCTGTACATCTTAACACATAATGTGCAGTTTGAGGCAGGGCTGGCTTTTAGCGTGGTCTCCGCCTCCACATATTAACCAAGAGCGTTGTTGGACCTGCTGTACCCCCTCAGGCCAGCCCTTTATCACCCTCTCTGACCTGCCTGTCTGGCAGGATCCTTCTATGCCTCCCACTCGCCCTCCCTGGGTAGCTCGTCTGCCTCTCTCGCTCTCCAGCCCGTGAGCAGGTTTAATAACAGAGGCTATCCTGATCTCTGCAGGGGTCCAGACACCAGACTAATGTAGTGAGACAGGGAGAGCGGCGGTGTGTGTTGCATACTATATGAGCTACATACAGTCTTCATAAATACAGACACATGCCGGCAGTCGTGTGCAACGGACAATACTGTCTGAGCTCAGGCAAAATATTTACACGTTTATGCAGATTAAATATGGGGTCACACAAACACACATTATGGCTTGTGCATCTCTATTGTTTTTGCCTTCTGTAGTGTGTCATATTCCCCATTTGAGCACAGGGGTCAGAGTTCACCACCCATCACCCCATCCTCAAGCAGGCCCCTGGGGCCTGATGGTAATTAATTAGATGCGATCTGATAATCTACTGTTTGTGGCTCTTAAGACAAACCTGGGCCTGTAGTCAAACAGACTAATTAATATAATCCCTATCATGTGATTGCCTCTAGAGGTGCATTCTGGGCCATTTCTTTCAGATGGTACAGATGGTTTGAAATGGTATTGAACCCAGAAACACTTTTAAGTTGTTGGAGATTGTAGGGTATCCATATATGTTTTTAATGTTCTACTAAGCTTTGTACTGCTATTAAGCTTTGTACACTGTGCTGTTTCTTTCCTAAGTGAATAGATTTATGATTTTTGCCTAGCAGATGATAAAATGAGTGAAAAACAATCCTATAAACATGGAACTGGAATGGGCCGAAGACATATTTTGTAACCAGAATATAATTTGCCATGGTTTCAGTTCACCAGTGTTATTGTTAACTAAAATATTAAAAATAGTTTTTGTTAATTGAAATAAAGCTAAAATAAAAAAATAATAGAAACAAAAATGGCAAATTTTGCCTTAAATAAACTTAAATAAAATGTTTAATTAATAAAATTACTAAAGCTAAAATTGAAATAAAAATGCATTTAAAGCTAAATTATTAAAAAGGCAATTAACAAATTTACTAAACTTAAACAAATTAAATGAAAATGATGGAAATATAAAAATAACTGACTGAAAATATAAAAATAAAAGCTAATTTAATATCTTAATAAATACTATAATAGTATATAAATACAAAAATAACACTGCCATCCACTTTGGGATATTACATTTAAAAATGCTAGATGGAAAAACACCAAGCTATAAATAAAGTTTCCAAACAGTACATAAAGGAAATATGCTCACTTAAGATGGATACATTTTTTTCCTAAGAAGACTTAAGCTGCTTTTCCACTGTCAGGCCAAACCGATTCTCATTGCTTAACCGCTCCATTCCGTGCCGATCCGGGCCAGCTGGTACGGATACGGTTTAATTTTCCACTGTGGGACTGATATAACAGAGTGCTTTGGAATGTAATACAAATACATCACGATAATGAGTTTACAGACAATGCGAGATGTAAATCAGTGTTATGGGGGATGACAAGATATTTCTTTCATTTCATTATCAACTTGTGTTAACTTAGCTCAAATAGTGCGCTTAGCAAGCTAGAGAGAAATCGGCAGCCAGGCAACAGACAAGTGACCAATCGATGTCACTACACGCATTCTACCAGCACAGGTTAGCCAACTGTGCTGAGAATTCCAGGTTGAGAACGGTTTGTAATTGTGCCATGCCGTACCAAGCTTAAGTGGAAATATGGAACCATACTCACCTAAAGGATTATTAGGAACACCTGTTCAATTTCTCATGAATGCAATTATCTAATCAACCAATCACATGGCAGTTGCTTCAATACATTTAGGGGTGTGGTCCTGGTCAAGACAATCTCCTGAACTCCAAACTGAATGTCAGAATGGGAAAGAAAGGTGATTTAAGCAATTTTGAGCGTGGCATGGTTGTTGGTGCCAGACGGGCCGGTCTGAGTATTTCACAATCTGCTCAGTTACTGGGATTTTCATGCACAACCATTTCTAGGGTTTACAAAGAATGGTGTGAAAAGGGAAAAACATCCAGTATGCGGCAGTCCTGTGGGCGAAAATGCCTTGTTGATGCTAGAGGTCAGAGGAGAATGGGCCGACTGACTCAAGCTGATAGAAGAGCAACTTTGACTGAAATAACCACTCGTTACAACCGAGGTATGCAGCAAAGCATTTGTGAAGCCACAACACGCACAACCTTGAGGCGGACGGGCTACAACAGCAGAAGACCCCACCGGGTACCACTCATCTCCACTACAAATAGGAAAAAGAGGCTACAATTTGCACGAGCTCACCAAAATTGGACAGTTGAAGACTGGAAAAATGTTGCCTGGTCTGATGAGTCTCGATTTCTATTGAGACATTCAGATGGTAGAGTCAGAATTTGGCATAAACAGAATGAGAACATGGATCCATCATGCCTTGTTACCACTGTGCAGGCTGGTGGCGGTGGTGTAATGGTGTGGGGGATGTTTTCTTGGCGCACTTTAGGCCCCTTGGTGCCAATTGGGCATCGTTTAAATGCCACGGCCTACCTGAGCATTGTTTCTGACCATGTCCATCCCTTTATGACCACCATGTACCCATTCTCTGATGGCTACTTCCAGCAGGATAATGCACCATGTCACAAAGCTCGAATCATTTCAAATTGGTTTCTTGAACATGACAATGAGTTCACTGTACTGAAATGGCCCCCACAGTCACCAGATCTCAACCCAATAGAGCATCTTTGGGTGTGTATATATATATATATATATATATATATATATATATATATATATATATATATATATATATATATATATATATATATATATATATATATATATATATACAAAATTTTACAGTTTTTAACAAACTTTTTACTCAAATAATATAACATAAAAAATGGAATTAAACCATGCTTTTAAAGTGTATGCTTCCCTTAGAAACATCCAAGTAAATAATACAATAGATATTGTGTAGACCCCATATCTACATAATAGTACACTCTAAAAAATGCTGGGTTAAAAACAACCCAAGTTGGGTTGAAAATGGATTAACCCAGTTATTGGGTTGTTTTAACCCAGCGGTTGGGTTAAATGTTTGCTTAAAACAACCCAGTCACTGGGTTAAAACAACCCAATCACTGGGTTAGTCCATTTTCAACCCAACTTGGGTTGTTTTTAACCCAGCATTTTATTAGAGTGTAGTAACGCTACGCTGCACCTGAACACAGAGACTTCAATACTTGGTACACAATGACGGTAACAGTCAATGGATCGATTACAGCACGAATATGTCAGACGAATACAATTGGAGTTATATTTAAGTCCTGGCTAATCCAAGCATTATAATTGCAGTAGTTGTAGCTCCATAAAGTAGTTTTAAAGTCCATAAAAAAATGCAGCTGTCCGTCAAATAACGTGCTCCACACGGCTCTGAGGGCTTCTGAAGCGAAGCGAATCGATGCGTTTGTGGTTAAGTGTTTTTCAATCACAAGATGGTGTCAGACAGTCAATGACAGCAGAGTGACACGTAAAGCATATAAGTAGTACCGGTCAAGATAACTCGTAGTACCTGGATGAGCGGTGTGTTATTCACTTTGGCGGTTGTTATCTGGCAATAATATACCGCTGGAATGCGCGATTTGACCAATCAGAATCAAGTATTCCACAGAGCCGGTATTATTTACTTCACCACAGAATCATTTTTATCAGTGCAGACATGCTCTCGTGAGCTCTTTTGACTTGGGCCAGTGAGTAACCACCTAGCAACCATGTAGCAATGCACTAACAACCACTCAGGACACCCTGAAATCTTCAGAAAATGCAAAAAACTGTTTAATGTTAGTCAGCAGATTGAGGGGAAGGTGTTGATGGCTTCCTGCTATTTCTACTCCTAGCAGGCTGTGCTCTCATAATCACAAAAAAGAGCATGAAGACCCACGCTTGAAACCCCTGCTGCAGTTTAAAAATAACCAAAAACATTTTCTCCGCTGACGCATGTTACCTCCCACCAGATTCCAGTCAGGAGGGCCCGCTGTTCTCTGTTACCTGCTCATCAGCTAAAACAAGTCTTGTTTTTTTCCCTTTTCTAGTCAGATATGTCAGCTGTGATTGTTCGGATCTTATGAACAGTGAATATAATGTGTGGGGAGAGAGGCTTTGATTAATCTGCCTTTTAATCTGATTCCATCTCGTGACCCTTGACCTATTGCAAGTGCCTTGGACAGATTTATTACAATCCTCGTTTGTTCATCCATCCATTTCTGCCACTCGGTTGTTATTATGATCTGGTTTCTTCTGTGCCAAACCTTATTATTGCTCGATATAAACATTCAGCAATCGATGTCATATTGAATTCTTTTAGAGAACATTGAAAAATAATAAATCTCAAATTGATTTATGGGGATCAGTTTTATAAATGAGGTCACAGTGATGTGATACTGGTAGAACAGATGGTGAATAACAAAGCGAGGCACTTTGTATCTCCTTGAGTTCATTTTTAGTAACAGGGAACAGTATTTTATGCCAGTGATAAACCTGCACTGCAGTGTGTACTGTAGATCTTTCTACATTTAGTGGACAAATGGTGTGTTTTTGTGGAGTTGTGAGGACGAGAGTCAACAGGAAGAATTTGATAGGGAGGAGATAAAAGCAGCACGTCTCAGTTTGTCTATAGTTTCAGTCTTTAGCACATCATAAATAAATGTTGTCAGGGAAGCAAAATGAGGTCCTCTTTCTATATTCAATTAATTTTTTTCTATTTTTGTGTGTGTGTGTAATATGTAATATTAATATATATAATTAATGATGAATACTAATGTATATATATGTATGTGTGTATGTATATATGTGTATATATGTGTATATATGTGTATATATGTATATGTATATATATATATATGTATATGTGTGTGTATATATGTGTATATATGTATATGTATATATGTATATGTGTGTGTATATATGTATGTATGTATGTATATGTATATGTGTATGTACTGTGCATATATAACTAGTTTCTCTCTTTCGCTCGCTCTCTCCTCAGATGTAGACGACTCCGTGCCATTCCCCACAGGCTCTCTTCAGAGAAGAAAAAAGGGCCTAGCTGGTCTGCGTCAGGCGCAACAGAAGTCCAAACCAGCACTGCTCATCAGCAATCCGCAGGATTTCCGCCAGATCTCTTCTATCATAGATGTGGACATCTTACCCGAGACGCATCTCCGTGTCCGTCTGCACAAGCACGGCACCCACAAACCCCTCGGCTTTTACATCCGTGATGGCGTCAGTGTCCGCGTCACTCCCCAAGGGGTGGAGAAAGTTCCCGGTGTCTTCATCTCCCGCCTCGTGAAAGGCGGATTGGCAGAGAGCACCGGGTTGCTGGGAGTCAATGACGAGATTCTGGAGGTGAATGGTATTGATGTGGCCGGGAAATCACTAGACCAGGTCACCGACATGATGGTGGCTAACAGCCACAACCTCATCGTGACGGTGAAACCCGCCAATCAGCGCAACAACACGATGCACCGTGCGAGTAAAACATCTGCCGGCAATAGTTCTGCTGGCTCGGGAGGCTCCGCCCTCTCACATGACTCCGCCCCCAGCCCCGCCTCACAGAATGCCAGCCAATACAGCAACAGCAACAGTGTGGCTGAGGGCGACAGTGACGATGATACTGACCTCATCATCGAGAACGACAACCTGTACATGCCACACCGTATGACTAATGGCAACGGCAGCCATGGTAACGCCCCGTCATCGGGTGCATTTGCACACAGGCCCCTCCCACAAAGTGTTTCCTTGCCCAGTAGCAGCTCTTTAAGCTCTCTGACCACTCCTACACATAATGGCAGCCCCACCAAGACAAGCAGTAGCCAAGAAAGCATGAGAGAGGACGGAAACTTCATTACGTTGTGAGCTACAGTAGGATTCACACCACAGTAGGAGCTCTATGCACATTTATAAGAAAATGAAGGAACTGTTATATGATATATAACTATTATTTTTCGGTCACAAACAACAACCTATTCACAACCTTCCCCGTGAATGAGGTCCCTCGCCCAGATCACACAGGTTGCACTGTATGGAAGTGCCTTATGGCTCTCCATTCCTCTCGCCTTAGTTATTTTTTCTTCTTTTGGGAAAAATCAACCATATTCATCTCTATTGACTCCAAGGAAGTGTGCTAGTTGCTACTGGGATGCCTGACGTTATCACTCAGAGTACAAATCGAACAAATCGCCTCTGTGGGAATGATGTGTCTTGTTGTGGATTCATCTCACTTTTTATGATGCCTCTTGCATTGATGATGATGATGATGATGAGGAGGTGGAGATAAATATAAGAGAGTTAAATTGGATCTGATCAGTGTTGATTATGCTTGTTTGCTCATATCGTCTCATTCTGATGCAGATCGTAGTTTCTGTTGCTGAAAATGTCCACCAAAATGTGCTCCACATGCTGATTTTGAAGTGGTGTTATTTGCTTTCATCTCACTATTAATTCATGTTTATTATTCACATTTTTAAAATCGAAAAACTCAAAAATGTGCAGTACGTGAGAGAATAGAAGTGAAGCATTAAGATCAATCCCATTATGACAACATTTAAATGTTTTGGCTTTAAACTTATTATTTCACACTCTTGTTTGTTCAAAAGCCATTTTAAAGGGATAGTTCACCCAAAAATAAATGTTTCATTACTTAGTGACCCTCAAGTAGTTCCAAACCTGTATAAGATTCTGCCTTTTGTTGTTAACCAGATAGTTGACGGAACCCATTGACTTCATTAGTAGGAAAAAGTACTGTGGAATTCAATGTCTACCATCAACTGTCTAGTTACTACCATTCTTTAAAATATCTTAAGTGTTCAGCAGAAGAAAGAAACTTATACAGGTTTGAAACAACATAAATGATGACAAAATTAGCATTTTTGGGTGAACTATCCCTTTAACACCCAAGTTGGCAAAAAAAAAAAAAAAAAAAAAGCAAAGCAATGTTTGAATATATTGGGTTTTGTTCATACATGGAAATGGAAACTTTTTTTTTAGGGTTCTCTTCTGTCTTGTTACATTTAAAGGAATAGTCCAAAAATAAAATTCTTGAAATGGCTCGCCATCATGTTGTTCCAAAAATGTATGAGTTCTTTCTTCTGTGGAACACACAGTTTGGGTTGCCATTGACTTCCAATGTATGGACAAAAAACACCTCTTATGTTTCAGAAAGAAAGTCACACAGGTTTGGATCGACATGAGGATGAGTGACCAATTTTTTATTTTTTGGGGTGCACTATGCCTTTAAGGTTTATGAAATGGTTTGAATTTTACTTTTTATTGTTGAAAGAAACAGTCTCGCACAGGTTCTTTCTTTTTGAAGGACGTCAACCCATTTTTCTTGCTTTGTTTTTAGTTTTTTTTCCCCCCTCCAGAAAAATAGGAATCTATATACTTAACTGGCACCGGTGCGGCGTAACTTCAGAAAGACTCGACCTCTCATTGACTCTGTTTTTCTGTAAAGAGAAAAAAGGAAATTCCTTTCATGTTTGGAAAGGCCAGAATTCTGCACATTGGGACCTTTTCCACACAGTCCACTCCTGATGGCCAAAGCTGTGAGGCTTTTTTAAGCCATGGTGAGTGTGTGTATGTGTGTGTTCAGTCATATTTTTTAAGTATAATCTTACAGAAACGGCACTGAGGTGGACACTGTCAGACTCCGAGCCAAATATTGGTTTCTCTAATGTCCAACAGACCTGAGCGCTGTTTTCAGGCAACGAGCTCCCAGGTGAACGCTTGTTTAGACTGTGGAGATACCTGCCTCAGGACGTCCAGCGCTTCAAAGGCTGTCTATCAAACCTACTGGCATTGATGGAGGAAGGACGGTGAAATGCAAAAACATCCCAGCGCTTGAAGGAACTTCATTCCAGCTGGGATGATGAGCTAATTCTCCTTTATCATGATTATATTTGGGGATGAATGTTACTAATATGTATTCCGAAATTTTTGAAGGACAGTTTTAAATTCTCAGTTAGAAGCAGGTGTCCGTGTCATAACTGATGGGCGTGATTCACGAAGGTGTAGCCTCATCTGGTTTAACTCGATCTGCAAAATGACGCGTTACTTCGCAGCAAAACTGACATTTATCAAGGTAGCCTTGAGTCTGAAAGAGAATCGAGTTTATTTGAACAGGTCTAGACGTAACATCTGCACTGACACTCAGTGACTCATTGCCTCGGGTTTTCACAGCAACATTGTTAGTGAAACCGGAGGGTGATTTGAAAGAGACAGCTGGAGAAGCGTGAACTGTCACTTTGTTTTGTTATCTGTATTTAATTGAATATGTTTTATTGGCATTCTCTGGATGGACAGAGTAAATGGAAAGTGATGCGCCGGGTTTTTTTTTTTTTAAAAGAAAGCGATAAACAGCACACAATCGGAGCACCAATAATACCACATGAGCATTATTTTTTTGTGTATGTCAAAATATATGTATAAATAGAAATATGTAATGATGGACACTTTTGTACACTAGGAGCCCTTTTTATAAAAATAGCATTTTATATATATGTGTAAATTATGGAAAGTATTTTTCTTATTCTTGTACTTTTGTATGTATATTAGAATTCTGGAAAGGAGGTTTCTATTTCTTTTGAGAATCACAAAATTAAACTCTTTAGATGCTTGTGTTTTTATTATTATCAGATGGGTCAAGGTGTACAATACTGTGAATGTTATGAGCTGATTATAAAATGTTCTATCAAGATAATAAAAGTATTTAAAATTTATTTTGGTCATCTGTTTTCTTGTTTAACAAATTATTTACATTTTTACTAATGTAGTGAAATTTTGCAATATGATTAGTACAATTTATATCATGCATAACACTTTCTTTTAAGGTGACGTAGTTACAACTACATGTGCTTATTATAGTAATTACAGTAAATTATGCATAATTACAAGTAACTAACCCTAAACCTAACCGAAACTCCATAAGTACATGTAGTTAATTAATATTACTCAGTACGTATATGAGTAAGTACAATGCAACTACATCACCTTAAAATAAAGTCTTTATTTTGTAGATATAGACATTGTACTATTCAGGTGTTTTGAATGTTATGAACTGTAGTTCTTTAATCAAATGATTATTGATGCTCAGAACTAAGGGAACTGTGGTTAATGTTCCTTATAAAAGAAACATGGGAAAAACTGGTTATTTACATTTTAACCGGATGTATTAGGCCTAGCTAGATTATTGCATTACATATAAAGGACACATTAGATTTGCGATACCTTATCTCAGATTGCATCACTGTCAGGAAATCAATGCGATGTAAGCGCACTGACTAGAGCAGTGGTTCTTGGCCAATACAAATTGTATTAGTTACAAATATTTAAAGCCACTGACAATTTTGTTAGCCACAGCTGTAAAGTGCTTATAAAGTTCGTGTATTTTCTCCAGAATACGAAATGTTATGCAATATTTCGCATGTTATTTAGTATATTATAGGTTTACTGAGGCCCTCTAGTGGACTCCGGCAGGTATGGGAAAAATCTGTGAAATAAAGGGAATTTGTGCCCCCTGCTGTCTAACGCTGGTGATGACCATTCAAATATGTTTCTATAGTTACCAAACAGCTCTCGAGATTCTCACCTGCACAATTTCCATAGCAGCTCATTTGAAAAATGTACACAGCATAATGAGTAAGAAGTCGCAACAAAGAAGAAAACCATTGAAAAATACAGTAAAAGTGTCAATGACGGATTTTCTGGAAATAGTGGTTGTTGTTGATGATCCGGGTAACCGATCCTTTCAAGTCTGAAATATTCGATATCATTTCAGGTCTTACATTCAGTTAAATCATTATGCCCATAATAAGCCAATGGCTCTGAAATATGTGAGGCAATCTGACCTAACGTTACATGTTCAAGAGGAGAACATGAAAATACAATAACACAATGATAGTGAACATCATTTCACGACAGCATTGCCTGAGAAAGTTCCCGTGTCTATCTGGAAAGGAACATTTTGACCCTTAAAACATAGGCCTAATAGAATCTATTTTCATGCTACTATTATTTTTTACTTATTTTTAGCTAATGTAGGGTGACCAGATTTCACAAAGTGGAATACGGGACGGGATGGACAGGTATATTCCCACATTTCACATGAATTTTTTTATTTCATGATAACGATATATATCATGTAGTTATATACACTCACCTAAAGGATTATTAGGAACACCATACTGTGTTTGACCCCCTTTCGCCTTCAGAACGGCCTTAATTCTACGTGGCATTGATTCAACGAGGTGCTGAAAGCATTCTTTAGAAATGTTGGCCCATATTGATAGGATAGCATCTTGCAGTTGATGGAGATTTGTGGGATGCACATCCAGGGCACAAAGCTCCCATTCCACCACATCCCAAAGATGCTCTATTGGGTTGAGATCTGGTGACTGTGGGGGCCATTTTAGTACAGTGAACTCATTGTCATGTTCAAGAAACCAATTTGAAATGATTCGAGCTTTGTGACATGGTGCATTATCCTGCTGGAAGTAGCCATCAGAGAATGGGTACATGGTGGTCATAAAGGGATGGACATGGTCAGAAACAATGCTCAGGTAGGCCATGGCATTTAAACGATGCCCAATTGGCACTAAGGGGCCTAAAGTGTGCCAAGAAAACATCCCCCACACCATTACACCACCACCACCGTAACAAGGCATGATGGATCCATGTTCTCATTCTGTTTACGCCAAATTCTGACTCTACCATCTGAATGTCTCAACAGAAATCGAGACTCATCAGACCAGGCAACATTTTTCCAGTCTTCAGCTGTCTAATTTTGGTGAGCTTGTGCAAATTGTAGCCTCTTTTTCCTATTTGTAGTGGAGATGAGTGGTACCCGGTGGGATCTTCTGCTGCTGTAGCCCATCCGCCTCAAGGTTGTGCGTGTTGTGCCTTCACAAATGCTTTGCTGCATACCTCGGTTGTAACAAGTGGTTATTTCAGTCAAAGTTGCTCTTCTATCAGCTTGAATCAGTCAGCCCATTCTCCTCTGACCTCTAGCATCAACAAGGCATTTTCGCCCACAGGACTGCCGCATACTGGATGTTTTTCCCTTTTCACACAATTCTTTGTAAAACCCTAGAAATGGTTGTGCGTGAAAATCCCAGTAACTGAGCAGATTGTGAAATACTCAGACCGGCGCGTCTGGCACCAACAACCATGCCACGCTCAAAATTGCTTAAATCACCTTTCTTTCCCATTCTGACATTCAGGTTGGAGTTCAGGAGATTGTCTTGACCAGGACCACACCCCTAAATGCATTGAAGCAACTGCCATGTGATTGGTTGATTAGATAATTGCATTAATGAGAAATTGAACAGGTGTTCTAATATATATATATATATATATATATATATATATATATATATATATATATATATATATATATATATATTCCTCATATTTATTACATAGTTATAATACAAATCACTTTTGGCCACTACTGTATATTTTCACAAATATAAATATATTCATGTTTGCCATGTGAAACTGTTTTTAATGTATAATTATGTATTATCGCAGAATGTCCAGAGATAGCATCCATGTATTTCAGCTTCCAAACTTCTCAGGCAAACCAGTCCATCTTAATAAGGATGTTAAGAGAGACTCTGAAGGTGCAGGGTCATCCAGATCCAGAACTCGAAGACAAAAGCCTCTGAAAGAGACTAATAACCAGTGTCTGATGGACCGTCAGCCTTCTCCTCATCAAGCTACACCGCTGTAGGTTTATTCTCCTGTATACGTGTATTAGATTCAACATAATATAAATAAATGTTACAGTTCTGTTCACTTTATTTTAGGGTGACAGTTTCATTATACTCAGTAAAGTACTGAGTAATATTAATTAACTACATGTACTATAGAGTTAGGCTAGTTACTTGTAATTATGAAGTCAGTATACACAGTATCAGTATACATTATACCCTCTCATGGAGTTCACAGTGAAATACTTGTTTCTTTTAGTGATGCAACATTTGATTCATCTGAAAGTCTGTATCTTCAGACACATTAATACATGTTTTGACTCACATGGGAAAAGATCCTAAACACTCTTAATGTGCCTCATCTGTTGGGATCCTTACACAGATTTACATAGAGATCATTTGCATTGCAGCACAAGCTTCAGGAGCTTTTATATCTGTGAGTTTGAACACTGAGAATCTAAACCAACAGCAACCATGAGCTTCATCATCATCATCTTCATCTGGATGATCACCAGCTGCTGTTTCACAGGTCAGGAAATCTGAAGTTACACACACTCTCTTCTAATTGAGCTTTTGTGTTAGAAATATTAGCCAAATATTTAATTCTGAATATATGCTCATTCTTCTTGATGTAGAATCCGTGGGTGAAGTGACAGTCACTCAGACGCCTGCAGTGAAATCTGTTCCTCCAGGAGACACGGTTACTATATCCTGTAAAACCAGTCCTGAAGTCTATCAGGGTTGGGGTTATCAGCCTCTACACTGGTACTCACAGAAACCTGGAGAAGCTCCTAAACTCCTGATTTATAAAGCAAACGTCCTCCAGTCAGGAACTCCATCTAGATTCAGTGGCAGTGGATCTAAGAGTGATTTCACTCTGACCATCAGTGGAGTCCAGACTGAAGATGCTGGACATTATTACTGTCAGAGTTTCCACTACATCAACAGTAAAAATGTGTTCACACAGTGATAAAGAGTCGTACAAAAACCTCCGTCAGTCAGAGTCACAGTGACTGAACTGAAACTGCAGCTGCTCTCTCACACACACACACACACACACACACACACACACACACACACACACACTCTCTCACACACACACACACACACACACACACACACACACACACACACACACACACACACACACACACACACACACACTCGAGTGTAGCACAATAAAATGAATTTCTGTTTGTAGCCTTATTCCTCTGATGTTGAACACAACATTTATTAAATTCTATATTTCACAGAAAAAATTGTCACAAAACTGTTTTGACAGTTAAAATGATGTTGCCTGAAAACTGCAACAAAAGTTTTGAATGCTGAACAATAATTTACTATTTCCATTGTAGATGAGAACTGAAAAGTTCATTTCCATATACTTGATCAAAAAAGTGCGTTAAACTTCTTACATTCTGATGTAGTAAAATGACAGCAGTGTGGTTTGCAATTTGAACATCAATCTGAATCTCAGCAATCCTTTTATCTGCATGAAACATAATAAATGTCTACTTAAAATAAATATTTCTACAATATAATTTAAAAGAAATCATGCAATGCAGAAACATCAATTTAATAACAGCCACTGTACAAATACACTCAGCCTGCCTTAGTGGGAAAGATATGTTGTTGGGAAAGGCAACAATATTCTCATGGCCTGAAGAGCAACCTCCTTGTGCTCCTTCTCAACCGTTCTGGAGCCTGCTGATTAAATCTCATCCTGAGAGTGCGATCACTGGACAAATCCAGAAGTTCATCTTCAGCCTTATGTCATTTATTTTGTCACTTGCCTCCAATATTGTGGAATAAGGCCCCGGAATAAACAGATTCAGAGTACATTGAGACTACTGAAAATGTCTGCAGGGTAGGCCAGTTTTGCCATCCAATGTTGGTGGGAAAAGAAGTTCTAGATCAGGTTTATGTTCTTTCAAAATTCATTAAGCACGTGTCTCAGTTCGAACACTCGCTCCAAAACTTTCCCATGTGTGTGCTGGGCTCAATACAATCATTGTATGTGCGTAGCTACATATGATGGTGTTTTGACCAGCTGAGAACTCATGAAGAGCTTATAAAATGTGTAAAGGAGTCAAAACAGCGGCAGGAATCCCTCCGTCACACACACAAACCAACATCTGCTGAGGAGACGCGGTTCTGATGCCTGTGCCGAACTGTGATGGGTAACATCACAACTATGACGAGGAAAAATCAAGCGTAGCGTCCGTTCTTGCAGCTCACATTAGTCAAGCTCACATCAGCTGATATACGGCTACCTATAGGAATACGACGTCTATTACAGCACACATACTGTATATAAGCTCCTTCAGTATTATCAGCAGCTATCGTGCTTCTCCTCCATTCCCAGCTCCTCCTCGTCCAGTCGGGATTTGGCATTCTGATTCCCCTTGAATCAGACAAAATTTCCAAATTATGTTGCACATTAAATATTGATATTAATGATATCTGCAATACATTGGGCCCTATCATACACCCGGTGCAATGCAACGCCAGGTGCGAGGCAAGTGTTTTTTGCTAGTTTCAGCCTGACGCGGTTATCACGTCCAGCGCCACGTTGATGAAATAGCAAATGCACTGGTGCCCATCCGTTCAACCATGGGCGTGCTGGTCTGATAACCAGGTGTGTTCAGGGGCATTGTTGAGGCCTTGCTATTTTGAGGAACTGAAACGAGTATTTTAAGTGTTATTTAAAGGGCGTTAATAATATGCGCATATAGACGGGTCCACAACGCCGTACACTTGTGAGATGGGAGATGAGACTCAGATTGGTTTATTGCACATTACGCCCAAAACACACCCATGACTCATTAAGAGACTAGGGACAACCCTTTTTGGACCATGTGCCTGGCTTGTTGACCGTTTTTCCATCATTAAACTAGCAAAAGTGGATTCGGACGTGTGCTAAAGTGCACCTGCGCCGCACTTATCGCTGCTCTTCCTGCTCTTATCCCTGCTAGGCTGCATGGATGCACAGGAGTTCTTGCCCAGAACTAAACCATACCGCAATCCAAACTATATGCTAATTTTCAATCATCTGTGATGATAGTGATCCTGACAGAAAAACCATGTGTGTGAGCATTCTGTCCTTTTAAGGTCTCATAAATATCGAACATACACTAACAACTGTGCAGCGCTGCTAACGCCAGTGCATTCATCAAGCTGAAGCGCAAACTGCTCTACACAGTTGAGCTGATAGAAAAACACAAGACACATTTATAGTTTTAACTATTTGTTCTTCAGATATTCTTCTTTAAAAGGAAAAAGTATCAGCTGTATGCAAAGAGACCCACATTTGGTTTTCGACCGCTGAAAATGTGTACAACTGACCAGTACTCACAGAGCCGCATTAAGATCTCCATATGTGACTGTGTTAATGGCGATGGTATAAATCGGCAGAGAATCAGGTGGATGCTCACTCAAAGCTTCTTTATTGGCCTGAGGAAAACACACGGCCAAAAGGTTGTTGCATTGCATGTAAAATCTTAAAATAAACAGAGGTCAGAGTTCACAAGCATGTTAATACACACACTCCTCATTTTATCGTAAAATAACACATATTTGACTCGGATGAATAGGAGCTGACAGACAGAAGCAGTAAACTTGAGTGTAGTATAAAAGTTAAGCTTCGCACCTGAAAACAGTCCAAACTTAGTTATTAAGACAGAGCAATTATCAAAGCAGCTTACCAGTTATATACATTATACTGTGAAGTATACTGCCGTCAAAAGTTTTTGATTGGTAAGATTTTTGTTTTTAGAAGAATTTTGTTTTATGCATTGTTTTATGCTCACCAAGGCTGCATTTATTTTATAAAAAAAGTAATATTGTGAAATATTATTAAAATGTAAAATAACTTTGACAAAGCTGAATTTTCAGCATCATTCCTCCAGTGTCACATGATCCTTCAGAAATCATTCTGATATGCTGATTCTCATTCTAATGCTCATAATCATTCTAATATGCTGATTTGCTGCTCAAGAAACATTTATGATTATGATCAATGTTGAAAACAGCTGTGTATCCTTTTTAAGGATTCTTTGATGAATAGAAAGTTCAAAAGAACAGCATTTATTTGAAACGGGAATCTTTTGCAACATTGTACGACCGTTCAAAAGTTTTGGGTCAGTAAGATTTTTAAATAAAATAAAAAAATTAACTTGAAATGAATACATTTATTCAGCAAGGATGCGTTAAATTGATACAGTAAAGGCATTTATAATGTTACAGATTCTATTTCAGATAAATGCTGTTCTTTTGAACTTTCTATTCATCAAAGAATCCTTTAAAAAAATGTTTACACAGCTGTTTTCCACATTGATAATAATCATAAATGTTTCTTGAGAAGCAGATTTCTGAAGGCTCATGTGACTCTAAAGACTGGAGTAATGATGCTGAAAATTCAGCTTTGACATCACAGGAATAAATTACATTTTAAAATATATAAAAATAGAAGCTATTTTACATTTTAATATTTCACAATATTAGTTTTTATATAAAATAAATGCAGCCTTGGTGAGCATAAGAGACTTTTAAAAACATTAAAAATGTTACGATCAAAAACTTTTGAACGGCAGTGTATGTGTAGTAATGTGTAACTACATCACCTTAAAATAAAGTGTTACCAATGTTTCAAATGCATCCATTAATACGGACCAACCAACATGACCTTCTTACATGCATGTTGCATTACTATTGTTAAACTATGGTTTGATTGATTGATCAAAAGCAGAGGAATAGCACTTGACTTATACATACTCTATTATTCATTATTGTTAACTATACTATAAAAATTCCTTTGAATAATTGAATAAATATGCTAAATGAATTCATGCAAATGTAATAAGGAGGCACCTATATCTATAGACGATCTGAATAAACATAGATAATGCACAAAAAGAGCCTAACTGTACAGTACTGATGCACATAGACTAATCTGAACCCGTAATATGTTTCTTTCCTCAGCTCCCCCGGCAAAGAGGAGAAATGCCAGGAGTCTGTATCAGTATATAAACAATGAGTTCACGCTTCCAGACAGCCATCGCTCAGAGGAGACGGTCCTCCTCCATCTGGAACAGCAGCCCATAGATCTTCATACGATCCTGAGCTGAGCATATGAACATTCTATAGACTCTATATATACTAAAATACACATGCAAATTAATTCTTATTACACATTATTATATATATTTATTAATGCAACAAAACAATAGTAAAATAATACAAAAGACACAATTTGCTCATGGATGTGTATTTTAATAAAAATAATTCTGTCAAAATTAAATGAGTACAATATTTCTTTATGTTTCCAGTACATAGGTATGTCTTTTTTTCTTTTTCTTTTTTAATTGTTTTTCTTTTTATGTTGTTTTAAAGGTTTTTAAAGGTTCATGCTAAGTAGAGGGTAACTCATTTCACAATTGCTAAAAGAAAACTCAAATAAAATTAAAATCATAATAGAAGTAAATTGTGCACAGCTTGCTATACTCCATTCCATTCGCCCTGCTCCACTGCAGGAACATGACTAACTTGACAAATATTTTGGCTACTTTCTTCCCTTCGATGTATGTACGTAGGTCCCTATTTAAAGCCATTATGACGTTCTATGATGGATTCTTTTAAAATGACAATATTCATTATAGGTGGTTAGATTATGAGTTCCCAAACATTTGGCATTAAAAAGCCGCCCCATGACAAAAGATCTACAACGGACAGGTCAGCAGAAGTATGAGTGCTTCCAAAACTGCCGTTTTGTTACTCAAACATAAGTAAATAGTTACACAAGATGTCCCCATGCAACAAGATACCACCATTTAACAATCAAATTGAGCCATTTAGTGGAGTAAAATGGTCAAATAAAAGTTGACCGAGATCATTAGGGATCAGGATGTGTAAGATTTCTGCCCCACAGAATCAGATTGACACAAACACTGCTAAAAGCACATGGTGGGGCTCCAATCAGTTTAATCTGTCATTGCCTATATTCATAATGTTGGGAAGTCCAAGTTTATTTTAGATACTGAGGAGCATGTGCAACTTTCCAGTGACCCTGTGACCTCGAACTTCTGCCAGACGATCTGCAGGTCAACCAAAATGGTTACTGCACTACACATACCTTCTGTTAAAATGCCTGACGTGATACAACAAGCTAGACAGCACTGTCCTAAGAGCAAATGAGGTATAAGAACAAAAGCAGGTGTTGATACGGGAATGTAACAATCTCATGACGGCCAGCAGCAAAAAATGTGAGGACTAAAATGGGCTAAGCTACATTCAACACCACAGCGGCGTGCTGGCTGAGTGAAATGCTGGGTCAACATGGGATCCATTGATGATCAGATTAAAAGAAAGAATGAAAACGCCTGAACCGGTTAAAAATCACACTTACAAAAGGCCAAGAAAAAGATTGTTAAAGGACATCGGGGAGGGATAAAGCAAAGCAACTGCACTGATGCGAGGTCGAGGTGAAGTTCTGGAGCAACAAACACAATTGCAATTAAAGGAGATGTTCTAGATGCTAAATAAATACATATTTAGTTTGCAAGTTTTCCGTTCATTTTTAGGAACGCTGGGTCAGTCAATTGTCTTGCGTGCTGCAAGTTCACACTCTGTCCCTCCATTACTGAACAGGAGAGGTAGACGGATACAGTAATGCATCGTGTGCATTAATTAAGTACAGTGCATCCAATGGTAACAAAACTTGTACAACAGTACTCAACAGCCAATGAAACAACCAATAACAAAGCTGAAACGGTGTCAGTCTGTAGTTAACTTAACATGAGAACCATCAACACAGTGACACTATATTCACATGGATATAAAACGTACAGACTTAGCATAAGAAGTTAGTCTGCAAGCTTCAGTGGTGCTTCTCAGTAATCAAACTGACCTTAATTTTTCTTTTGTCAAAAACTTTGCCTTTTTATTTGGTACAGCCACAAAAATTAGAAAACCACATGTTAACTTCAATATACCTAACTTAAAAAAGTGAAGGTTGACAATTTGCATGATACCAATGGCTATAAAGATGGTAAAATATCGGTAAAATCCATTTAGGGCAAAGGTCTATGATTGAAAATATAATTCATCTACATTGGACCCAAAGGCAAGTCTGCGTCGTCTCTGTGTGATGTCTAATGAAAGTCGTGCTGGTGCCTGAGATACTAAAGTAGCTTAAAAGGTGAGACGCTATAGGAGCCATGCATTATCTCACCGTCATTCGCACACTTACTCCAATGAAAACATCGGAAGGTCGCCAAACTTCTGTATGCGCAACATCAACGTCCATCTAATTCCTAAAGGGGCAGCTAAGGTGGACCAAATAATAAAAATCTATAGATTTTGCTTGTACATAGAAAAGGACCTGCTTTAAAAGCCACAGTATGGTCTGGTGAAGCGACACCTGTGTCCGCAAATAAAAGAACATTTGTCTAAATACCTGAGCTCTGACTGAGAAAAACCAGAGTGCGTAGCTCAAATTTTCAGTAGGAACTTACCATTATGTATATTGTTGATATGGTACGCTTGAAATACTATGCACTGAATTCACCCATGAAAAAAAAAAGGAGCTTGGGAAGTTGATTTGTTTCAAAATGAGCACAACAAACGGACAAAATATAAACTAAAATAAAAATGACTAGATAAACAGAATAATTAATTATCTTTAAATAGTGTCACACAATTTGTATTTGATAATACTAATTTAAAAAGAAGCCTCTCTTCTCATGTTTCTATTCATTCTGCTCGGCTGCTTCTGGCAAACGGCAAGCGACACACCGATTCAAACGCATGTTCTCGTCATGGCAACCAACTGGAAAGTCCTATTCGTAGCCGTCCTGAACATTGCCTGAAGGAAAGACAAAAGGATTATCTATTTAACATGGACAACAGAAATACTTGAATATTTTAAGATATAATAATTAATTAATTAATTAATAAAACTAGCAGTGGATAAAGAGAGTAAAATAAAAATTAAAAAGTGATTTTGCAAAAGAATAAACACTGACTGGCCTGGACTTATAAATGTGCATTAAAACGAACAAAATTTAAAAAATGACAGAGAAATTCACTTTTGGTTGTATTACGTATTAATGTTGGATAGTCTGATTTAATCTCATTAAAATTGACACAATCAAAAAGAACCAACCATTTAGAAGCGACTGTCTGATTGACATGTAAAACAACAAATTACATTGCGTTTTTTTGTCTGTGAATAAAGCGTTGTTATACAGGGAATGTAAATCTGCCAAATGGGTTGATGAAAGTAAATATATTAGGGCTGTCGACATTAATGCTTGCAATTAATTCAAAATTAATTCAAAAATTATTTTACACTGTGACATTTTAAATCACTGAAGCGTGTGAAATCTAATTTACGTCACACAGTTAGATGTTCTTAGAAGCAAAGACTTTATATATAGGAAGACTCTGATTACTTATGAATGGGAGAAAGTGCAACACCCAATATGGCGAATAAGCCCCGCCTTCTTAACTAAAGAGCCAATCGTTGATTAGTAAAGTCATCGCGTCACTGCAGCTGCCATTAGAAGCTCCGGGTTGCTATAGAAACAGGCAGTGTCCAGGCAGTTTATCATCATGATTTGAGCGTTTAGAAACAAACAAAGTGAATGAGACGGTTTTTGTCAGAATTCATTGGTGATTTCAAATATGAAATTTAATTATAAGCTTGGCGAACATCTTTTGGAGAATTTGATGTTTCCCCATTCAAAGAGATAGAAGCTGCACTTGCATGCCCAAGAACATTTACATTTACATTTATGCATATGACTTACATTGCATTCAAGGTACACATTTTTACATTTTGTCAGTTCTTGCTTTCCCTGGGAATCGAACCCATGACACTCTTATTGTTTGAGCTACAGGAAATGAGAAGTGTTTCAAAGATGGCCGCCGAGTGAAATGACTCGTCTTGAAGGGACTTTGTTTGAAGTCAGGATGGCACAAGCACCTGTAACCCTGGTAGGTGGAAATTGCTACTCTAACCCTTTAAAGGGATAATTCACCCTGAAATGAAAATAAAGCCATCTTTTACTCACCCTGCTGTTGTTCTGCTCACTCGACCAGGTTAAAACATAAAAAAAATATACAAAGTATGACGCAATAATACAGTGAGACGCGCGCCATATTATATGGAAAGTGTTCAGGAGGCATACTATAAGGTTTTGCGAGAAAGAAACCGTATTATTCAGTCAAAACACTCACCGTTACTCTGCGCGCATTCCTGTGATGAGTGCGAGCCGTCAGCACTGACTCAGCAGCCCCTCACGCAAAGTTGTCATGACAACCGGTACATAATATTCACTTCATGAGGTTTTATTATTCATATTATTGTATTATTTCTTACCTTATAGAAAAGACGAGAGTCGCATTTGTTTCTATTGAGCCTGATTTCTCAAAATGGTGTGTGTGTGTGCTTATCCTGGGTACCATGACAACAGTGCAAGTTATAGTAAGCATGAGCGCCGGCACCTGTTGATGGCTCACACTCATCACAGGAACGCGCGCAGAGTAACGGCCGTACCTAGTGTTTTGACTGAATAATAAGGTTGGTTTCTTGCAAAACCTAATTGTATGCCTCCTGAACACTTTCCATATATGGTGCGCGTCTCACTGTATCATTGTGTCATACTTTTGTATATTTTTTGTAATGTTTTAGCCTGTTCGCTATTCACTGCCATTATAGGAAGGAGCGCGTGCAGGACTATTTTTAAAATTTCTGCTTTTGAGCTCCGAAAAAGATAGAAGGACATAGGGCAGAACAACAGCAGGGTGAGTAAAAGATTAGTTTATTTTCCTTTCAGGGTGAACTATCCCTTTAATAAGCCGTTTTCGCTTCTCTGTTTGCGATCAGATCATTTTAAGCCACTAAACTCTGGGAAAGTTTTTAGTCCAATGAGCCAGTAAGCAAAATTAATTCAAACAATCGGTCCAAAACAGTGCTAATGTAAAGAAAACCAGGCTGATTACATCATCAGAGATGGCAGAGAGGATAAAGGCTCATGTTGTACATATACATTATAGTTTTCTCTGTGACTAGATAAATATACATAGAATGATTTATGTTCTTATGTGTTATAAGGAATGAAAACGTCTCGGTTACGTATGTAACCCTCGTTCCTTGAAGGAGGGAACGGAGACGTACGTCGGAACTGACCGACGAATTGGGATCTGTTTTCAGAGACCAATCTGCTTCGAGTGTTTCTAAACAAGCCAATGCCCATTGGCATGCGGTCCACGCTCCGCCCGCTATGCGGGTATA
Organism: Paracanthobrama guichenoti; assembly: GCA_018749465.1. Classification (NCBI taxonomy): domain Eukaryota; kingdom Metazoa; phylum Chordata; class Actinopteri; order Cypriniformes; family Gobionidae; genus Paracanthobrama; species Paracanthobrama guichenoti. The sequence continues at coordinate 17,554,444 of CM031960.1, read as the reverse complement.
AATGCGGAAGTGGAATACCGCATCCTTGCTTTTCAACTGAGGAGTCGAAACTAGTGACTCGGCCTTCAGCTGAAGCACAGCACCTGGCAACGGGACGTACGTCTCCGTTCCCTCCTTCAGGGAACGAGGGTTCCATACGTAACCGAGACGTTCCCTTTCAGTCGGTCACGTTCGACGTACGTCGGAACTGACGGACGAATTGGGATCCCTACCAACACGCCAGGATGCTGGCCCTTCCAGCGCCCTGCTTGAGCTCACTGGACTGCTCCTACATTGGAGAGTAAGTCAGGGCTCCAGGCAGGGAAGGACAGTCACTGCTGTTCCTGCAAGAACCACTCAGAGTGACTATTGGATAACGCTGGGAAAGCATGCCCGTTTGGGAACGGAACACCGCGGGGGCCACGTCCCTCAATGGAGGGAGAGGTGGCAAATTACACATAAGGACTAGCCTATCAGGGTAGTACAACATATGGCAGTCTCTGGGGTGGATCCAGCCTGAACTCAGGGGGGAAGAACACCACCAGAGACGACAGAGCGAGCTCTGTCAAGGGAAAGACACGGGGCTAGCCGAGTAGGGTAGCTGGTACCGTGGAGAATACACATATAGGGTTGCCGTTAGGGAACCGCTACATATGGAACCCAGCCTACACACACGTTCCACAAGCATACGGGTGCAGGCCTGGCGCCAGACGGCCGCAACGTCTGACACCGAAGGGGTGACGGAGGAGCTCGACAGGGTTAGCCATTTCTGGGGAATACAACTGGAGATAATAACGCACGTATCCGGCCCAGGGGGCGGGAATGGCGTCGCAAGCCGACACTAGAATGGGCACTTAGCTACTGGCCACTGGGGGCGAGTACACGGGAAGATATCGGCTCTACACGGAGGTTATAAAATCTAGCGAAAGTGTTAGGTGTCGCCCAGCCCGCAGCTCTACATATATCTGTTAGCGAGGCGCCCTGAGCCAGCGCCCAGGAGGAGGCTACACTCCTAGTCGAGTGCGCTCGCAACCCGAACGGGCAGGGCACGTCTTGGGACTGGTACGCCAAGACAATAGCATCCACTATCCTAACCTCTGCTTGGAGACAGCCTTTCCCTTCTGCTGGCCTCCGTAACAGACGAAGAGCTGTTCTGAGGTTCTAAAGCTTTGAGTTCGGTCCACGTAGGCGCGGAGAGCACGGACAGGACAGAGCAAAGCTAGGGCTGGGTCTGCCTCCTCCGAAGGCAGCGCTTGCAGGTTCACCACCTGGTCCCGGAAAGGAGTGGTGGGAACCTTGGACACGTATCCTGGCCCGAATTCTAGGCACGATTTGTTGACCGAAAGTGCGTGCAGGTCCCCTACCCTCTTGATGAAGGCCAGTGCAACCAAGAGTACTGTCTTTATGGACAGGATCTTTAACTCAATGGACTGCAAAGGCTCGAAGGGAGGGCTCTGGAGTGCTCTAAGCACCAGAGCTAAGTCCCAAGAGGGTACCGGGTTTGGACGAGGAGGATTCAGCCTCCTCGCACCCCTGAGGAACCTGACGATTAGGTCGTGCTTCCCTAAGGACTTACCGTCAACTGCGTCGTGATACACGCTATTGCCGCGACATACACTTTAAGGGTGGAGGGAGACAGCCTTCGCTCCAACCCGTCTTGCAGAAAGGAAAGCACGCCTTCAGGGGTCTTCGCGGCGAGAAGAACACCACTCAACGAATAGGTTCCACTTCAATGCATAGAGGCACCTCGTAGAGGGGGCTCTAGCGGAAGCGATGGTGTCTTGTGGTAGACCACCTAGAACCTCCGCGTCCCGTCCTGGGACCAAACATGGAGTTTCCAGAGGTCCGGACGCGAGTGCCATAGTGTGCCCCGTCCCTGAGAAAGTAGGAGCTGGAGCATGCAACGGGAGCGTAGACCACCCTGATGCGTCCGTGCGAACCAGTATGTGCTTGCCCTGTAGCGGCTTTTTGAGGCGGCCCAGAGCAAGACGTACTGCCAGTAACTCCAGGCAATTGATATGCCAATGCAGTTGGGGCCCGTCCACAGACCCGAAACTGCATGCCCGTTGTACGTGGACCCCCAGCCGGTGGATGAGGCATCCGTGAAGACCACAGCATGCCTGGACACCTGTTCTAGGGGCACTCCCACCCGTAGAAACGAAGGGTCCGACCACGGGCTGAAGGTTTGGCGGCTGAGACCCGGTACTTGCCGCTCTGCCATGCCCATCTCGGGACTCGGCCATGAAGCCAGTGCTGAAGCGGTCTCATATGCAGCAATCCGAGCAGCGTTACTGCGGCTGCAGATACCATATGCCCCAGGAGCCTCTGAAAGAACTTCAGTGGGACCGCTGTCCTGCCTTTGAACGTATTCAAGCAGTTCAGCACTGATTGGACTCGCTCCTCTGTGAGGCGCACAGTCCGATTGACCGAATCCAGCTCCATACCGAGATAAGAGATCCTCTGTGTGGGACAGAGTTTGCTCTTCTCTCGGTTGACCCGAAGGCCCAACAGGCTGAGGTGACGGAGCACCAGGTCCCTGTGTTCGCACAACTGTTCTCAAGACTGGGCGAGTATGAGCCAGTCGTCGAGGTAGTTGAGAATCCGAATGCTGCGTTCTCTGAGCGGAACAATGGCTGCCTCCGTGACTTTCGTGAAGACACGAGGCGACAGGGACAGCCCCGAAGTGCAGGACTTTGTACTGATATGCCCTCTCCTCGAACGCAAAGCGTAGGAACGGTCTGTGTCTCGGGAGAATGGAGACATAAAAGTACGCGTCCTTCAGGTCGATCGCTGCGAACCAATCTTGGGGACGGATGCATTCAAAAATGCGTTTCTGCGTCAACATTCTGAACGGGAGCTTGTGCAGGGCCCGATTCAGGACACGCAGGTCCAAGATAGGTCTTAACCCACCTCCACCTCCGGGAAGAAGGGCACCGGGGCGGGCTGCCCCGAGAAACCAATCATCCAGCCGCGAAGGTTCGGGACACGGTGGAGGGTTCCACTCGAGCCCGACCCTCGCGGCGGCCCAGGAAAGCATAGCCGTGAGCTCTGGATCAGGCTCGGGCAACGCTACCACACCCGAAGGGGGCAACGCAGCCGAGTCTTCATCTCCGGAGTCCATTAGCGCGTCCCCTGATGCAGCAATCGACATCATGTCCTCAGCCGGAGCCCCAAAGGTAACGGCTGGTCCCCCATGGGAAGGGCCAGGACGCTCCTTTGGAAGCTCCACCGGCGCAGCGGAGGGGGGAGGGTCCCGAGGGGCTTGGTGTCCCGTCGGGGGTGCCCTCACAGTTACCCTCAGGTCTCCACCAAAGGCATCAGCCAAAGTAGCAGCCCTCTGCTTCGCAACGGGAGGACCACTAGATCGGGGGATGCGCAATGGGACTCCACCCCTTTTGAGGTAATCGAGCCTAGACCGTAGAACAGCGATGGTCATGTTCCCGCAGTGGGAACATGAGTCAGTCACAAAAGCTGCCTCAGCGTGCTGAACGCCCAAACATGTGAGGCAACGATCGTGACCGTCAACTGGGGACAGGAAGCGACTGCATCCAGAAACACACGGTTTGAATGACATCTTGGAGATGCAGGGTCAAACCGCGTTGCTCTTTTAGAAAGGAAAACGCTCTGATAGTGCTGAAGCACACAGGGGAGATGGCCGCGGCTCACAGCAGTTCAGTTGTGCAAGCCTGCTGTGAGCACTCAGAAAACGCCCAGCAGGCTGAGAAACAGCTGTCTCTTCCTGAAGCGATCACCCGCTGAATCGCGCCGTCACACCTGCACCAGGAAGTCAAGCGATCCTCTCCGACTCGTCTTGTCTCGTCACGAACACTCTTCGTTGAAAACCCAGCGTTGAATCAACAGCAGGATTCGGCTCCGAAGTAGAAAGCAAGGATGCGGTATTCCACTTCCGCATTTATACCCGCATAGCGGGCGGAGCGTGGACCGCATGCCAATGGGCATTGGCTTGTTTAGAAACACTCGAAACAGACTGGTCTCTGAAAACAGATCCCAATTTGAACTGAAAGGGAACTGAAAATGATAATGAATTAAAACAAATCTAAAACTAACCATTTTCCAAAGATGCTAATAAAGTACAAATTGTTTTTAAAAACAAATTAAAACTACACTAACCAAAATACTGTGTAAAAACCAGTAAAATTATCCATACCATAATTACCTTGGTGCTCTCACCTGGACTGGTGCTAGTGCAAAAAGTTGTCGACTCTGGCGAAGGAGCAGGAACCAGAGCGCACCCTGGCCATCAGCTGCACGCACTCGGTGGCCTGACCCAGAGCCAGCATGAGAGGAGGCTGTTTGGGCAGATTCTGAGACTCTGAATGACGAAAAAAAATAAAAATAAAATAAATAAATTCACAGATATAAAGCCATTACAACTATTAAATAAGTAGGAATGATCATAACAACTTGGCTATGTTACCGGGCCATTACAAGCTCATTTACCTGCCTCATGTTACTGTGGCCACATTTAAATAACGAGGCCTACATAGGAGCTCATGTTCACATAGTGTATTAATGTATGATCTCAGCCAGCCAAGCAGCTTTACCCAGAATAGCGCTGTTGAGAGCGGAGCAGATCGCCTCTCTTTGCATGGGGTCCAACTGCTGGCCCACGGGGCAGTTCCAGGGGTCCGAGTACGCCAGCAGACTGAATGCATCCTGAACACACGAACATACACACTGGCGAGTGGGCACAAAGAATGTAAGAGTATTGCTACCCACAAGGCTAATCAACTTACCACTTCAAATGTGCAACAAACAAGAGGCAGAGGAGTTGAACAGATTACTTTGTATGCACGCAATATGACTGCAAGTCTAAATAGACCACTTCACCAATATTTAATAAAAAATTCAACAACTGCACAATATCACCATAACAACTTTTTCCAATGTTGTCTGTTCAAACATCCATCTATTTATGACATTCTCAAACCTATCCTCCTTTTTCCCTCCATACCTGCAGCATCTTTTTGTGAGTGGTGTTCTTGCCGTACTGGCGGCAGAGCTGCTCGCTGAGGGCCTGAAGCTCTCTGCCGAACTGGATCATTCTCTCTGTGGCCGCCTGGTTTCCTCCACACAGCTGTCTGGAGCTGCAGCTGTCATCTACAGGAGCAAATAAATTGCAATGACACCCCAGAAAGCAGACAAGTTTGCAACTATAACTGCACAGCGTTTGTAGATATTGTGGTTGAAAAAAAATGCTTCAATATAGTTCTGCTGGGAAATCTTACCCAGTATTGTTTTATTCATTTGAGGCTATGTTTAATAAGCCAGTGGAACTATTGGGAATGTAAATATTTCTTTATAATATAATATAATATAATATAATATAATATAATATAATATAATATAATATAATATAATAATTACAATTTAAAATAACTGTTTTCTATTTGAATATATTTTAAAATGCAATTTAATCCTGTGATGGCAAAGCTGAATTTTTATTATATTCTAATTATATTATATTTCATTATAATATATGATGTAATATAATTTTATTATAATAATTACAATTTAAATAACTGTTTTCTATTTGAATATATTGTAAAATGCAATTTAATTCTGTGATGACAAAGCTGAATTTTTATTATATTCTAATTATAATATATTGTTATGTTATATTATATTTAAATATAATATAATATAATAAAGTCTACCATCTAATAGTGACTAACATTTTTTTAAATCCATCTGAACTATTTTCTCAAACCAAAGCGAAAATGCCTGAAAGCATCCCAAGAAATTAAAAAGAAAACTGCACTGGGTGCTAATAAAAGCTACACACTCTACCAAAACTTCACAATCACAAAGTATTACTTTGTAACCTTGGAGAAAAAAAACATTTAATGGGCTAAATTATAGAGGAGCTGAATTTAGCAGCTCTCAAGGGGGAGAAGGACAGAGCAGAGAAAGAACTAGTCACATCAGAATGAAGAAAAAGATACAAGAAGAATAAAAAACAAAGCATTTTTAAAAAGGCGTTCTCAGGGCCTGTTGAATATGAAAATCCTACATGCGTGTTGTACCTGCTACTCCATTGCCAACACTGCTGTCATCCGCCTGTAGGATTTCCTGGTGTTTGTATGTGCCATTCATAATGCGAGTTGAGCTTTCTGTCACGCCATTGCTGTAATGTTCTGCCTCAATCTCCATCTCACTATCACTGTCAACACACACACACAGACACACACGCACGCGCACGCACGGTCAACAGCGAAGTTGGTCTCTAGCCAATGTAAGTACACAACAAATTTATATGCTTGGCCTCAAACCCACAATCACTAACCCAAACCCCACCACCACACACCTAGTCTCCTGGTTGCTGGTGGCACTGTGTGGCTGGGACTTGGTGGAGTCGGTAGAATTGGACTCGGAGTAATTGACGGAGGAGGGAGAGGAGGATGGAGAGGAGGAGGCGGAGCTTACACCTGTGTATTTGTTGTGGCTCTTATTTTTGTTAGGAGGGGTCACCCCATTACTGCATGTGGGACTGTCTGCTCCTGAGTCACGAGGAGGGAAAGAAACAATGAGAACTATCTTAAGAAACAGCATGAATGAAAGTGCTTTCCTTGAATTAGAAGTTACATAATCCACCCAACTGCAGTACAGGTGAAACGAGTGATTCAATAAACCATCTGTTCCACATCGTTTATGAATGTGCTCTCTTACTCATGATCAGACCCACACAGAATCTTCCCCCACAGAATTCCGAATTTGAACATCTTTTGTACAAAAGTTCCACACATCCCTCAACCCTTGTATTTTGGTTTAACAAATAAACAAAATTCTAACATATTTTAATAAATTAAAACCATACTGCAGAATTATGTAGATTTCCAACCCACATTCAGGACAAAACAATTCAAAAAGTGTGGGCACGGTGAAGACAATTTAGAGGGATAGTTCACCCAAAATGGGTTGATGGGCCCCACTATAAAATACTATGGAAGTCAATGGGGTCTATCTTCTTTTGTGTTCAGCAGAAGAAAGACATTTTTACAGGTTTGGAATAACTGTGTGAGTAAATGATAGAATTTTCATATTTGGGTGAACTATCCCTTTAACAGAAACTTTGTAGATAGAGACTAGATAGAGATGTAAACTTAGGTAATTGTCAATAAATATCTAGGTCACTTATTTGCCGAAGCTGTGGATTTTAGGTAATAATGCTGTAAATGTTCAGTTTCTTGCAGACCAACTGTTCACAAGACCTCAATGTGTTGTCAGAAGCCACGGGTATTCATTTTGTTTCGCCTGTATATGTTTTTATGACTCCCAAAGTGAAAATATCTATTAACTTGCATTATATGAATCACCAAGGACCACGGTTTCAGCTAAAAATATTATTTACTGATCTACTGAAGAAAAAAAAGATATAAGCACCACATCTTGGATGGCCTGAGGGTGGGTAAATTGACCGTTCGCAAAGACCTGCACCCTTTAGTTACTGTTGCTATGTCTGACAAGCCGTCGCAGAGCAAAGAGGATACTGACAACAGGGCAGAGCAGGTTACTTTTAATATAAAATAAAGTCTCAACTCTAAAATGTTGTCATTTTTTTGGCGTTTTGTGGTTCTTTAATGTGTGGTGACAGGTCGCTGTAGTTCCTCAGTTAAAGCTGCTCGTGAACCGATCATCTCTTCCTTCTAGTTAATTTATAGTATCAAATAAACATGAATGAACTTCAGAAGGAATGTTGTTTCAACTGCGGAAAGACGTCTGTACACACCGTTTTTCAAGTTCAAGTCCACCGACGTTAATCTATGAACTCTCTTGACTGCTTTGTCGGACAAAAATGGCGGATTCGGCGGATGGCAGATTATGATTGGTCAAATCGCCTGTCAAATCAAACTCCCGGCGAAGGGTGAATTCACAGCAAATTTTCATTTTTGGGTGCACTATCCCTTTAATGGCCCTAAATGGCTTATATACCCAAGTATAATTTCATATTTTTTCTTTAGATTCTAGGAGGAAACACGGACATTTTTCCATGATTCACCTCAAAAATAGCATTCTAAATATTTTAAGTAACACTGAAAATGTTAGTGTGTGGAGTGTGTTACCTGTGCTGTGCAAGTGAGCGTTGGTAGCTCCGTGCCGGGGGCTCATGTTGGGGGAGCCGGGATAGCTGTCCTGTGATTTAGGAGAGCGGACACTAAAGCACCGTACCTCACTATCTGTACCATTCACCATCTCCACAAACTGCCGACACCTGAGAGAGGGCAACAAAAAAAAAATCACTGTAACACAAGCAAGATCTCACACACAAATACACAGTCACTTCAGACCTGCCAATCAATTCAAATGTCTGTCAACCAGGTTTCTCTTATCCATTATGCCTACTGACTGACACTGTCAGCTCAGCAATCCATTAAATTGTCTGCTTGTCATTCAACTGTTAATCAATCACAGGGAAAGAGAGAGCAGTCAGCTCTCACGGCTTCCTTCCCACACATCCTGGCACTATTCCCACAGCAGCATCTGACATCTGATGACATCCAACAGCGCAATTATGCACCTCCATGTAAGGCTTTATATAAAAAGTTTCATCATGTCAAAACAAAATTCCAGCCAAGAAAAAGTAATCGCGATGGTTTCCAAAGAAAAGTGTGACATCACACAGAGGCAGGGTATGGCCCATAAATACCAGTAACATGTTGACAAAAGGTTTATTGATATGTAGCGCTTACATTGATTGTCTGAATGCAGTTTAGCTTGTGAATTAAAGAGCAGGGATATCATGTTTCCAATTAATTTAAAGCCTAAGACCAGAAGTCTAACATAATCTATACAGAATTCACATTAAGCATAAAAAAACTTTATGTCTTATAAAAATCTTTTTATTTTATTTCATTTTGTTCAATAAAACAAAGAACATAGTTGCCAGAAATCACTAAATACAAAGGATAATTCATAATAATGCTTGACTATTTTGTCCAATAAAAGAGATTTTGAACATACACCACTGTACTGAATTCTCTTAAGCTCATAAAGGCTGCATTTATTTAATCAAAAACACAGTAAAAACAGCAATATTGTAAAATATTACAATGTAAAATAAATATTTTCTTTTTGAATTTATTTTAAAATGTGATTTATTCCTGTGATGGCAAAGCTGAATTTTCAGCATCATTCCTCCAGTCTTCAGTGTCACATGATCCTTCAGAAATCATTCTGATATGCTGATTTGCTGCTCAAGAAACATTTTTATTATCAATGTTGAAAACAGTTGTGCTGCTTAATATTTTTGTGGAAACCTTGATACATTCTTTTTTTAGATTTTTTGATCATTAGAAAGTAAAAAAAAAAAAAAAAATGGTTAGTTCATGTTAACTAATGCATTAACTAATGTTAACGTGAATAGATGCATTAATATATGTGTGAGTTCAGATTAATGCTGAACAGAGGTGTTAGTTCATGTTAACTAATGCATTAACTAATGTTAACTAATACAAACTTATTGTGAAGTGTTAGCGTTTTTTGTAACATTATAAATGTCTTTACTGCATCTTTGTACACTAATAGAATATCTAATAGAAAACTTAGTTTTACTTAAATAAAAAAATTATTATGAAGTTGTTAATTGATGGTATTTACTTTTGTTGAAGACGTCAGCCTGCTATTATTTCAATTTAGTTTTAAAATAATTGTTTAACAGCTGAATTTGTGGTGATAACTACATTACCCATGATGCTGTAAAAAGAAAAGGAAATTCAACAATTAGTGTCGAAACAAGCAAAACGTGTGAAAAGATCTTGTTTGCTCTGCCCACTCCCATGAAGCACCACAAATGATGTAATCGAGTCGGTTTCCCTACGCTCTAAAAATACTTGCCTTTATAGGAAGGTCTTGTATTTTTGTCTGATTTTCAAAAACCTTTTTGCTTCAAATCAAAGTTCATAATGTTATGATTCACCTTGTAGCTGGTTGGCTTTATTCATGGCTTAAAAACGCTTTAACAAAGACTTTTTTTTTTTTTAAAAACCCTATGGGAGAAATGAATAGAAAAGATACTTCCGGAACCAACACCACTGTAAAAAGTCTCTTTTGTCTTTGCCAGACAAAACCAAAACTAACAATTTTCCTCCATTTACTCTGACTAACTTTTGTCAAAGTAGAGAAGCAAGCCTTTCCATTTCTTTAACTTCAGCTCTTATTTGCAACCACTGATTTTTGTAGGTGGATCTTTAATTTGCACGTAGTTTAAAAGACATTATTTCCCTTAAAAACCTCTCAGAGACATAAATATTCAGAAATATAGGCTGTGTAATGTATTATAAAAAACATCCACAATTCAACAGAGTAGCTGACAGATGACTTGTAAGCGTTACTAAAAAGAAAAAGTTAAAAGGCGGCTAATTTTCAACCTTATGCAACAGTATGACTAATCATATCAGAAGCAGCTCAGACCAAAGCAACCATGACCCTCTTTTCACCCTGAGTGTGTTTTTGCAATGAAGAGCCTCATTCGTCAGAATGACCATAGGGCACTATAAAAACCTTCATTCTGTATAACGTGGAGTAAAAGATTGCCCTAATCACAGGCTACTTGTTTTCTGAATACACTTGCATTATGAAATCCAGACCAGAAAGCTGTGGATGTTCATATGCTACTGAACTCTACTGACCCCCAGAGCAGAAAACACATTTTTCACCTTGCTTCAGGTTTTCAGCATTTCCTTTCACACAAAGTTGCGCACACATAGTTCTGTGTAGTCTGGTAGACATACTCACTTCAACATGAAGAGTAAATTTGGGTTGTGTTCTAGGAGTCCGGGGTACAACTGCTGTGTTGCGTCAATGGCTTCTCCAACACGTCCTGCCAATACCAGTTTCTGTATTCCTGTAAGCACAAAGAAGCAAATGAGATGAAGAAATTACAGGTGCATTTTGCTCTTGTTTTTGTTAAAATGGTCATATCATACATTTTTTTAATCACATGATCGCTCTCCCTGATGTACACTTAGAATGTTTTGACCATTCATAATTTAGTTTTATTATAATTGTTCCTTTTATTTGACCTTTTAAACAAGTGTTTTATTACTGCTGTGCCTTTAAGACTTCTATGTAATTGCCCTCCTGACATGTGAAAGGATAAATGGTGCTTGCACACAAGCTGAGGGTGTGCTGTCAGGGGTTTTGCTGCCAATATAGTTTTTAAATGCTCCTTTTATCTATAACAGCCTCTTTGCAAAGCCTGAATTACATTGTGCACTGTTTTGCGACCCTGTCACAATGAAATATGTGGCTCAAATCCTTTAAAAAAATAAACAGCCATTCATATCTAACATTGGGATCTTTCAGTAGGATATGCAGAGCCGTAGGTGCTACACACATCAGGAAAAGCACAAGGTTTGGAGAACTGTATACACGTTTTTTGTTCTAATTTTGTTTAGGAATTATAGCATCAATCCTACTTGTTTCAATTATGATTTTAATCCAATGGTTTCTGAATGGAGTCATTTTTGCAGCATATATTTTTCAGATTCAAATGACACTCCCATGCAAAATTATACATGACATTTAATGCATCTCATGGCTTATACTGAAAGTCTGCTTTCAACAAGATTGATCAAATTATTGAATTGTTGGCAGTGTGACAATCAATTATGGTAACATTAAATATTCAGTGTTGATTAAAGCTTAAATCAAAGGAACTTTTCTATAATTTTACACTGAGAAATTGATAAAATATTCATAGCCCAGTGTACAAAAAAAGTGGTTTTGCTTAATCAGTAAAATGTTAAGTTCCTCATAATAGTAATATTTTCCTACCCAAATCACAAATGACATGGGAAGATCTGTTTAACTCATTACCAGCGTTACAAATACATTCATTCTGCCACATCAAATCATAAATATCCATTTATTTTTAGCTTAACTAGGTGACTTTGATGGAGTACTCACTCTGTCTGTTTTTATTGAGGTTTGGTCCTCTTGGATCATGGTCTCTGTGGTTCTGGCAAAGGCCATTGCTGTGGCACAATACCCATGATGCACCAGGTAGCTGGAAACCATACTGCAGATATAAACATAAAAAGGTTCATGTGGGAAACATAATGAATTACGAATTAGCCACATAACAAGGCTGATTAGCAGCATAATATGCATTACAAACTACAGTGAACAGAAATAGATGTTTTTATCAATATTGTGACTGCTGAATTTATTTTCAGATGACTGGCTGCTCACTTCTGCAGAACCGCCTGCCAGTCTCCCAGTCTTTCTCCGATGGGGAAGCGGGCGATCATGCTGTGGATCTTGGCTCTCCATTCGCTCATGTAGTCCTCAATGTCAAACACAAAAGGCTGTTGGCCAAAATTAGCATCTACTATCTCCCCTGGAGTTTGCAGCCCTACTGTGGGGTACAGGTTAGGCTGAAATGACAGACAGAAAAGGAGAAAGATAAAAAGAGAGAGCTGAGAGACTGCTTAGAAGGTCTTCACGTTCTCCGTTAGTAATTCTCAGAGCAAGGAATCCTTCAGTCACACCTTAACTGGCAAGGGCTCAAATGAAGCTTCATGCCGAAGCATAAATCCTCATCTGAGCTCATGACTAGCCTACACCACGCTATCAATCTACTGTTACAGGGCCTCATTTAGCAGACGCAGAGCGACTTGAGAAATGAGGAATGCTACAATACATGCGATTCATTCTAAGAGAGTAACATGTTGGGCACAAAAGTATAAGCTAGGACAGAGATGCAGGCATGATGGAAGACTCGATGTAGAAAGTAAAAAATATCATGATGAGGAGACAATATAGGCGTAAAGTTACATCCACAGCCCTGTTCCACACAAACATACTATGTACTATAGCAATTACAATAATTGGGTTATAACTAGGTACTAACCCTGAACCGACCCCTAAACCTAACCTTAACCCATGTAGTTGCTTTATATTACCAGTACTTTCTTGGGTAGGTACACTGTAAATACACATACTGTAAAATAAAGTGTAACCCAAAATTCTGAGGCAAATTTTAATACACACATTTTCAAGTAAACTTTATTTCCATTCATACATTTTCATGCATGATGAGGAGACTATATCTTTTATTTCAGTTTTAGCAATTTCCAGACATCAGCTTCAAACTTATTTCAGTTAGTTGCCAAGACAAAACATCTGATATTTATATTATTTAAATTACTGATTTTTTTTTTTTTTTTTTTAAATGTTAATTTCAGATTAAACCGTTTGAGAGAGTGGTCTGTGTGCTTTACTTACTGGCAGATCTGTGAAAGCCACACCTGGAGGAACACAAAAAATATCAGAACTGCTCAGTATTGTGGATTCAGAGATTACATATAAAGGATATTGAAAACTTCAGCCGATAAATTGATTTCTAATGATTCAAGCATTAATATGATTTATGCTTAAATCATTTTCCATTAAACTATTACCTAAACTGTGCCCGTTCTTGGTGTAAAAGCATGTGTTATTGATGAGGTTCACGCAGCAGCCAATGACGTCACCCGTTGTGAAGGTCGGGCCATACGGTTGGCCAGTCCCTGAGGAACAAAAGGAGTGTCCATCGTCCCCATGATATCCATAGGAGTGCTTGTCCCAACCTAAGGTGAGAGAGAGAAATTCAGTAATTAAATTCGGCAGCACTTGGATTCAAAAACTGCATGTTTCGATGCTTGGGGGGGGATCTGCAGAATCCTGTAAAGTAAATTGAAACAAAAAAAAAGACTTCTATTGGAAGACAGAAGCATTCTCAGACCAAAATATGTAAAAATCAAAGATGCATGGTATATGTATAAAATTTCCCAAATGCGTTGCACCCATGTAGAAATCTTCTGAGTTAGGAGGGCACAGATTTTGCGTGTGATAATAAGGAATCTTGTTTCTGCCTCTGTACCGACATTCACAGGATGAGTCGAAGTCAGTCTTAAGCCTACAGCGTTTGATATGCCATCTGGTCTACAACATCATAAAATACTGCTTCTTACATAAATTATGAGCACCATTCTCATAATTGTGCTGAAAATAATGTGGTGGGACAAAATTATAAGGGTGCGTCAATAAAAAAAATTGTGGTCAATTAAATGTGTAATATTATTGTAATTATTCTTCTCACTGTAAAAATAAAATACAAGTTTATGTCAGTAATTGCATATTCATAACTGTGACCACAAAGTCTTTTTACTAGCGCTGTCAAATCGATGAATTGCATCTAAAATAAAAAATTCATGTTTACATAATATATGTGTGTGCACTGCATATAATTATTATGCATATATAATTACATGCTCATTCATGTATGTATATATGTATGTGTATCACCAGTGCCTGCCTGCCTGCCTGCATATATGTATATATATATATATATATATATATATATATATATATATATATATATATATATATATATATATATATATATATATATATATATATATATATATATATATTCAAAATATTTGCATATCTATACTGTATATATATTTATACATTTATATATCATATTATATATACACATTTATTATATATATAAATAAATAACTTTTTCCTCAAATATATACATGCATGTGTGTGTATATGTATGCACATAATAATTATACACAGTACACACACACACACACACACATTATGTAAACAAGCTTTTAATTTGGATGAGATTAATTGAGATTAATCGATTTGATAAAAATACTACATTTGACATTAAACTACTTTTTACAAAAATATACATGGCTCTCAGTGATTGCTAGTGTGTAGATTCAATTAAAAATTCACATATTACATAATTAAAAATATTACATAAGCGAATAATCATCAATGCCTGTTTGTCATGTATAATGCACCACTGAAATGTGGTATGGCACAACAAGCTAAAATTTTATTAGACAATGTGAAGAGGAGTGGTAATTTCCCAGTCTTATTCATAATTCAGCTATAAACCACATAGCCACAGTCTGTTTTCAGTTTTTTAACAAGGGTGAAATAGACAAGACGACAAAAAAGACAAGTATAGTCTGTCTGTTCATTTATGTTATTGTATGTGCCTGTATTATTTGAAAATCTATTTTAAAAAAGACGTGTAGTTCTGTACAGTCCTAACAGACAAATATTTGCATTTGTGGAGTGATCTGGATCTGCGATTTCGCATTAATGCTAGTGTACAATTTACTTGTATTTATGTACTCATTTCCCATTTGATGAAACTATCATGTTGGTTAAATTAAGTCCAAGGGCCTTTTATTGCCTATTATGTGAAACGTAGACTGTTAGGTGGGCTCATATATATCCGGGACTGGGTCGCGGGGGCAACAGTCTAAGCAGAGACGCCCAGACTTCCCTCTCCCTAGCCACTTCCTCCAGCTCTTCCGAGGGAACCCCGAGGCGTTCCCAGGCCAGCCGGGAGACCCATATATTATATATATATATATGATCTGCTGCTAACATCGTTGTGCCAGATACCACAGCACACCTTCAGGGGTCTAGTGGAGTCTAATGGACTCCATGCTTCGATGGGTCAGGGCTGTTTTGGCAGCAAAAGTCAGGGTGTCCATGCTGACCCCTGTCCACCTCCGAAAGTGCCAACAGTGGGCACGTGAGCATCAGAACTGGACCACGGAGCAATGGAAGAAGGTGGCCTGGTCTGATGAATCACATTTTCTTTTACATCATGTGGATGGCCAGGTGTGTCACTTACCTGGGGAACACATGGCACCAGGATGCACTATGGGAAGAAGGCAAGCCGACGGAGGCAGTGTGATGCTTTGGACAATGTTCTGCTGGGAAACCTTGGGTCCTGCCATCCATGTGGATGTTACTTTGACACGTACCACCTACCCAAGCATTGTTGCAGACCATGTACACCCTTTCATGGAAACGGTATTCCCTGGTGGCTGTGGCCTCTTTCAGCAGGATAATGAGCCCTGCCACAAAGATATATACACATATATACACATATATACACACATATATATATATATATATATTATACACACAGATATTATACAGCAGATCCTCCTGCCTCTGAGGAACTCTCTGTACGTCCTTGGGCCCAAGCAAAAAATGCACTTATTGCCTCCCGCCCGACGATGTTATCTTCCCAGCTGTTCTGAAAAACTGGATTTAGCCCAGTTAGGATTTTTTTATAACAACATGACAAAATTGTCCTTTAAAGGCTTCGTCCACCCTGAAGCTTGTTCAGGGGGCAGCTGGACAAGCCTGTGTGTAAATTTTACAAGACCATTTGAACAATTCAGTAAGCTTCACACTGCCTCAAACCACCAAGAAGAGGAGTCCGTCTACCTCACTGACTGGGCTGAAGTGACTCAAAACTTGTATGCGTGTTGGCAGACCATTATGATTAGTACATGATAAAAATGGTATTGCGTAAGCAATTATATTTATAGTCACTACGTGAAAGAGTAAACAAGTGCATTCTGTGAATGACAGACTAAACAGATGCAAAAAGAATGAAAAAATGAGGAAGTAAGGCAGTGTTGGCTTGTTGTGTGGCATTAGATTAATCTGCAGAGCAGTGCAGGCTGGGATATTAACTCCTAAAGCAGAGCTCAGTGTTCCCTTCATGCTAATGAAATGGGCAGAACTCCAGTATGGGATCAGAGACACGGAGGTCAGCGGGGCCTGTAAAACCATTACACTCAAACTGCACACATACCAACACACGAAAACATACAATGCACCATACATTCTCATAAGAACCCACACACTTTAATTGATTTAAGTGTTTTGGAATCATGGGATGTCTAGTTATTTGCAAAAAGCAAATGAACTAAACCGAAGAAAAAAAAAAAGATAGATATTAGATAGAAGTGAGCATAAAAGATATTAGAAGACATACATGTACACACAGATTAATATAATTTACCAACATAAACTCTAGCACTAATTCAGGGACCTAAACTGAACTTATATTACAGCAGCCAAACTAAGGTCAAGGAAGCACCTACAACTAGAGAAAGAATATCCTGCTGTTGGCTGTAGGCTCCAAACTAACTAGAAAACACATTGGCCACCCTACATGCGTTTGTCTATATTTCCACTATATTCCAAAGCGCTCTGACAAAGAGTGGTTTAAGCAGAGAGCACAGGGGTCAATGAACACACAATTTGTAGTCAGCACGCACATGCCGAATTGGCTAGATTGCTCCAAAGCATTTCAAAAGGCATCAGGCACAGTGGAGAGGCTAACAAGCAATTGACAAAGTCTCTTGATTGGTCAGAAGGCTCACAGGAGGGTGACATGAACCCAACTGTGCCCAAAACTTTCTACAGGCCTTTCTTTTATTCCGCTGCTGTGTGAATGGATGCTCTGTCAGAATGAAATGTTTTTCTGGTTAATTTTAGCCTTTAACTACGAATAATTATGACAAGGCTTTGTGATCTCAGAACATTCTGTATGCCAGGTAAAATCCATTGAGGAAAACCAATAATGAGATCTAGGTCTCCTCTCCTTCCTATCCTTCTCTTTGAGGACTCGAGAGAAAAAAAAAAAAAAAACACACATCACAAAGTTATTTCCTGAGACTGAGGAGCACAGAATAAAAATCCTGGATGTCGCTGCATTTGCAAGGTCATTCTCACAGCTGATGTTTTTCAGGACATGCTGAGGCCTGTTCATGGCCTGAATTACAGCCTGACTGTGATAGAAGGATATTAAAAAGTGTACGATGAAGGAAAAGTAGAAGAGAAATGATCTTAAGCAACAAGACCGTATTCAGAAGTGATTCGTAATGTCAGCTCTGGCCTGTTCATGAACAGATTCATCAGTGTACGCTACTGCAAAAAAACATGTTTTCATAATCTTCATCAAAATGTAATAAGGTCTCTTTTAATCTTCTCTTCCTCATAAACAACTTTCCTTTTTGGCTCTACGAATCCCTCCCTTCCAATTGCATGGTCCATTCTGGTATGTAACACCCACTTTTCACAATCCAATCATTTTCGATGGATGAAATCAAGTCCCTCCTTACTGCCAGAACTAAAAATAGGTTATGAAAATTTTTCTAAAATACAAAAAGTAACTTTTTTGCAGGCTACAGAAATGGACTGACTCACCCGTTCTTCAGTCACCTACAGTTCACCATGACCCATGGTGAGCACATCATCCCTTTAATGCACATACAAGCACAAACACACACTAACTCACCAGGCAGTCTGTTCATGTTGACCCCCTGGGCAGACAGTCCAATTCCCATGTACCTGTAAACACCAATAAGAGAGGACAAATGTTAGCTACTAAAAATAAGGACACTGATAATCTCTGAAACTGTATTTAAACCATATATTATGCTCCTGATAAAATTACTAGTCAACTGGGTTTAGTGACAGTTTATTTTAATGGTCTAAAATTAAAGGGATAGTTTACCCAAAAATGAAAATTGTGTCATTAATTACTCATCCTCATGTCATTCCAAACCTGTAAGACTTTCAGAACTTTAATATTCAGACCACAAATTAAGATTCTTTTTGATGAAATCTGAGAGCTTTCTGTCCCTCCATAGACAGCTATGTAAATACTACTTTGATGCTTCAAAAAGCTTCAAATCTTAAGAGATTGTAAAACTAATTCAAATGAATTGCGCGGTTTAGTCCAGATTTTCTGAAGAGACTCGATCACATTTTATGATGAACAGATTTAAAGGGGTCATGAACTGAGAAATAAAATTTTCCTTGAGCTTTTGACATATAAGAGGTTGTCATACTATAAAGGATATCCTGTAAGTTTCAGAACTGAAAACTTCATTGTTAGTCCAAAAACAGCTTTTATTGAAACCAAGCCCAGAGAAAGACTTGTTGTGGAATGTGCCAATCGATAGGTGAAAGACCGCCTCTGCAGAAGAAAATCAAAGCCTACTTCATCATTGCAACTTTGGCCTCGCCCACTGGTGTGGTAGTGAGATGACGAGGAGAGAAGAGCAATACACAGGATCATTGGACTAAAAATAACATTACCTTCCAAAGAATCCCAATGTTGGGAATGTGGTTATTTATTTTCAACAAATGTGAATGTCTCAGTTGAGTATTATTTATTGGTATTGGGTACATTTCACTGTGGATTGTTTGGTAAATCAGTCGCAATTTCAGTGCAGGCTTTGCAAATGTACTTTTACGATATAGACTCAACAGTAATGCGACAACATGTAAATAAATGTGTTCATTCTAGTACCTGATCTCTTTACAATCGCTGGAGCTGTCAATCAAACAGCACGAGTTTATTAGGGAATGAGTTCTGGACTCTTGCCAAAACTCCCGATGTAATCAACAAATCTCTTATTTACATTGTGTTTGCACTGTTAGTTATGATGAAAGCATCCGTGAGAGTGCAGAAATCGAATTGCAATGACGAGATCACTGCATTCATGTGCTCAACATGTCTGTGATCGGCTACAATGCGTCACTGCAATAGCCTAGAAATCTAGACGCACCCTAGTGGCAGCAAATCTAATTTGCCGCGAATGTAGTCTAGCAACTCTCGGTAGACCTGTGAGCTGGAAAAACCAAACTCTGGTCAGGCCAATCACATCGTGTATAGAGTCGGTGGGCGGGCTTAACATAATGACGGCAGAGTTGCCGAGGTTCCGCGTGCTACTTAAAAACAAAGAAGCTGGCGAACAGCGGTCTTTGGCCGCGACTCTGGGAGATGACTTGTTAAACTTTTCTTTGAGAAAAGAATGGCACTGAAGTCATTCTTAAGAAAGGAAGATGTGTTCGAAGTTTTGCCGGCCGGATACGGCGAAAGTTTAATCTATCAACTAGCTCGGTTTCACCTTCTTCGTTGCTCTGGTCGACTGTAGCGCTGTCCTATTGCATGCAGAGGGAATTTAAAAGACAACCATTTATCCCGCCTCTCGGATTGAGCCCTGCCAATGGTGAGTTCCCAGACCCAACATCTTGATGTGGGTCTGGCTTGTCAGGCTATCACTGCAACCTTTCATGCCACAATCTAAATATAATGCCATATATCTAAATATTATGCTATAATCAACACTCTTCACAATTAGTTAACTTTGCAACATGTAATCGTAAAAATGTGCTAAAAGTTTTTGAGAGAGTTCCACATGTAATACTTAGCTATTTCATATGCAAAGATGTTAGCCAATCACAGCAGTGGGCGTTTACACTAAAGTCTCACAGCAGAAACAGCCCTCAAATCAGAGGGCTAAAATCAGGGTAAGAAAGATGCCTTTTATTTCTAAATTATGACATTTTTTGATGTGAAAATCATTAACTTTATAAGTGCATCCCAGGAAACATTATAAAACAAAGCAGTTCATGACCCCATTCAGATTTAAACATTGATCAGCGAACATAAACAGAAGCTCAACCGAACCTGATTGACATGTGAGAACAAACCTCTTTCAGAAATTCAAACGTGCTGCTTAACACACGAGAATGAACCTCATTGGTTCTTGTGGAAGATCAAACGTGATGCATAACATGAGAATGAACCTCATTGGTTCTTGCATGTCAAGTGAACATGCTTGAGCTTCCATTTATCACAACTGATATGTGCATTGATTAATGTTTATATGTGAATAAAAAACTAAATTCAATATGTTCATCATATAAAGTGATCGAGTCTCTTCAGAAAATTCGGACTAAACCGCTCAATTTCATATGGATTTGTTTTATGATCTCTTTATGAACTTTTTGAAGTGCCAAAGTGGTAGTTGTGTAGCTGTCAATGAGGGACAGAAAGCTCTCAGATTTCATGAAAAATATGTTCATTTGTGTTCCAAAGATGAACGCAAGTCTTGCAGGTTTGGAACGACATGAGGGTGGAGTGATGACAGAATTTTAATTTTTGAGTGAACTATCAAGGTCATAAATGATTTACCCTGCATAAATAAATGAGATACAATAAAATAGAATTGGCATTTATGCATTTGGTAGATGCTTTTATATAAAGCGATTTACATTGCATTTAAGGAATACAATTGACAGCGTAAAAGGTATGGCTACATTGGTAACATTTCAGTGAATTTTTGGTGGCAAAAAAGGTCCATTGTCTATTGTCAATAGTGTAGCTATGTATAAAGCACAGCTCACACAGAAGTCACTTTCGAACCAAAAATCTTTCTGTTGGTCAGCTTGAACCTGTTGCAAATTGACTGGATTTCTTTCATGAAAATTATAGCTGAATCACAGTAAATGTGACCGTACCTTAAAAATAAAACACAAAAAGAAAGTATTTAAATGCTACTGAATAATAAAATAATATTACAAACAATATAATGAAATTGATGGTGATTAAACTGAAGATAAGCCCCTGTGTTCAAGTGCTTTGAGACACATTTTAAACGTGCTAAGTGAGTCTGAGAGAGAGTTCTACAGTGACTAAAGAATGACTCAACACTTTTTAGGCACAACCTGTAAGTTGCAGTTAGATGACCTAGTAGAACAGGAGCAGTCCTGCTGGAATATATTTAGTAATCACATTGTAAAGTGGTCACAGAAAAGGGTCCCACCCTTTCCTATTTATTTTTGGACAATGATATCCTCAAACCGAAGGCATGACAAACACCAACTACTGACTCAAGCATGACACAGGGTCAAAGTTTCAGAGCAATTATCATTCTGAGACTGTGAAAATGCCAGTGTTGGGCAAGTTACTGAAAATTAGTAATTAGTTACAGTTACTAGTTACTTGCTTTAAAAGTAATTGAATTACCAATTACTGTATGTCAAAACTAATTAGTTACTAGGGAAAGTAACTTTTAAGTTACTTTTATGTCTGCTTTTTAAATGTAATTATGAACAGTACTGAACAGTCAAACACAAGAAACACAATTTTTAGCCCTATTTATTGTAATCAGCAGGGCAACAGGCCTTCAAATCAAGCAGTAGTGCGGTGTTTAGTGTCCACCAGCAGCAGCGAACGTTCCTTTGGCGCAGCTGGGAGATTATGGCCTCTTTACACCTGGTCACTTCATTCATTTTCTCTGATCAGATATCTATCCGATTGTGAAAAGACCAGAAGTATCTGGTTGTTTAAACCACATATGTAACTTTTAGTCCTGGCAAATTGTTAAAAAAAAATAAACATGTGAGAGCTTGTTATAGGTTATATATGACATGTTGTAATCAGATATGATGGCGCTAATGTAACACGCATCGCCGCAAATGAGTAAAGCCGGGTACACACTGTGCGATTTATAATAGTCCTTTTACGATTGTTTCTTGTCAGACTGTACGAACATGACCCCCGCTGTAAGCCATGTCACAATGTAAGATCCAAGTTGTCATTAATAGACTGTACAATAGTTGAGGCGCACTAAAACGGACACGCGCAAGAAAAGTCGTCCGGTGTTTTATATCATCAATGAATGACGCATTCAGTGACAGTGAGCTGCATTACACACGGGATTGAGATGGTGGCTACAAAGAAATCTCTAGCCCTCATTTTGGTCATAGTTCGTCTTGAAAAACGGTTGTCGTAAGAGAAGTCACACTGCACGCCAAATCTTCTGACACTGCCAGAATTTCGTCTGAGGTAAAATTTGATCACAGCGGTCATTAATCGGCTGCCGGTGAACATGTCAAACTAACGATCAAAGACTTCAGATTTTAGCCTAGGATCAGAGGAATCTTTCAGGTTTTGGACTAAGTAGTGCCTATACGATCAGCCTTACCTCAACTAATCAAAAATGCCTTTTTACTGTGGTGGTGATTAGGCTAAACGTGTGATGCTTGAAGTGTTTGATATCTATGGATTTTATTACAGGCAAGACAAGTCAAGTGTTGATTTGAGAGGCTAAAGCGTTGGGTTAACTCACTGTCGGCCGCTGGCTGCTTGGTCAACACTTTAAAAAAATAAAAACTTAAACAAAAAAATGTTCCAAACATTTTTCTAAATTAACTTAATAAAGAGACAAAAAAAATATAACTACTTTGACATAAAAAACTATTTTAATGGCTGCAACAGTGTGTAATAGGGAGGATTATAAAATAAAATAAAAAACACAGACCGGCTAGGGCCAAGATTTGAGCTTCTTGTCTGCAAGCATTCATTTTTCACAAAAGAGAGTAACGCGAGTAACTAACTCATTTAAATTTCAGTAACTGTAATTGTGTTACTTGATTAAAAAAATATTTTGTTACATGCAAACTAAATATTTTACCGCTAAAAGTAGTGGAATTACAGTAACGCTGTTACTCCCAACACTGGAAAACGCCTTTTCATTCATTTCAGAATATTTTAGTGTTTGGTTGGTGATTTTGCTTTAATGAGCAACCATAAGTTTGTGTAAAACCTGATGATCACGTTCTTCATAATGATTTGAAAATGATCTAAAGTGTCTTGTGCTTGAAATAAAACGTCTGTAGTCACATGATCAGTGCCACACATTTACAAGGCGATCTAGAAATAGTGCTGAATATTAAATATTACTTAATCATTTTACCTTATCATTGACTTTGTTTTAATTAGTTCAAAGTCCTAGGATTTTCACTGTGCTTTTAGACTTTTGAACCCCACTATATGTGAAACAGATTTGATACCTCTTGTCTTCTAATGCTTATTGTGATGCATCTTTTTTTTTTTTTTTTTTTTTTATTATAGACAAATCTCAGTAAATCACTGTATACAAATGCCTGCAACCAGAAGCTATTTGCACTTACCCATCTCTTCCTTTGCTTACGATCTTCACCTCAAAGTAGTAGATGCCACAAGCAGCGGGGATGGGGTGGGTGGCCCGAACAGACGCTGCATCCTTGTGGTTTTTTCCGTGGCCTAAAGCAAGACGGAAACATTGAGGGAAATGAGTCACTGACCAAACACAGCCTCTGGTAAAGATGACTGTCCACATAAATAACACCAAAGTTCAGAGAAGTTTTTAAGAGCATGTATAGCTTTCAACAGACTCTCTCCAATTGTTTTTATACAAACAGCCCATAAGAGAAACATCCAATAGGGACCCTTCCAGCTGTCATTTTCACAGTTCTCCAGACAATCAATGTAAAAGATTCTTTCTTCTGTGGAACATTAAAAAAACATATTTTGAGAATTTCAGTGTTTTTTTGTCCATACAACAGAAGTCAATGGTCACCAAAACTGTTTGGTTACCAACATGAATAAAATATCTTCTTTTGTGGTTCACAGAGGAAAGAAATAATGCAAATTTTCATGGTGGATCTAATATAGGCACAATATGCACTTAAGGTATTTAAATAAACCATAGTAGGGGCCCTAAATGGGTTTGTCCGTGGGTTCCATGTCGTCCTATCTGAATTAGATATTGGTTCTAATTCATATAGGGCCAACATGGAGCCAAATATGGGGCTACTGAGTCTAATTTAGATAGGGCCAACACTGAACCCGTGGGCCCATAACTCAATCCCATATTGTGCCTACATTGGCCCCACCATGAAATGTTGGCTGGGGAATGACATGAGGGTGAGAAAATGACAGAATTGTTTGGGTGCTAATTATTTTCAAATGTTAAAATACTCTCCAATCTCAATTTGATGTGCAGAGACATCTATAATTAAGCTGAGGTTGTATTCCCAAAGAGTGCAAACAGTGTAGAAATAAAACATTGCTTTGTCAGTGGTCCAACATGCAAACTTTTGGCTCAACCAATGGCACGAGTTTGTGGTGGGACTACCTGTTTGTGAGCACAGTGTTTGTGGAGAGTGTTTGGAAAACCTGTTTAGAAGGAATAATTCTTTCTCTTTGGTGCTGTTAGTGTTCCAGAAATTATACAAATGCACTAGAGCTGCATGATTAATCGTTAAAAGATCACAATCTCGATTCAAACACCCACTTGATCTCATTCCTAATTGACAATAATTTGACCGTCTATTAAACCTTTGACAAAGAGAGCAGTTGTCATTTAGGCCTATAGATATGAAATGGATTCACTCCGTTGACGTGTCATTATTTATGTCTTAAAATAATTACGATTATCACAGTAGTACTGGATAAAAGTTTTTAAACACTGATGTCTACGGAAGTCACCTTTTAAAAGTAACTTGATTCTTTAAATAAAGATTGTATCAATTACATTGTTACACCAGTAGGTGGCGACAAGTGACTTAGAAAATGTGCTTGTTCTCAATCAAGAGATTTGTTCAAAGCACTGATTCATCGAGTAATGAAACAAGTGAAGTATTAATGAGTGAGTCATGGAATCATTCAAGAGATCTGTTCAAAGCACGGATTCATCCAGCAATAAAACAAGTGAAGTATTTACGAGTGAGTCATTGAATCATTCAAGAGATTTGTTCAAAGCACTGATTTATCCAGTAATGAAACAAGTGAAGGCTTTAGGTTTGTTCGACTTGATACAGCGATGCACAGACCGATCGGCGGCTGACTTGAAGCAGTGCATGCCGGTTAGAAATTTTTTTTCCGACTTGAGACAGCGCTGACGCCACGTGACAGTGACGTATGGCATCAAAGTACCGCGAGAGCGATTCGAGAGCAGCTGGCTAATACAGCCGGTGTAGCTTCTCCAGAGCGGATGCACAAGCTCTGATGATGACACAGCTGTTCCACGATTGGCCGGATTCACCGCATGACAGCGATCATGTGTGTTTCGTGTTTATTCTAAAACCTTCAGTTCTACTAATGCTCACAAATCAGTTTTTTATAAAGGTAAAACCTCTTTTAATGAGCGATGTTATATAGTCATGTTTATCAAAATAAAACTGATAAAAAACGTAGACCCCACTTCATTGATAGTGTAGGCTTATATGTTGAACTTTATTCTTGTACGAACAGATGCTGTATTAAGCAGTGCATAAATGAAAACGTCTCTGAGACATCTGTGTATTTGACAAATATTGCATTTATTTCACTTCATCTGTGATAAAGTATGCAAACACAGCGCGAGCATCACTACGGGAAAATGAAAGCGTCCGACTTCACGTCTCCATTTGCAGCTCCCCCCCGCCTGCACACGGCTACTCTCGCCGATCGGTTACATCCAGCCACAGCCGATGTCGAACACACCTTTTAAGAGTGAGTCATTGAATCATTCAAGAGATTTGTTCAAAGCACTGATTCATCCAGCAATGAAACAAGTATTTACGAGTGAGTCATTGAATCATTCAAGAGATTTGTTCAAAGCACTTATTCATCCAGTAATGAAACAAGTGAAGTCTTTACAAGCGAGTCATTGAATCATTAATTCAAAACGTTTTTTTTTAATTAATTAAACATTTTAAATAGACTGCAACAATTAACATTATGATGCCATGTTATTTTGTTTAGTTGTCTGTTCAGTATCGTGATCTCTATTTAAAACAAAAAATTGAGATTCTCAATTTATCCAGAATCATGCAGCTCTACAATGCACCTTTAAAAAGTTCTATAAAGTCAACATGAAAAAATGACCCCGTTTACTTTAAGAGACCGTTCTAGTCTTACTGTAATTAATTCAAAAGGGGAAACTTATCTTTTGTCAAAATGTAACTACTTGACAAACTTCTGAAACGACTTTCCTCCTCTACTGACATCATCAAGACCTCTTATTTAATTTTAGCTCCTCCCATTCAACTGCAAACTGCACTGGTCCATTCTGATCACATTCATGAGACCATGTTATTCCAAATCCATAAATCAATTCTCATCCTGTTTCACTCAAAAGGTCAGCATTTCATGTAATCTTTAAAGACCTTAAACATCTAATATGCTCTGACTTCACCATTTCTGCTCATTTCAATTGTGAGAAGTGGTTGATGAGTGTCATTGCCGTCTAAGCCTCCATGTACCATAGCAATGTGCTCCAATCTCCTAATCCATTTTCCTGCAGGTTGCTAACACCTGCCAGCATTAATAGACACTCAGTATTAGATTCTGTGGGGCCAGGCCTGCCTCCTGAGCCAATCATTTACTCAAACCTCACTGCACTTCAAGAGTCTCATGTTTAACTGTAGAACGTATATGGACGTATCTTTGCGTTTATGTGCCCCAGACCGGTAACTTAACCCACACCTGCACTCTGATTGCAGAACACCATGTCTCGGTGCTACTGTATGTGGTTTGAAGCACAAGTGTGTAAAAATGGTGTACTAAGTATATATTTATGCTTCATCATCAACATCATCATCATCATCATCTCTGATTACTGTAATAATATTAATCACTTTTATTTTTAACATCCCAAGTTCTTCTACCAAGCCACAATAGGTTTGTCTGCCAAACCCAGACAAGCATTCATAATCAAGAACACACAGAAAATCTATTTATATTCGTGGCTCACACAACCAGAGTAAAGGCAGACGACCCTGTATGTGCAAATCCCTAACTCTCTCTTTCAACACACACACACACACACATACACACTACAAATGCACATATACGTGTGCACGCTCCTCCCCGCCCCCTGCTCACACGCTCAATCTATTTATACATCATGCCATGACCACACCATTCTGGGAGCACAGAACAGCGAGAGGGCCTTGGGTGATTCTCTCCTTCTTTAGCTGCTTGTCTGTCTGTCCCTCCCTCCCTCCATTTCTCTGCCAAACATGTTTAATGCACAAAACACAAACGGCTTTCATAAGGAGTCCTCCTCTGCAGTGCATAATCATAGGTCTGCTGCATCTTAAAGTGCTGCTCTAATCCAGTGTAGGACATGTCATTTTATTGTATGTTCTGCATTAGCGCTAGCTGCTTTATACATGCCTCATTTTTCTCTTATTTTGTAATGGGGGTGAACCAATAATCTGCTAACACCTTTAGGACACATAACCAACTCATTTCCAGTCTTGACACAAGGGTGTATCTCACAAAAACTGTGAGAGTTTACATGCATGATCTTACTTATACTTAAGTACCCAATGACATGCAAGTGCCTTAAACAGTGTTCTTCTTTTAGGTAATGCTCCCTTAAAATATATAAGAGAGAATCCCTGTTTCCACTTGGTATTAAGATGCGTTAAGTGGCCAGCCAAGACACATTACCGCTTACACCTGCGTTTCAAATGCGTCTCGTGTGACCACTTGTGTTCGGAATTCGTCGAGACCCTCCCCTATTATTATTATTTCGCCACACTTACTCACTTACTTACATTACTTTCCTTTTTGGCACACAAATACTATTGAATGAACCTGACTTACAAGGCTTACGGGTAAATATGAATAGAATGTAATATAATATAATGCATTGTCTTGCATTCATTAGTGTGATACCATCTCCCTGAAATTAGTTTTTGCAAGGTAGGATCTCTAATTATAAATATTTTTAAAAAGTAAATTTCTGAAGTACAGTATGCACCACAGTAGTATTTCTTTAATTGAATTCAACTCATGCCAATTCCAACATTTTCCAACAGAACATGATTGTATTCATTACTGCATTACATTCGTGGCTCTGTTTACACCTTGATGCATTTCGGTCGATTGTAACAAGTAGATGGAGACATTCCCGTTTACACCTGGTGTTTCATTCATCAATTTCAACCACATCTGTCCTAATTTCATCAAGGCGAGGGTCTATGGGTGGGTAAATGTATGGGCTTTTTCAGATCATTCAATCTAATGGACGAAATAAGCTCATACAATTTACATATAAACGAGCCCGAAGATGATGGAAAAATATTTGGAGAGCATCAGCTTTAATTTCTGCTCTGGTAGCTGCAAGGCCATGCTGAACGCTGTGAGTGTGTGTTAGATATCAGGAATGGAGAGAGAAGACGTTTTTCATCTTCAAACCAAACTTGCGTCTCCAGCCGACAAAGTTTAAATCGCATCTAGCTAGAGCTTTTCCCATAATGTTTATGCATTAGATCATTTGGCGGTCTTTTGTGGCTGTTCGAACACATTTGACGACATGAATGCTTACGCAAAGAAAGCAATCCGAAACGCATATTAATACCAGGTGTAAGCAGGGGCAATGGGAACATCATTACTTTACAGTAATGATGATTTGAGGGAATATGTGAATAAAGTCAGCATGAAATGGACCTATTTTCTAAATGATAGTGTGAATGATTCACCTGTGCTCATTTATTTCAGCTTGTAATTTTTAACCAAAATGTGTGACCCGTGCTGACAAAATGAGTCGCAATGAGTTATTGTTATTTTCACATTCTCTATTAAAAACCTACAAAATTATGTATGATTTGTTGGAATCGGACAAAAAGAGGACAGTTAGAAGAAGTTGAAGAGTCCAAAACAAAACCACCTAGCAACCATACCTTAAAATCTCACCAAGTCATATATATATATATATATATATATATATATATATATAATATAATATAAGTTCACTTGAGACATAACAGATAAGGTTTACGTGAATACTCGCCAAGACATACATTTTGAAATACTATAATTCTGTGTACGTCACGCTGTCTGAGGTGTCTTAGGCCCCATTTACACTGCATGGTTCAAGTGACCCAATGGCGATATTTTCCTCTCATGTGGCACAGATCGGACATGACATGTGAACGTGTAAGCAGGAAAAGAAAAACACATGAATTCCAATATCTATATATGATTCGGATATGATTCGGATATGTGCATTTGCGTTTGCCATGCAAGCGGTCAAATAGGATATTCCCCAGTAAATGTGAGTTGTACGTCATTGAAAAATGTACGTTGGCAAATGACGTCAACTCAGATGGACACAAATTGCGATCAAGGGCTCTCTTTTTTCTCCGCCTAACAAGAGCAATGTTTTGGTGACCTTTAAAGATTGAATAATCATTTTGTCTGCATCCATTGCATAGTGTGCCGTTTTACTTCCTTTTCCGGGTCAGAACATCTTGGGCTGTTTCACCAGCATATAGTGTAAATGCAAATATCGGATACGGGTCGCTTTAAGAAAAAAAATCGGATAGTGTCACCAAATCGGAATTCTGCATCATCTTAATGCGCACGTGCCAGATCTGTCAGTCAGCGCAAGTAAGATCATTTTCATGGACAAAGGAAAGGCACTCCTCTCAGAAAACACAAATAAAGATACTTTTAAATGTTTAATTGCTATTTGGAGCATTGGGATGATTAGATGGGGGCTTAATTAACTAATTTTTGCAACAAAGAAAAAACAAAAAAAATAAACATTTGTTTACGTGTTTTGTCTGTAGCTTGAAATTATCCCATGCGCATTCCGACATCTTTTGCCAGAACAGGTCACACATCATACCTAGATATTCCGGCAAAAACTTTTGTCCATATTCTGATATTCCGACAAAAACAAACTTAAACTCACCCATTCTTACAATTGACTGCAGGCTCACATTCAGGCGATGTGACTTCATCCAATCAAAAAACAATTGAATCAAGTACCCGCCTGCCCTACATTTTTTTTTCCTCCAAAAATGTATCCTACTCAAATGTACATCACAATATGGAAGAAAAGATCTGTCGCTACTTTCATTTCATCGCAACTTTAAATTGTCATGAAAATAATGTCACAGGCTGATTCTAGTCTTGCGTAGCCAGACCTTCTGATTGACTGCAGAAGGTCTGGACTCCATTGCAGCTTTCACTGGACAAGGACCTGCCAAGAGGACGTCTGACCGACATGTAAAGCAAACAATCACAGTTCGTTTTGTTCTGCGTTATGTTTATATTAATTAATTTAAGAACTCTGTGCAAGTTTACTACAACAATGGCTCTGCAAACTTTAGTTGACCCTGATAGGATGCACCGATATGAACATTTTTGCAGACATCAATAACCGATAATTCTTTTATTTGAAAGCCGATACCTGATATATTGGATCTTAAACAATAATAAATCTGAATCCAAATTTTTATATAATCTTTGAGATTGAGAGCCTGATTACAAATACAAAAATCTGACCATTAAAAGCCCTGTCCCAAGCACACAATTATATGTTCTCGTTATAATTTTAAGTAACCTATATGACAGACTTGCCCTGCACATGTTAAACTTAACCATGTTTTCCTTTTCAAAGTGATTTCAATCATATTTAAAAAAAAATCAAAACCATAACGGTGAACAGTGCGCATCTGAAGTGTCTTAGCTGAAAGAAATAATCCATTATTTACCAGCTTTAAAGGGATAGTTCACCCAAAAATGAAAATTAGCCCATGATTTACTCACCCTAAAGTCATCCTAGGTGTATATGACATTCTTCTTTCAGGTGAACACAATCGGAGTTATATTAAAAATGCCCTGGCTCTTCCAAGCCTTATAATGGCAGTGACTGTTGGGTCATTTTTGAAGCCCATAAAAGTGCATCTGTCCATCATAAAACTGTTCCTGACAAAAACTGACATTTTTAATATAACTCTGTCATACACACCTAGGATGGCTTGAGGGTGAGTAAATCATGGGCTAATTTTCATTTTTGGGTGAACTAACCCTTTAATATATATCGGCCATATTTTCTTATCAAGCTGATAACGATAACATTAATATTGAACAAATATCGATCGATATGGTAGCCGATACATTGTGCATCCCCACTGATAAGCGCACATTGACAGCTTCTTCCATGAGGGGGTTTGGCTTCAATACAGCTTTGTTTCCAGGCAGACCTTTAAAGAACACAACACATGTCTCCTGGAAATCCTGTACAAATCAACACGGCTGTGACGTCTGCGGCTGAGACTAGGCTGATTCTAATGTCCTTTACTTGGAATTATTAAATATCATCATGATGGGAGGAAACATCATTTTAAAAAAGGCACAATGCAAAAAAATCTAGCTTTAATTTCTTTATACAAAATATGATTTCTTATTTTAAATTTGATATGGAGTGATGTATGACTAATAAAAAGTGTGAGAAAAAGTATATACAAACTTATATACACACACACACACACTCATATACATATACATATATATATATATATATATATATATATATATATATATATATATATATATATATATATATATATATATATATATATATATACACTCACCTAAAGGATTATTAGGAACACCTGTTCAATTTCTCATTAATGCAATTATCTAATCAACCAATCACATGGCAGTTGCTTCAATGCATTTAGGGTGTGGTCCTGGTCAAGACAATCTCCTGAACTCCAAACTGAATGTTAGAATGGGAAAGAAAGGTGATTTAAGCAATTTTGAGCGTGGCATGGTTGTTGGTGCCAGACGGGCGGGTCTGAGTATTTCACAATCTGCTCAGTTACTGGGATTTTCACGCACAACCATTTCTAGGGTTTACAAAGAATGGTGTGAAAAGGAAAAACATCCAGTATGCGGCAGTCCTGTGGGGCGAAAATGCCTTGTTGATGCTAGAGGTCAGAGGAGAATGGGCCACTGATTCAAGCTGATAGAAGAGCAACTTTGACTGAAATAACCACTCGTTACAACCGAGGTCTGCAGCAAAGCATTTGTGAAGCCACAACACGCACAACCTTGAGGCGGATGGGCTACAACAGCAGAAGACCCCACTGGGTACCACTCATCTCCACTACAAATAGGAAAAAGAGGCTACAATTTGCACAAGCTCACCAAAATTGGACAGTTGAAGACTGGACAAATGTTGCCTGGTCTGATGAGTCTCGATTTCTGTTGAGACATTCAGATGGTAGAGTCAGAATTTGGCGTAAACAGAATGAGAACATGGATCCATCATGCCTTGTTACCACTGTGCAGGCTGGTGGTGGTGGTGGTGTAATGGTGTGGGGATGTTTTCTTGGCACACTTTAGCCCCCTTAGTGCCAATTGGGCATCGTTTAAATGCCACAGCCTACCTGAGCATTGTTTCTGACCATGTCCATCCCTTTATGACCACCATGTACCCATTCTCTGATGGCTACTTCCATCAGGATAATGCACCATGTCACAAAGCTCGAATCATTTCAAATTGGTTTCTTGAACATGACAATGAGTTCACTGTTCTAAAATGGCCCCCCACAGTCACCAGATCTCAACCCAATAGAGCATTTTTGGGATGTGGTGGAACGGGAGCTTCGTGCCCTGGATGTGCATCCCACAAATCTCCATCAACTGCAAGATGCTATCCTATCAATATGGGCCAACATTTCTAAAGAATGCTTTCAGAACCTTGTTGAATCAATGCCACGTAGAATTAAGGCAGTTCTGAAGGCGAAAGGGGGTCAAACACAGTATTAGTATGGTGTTCCTAATAATCCTTTAGGTGAGTGTATATATATATATAAATCAGCATCACAGCATGCACTGCTATCTGGTAAAACTCCTTTCATAGGGTATCTCTGACAAAACATCTAAGGGAAACGTGGGAGCTATACAAGGCTACCGCTGGCACCAATAATAACATCAGCTAAGCAGGCAAAAAAAAAAAAAAAAAAAAAAAAAAATCTACAATATGAGAGAACAAAGACACAGGGAGAGAAGATTTGGGAGTGTTGTGCTAGTGTTAGCAAACAGGGTTTCACAGCTTCACAGAAACACTAGGGGGAAACTAACACAATCTGATGATGTCACCTCACCGACTGAACATGCATGATTGGCTCCTCAGACAGGCGAAACCCCTCTATAGGCAAACATTACAATGAGCTTAAAGGAAACCGAGTCCAGCAGCATGCACACAGGATTTGGACAGCAGTCCACCAAACCACACAGAAACAATTTAGGTGTGAGTTATATTTCTATTTATTTATCTTGCATTAAACTTCTCACAGGAGGTGGTGTAAAAACAGTGCACTGCAATATCTGCATGGGGTAATGCTGCAAAAGTCACATTTCCTCTTTTCATTAAGGGGCTCACGTCCTTGTCAGTGTGCCGATGAGCAAAATGAGGTCCACATTGCGAACAAAGATTCTCAGGTCTTTTCCACTTGTTTCATCATGCACAGACTGACTGTTTTTTTGTTTTTTTTAACATGTCCTAAATAAAGATGGAGAGCCTCATAATTGCATATAATATTACAGAATAACATTGCATAGATTTTCATCACAATATTTGACAGCACCTGTCTTTACTTGATGTTACCTAAAACTCTACAGAAACAGAATCTGGTACACAGGCCAAAATAGCACTGAAGGTTAATAGACTGCAGGTTAAATCTATTAAGTGGAGCTGCTTTAAATATATATTTAAATATATTGCTACAAGATGTATCTAATGGCTCTTTAGAAGAGAGAAAAAAAAAAAAAAAAAAAGAAAGAAAGAAAAAAACAGATTATGGTAACAAGCTTTTGTTTTATCTTAATCTAATCACAGCAATCCTGCTTTGAGGATAAACTGACCAAACAGTTAGGCTGAAAAAAACAAAAACAAAAAAAACACAATCCTTAACAAAAAGGAAAACAATATCTGTATATCAAAATCATCTGACTGTTAAAAACCATATACTTGGCAAACATCAGCCACCATATAAGGTGGTAAACATACCCATAGCCTGAAAGAAGATAGTGGCCAGTCAGTTACAATTTTCCACAGACACAAAGCAGTGTACATTACCAAAATAATGCAACGTTGTTCATTGTTGGGTCAAAAGGGATGAACTAAACTTTAAGGATAAACTTCCCACTGGGTCTGGGCATTAACATAAACACAGTGTCTGTTTGACCGCTGTCAAATGAAAATGAACAACAGCTATAGTCTACACAAAAGTGACCCTCGAGTGGTAATGTATTGCACAACAGGCCCACAGACACACAACACTGTCATCAGAATTAGGTGCATTATAACAGCATTTGTTTTTCTAAACTAAAAATAACCAGGGTACATGTTGGTAACATTTCAGTAATCTGTCAGACAACACAATACAGCCTTTTACAAACCTAATAATTCACATAGATGCTACAACAAAAGAGCTCATTGTTATTAAAACACAGAATATCACTAGTTTATTATATGACTTTATTGTGAATTCATAATCATACTACTAAGTTTAATTGTAATGCACACTTGTGTTTAGCATGTGTCTATTCAATTAGCATTAGGAAAAATACTAGAAACTTTTTACGGTTGCAACTAACTAAAGAATAAGTAATAATACTACTTACTTAAATTATTACAAGTAAATTGGACACCATGCAGTGGTGTTCTAAAATGAGGAATCCTCACACTTTTTTTTTTATTATTCATGTCCCAGTTACACTTAATGTTGTCACATTTTCCTGGTTAAATAAACATCACATCAAAGACAAAAAGAGAAACCGAATACAATCCTATTTTGTATTCATTAACTATACTATGTATATATAAATAAAGTATAAATCTCATCAAGTTAGAGGTTAAGCATTTTTACATTTATTCCAAAATAATAACTAACTGCAGTAACAATGTGAAAAATAGATTTGATTTGTGAACTGATGTTCAGCTGTTTCAACTTATTTTTCATCAGTCATCAAGCCCGGCAAACACTGTCACACAGACACGAAGATGTAACTTTAATTTCCCCAAGCTGATTGCTCACTAAAAAAACCCCACATTGATCATGTTTTCAGGACATTTCAAGTCTGATTTTGGCATAACAAAGCGGCAATATCTAAGTGGCCAAGTTATTTACTTACTTTTTAATTATTCTTCCCATTAGCACCATCCTTTTGTTCATTCAGACTGATTCGCAAATAGGCACGAAAACAAGAGGCGGGATTTATCGCACAAACCAATCATATAAAACCACAGCCAATCAAATGTGATGGAGGCATTGCCTCCTCTCACATGACTTTCCCCCATTCATTCTCAATTACCCCCCACCAAACCCACCGCACACTTTAAGGGGGTCTGTTAAAAGTCAATGGGCTCAGGGGAGGCAAGAAAGACCCCACTGTAACTTTATCTGCCGGTGTCGCTATTAGACACTGTTACTTTAGAAAAAACAAGTGATTTATAAATTTTTTTATGTCACATTTTGTAACAGTTACTTCTTTGTCCATTTTTTTAGGAGGCACTACCACCCTTGCCTCCTCAGGGGAAACACCCCTGATACAGTTCCAGTTGGGAATGCATATCTTATATGTGAATTACAGATTCAACAGAATCAACAGCAAACATGTGCAGTTTGTTAACAATAGCAATGTAAGTTACTTGGCAATATTGGGCCAGTGACTAAAGGCAAAGTACTAGTAAACAATAAATAAAGTATCAGGGACTAACTTTATAGATACTAGTCACTACTGGAATGAAGACTAGTTTATTGTATGTATAATGTCTAACTGGTGAAATTGAGACAGCAGTTACTATAGGATGCAGTAGTAATCAAAAGACAGGTTCTAAAAAAAAAAATAGATAAACAGCTTGCCAAAGCCCATATACTGCGCTTAGTGATCGTTCTGAAAATAGACTGCTTTATTACATATTCACTAAAAGCATGCACACAGTTGTTAAACAAAAAAGTACATCTGCACTGGGTAAATTCACAGTCCCCCCTGAGGCGACTGGGTCATTCGAAAAGCCACAACAGTTTAAACAGCGAGTGTTGTGGAATTCGAATTCATTATCATGGCGAATTCGAACGATTCGTCAAGATTCGAATCAATTCGATATTGTTCGTCAATACAAATGCACACATGTTCGTGCGTCAGATATCTCAGATAGACACACAAAAACACATTTTCAGACATTTGTTTCGTTGAGATGCGCCGCGCGTCCTTATATAAAAATCACCCGATAGCGGATAACAAATACACTTATGCAATGCGGAGTAAACTAAACAAGCATTTGCAATGGTGTAGCTGCTTAGCTGTCCTTATTGCCCTGCCGTGGCTAGCTAGCCCCAGCATCGACTAATTCACCGAAAGGGAGTTCAAACCATAAGCTTGGCACACCAATAACACTTGATGTTCTTGACATGCCAATAGGTAAAAGGTAGGTGTCCAAAAAGATAGACTCTCCAGTCGTGTTTATGGCCCCCCTAAGCTACTCTCGCTAGCCAAATTCTGACATGACGGTTTGCTAAATGTCAACCCAATTGGACATTCCTCTTACCTACCATGCAACAAAGCAGAAGGGGACGGAAAAACACAGCTCAAACTAGATCGGGGAGATTGCATATATTCGAACCAGACGGGATTGCCAAGGCCTATGGGTTGACAGGTCAGCGTGTGTCACATCTGTATACCTTTGTAATGCACCCGCAGATTATTCTGTGAGAGCCCGATGTAGCTGTACTTATCCTTGGGGCTCCAAGATCGGGGTAAGGGGGTCTCTTCCTCATTCACGGCCGGGTACAGCCGCTTCAAACGCTCGTTTAGCTCATGCTCTTGATAATTAAAAGCAGGATCTCCTGTTAGCAGGCTCCCCGCTCCAAGCTCTGCCATTTTTGCTTATGTTTTTTTGTATTCCTTCTAGTAATCCTACCCTGTTGTGCCAATCCGCTAAAAAGGAGAGAGCGCTAGACTAAGGAGAAACACAGCAGCGGTGAGATATCCCCGGATCACAGCCGCTCGCGCTACAGTGACGGGTGTGGGTACTGTAGTTGAACACAAAGCCCTGCGCAGTGCACGCGGCTGACATGAGGGAAGTGCCATCAACTACATGACCCATACCTAATTCAACTGGGGCTGTAAAACGCAGTCTAGGATTTGTAGTTTTTAACGCAACTCGTAATTACGGAGCTTGAGTATGTACTGTATATAGGCTACTTGATGTGTATGAAAGTAAACAATGTTTTTTTTTTTTCTTTCTTTCTTTCTTTTTTTGCATCTCGAATCAGTGACTCCGTATTTTGCCCTTTATTCAAACTACTTGTGTGCTATGTAGTCAGGCATATAATTATGTCACTCTCAGCTATTTATGTAACAGACTTCATGTAATCCTTATCCCAAACTCTTGGTCTGCGAAGTAGTAGTTTTAATTTATTAACTTTACTTTATGAATTTAAATTGGACTGATTGTTTTCCGTGTTAACATGCTAAAATAAATAATTAATGTATTAAATATAATGTTTTTTATTTAAAAAAACAAACAAAAAAACGTTCGTTACAGTTCAAAACAAGTTCGTTACGTTCAAAAGCAAGGTCACTTCATCTAACCTTACGGTCACTGATCAAGACATTTTGTTCAACAAGTTGAGTTTAAAAAACAGACGGCTTTAGAAAAACAAGACACTCGGGTGGTGTAATCCAGTAGCCCTGCCGTTTACTGCCAAGAGGAAAAAAGACCATTGTTAAATCACACCAGCGCATTCAAACATTTTAAATATTTAACAAATAACGTAATTTATTTTCACACATAAAAGTGAATTTAATGCAGCACATACGATGTTTTAGACGACAAGGCGAGTTATTGTTCATAAAGGCACGCTGTGGACAGCTATACACGGAAGGTCTTTCCAATGGTCCTTCGGTATCGTGGCAACCGCCTCTCAAACAACAACAATGCCACGCCGCTGAAGTTTCAGTTGGAAGTACGCTGATAAATCTACTGTGGAGTGTTATAAAGCTATTTATTCGTCCAAATGTCGCTGAAACAACTACAGTTACCACCGTTGTTACACTTTGAAAGGCAAGATATAAGGATATAATTAGAATCGTTAATGTTGCTTAGTTCACTAAACTAGAAATGACTGCCTACAATCCAAACAAGGCAGCAGAAGTCAGTAGTTAAGTGGAAAACGGCTAACGTTAACAGTTAGTAAATGACAAATAACATGTTTGTACATCAAGATATTTGTTTGAAATACATATATACGTATAAAGGAAATTGTATATGTCAATGATTACCATTTCCCCCACGTTTTCCACATTTTAATCACCTTTTATAATTTTATGAAGTTCAATTAATAGACCCACAGTGTAACAAATGTTAATATATTTAATGTGATATCTTTTTTTTTTTTTTTTTAATCGTTTGGATGAAGTATCTCCTGTCAATGCTTGACATAATCGACTAGTTGACACTGTCCTCTGTTCTATGTTACATCTCATGACAGTGATAGCAGAGGATCGCAGAGGCACATTACCGGCAGGATAGCAATGTCAAAGTTCATAAAAGTAAGTTATAAACTTGCTAGTTTAATTATTTTCATCCAGTGCTGTCAAATATATTAACATAAAAGTATATATTTATATATATATATATGTGTGTGTGTGTGATTTAATGTTTTTAAATAATTATTTTATGCTTATCAAGCCTGCATTTATTTGATCAAAAATAAAGAAAAAACAGTAATATTGTGAAATATTATTATAATTTTAAATAATGGTTTTCTATTTTAATATACTTTAAAATACAATTTATGTCTGTGATGCAAAGCTGAATTTTTATCAGCATCATTCCTCCAGTCTTCAGTGCCACATCATGATGTAAACTTCAGAAATCATTCTGATATGCTGATTTGATGTTGGAATGTTGGAAACAGTTGTGCTGCTTAATATATATATATATATTTTAAACTTTTATTCAAAATAGAAATCTTTTCTAACAATATAAATCTTTACTATGACTTTTTATCAATTTAACACGTCCTTGCTGAATAAAAGTATTAATTTCTTTCAAAAAAAAAAAAAAAAAAATGACTGACCCCAAACTTTTGAACACTAGTGTATATATTTATACAAAAGATTTCTATTTTCAATAAATGCTGATTTTTTTCTTCTTTTTTTTAAAACTTTGTATTCATCAAAGTATTGTGAAAAAGGTATCATTGGTTATTAAGCAGCATATCTGTTTCCAACATTGATAATAAATCAGCATATTAGAATGATTTCTGAAGGATCATGTGGCACTGAAGACTGGAGGAATGATGCTGAAAATTCAGCTTTGCATCACAGACATAAATTGTATTTTAAAGTATATTAAAATAGAAAACCATTATTTAAAATTGTAATAATATTTCACAATATTACTGTTTTTTCTGTGTTTTTGATTAAATAAATGCAGGCTTGATGTATACAGTCAAGTCAAGTCACCTTCATTTATATATATATATATTTCAAATCAGCTTCACAGTGATAATAGGAAATTAATGGAAGAGAGATTGTTTTGGCTGTACATCAGCTCTAGAAAAAGTAAAAAATTTAAAAGTAAAAAAAAAAAATGTTTTTGATTGATTAATTTCTGTGGGTAAAAAACATTAATTATTTACTTTGGGGCCACTTACACGACATCATTTTCAACCAAAATACAGTGTATACACACACACACACACACACACACACACACACACACACACACACACACACACACACACACACACTTTACATATTTATAAGCTTTTATGTTAGATGCAGTATTTTAATAACAAAAAAACAATATTATTTGACAGTATTCCAGTCATGCACTGATAGCTAGCTGACTTACATATGGATCTATACTGTAACTGATCTATATATAACTGTTTACAGTAAATATACATGTAAATAAAGCGTGACTTGGATTTAGAAGCATGTATTTGGCTTATTTGGTTTATCAGTACTAAAATAGATATTTATTTTGTATTGTTTGACACCACTGTCACATGCCCAATAATGCTGGATCACTCTCGTTTTCCCTCAGATCAAAGGAGGGGAAACCTCCAGTGACCTTTCTTCCGGGCCTGCTGAAGTTACCAATCAAATTGTCCAAAAGCCTAGAGAAAAAATACATCATGGGTATAGTACAACACATAGCCTCTCAGTGTTCATTTTACCATTATAGTAGTAAAACTTCAGAATAGTTTTTAATAAAGTACGGTAGTTTTGAAACTTCTTCTGGGTCTTTTCCATATCCATTCTAAAAAGCAGTGTGTTCTAATGTTTACATTTATAATGTGCTGCAGATCTCTTGCCAAGCCTCGTTTCCTAGAGCAACTGGAGAGTCATCTCAAGAGAGAATTGGAAGCTTTAGACACACACGGCCCCAAAGTCCAAGAGCTTAGACTGCAGGTTTATATCCCACCTTGCATTAGTCTCATATGCTTTAGCACACACTACGGTTTTAAAGTTTGGGGTTGGTAAGTTTTTGTTAAAAAAAAAAAAAAAATTTATGCTAACCAAAGCTGCATGTATTTGACAAATATTGTGAAATATTATAAAAATAATAACTTTTCTATTTTAAAATGTAATTCATGATAGCAAAACTGAGTTTTCATTACTCCAGTTTACAGTCACGTGATCTTTCAGAAATCATTCTAATATGATGATTTGGTGCTCAAGAAACATGATTTTTAGGTTATTATTGTCAATGTTGAAAATAGCTGTCCTGCTTAATATTTTTGTGAAAATCATGATACATTTAGGGGTCTTTGATGAATAGTTTAATGACAATTAAAAACTCAAAATAACAGCATTTATTTTAAGTAGAGTTTTTGTAACAATTTAAAAGTCTCAACCATCACCTTTGTTTAATGCATCCTTTCTGAATAAAGTACAAATTTATTTTTAAAAAATCGTACTGACCCAACAGCAGATTACATATATATATATATATATATATATATACTGATCAGGCATAACATTATGACAGGTGAAGTGAATAACTCTGATTAACTGTTCATCATTAGGCAGCAAGTGTTTTTGCAAATTTTGTCCTCAAAGCTGATGTGTTAGAAGCAGGAAAAATGGGCAAGCGTAAGGATTTGAGCGAGTTTGACAAGGGCCAAATTGTGATGGCCAGACGACTGGGTCAGAGCATCTCCAAAACTGCAGCTCTTGTGGGGTATTCCCGGTCTGCAGTGGTCAGTATCTATCAAAAGTGCTCCAAGGAAGGAACAGTGGTGAACCGGCGACAGGGTCATGGGTGGCCAAGGCTCATTGATGCACGTGGGGAGCGAAGGCTGGCCCGTGTGGTCCGATCAAACAGACGAGCTACTGTAGCTCAAACTGCTCAAAATCACATGGCACCAGGATGCACTATAGGAAGAAGGCAAGCCGGCGGAGGCAGCGTGATGGTTTGGACAATGTGTGGGAAACCTTTGACACATACCACCTACCTTAGCATTGTTGCAGACCATGTATACCCTTTCATGGAAACGGTATTCCCTAATGGCTGTGGTCTCTTTCAGCAGGATAATGAGCCCTGCCACAAATCAAAAATGGTTCAGGAATGGTTTGAGAAGCACAACAACGAGTTTGAGGTGTTGACTTGGCCTCCAAATTCCCCAGATCTCAATCCAATCGAGCATCTGTGGGATGTGCTGAAAAAACAAGTCCGATCCATGGAGACCCCACCTCGCAACTTACAGGGCTTAAAGGATCTGCTGCTAACATCTTGGAGCCAGATACCCTTCAGGGGTCTATTGGAGTCTATGTCTCGACATGTCAGGGCTGTTTTGGCAGCAAAAGGGGGACCAACACAATTAGGAAGGTGGTCAAAATGTTACGCTTGATTGGTATATGTATATGTATGTGTATGTGTGTGTATATATATATATATATATATATATATATATATATATATATATATATATATATATATATATATATATATATATATTTATATGTATATGTATATATATATTTATATGTATATGTATATGTATATATATATTTATATGTATATGTATATGTATATATATATTTATATGTATATGTATATGTATATATGTATATGTGTATATGTATGTGTGTGTGTGTGTTTATAGCATAGTATATAAGAAACTGTTTTCTTTTCCCCTGCATTATGAAGGTCTACCAGGAGGTCTTTGGCTATTTAATTGAAGAATTTAAAACCTATAAGCCTATTTTGTCTGCCATCAAAAATGAGTATGACATCACATTAGGTATGTACAATCTATTTTCTTTTTGTGGGGTGGGGTGCAAGCAGGTTACCACCATGTTTAGTTTTTATTTTTTTATTTTATTTCTAGTATTTTATTAAACAAAAGATGTAGTTACACAAATGTGTTAAAGTGATGCTGATCACCCTCAGTAGTATAATCTGCTGCAAAGGTAAAATGCAGAAATCGAATTCATAGATAAAGTAAATAACACATAAAAAGAAATGCTAATGGAAGTGAATTGGTAAACAGTATTTGAGATGACACTAATCAACTTGTTAATGTCACTCCCAGCGCATCTACGTGAACAGATCAGGGATCTGCTACCACTGCGGGCAAAGCTAGTGCTGGTGTCAGAACAGTGTGAGAAGAGGATTCTAGATCTGAAAGTGCAGGAAAGAGATGAGATCCGAGCTCTGAAGCAAGAGTGTCAGCGACTGCAGCACGTCATTAAGAGTATGAGAAGACAACAGAGTGCTCTGCAGATTAAGGTGGAGCTTATTGTAATGTTTTTACAATTTATTACTTCTGGCCTTTTGTAGAAATCTATTATTCAGACAAGCTTTGAAGCTCACTCCGAATCTTTGTGTTCTGCATGGTTTGTTAATATTTGGCAAATTAATTTATTTTGAAATATAACAACATATCAGTTAATAACACACATGAACTCTCATTAGGCTACAAGAGAGGAAAGCTTATTTTATTTAGTTTTATTATATCCTCCCATTGTCTGTGAGCAAACTAATCATATTATGTTGTGGTTTCTCTTAGCATATTATGGGTATCTTATTAACATTTGAACACAGTTTGAAATTAATTCAAATCTATTAGATGTTTACAGCAGATGCTTGTCAGGGCCAAACGGTGGGTCAGTGATTTACATCTCAAGTGGTGTAGGTCATTCACATACAAATTTGGAAGAGGAGAAGGAGAAAAAAACCCTGAATCAAATGAGCCAGTGTTATTTTAGTATTATTTAAATACTGTTATAATATTCATTTAATATTGAGCTAGCTTTTAAGTAATTTTTTTATGTGCTTTTTATCGGTTTATTTAGATTTAGTTTTTTTATATTTTTATTTAGCTTT
Source organism: Paracanthobrama guichenoti (assembly GCA_018749465.1). NCBI lineage: Eukaryota > Metazoa > Chordata > Actinopteri > Cypriniformes > Gobionidae > Paracanthobrama > Paracanthobrama guichenoti. Next base: position 17,510,846 of record CM031960.1, on the reverse strand, counting down.
CATTTATTTTGATTTCAGCTTAAGTAATTTAAGTACTTCCACTTAAACTTCAGTTAGTTCAATGCAGTTTTTAAATGCTAAATTTCTTTTATCTAATGTTTGTTTTACTTTAGCTTTATTTTCAATGACCAAAAACAAATTTTAGTTTTAGTTAACAATAACAATACTGCTGCTTCCATAAAGCATATATGAAAACATGAAAATTGTAGATATGATGAAACACAAACTTCTCTTTCTCACAGGTTGATCATCTAAAAGAGGATCTGGCCACCCAGTATCAGCTATACAGGGATGAACGTGATGCACGAAAGCTGCTCATCATCAGAATCAGCACAATGGACACTACTCAAGATACTGAACATGATGATAATAATGAAGGTTATAATGAAGGTTACACTAGTGGTGATGATGATGATGATGATGATGATGATGATGATGATGATTAGAAGTAGTACAGTCTAAAAAAATAAACATGGAAACAAAAACTGTAGTACTGGAATTTAGTATGAGTTTAAGAGAATAAGGTGCCAGTGGAGGAAACATAGCAGAGTTGTGATGTCAGATTAATGAAAGATGTTGAATATTAGCCGGGCTGGAGCTTTCTGCAGAGGTTTGATTGCCAGGAGTGAGTTGCAGTAGTCATGATGAGAGCAGAATAGAGCCTGTACCAGAACCTGAGTAGCTTCTATGGTAAGAAAATGAATGACTTGAGAGTGTGTTTTATTGGAATCTTGATTTTGGAAGGAGTGAATAGAGATAGAGGGTTGAGTATTGAGGGGGAGGTTTGACAGATACTGTGCTTGTTCCTCTCAGAGGTCGAACCTGAGGATCCTATGGTGGTGAAAATGGCTTTGCAGGTGTGTAGAGAGGATCTTACCAAAGCTCGGGTTGAGCTCAACCGCCTGGAAATGGAATACAGTGATGTGGTTCCTCGACGGGACTGGGATAACCTGAATCGTATGCATGAGGAGACTCTAATGAAGGTGTGGAGAAATTTCCTCACTACTAAATATTCCACAGTCAATTGTTAGTGGTATTATAACAAAGTGGAAGCAATCGGGAACAACAGCAACTCAGCCACGAAGTGGTAGGCCCACATAAAATCACAGAGTGGGGTCAGCGCATGCTGAGGCAGAAGTCACCAGCACAGACCTCCAAAGTTAGTTCCAGTGAAATTAACTCTTAATGTTTCAGCATACCAAGACATTTTCGACAATTGCATGCTCCCAACTTTGTGGGAACAGTTTGGGGATGGCCCCTTCCTGTTCCAGCATGACTGTGCACCAGTGCACAAAGCAAGGTCCATAAAGACATGGATGAGCGAGTTTGCTGTGGAGGAACTTGACTGGAGTCCTGACCTCAACCCGATATAACACCTTTGGGATGAATTAGAGCGGAGACTGTGAGTCAGGCCTTCTCGTCCAACATCAGTGCCTGACCTCACAAATGCGCTTCTAGAAGAATGGTCAAAAATTCCCATAAATGCAAACCTTGTGGAAAGCCTTCCCAGAAGAGTTGAAGCTGATTATTTTTTATTCTAGCATGTGTATGTATATGTCTATATGTTTGGCAACAGTTCTTCTAATCTAATTGATGGAGTGTGTAGCTTTTCATTTCTTAAACAACCATGTAGGAAGACACATCATGTGTGTGTGTTATATTCCAGGATGACAATATCAAGATGCATCAGGCTCAAACTGTGAAAGAATGGTTGGGAGGGAGCATGAAGAATCATTTTCACACATGAATTGGCACCTCTCATTCATTCATTGAAAGTCTTTGGAATGTCACAACATTTATTTCCATCAAGAGGTGCATCAATTTTTGGTCAAGATCATGTATTGACAATGCAAGAGTCCAGCACTCTGTAAAGTCTCCTCCAGCACATCCCAAAGACTTTCAGTGAATTTAAGGTCTGGACTCAGAGGTGCCAATTCATGTGAAAATAATTCTTCATGCTCCTTCCCAACCATTCTTTCACAATTTGAGTCTGATGCATCTTGACATTGTCATCCTGGAATGGAACACACACACACACACACACAATATTATGAGTCAACCAATTTAGCAAGGATTCATTAAATTGATAAAACGTTTAAATTGTTACAAAATATTTGTTTCTTCTATTCATCAAAGAATCCTGAAAATATGTGTCACAATTTCCACAAAAATTGTAAGCAGTATTAATAATATGTCTCATGAGCACCAAATTAGCATATTAGAATGATTTCTGAAGGATCATGTGGCACTGAAGACTGGAGTAATTCCATCACAGGAAAAAATTACATTTTAAAATACAGAAAACAAAATAGAAAACTTATTTTAAATTAAAATAATATAAAGATTTTTTTTTTGAATGGTAGTGTATATTTTTATCTATTCTAGAGGTAGAGTGAAGATCACACAATAATGTATTTAATAAGCATTTACATTAATATTTACTTTAATTAAAAGATTTCTTTCCTTGTTTCAGCTGGAAACCTTACAAACAGACTTTGACCAGATGAAGTCTGAATATGACACACTGCTTGAGGTTCATCACCAGGTAGTTATACAGTTCCTTCAAAAAAGGTCTATAATGATAAATAAATAATCATAAACTCATCTGATTACTAAACATTCTTCTAATCTACAGTCAGTACCTGCTGTGTTACACTCTAATCAGTCTGTGCTACAACATGGCTCAGATAACAAACACATTGTAACAACTCCCAGACCAAACTGGGAACAATGTTCAGGTATCAGTATCTGAATTTCCCATGAGAATTTCACCACGGTTCTCTTCTTTATACAGCACGGTTGAGCATATGTTTGAGATAATGATTATGTAATATGTGTTATAGAGATACTTGGAGGCAGTAAGCGATGTAAAGAGCTTTTTGAAGGTCAATCCAGCCAAAAGAAGCTGGAGATCTTGCTGCAGGAGATGAATGGCCAAAATGAGTTCTTTACTGGGCTTGTAAGTGTTCCTGACATCAATATACAGCATTTGTGTCATTAATGCTTTAAGTGCAAATAATCTGATTTACAATATTCTCGTTGTGATTAACTTTGGACCAAACTGGACCAACTTTGCTAGGTTAAATTAAAGTTGTTTTGACAGGGCACATCCAGTGACGTCCCTATTTATCTACAATATGAGGGGAAAATTAAGAATCTTAAGCTCAACAAAACAGATGTTATCAAAGTTATAAAAGATATCTGGAGGAACAAAACTATAGAGAATGAAAAGGTATGGCATACCCTATCTTGATTTGTTTAAACACTCAATAGTTGAGTATTTATAATTGTATTTCTCCACACATTTTTCTTCAATGAAGAATGATTACTCCAGAGATCTGCAGGTGTTTCTTCACAGCTATCTTGTGGAACAATATACGGATAAGGCAGGAGACTGGGCTTACAGCTTAATGGAAAGCATCCAAAACAATCTTAAAGATGATTTTATTTGCCTTTTCAATGACATCTTGACTGGGAAGGTTTGTGCTTAATTTAAGTAACCATTTGCCATATTGAAAAAGTAAGTCCATTGAAAGCAGGTTTTTCAGCTGCTGTATTTATAGGGGCTTTCAAAACAGTCCAAATATTTATTGGGATAATTATATAACCGGGTGTGAATTTGTGGCAGGTTGATGAGAGCATCTACCATGGACAGACACAGCTGCTGTCTCACTTGCTCAAGGTTTTAATTAAAAGTGACATAACACAATGCGGATCACTTACTGTCTTAGAATTTAGGTGAGTGAAAACTCATATGTCCTCAGTAGAAATATATATGATTTTCATGTGATTATTATAATATGTGTGCTGATTTTCAGTGAGGCACTGAAGAAGGCTTTCCCCCTGAAGTCAGATCAGGACATAGAGGAGCTGCTGATGGCGGCTCAGACCGAGCTAAGGAGTAACAGAGTGCGCATTAGTTATCAGACACTTTATACAGAGGTCAGTTTGAATTCTTTGGCTAAGAACATTATTTATTTTGAAAGTATGTACACTACCATTCAAAAGTTTGAGGTTGGGAAGCCCTCTTATGCTCAAGGCTGCATTTATTTGTTCAAAAATACAGCATAAACAGTAATATTGTAAAAATATAGTGACAATTTAAAATAATGTTTTAATTATATTATTTATATAATTGATATTTATTCCTGTGATGGCAAAGCTGAATTCCTCCAGTCTTCAGTGTCCTTCAGAAATCATTCTAATATGCTGATTTGCTGCTCAAGAAACATTTCTTATTATCAGTGATGAAAACAGTTCTGCTGTTTAATTTTTTTATTTTTTTATTTTTTTATTAACTGTGATAATTTTTCTAGGATTCTTTGATGAATAGAAATTTAAACTTTTTTATGAGTGGTACTGTATATATATATAAATTTGTAAGAACAACATCATGTTTTTATGTAAATGTTGTTTCCACTCCAGGACACAGATGGAAGACACAAGGAATTCCTGAATCTAGTTAAAAAACAATCTACCGCTGAGAGACTCCAGTACATCAGCGAGCTGAGAGCGCAACTGGAAGGCAAAGGGTGAGAAATCATCCATCCACTGTTTACAAAAAGATATGGGTTATTAGAGATATCGGAGTAAAGCCACATCAAACTAATCCTGTATTGTAGGGAAGTGGATGCAGAGCACCTCAGGACTGCCTTCAAAACTATCGATCCCTCACTGGATTCAGAAACTCTGGACTGGTATCTCAGTGTAGCTTTTAAGACAAAAGAGTGTGAATTACAACCTCAAGCTTTGAATACGGAGGCTGTGCTACAGCGTCTCTCTGTGGCTAATGTAAAAAGGGCAGGGCCAGAGTGATGTTAGTCAAGCACATTTCCAGTCTTTTTATAGCACACTACATATATAAACCAAGTACGGCACTAGGGCATAGAAATACCTCTGTGTTAATAGTTTGCATATTATGTCATTGGAAAATCACATAGCATGAATGATATGATTAGATTAACATTAATTAAATAATTAGATTTAATTCGGTAGCCTTATGTTTCTGCCTTCTTTTTTGCATTCTCTTAAAAAAAAACTGTCATGCTTGTTATATTGACATTTTACCTCTAAATCAACAAAGCTATATTTATTTATATTGTCTGTGCATACAGATTACTTGATAATTATGTCAATAAATGCTACATTTATATGTATTTGTTTGTCAAGTTTATTCTGACGATTGCTTACATTTTAATGTAATTTATTAACAAGAGCTCGATTTTTCCAACCCATGGTAAATACAAAGCACAGTGTTTGTGAGACCTATTCATCATTTAAACTAATCGGAAACTAAACAGAACTTTTCTGGCACATGTAGAAACAGTTTGTAAATAGCAGAGAAATTGTACAAATATGGTTTCTAAAGGACAATGCTTGTGTGAGTATTTAAAGTATACTATTCTTGGATTCACCTGCTGCTCGAAGCACCAGTTCTAGATTTGGAAAGCAATACATCAACTTACACTGGGAATCTGTTGACTGACTGTCAAGAACCAAAATTCAAAGCAGCGTGTAAGCGCTCTGCGCATGCTCAAACTGAAGAGGCCGCTCAACTTCTGTTCACGGCGCGCTGGAATCGCCATAACTGGAACCGGGGGATTCGGTTTAGGGCTCACGGAGGTAAGATGTTGGCCACATATTACTTATAGCAGTTAATGTTGTGTTTACACGGCACATAACTACTTTATAGATACTTTATGCAAAGTAGGACTGGGGCTTTTTGCCAAGAATGATCTGAAGCGCTAGCTAATAGGACACGCCTATAGGACAGGAGCGTGTACGGGCCGCGCGAGGGTGTCGCGCCTGCAAGCGGCTCATATGGCTCTGGGGTATTTTTAGAACGGAACGATAGCGCGTTTGAACCAAGTTGACCGTAAGGATTCAAACTCCGAGTCGATATTCAAAAAGTAACGTTCGCTTCTACGTAAAGCACAACTTTTTCCTCATCACAGTTTAGCCGGCGAGTTCGCTGTAGACAGTTAGCACGTCGGCTAAAGCTACAATGAATCAGTCTACAGCGAGGCCAATGGAAGCTAGCTAATAATCTTAGCATGGTGATTCTTAATGCCTAGTAACATGCTCGATCAAATAGTAATTGCAGTTAGACGGAAATTATTCCAACTACAATTCAGTAGTCATCATATCGCCACTGATTGATTTGAATTTGAGTTATTATTTGTTAACCAACCTACTAACTAGAGATAAAAAATCTTTAAAATCCTCTTTAAAATGGCCAGACGAATGTGTGTTTTAATATATAGAGCAGTCATTTAAGTGTCATTCTAATTGACTTCTCTAATTTGACGGTAATTGATCCAGCGTGTTTGGTGTAGTTATTGTCATTTGCAATTCTAGATAATTGTCATTAACAGCTATAACTAACTAAAGGCGCGTTGTAGCCCATAACTATAAAAGTGACGATTTTACGTGTTAGATGTCAGAGCAGACTGAGAAATAGATCTGTTTAAGTTTGAAAGACTGCAATGGATCATGGCAAGCAAGCACATGACACATTAGCAAGTCAAAGTTGCTGACAAATCCGTATGAGTGTCTTAACAGGGTGGAGCAGGAGTGTGTTGGATTCCACGAGCTTCTAAGTAGAAAGAAGTTTATAAAGGCCCGTTCACATCAAGGAGGATAACTAAAAAAAAGTTTTAAAAAAATCGCAATAATTCTATGAGAATAGGTAAGTCCACAACTACAAATATAACGCTACAGTACCGATATCAGAACGACCTTTCCACACTGATGAACGATCGGCAGGCAATCAGAATACACCTTTAAAGAGTAGGCTTTACAGCACGCACTTATGCTGCCTTCACGTGCTATCGGAGTTATCGTAAATACGAGTTTCCGAGCTAAAAATTGCCCTTGAACGCAAGTACAGGTCTGCAGGTTAGTAATGGGAGTTACCGCATCAGTGGGCGTGGCCGTAAACAGAGGGCCGTTTTCCACCGTCACCTGATTTGCCCACGTCACAGTGTGGGTGGGGTCGCGTGAAGGGGCTCATTTTCATTGCGTGATTTATAAACACCCATCAGTTTGAAAACACCCACGAATTTGGAAACGCCCACTCTTGTTCCGCAGAGACGCCCTGTGATGTCGTGTTTACCCCTGGGAAGTTCGGAAATAATTTTGAGACCCAAATTCCTGAGATGGGTGTGCCATAAACACATTATTCTTTGAATAGTTTATTTTGTTGTGTATTATTATTATTTATTTATTATGGCAGCGGCTATTTGCGCAAAATGCAAATAGCAATAGATGCTATTTACACCGTGTTAATAGCAGCTAGATTCCATTTACACTCAGTGAAAATAACATTTTCTTAGTGATTGAAGATATTTACACTAAGTGCAAATAGCTGTAGATTTTATTTACTAAGTGAAAATAGTGATATATTCTATTTACACCATATAAAAGTAGCAGTTCTTTGCAATATGTGTAAATAGTAATTACATGTAATTTATACTTTTTGACATGCATACTATTTGCACCTCAGTTGTAGTACATTAACAGGATGCAATAATAACAGAGTGTAAATTATTATTTTTATTTAAATGATTAAATGGATGCTGCCGTAAAGGGACGCTAAAAGCCCTCCCTACACTGTCAGGGAAAAAAGGTACATTGCTGTCACTGGGGCGGTACCCTAAGGTGCAAAACCGAAAAGGTACTACTATGTACCTTTTAAGGTACTAATACGAACTCTTAAAGTACTGATATGTACCTTTTTAAGGTACTAATATGTACCATTTAGGAGTGAGTACGGTACAAAGATGTACCTTAGGGTACCGCCCCAGTGACAGCACTGCACCTTTTCTTCTGAGAGTGTACACCTAGCCCTAACCCTACCCAATAAATGCTTTTTAAACATTTTGTTTGGCACTTTATTTCCACATTTAGAACATTTTCTTAATCTTTATTGAAAGTAAATGCCTTTCCAATGTGATTTGTGATGAGAAAAGAGAGAAGAGCAAGCTCTGCAAAAGGCGGATTCGAACCCGTGTTGATCGCGTCAAAACAATGATCCATAGACATATGCTATACTGATTGCGCCACTGAAGACGTTTTTTTAAGCGGAGGTAGTGTGAATAGCACTTGCCAACAAGGCACGCTATTTGCACTTGGGTGTGAATAGACACTCTGTTTATTTATTTATTTATTTAATTGATTTATTTTTATTATTGTTTGTTTTGTTGTTGATTGTACTGATAATTGTGTTTTGTAATGTTTCTGTTACTATGTTTTGATTGGTGTATGTTAGGACCCCCTCGAAAACGAGATGGTACATCTCAAGGGGTTAATCCTATTAATAAATAAAAAGAAATAAAAAAAACCATGAGGGTGGGGCCTGGCAGAGCTACTGCTGTGACAGGTATGATTTATTAGTTTTTCTCCCAAAACAGCTAGATCGTCTTGTCATTAATGTAGTGCATATTTACATACGAGTAATCATTTGAAGCTTATCGTATGTTTTATACACAGCTAAAATAGCCTATATTTGACCGAAATTACAGAATCGGCAGTAAGCGGACTGTCCGGATAGCATTGTAAATGTTTATGGTTGTCATTGCATGTGACACTACATACAATTTTGGTTTTATTTAGATTTTCCTAATAAATGGTCAAGAATGAACCTGGTGTCCTCCATTCCTGTTCATTCCGACAACAAAGCACTTGAATGCAACAAGCTCGTAATTACAATGTGAAATATGAAATTAATATGAAATTTCCGATAGCATGTTTCATAGTTCTGAAAGTGATTACAATAATATTGTTCGTTCATCTGTGTGGTTATAGTTGTGGTATAGACTTCCCTATTCCCATATAATAAACTGAAAAAAAAAAGATGGACGACGTGTCTCTACTTCCTTCACTGTAGAAAATATGCCAGAAATGATCGTTGTTGTTTACGTCATTTGGAGCCAATAATGATCCACGCTATCAAGGTCCTGCCCATACTCCCTCCCCTAACACTCAACGGGTGTTTCTCAAACGGAAGACTGCATCCTTCCCAGTCCAGTTTTTCAGAGACTTGTAGGCTAGTGTCCTCCTCAGAAATCAAACACTAGAATGAGACGGTCTAGTAAGTGTGCATGGCTACGTGTCACAAAATACTATTAACATAACTTTAGAAAAATACTTTATTACAAATATTAACTGGTTTTCTGTTTATGCAGTACAGTGAATGACAGCCGTCTGCAGTCTCCCAGCAGCTTGCATTATTGTCAGTTTAGTGTTAGTGATAAATCTACAGCAAAACAAAAGATAACATCTATGCTTTCATGTCTGAAAACATTATTTTGGTCTTACATTTTAATAATAAACTCAGACAAGCTCAGTACCGACTCATCTTCCATCTGTTTATTTTTGTGAATTTAAATGTGTGCAAAGAATTGTGGGTTATTTAAGGTCGTGAAGGATACATCCGATGCGTCCGTCAAAATGAAGGACATAAAACGAAGGCTGCCTTCCAAGGATCCTTCAAATTGAGATGGCTTTCAGTGACTTTTGGTGGCAGCTGAGATATGCAGCCTTCCGTTTGAGAAACACCCACAAGATGTGTTCCAAGTGTGCCCAACAAATCCTAAAAAAAGTGAAGCCAAAATGTTTTGACCGCCCCCAAGTGGTTGGCCCCAGCATAGGTCATAAACCCCGCCCTCTCCATGTAATCGAATGGGACGTGAGACAAACTAAACAATCAAATTACACTTCAAAAAAATTTTTTTTAAAGATTGTTTCTGTCATTTTAGGTAGTTTTAATCACGCTGGTGTAAGTGTTCGTTTTTTTTTTTTTAATAAGTTTGGTTTTAGTTAGTTATTTGATGCCATAAAAACAGGTTGTGTGATGTCATGATTGACAGCTTCTCTGAGCGAAGTAGTCACAGAGACTTTTTTGGGAGGAGATTGTAGCTTTAATTTTAATTTCTACATTTCCAAAACCGTTTATCACACCGGCATAATGAGCTGTTCTGCAGTAAACTGTACAAATCGATTCTGTGGGCGGGGCCTTGATACTGCGGCTCTACTTCACGCTCACTACTGCACAAAATCAGGTCCCGAATCAGCACAAGATGTCAGTGCCATATTGGGACATTGGTGGCTTTTCTACAATAGAAGAGAGTGAAGGTGTGTCCATAGTTTATTTTTTTACAGTCTATGGTGTGTTCAACTTGAAGCGGTGCTGCACAGACCGATCAGTCGCTACTTTGATGTCATACACCTATTCTTCTACACAGTGCCGTTTCAAGTCAAACACACCTATAGACACCTTTTCACAGACTGTGATGATGCGTTTTAACGGTCATCAATATATGTAAAAATCATGCAAAGTTTTTTAATTATTTATGTACATTTATAGCACTAATACTTTGTATTATATTACTTTTGCATCAAATAAAAAAAAAAACAAGTTACTGCTGCTCTGAGGGTGTCTCTATTACAGCATCTATGGGAGTCTCTTTTCACTGCCGTTATTGACTCTATTTTTTCCCTCTTTTTGAAAGTTGTGAAATCACTGGTTTGGAATTTTTCTTTTGCTATTTGAGCAAATGGGCACACAAAATGTATACTCTCATTCACCGCTATAAAAGTTAACCCAACAATGACGACTTTGAGAAACCCGGAAATGTGAAAAGGGTCTATTCTCAAGCACGTTAAGCATGATGTTACGCCACGCTTTTATAGCACCAAATTAACTAAAACCAAACTTCTTATAAAAGCGAACACTTGAACATACGTCAACATGAAAGAACTAACTAAAGTGACAAACCTTTTTTTGTTTGTTTTTGGCTCGTCCCATTCAGAGGTTGAGGTTTATGACCTATACTGCAGCCACCAGGGGGTGATTGAAATGTTTTGGTTTCACTTTTCAGGATTCTCTTCTCATAGTATTAGAACAATTATTAAAACTATAGTTATTGCCCTTGATGTGAACAGTCCTGAAATCAAGCCATTTTTGGTCTGTTTTTTTTTTTGTGTGATTTTGTTGTTTGAGGGATTGTTTTGTTTTCTGTTTATGTAGATTTATGTCAGAGACAAATAAAAATATCATTCATATGATTTACACTCACATGAGATAACTCCTATAAATTTTTTCCCTACATGGAGTGGGTCGCCCCCTCATGGGCATCGCTATGTTGATATCACATGACCAGCCCTAATATGTAATTGACAAGTTACTAATAATGTTTACTTCTCATATTGCTTTCAGTCAGTGTGTGAAAACACAATACACAATACAAACACAATACACAGACAAGTTATAGAATAAAAAAAAAAAAAAAGCTTTGGTGTGAAGCATTTGGTATACAAACTTTGTGCATCCGTGCAGCATGCTTTTAGGTGTCAGTATGAAGTCCAAAATGGCTGGTAATATTGGGTCAAATAAAAGCCAGTGCACCTTTAAATGTAGATTAAGTTCTCCTTAAGTTTCTTTTTATTTATTTTTTTGTATTTTTGTACTGGTTTTCAACCCTCAGGAAGTCGCATACATTGAGTCATTTATTCTGTGTCCACCAGTGCCTGTAGAAGGGTGAATCAGAATGGGAGACAAGCCGATTTGGGAACAAATAGGATCCAGCTTTGTGCAACATTACTATCAGCTGTTTGACACAGACAGGACTCAACTTGGATCGATATATGTGAGTATTGTCAAGTTCTTTTGCTCAGGATAGTTCTCTCTTGACTAGTCCTTTAAGGCTGTCCCACACTAAAAGATTCACTTATCAGATTTTCAAAATGCGAGAGACCACAAACATGACGATCATTAATCATAGATTTAACAGTTTTATTTGGAGTGCAGCGATGTGACCAAGACAGCACACCACACGCTAACAGGTTCCATTCACAAACAACCAGAGTCCCAACTGAACACAGAAAATCACGCAAAATCTCTCGCTGTCAAACGTGACTTTAGAGTAAGCAAACATGGCGGACAAGAAGAAATGGAGATAAGTGTTTGGACAGATTTTTTTTTTTTTAACTGTAGTGTTAAAATGTACTGTTTGTGCATCTGTATTCTGTTAGCTCGCTTTCTGATTTTTTTTTTTTTTTTTTTTTCATGTGACAATTTACATTGTCACATTATCTGCTCTCATTGTTTGTGACTCTAAAACCTTTGCTTTCGAGTTGAAAAGTTCTGATTTCAAGTGAAGCTGTTCTTCAGTGTGCGGTATCTAAGTGCCAGAATGAAAGACCTGTTTCTATTGATCGCTCTTTCTTGGCGCAATAATTTGTCCACGTCCACTACACAGTCCCGCTAGTCTGACTCTGACAGAAAGTGGGGTTGTGTCAGCCGTCTGTCATCGCAGGGTGCATTAGATATAATACAGGGGCTTAATAATGCCCTAACAAAATATACAATTTTGATTATTTATTTACATCAACAAATTATGGAACTTTACATTGCATAATACAGTTGCATGAGGCATTTCAGAGCACTTAGTCTTTCTCAGCCATGTTTAAGTGAGTGCTAAATATACTGTGGCTGATGGAAAAACACTACAATGGCCTAACAAAATCCTAAGTTTGATTATATTTCACTGTACCAACCTTTTATGAACTCTTGAACTCTACACAGGTGACAGTATACAGCTGCTTTATTGCACTTTCTGCCCATTTGGTGCAGGCTTTCTTGGCCATGCTACTTTGATCCTAATATACAGTTCTCATATAAACATCCTTTATTCTTATAATACCACAAATCGAAATAAAGAGAAATGTAGCCTACTACAAACATTACAAACACTACTAACACAGCTATAGGCCATTTTAGTTCCCCTCACTCCACAACAAATCCTTTAAATTTAGCGGTATTCAGAACATAATAAGAATGAAAAAAAAATATACAAGCCAAAACAAAATCATTTACTGAGAAACTGAACGTAACCAGCGTTGGGCCCATGTAGTCTAAGTCTCCGATTCAAATCCAAATATTTCCATATTTGCAATATATTTAGATGCTAAACCATTATTTTAGGCTTTGTACTTTACTCGGGTCCCAATATTGATGGAAAAATTCATCCTCTTCAAACCACCACAGCGGAAAGGCGGTGCTCACACTGGATGGCACAAATTGTAGCCTACTACTGACAATTTAAACTATTGACAATGAACAGACTGCGATTGTCAAGTTTGCAATGCTGGAATAGTGTTGTCAAAAGTACCGACCGCGATACCAAGTCGGTACGGAAATGTTAAAAATGTGACGCTTTGAGCGCTGTTGAGCTGTAATCGTAAACGCCTCTGACTGGCCATTGTGCTCACATGCTCGTCGGATGTGCCTGTGATTGGCTACAGTGATCAACGCACGAGCGTTTGAAAGCACACGGAAATGTTTGAAAGTGTTTTGAAAGCGGGAGCGTTTGAAAGCACAAGCAGGCGTCAACCAGACTATATTTGATGAGCATGTGAGCACAGTGGCCAGTCAGAGGCGTTTACAATTCTGCTCAACGGCACTCAAAGCGTCATATTTTTAAAATTTCAGAATCGATTTGGTATCGCAGTCAGTACTTTTGACAACACTATGCTGGAATATGTTGTGTGCGCACGTGCGAGGTGCCGGCGCGATCGAACAGAGGAAACATAAAATACTCCATAATTTTTGTTATACAGATAATAAGAGTAGGACATTGTTCAAAATTGCAAAACGTTTAACAGCCCCTTATTCACACAGCAAAGAGTTTTGCTATCAAGATTTAATTTGGCAATTAAAACAGTTTTAAGAAGACTTTTTATTTGCAATCTTTTATTTTTGAATTACAGTAGTTATTTTTGCTCTCAAACACAGTTTGTTTGTTTGCATAAAAAGACACCCAAAAACTCAGTACCTGACTAAATCAATCACTCTTAACACGTCACACCACAGGAAAATCTGATGAGATTATCAGTAAAAACCATCAAGATAATCTGGACTTTACCTAGGATTGTCAGAAGGGGAGAATTACGCCCAAAATCAGCCTAATTATCTTGTAGTGTGTGGGTGCCTTTAGCTAGAGAGAGAGAGAGAGAGAGAGAGAGAGAGAGAAATGTTAATTAGAAATGTTTTTACTGTCTCTCTGTCTTGCCATCATGTTAGTGTTCAAAGCGTCCCTTGGTTTATGTCTTGCAGAGTGACGCTAGATGCCCAGTAGCAAACAAGTTTTGTCGTGTGTTCAACTGAAGAGTCTTTTCAGGCCAGAAATGTGTTTCTACACTGGGCCTAAAGTGCTCATACTTGGATCTACATTTTGAGCAACATATAAAAGATGTTAAACAATATTGATGTTGACTATTTGTTGAGGAAATTTAACAAACAAAATATATTCGTATAATCTGTGGATTAAATATTTATGTGTGATCTGTTTATCTTCTGTGAGTGCATCTGTCATTTGTTACTGTTACTTGTTAATTTACTACATTTTCTGCTGTCCATTTAACCAATGAAAAGTATTAAAAAGAGCTTGTGACTAAACCTCGTAACTCCATTGGCTCTTCAAACTGTCGGTATAACCTCTTGTGAATGAAGTGCCAGATGCAGTTTGGACCATCTTTGTTTGTTTGCAATGCTAAGGGTAAATAAACAAGTTTAAAAAAAAAAAAACTTTTTTTGAAAAAGTACAGCGTTTTCTTTACTCAAGAAACACTATATACACTGATCAGGCATAACATAATGATCTAATATTGTGTTGGTCCCCACCTTTGCTGCCAAAACAGCTCTGACCCATCAAGGCATGGACTCCACTAGACCCCTGAAGGTGTGGTATGGTATCTGGCACCAAGATGTTAGCAGCAGATCCTTTAAGTCCTGTAAGTTGTGAGGTGGGGACTCCATGGATCGGACTTGTTTGTTCAGCACATCCCACAGATGCTCGATTGGATTGAGATCTGAGAAATTTGGAGGCCAAGTCAACACCTCAAACTCGTTGTTGTGCTCCTCAAACCATTCCTGAACCATTTTTGCTTTGTGGCAGGGCTCATTATCCTGCTGAAAGTGGCCACAGCCACCAGGGAATACCATTTCCATGAAAGGGTGTACATGGTCTGCAACAATGCCTAGGTAGGTGGTACATATCAAAGTAACATCCACATGGATGGCAGGACTCAAGGTTTCCCAGCAGAACATTTCCCATAGCATCACACTGCCTCCGTCAGCTTGCCTTCTTCCCATAGTGTATCCTGGTGCCATGTGTTCCCCAGGTGAGTGACACACCCGGCCATCCACGTGATGTAAAAGAAAACATGATTCATCAGACCAGGCCAGCTTCTTCCATTGCTCTGTGGTCCAGTTCTGATGCTCACGTGCCCACTGTTGGTGCTTTCGACGGTGGACAGGGGTCAGCACGGGCACTCTGACTGGTCTGCGTCTATGCAGCCCCATATGCAACAAACTGCGATGCACTGTGTATTCTGACACCTTTCTATCAGAACCAGCATTAACTTCTTGAACAATTTGAGCTACAGTAGCTTGTCTGTTTGATCGGACCACACGGGCCAGCCTTCGCTCCCCACGTGCATCAATGAGCCGTGGCCGCCCATGACCCTGTGTCCGGTTCACCACTGTTCCTTCCTTGGACCACTTGATAGATACTGACCACTGCAGACCGGGAACACCCCACAAGAGCTGCAGTTTTGGAGATGCTCTGACCCAGTCATCTAGCCATCACAATTTGGCCCTTACGCTCAAATCGTTACGCTTGCCTAATGTTTTATGTATTTGAGGAGCAAAGAAGTGCGTCTTAGTCTAGCATTTGTCGTCGAGTCATAACCAATACTGTCTTAAATATCCTGTGTGTAGCACTTTGTTTTCAGTAACATGAGATTTTGACCAAATGACAGAATAAACTGAGCAACCACATAGCTACAGTAAACTTTATAACCTGTAAAACATAA
This sequence comes from Paracanthobrama guichenoti, assembly GCA_018749465.1. Classification (NCBI taxonomy): domain Eukaryota; kingdom Metazoa; phylum Chordata; class Actinopteri; order Cypriniformes; family Gobionidae; genus Paracanthobrama; species Paracanthobrama guichenoti. The sequence continues at coordinate 17,494,970 of CM031960.1, read as the reverse complement.
TGCGATGCACTTACTGCCTCAGATGCGGCCGTTCAGTTCAAACTCCATTTGAGCTTGATTTTGGTAAAATGTTAATAATGCAACACATGCAAAGGTCTGACCATATATAATATTAATAAAACTATAATATGAACTTTGACAATGTGGTGTTTAATTGTTTGTTTAAAATATTTTTTTTCTGAAAAGTAGCGTTTTTGGAGATACAAGGTTTCCGCCCGACAGCGAAGATGGATAAATAAGACTGGCCACAGCACCGCTTCACTATCTACATATTGGCTTCTTTAGCTCATCTACATGTTCTTTTTCCTCTTAGATTGATGCGTCATGCCTTACGTGGGAGGGTCAGCAATTCCAGGGAAAAGCAGCCATTGTCGAAAAGCTTTCCGTAAGTATTTGTGTGCATTTTGTTAGAGGTGAAGTTTGATTCAAAGTAGATTAATAGGTTAGGGTTCATTTCTTCTTTCCTCCATGTTCAGAGACTAAAATAATTTTTTGAGGGGGGAGAAAAAAAAGTGAGCCAGAGGTTCTCCACTAAAAATTCTGGCCGTTATCTATAAGCTGATAAATATTTAAATTTTATGGTTGAAAACCAATAAATGGCAGGTATGAAATATCTGTATTATTTTGACTGATTGAATTTCAAGTCACTAAAATCTGTCATTTTAAAATATACTACTGATTTTAGGCATTACAGCATTATAGTAGAGTATTAAAAAAATTAGATGTTTATTTTGAGATTTTCTAAAGATTACATTTTACAGTACAAAGGTAATCTAAATGTAAAAATAGGGGACATTAACATGCCTAGTTAAATGCCCAATATCAACCAGTACTGATAAATTTAATATTGTACAGATCTATTGTGCATCCTCATTTAAATATTGATCAGCAGTTTAATTACAGTACGTATATGATGTAGTAAGGTATCTTTCCATTTAAACATTGATTTACTTAATTTTTTTGTTTTTATCTTTCAGAGCCTGCCCTTCACAAAAATTGCTCACAGCATAACAGCACAAGACCACCAGCCCACCCCTGATAGCTGCATATTGAGTATGGTAGTAGGCCAACTAAAAGTAAGTACTTTTTTTTTTTTTTTTTTGTTTTTTTAAGTTTAATTTTGTTTTTTGACAGTTATGCTTTTGCAGCATTGCTTCAGGTGAACAGTTTTGGTAAATATGTACGTGATAAAGGTCTAAAAGGGCATTCTTGCCCATTTGAAATGCATAATATCACTTTAATCCCAGTGGCATTTGAATCAAGAGCAGCCGTGGAAGTTTTAAGCCTCTCTTGATTTCCTTCTCACCTTACGTCACATGGGTAGTGGGTAGTCAAAGATTTCATAAGCATTTCAGAGCTGTAGTGTGTGTGTTTGTCTATCAGGCGGATGATGACCAGGTGCTGGGCTTCCACCAGACCTTTCTGTTGAAAAGTATCAACACTGCCTGGGTTTGCACCAATGAAGTCTTCAGGCTTGCCCTGCACAACCTTTGAGCTTAAAGGCTCTCGGTGGTCACATGGCCTTTCCTCCTTCTATTAATGTCTGTAAGGACCAGTGTCCGCTTTGTTTCACGCACACCATACGGGCGTCTCTACTAACGGTTTTAAGCTGTGTTCAGATCAAGCCTCTGTGTGGATCTAGTTTGGTGGGAATGCCATGACATGTCGAATTTGTTGATGCTGATTTGCCCGTTGTGTGTTTGTGGATTTGCTTGCGCCTTTGCAGCAACAAAACAGCCTAAAATCATTCATTTTCAATGAGTTGGCCATTTTTAGTGACATAAATGACAGTGACCTTTAACGACATATGTCCAACAACATGAAAAAATCTCATTTAAATTAATGAGCACTGACTCTATGTGGTGACTAACAATCAGCTTTTATTTCAACCTCTAAGGGTTTGTAATGAAGAGTTCTGCATTTTAGCCATCATGGCTAAAGGATGAGTTCCTTTAGAAGAAAAACTAACTTGAACACAAAATGAGTGAAAGTGGTACTTTTGGGATCAGCTTGGCTTCTGTTAAGTTTTTAGATTCCAGTTATAAATGTTCACTGACTTTTGGGGGTGATATCAGTTTTATTTTCGTATTTATTAAATTTTGAAGTAGGTTTTATTTATATATGTTCAGTTTTAGGTTTAGTTTAGTTAAGTCGGTTACTTTCGGCTTGCTGTGCTTCTGTGCATGGGTTATCTTGCACATAAGCTATTTATTACCTTGTAACCTTCTTTTGATGGAGTTACATCAGTGTATGGCATATGTGTATATAAAGCTATAGTTCACCCTAAAATGAAAATTAAGTCATCATTTACTCTCCCTGTTGTTGTTTTATTGCCGTATGCTCTTCTTTCTTTCTTTTTTCGGACCACAAAAGGATAATTGTTTTTAAATGGCAGTATAATGGCAATGAATGGTGAACGGCATCAGGCTTTTTAAAAAAGGTGTGAAAGTATCACAAAATGGTACATGCCACACGTATCATATATTCCAAGTGTTCTTGTGGTATAACCAAAAACGAACCGAAGTTCAATGTATTATTTAATGAATATCCTGACCTTGGCCGTTGATCTGTGCACAGCTACAGTTCATGAGACTATTAGCACTGCAGTACACTCCGACTCGCCCAGAAAAAGAACAAGTTGTGTGAGAAATCAAAATGAATAAAAATGCAACATGAAGTTTCTGTGTACTTTCTTTACTCCTTCACTTATTTCTCCTTGTTACGATGAACACGACGGATATATTCACCTTATATCCACCATGCAATGGATTGTATTTCACGTAGCATTTTTGTTAATCCTGATTTCTCACAAGTGCTGCCTTAGAGTCTCATTAAAAAGCTTGATGCTGGTTGCTATTCAGTGCCATTATGAGTGTGAGCAGAACTTTTTATTTTATTTTATTTTTTTATTCTCCTTTTGTGGTCCAAAAAAGAAATAAGAGCATATGGCATGTCATATGGCATATGTAAATGATGACTTAATTTTCATTTTAGGGTGAATTATCCCTTTAATAAAACCATGGTCACACACCGTCACAATGACCTAATAAAGGGTCAGTTTACATGACAGATGATGCCTTGTCTTGGGTTATTTTATTATTTTAGTTTGATTCGTTGCTGAAGATCATTTGAGCCCAGAACTAGGCTCAGTGTTTATGAGAAACTGATCCAGATTGTTTATCACCTTACCATGCATTATATATACCATGTATACAGTCTTATATACTGTCATGTTTTTATTTTTATTTTATTTCATCTTCCCTGACCAACATATCCTTTAAAAATATGAATTATATTAATTCCTTAGTGGGGGAAAATTGAGAATATTGTGACACTCTCAGCCTTTAATTTGTCTTGGTTGCTTATTGCAGCTTTTGTCTTTCTGTAGCTGGATTAATATGCCTTGATATTTTGCAAAACATGTTGCATGTTTTTCATTTAAGTGTAACAGAATTAGAATTTTTAGCTCTGGTGTAATTATTCTCCTTCTCTCTAATGAAGTGTTGCACAGAATGAAATCTTCCGCCTAAGTCTCTGTGTTTCTGCTTTGTGTAGGCAGATGATGACCCCATCATGGGATTCCATCAGAGCTTCATCCTGAAGAACATTAACGAGGCGTGGGTTTGCACCAATGACATGTTCCGCCTGGCGCTGCACAATTTTGGTTAAACGCCCCATGGCTAGCAGGAGGGAAGTGGGGGAAGGTGGAGATGACGCCTGAACCTGTCAATCAGCCCTTCATCCATCACACTCAAGAGAAACGGCACCGGATTACAGCAGCCAATCACAGAAAACATGCAGGCATATACAGTACTGCCTCTACTCCAGAAATGACATGTTTCTTTGCTGAAAGCCCACACATTGATCAAACGGACCCTTTTCCTTCGCCAACCTGCATGATGATGGGGAGCTTAAAGATCAGAGGACGCCCTGACCAGGACAAATACGTATTAACCTAACCTCGGCTGTTTGATATTTACATTTTAGTTGCTGATTTTTGACTTTGAAATAACAACTGTCTTTCTTTCTTTGATTTAGTACAAAGTGTTATCAGCTTGTTTTTAGAATATGCTCCTTGACGTTGAATTTTTTGTTGTTGTTGTTGTTGCCCCCCTTGAAAATTGGTGTCTCCGTTCAATCTGATGTCAGGTTGCTCTAGCTATCCAAAGAACACAACCTTAATTTCCCCTTCCCCTCAGACCAGTGTGCTTCCCAATTTCTGCTCACTGCTCTCTGTGACAATAATTACAACGCCACGATACACAATAAAACCTTTGACTTTTTCTTAACAACCTCATCATCTTGTTCCTCCCCCTGTCTGGTTTTGCGTCTACCTTTTTTCCCTTTTCTATGCTTGCCTGTTCATATTTTTGATACTTTTTCATATTTGAGCAGGTCCGAACACAATGGAGCCGGTATTTCTCTTGTTATAGGTGGCCAGTGTTTCCTGAAGCAGATGTTCATACTAAAAAATTTTGACGTTGTCTATGTAACCCTAATTCTGTGAATGGTGGAATCATCAATGGATGCTGTCCAATTATATGCATCCTCCAATGATGCTACATCACATAAAATAAGTTTAGTCATGGATAAAATTTAGTTTGAGACCCCAGGAGTGCAGATGAATTTTCATAGGGCTTTTATTCTTTCATTTACCCTTTCTGCTTTAGTTTAGAGGTTTCGTTTCCCTGTTTTCCCTTGATGTAATGGGATGTGGGATGTTATATTTAATAAGTATGAATGTAAATGCCACTGAGGTTGTACTAGTGTGCCCAAAGCTGTTATTACCTTCTATATTTAGGGTTATATTTTAACATTACCAGTTTAAGAACGATCACAGACACATAAAGCCTGAAACAAACCGACGGGAAATATTAGTTTGTGGGAATAAGAGGTGATTCTCTTCATTTTCACATGTTTACACTTAAAAGAGTTGTTCATTGTTTAGTTTTAGAAAATCATATTCACAAAATACGAAGGCCTTTGTGCCAAGGGTGGTACAGAGATATTTTAGAGAGATGTTGTAGTTTTTTTGTTTGTTTTTTTTTGCACTGAAATATCTAGACAGATCTGCTAGAACATCATTATAATGAGTCACTTTCTCGCATTATATTTTTGCTGGGCAAATACATGTGTTGTACACATACTTCATGCTTGCTCGACCCTGCAGATGTACACACTCATTTGTGGTTTGAGGGGAAGAGCAAAAGAAGACTTGATTTTCCCAACAAAAACAACAATGTAAATACAGTAGTAAGAGAGACTACTTCAGTTGCCTACATGTATGTGGAAATAAAGGAGATCAAAGTAAAGTGTGATGTTATTGTTATTTCTATAGGTGGTGGAGGAACTAGTAGTATATTTAGAATATATATATATATATATATATATATATATATATATATATATATATATATATATATATATAATTATTAGGTGGTTTTCTGACAACTAATAAAAAATGTAACAAGTAAAATGATAATGATGACACGCCAATAAAATATAAATATTAGTGATCCCTAAAAACAGGTTCTCTTGTTAAAAATGTAAGTGGTTCAGTCCGGAACTGAAGAAAATCTGCCAGCGGAGGCGGGGGAATGAAATGCAGCGAACGCTCGACGGAAGTTGAGGGACGGTTGCAAGCTTTTATGAGGGGCGAGCTAAGACACAAAATTAAACTATTGATAATTTGACAGTTTCCAGCGAATTAATTCCCCCTTCCCTACTTCATGGCTTCCAGTTCCAATATGGACATAGAGGGCGCGACACAGCACCTTCGGGACATCTTAAAACTGGATCGTCCCGGTAATTCGGCCGGTAAGTTGCCGGGGAAGGGAGCAGCTAGGCCGCGGTGCGATGATGCTGCGCAGCGCTTGATTTCAGCGCGAGCCACCTGACTATAGTTGCTCAAAAACGCGGGATAACACTGTCTAGATTTTATAAGTGGCGAACATTCATATTTTGTGTAATATTGTGGTTAACTAGAAAGGGGTAACGTGTATAAGGGCTAAACTCCTGCTGGCGCAGCAGCAGCTTTGCTCAGACAGAAAGTGTTCAGTATTAATTGCGACATGAGTATAAATATCATTCAAGAGTCTTAAGCACTATATATGTATCATACCGTGACCACAACAACAAAAAAAATATATGTATAGAATTTGAGAGACGGCATGTTAGAAACCTAGACAACTTTTTGTGCATAATTATTATTAACGTTACAGGGTTTCTGCAGATCTTAAGTCCTAATTCACCCTTACACAAATGAAAACCTTAAAAGCTCTTAAATCAGAGCAGAAAGTCTTAAATTCATAAAGTCATGGCATTAAACGTTGCATGCACTGCAAAAATAAAAAATAAAACAATTCTGTCTTGTTTTTCAGTACACATTTCTAATGATGCATTGGAGAATCAAAATGCAAAATTAATTCTTGGGGAAAAAAAATTATGCTTAAAGAGTTTATGCTTAAAACAAGAACAAATATCTGTCAATTTGTATCAATTTCCCAGAAAACAAGACTTAATATCTAAAGTCATTTTGTTTCTCCACTAAATGTATCTAAGAATGTTTATGTATTTGCATTGGGAAACAAGACAAAAGCACAGATGAATAACATAATTGTTTGCAGAAGGTACAGTACAACATATGTCTATATTCTAGTGTTTGGGAGCAGAGTAATTCAAGCTTCTTCTTTTGTAAAGTAATGGATATATGTTGAAAGTTGAACTTTAAAGTGGTGCTAATGGAACTTGTCGAGTTTCTCTCTAGACACTGAGAATATATTGACGTTAGGGGTGTGCGATATTGACCAAAAAAAAAAAGATCTCTATTTTCAGGGATTTTCTCGATAACGATAATTAGACGATATTTTGCTGAGTGTGTTATTGTGCTGGTACTTTGGCAGGTTTAGGACTGCCATGGTCAGCTGGCTCCTAAAGTTGATGATATTCTTCATATTGTGTGTGGTGGTCAGTTCACAGAAGTGACAGAAATCATCTTTTTTACCGTTTTTCATCTTTTGTGTCAGTTTCATAAATGTAATAAAAATGAATTATAATAAGACACAGTAGGGCTGTTACCAATCAAATTAAATAAGTATCAACAAAATTAATCTTTGCAGTGCAGAGGAAACACAGAAGCTGCATCTGAAGTGGCATTTAGATAATTTACACAGACTGTTTACGGTTTGATCATTTACACAGCTCAGAAGTGACAAATTAATAACCTGCAGGTATGCATAAATAATGTTTTGAAGTTTCAAATATAAAATGTTGAATAATATTGACATTTGAAATGATTTAAAACATGAAAAGATACTTTATACTTTGAAGTTAAAACCGCCAGTAGGTGGCAGCAAGTCACGTTTAATGAGTGAGTCATTGAGATTCAACCGATTCCTTCAAGGAACGGAGCATTTGACCATCTTAATCTATCTTAGTCATTGATTCAATTGATTCGTTCAAAAAGCTGATTCATTCAGTATGAAAACACCGCTGTGTTTTGCTCAGAGACGCAGATACAGTGCTATTTGTTTTGAACTTTTTTCCGGTGGCGAAATAGAGCAAAAACAGGCGATGTGGAAGTCTAAACTGTAAGTCACTTAATATTAACTTCTTGTTTAGTAAACTTGCATAAAATCAATATCACATTTGTAAAACTGCAATCTTTGTGTGATATCTTATTAACTATATTATATGATATAAATACAGAGTAATGCTGCGTTCCAGGCAGGTTTTTGAGCCCGTAAGTTACGGCTTCAAACCACGACTCACGACTTTGTAGCGTTCCAGGTCATGCCAAACTGCCTGAGCGCAAGGAATTGTGGTAGCTAGATGTAAACAAAGCATAGCAGTATGAGGCTTATGCTCATTTACAATCATTTCTATCGCCAAAGGTGCTTACTGCTTGCTTATTTGAGGGAAACAGAGGAGAAAAAAATGGCGCATAAGGCAAGAGAAGCTATTATACCTTTTATTTTACGTAATTTGTATATCCGTAGGGGCTGCCATTATTTTTTTTTCCTCAGGCTATGTGACGTCAGAGTGCGTAACTGGGAGTGCATCGATCTAGTACGAGTTCACGGGTGGGAAGTCACGGGTTTGACTTGCTGTTCCGGTGCACTTTCACGGGTAGAAGGTTGGAAAAACACGGGTTGCCTGGAACGCAGCATTAATCAGGCGGTGAAAGCGTGTACTCTAATGTGCACCCGCACTAGTCTAATCAACAAAACTACGTCACGTAGTGTATGTGTGCACTCTCTGGGTGTGTGTGAGGGATATACTCAGATCGCACATCGTTAAAACAACAATTACGATATTATCGCAGACGATATATATCGCACACCTCTAATTGATGTATTGTATTCCCTTGAATTTTTTTTCTTGGTCTTTAAAAAAAATCTTTAATTTACCTTCATCGAACCTGCAGAAACCCTTTTTACTAGGTTTTGCTAAGTTAAATATTGTCAAACCAAAAATTATCCAGACACAAGATACAGTGAGTGTAGGACACTATAGTTCATTTATGTTAGTGAGGATAGCAAAATAAAGCAAACTGTGACATATTATACCCACAAATCCTTCATACAGTGGACTACCTGTAAAACTGATAAAAATTTGGGACCAAAATTATTCAGACACTTTGACCTGAGCATGTTTTGCTGAAGTGTTTTTTCTTTGATTGCTAATGCGACCTTTTACACCACAGACTGAACAAAATGAAGCATTGCTTGGTAATTGGTTGACCTGAACTGGTATTATCTAATTGTGTACTTAAATTTAACAGCTGCCAGCTGATTGGTTGATTGTAATCCATTACATACCTTTCTATCAAAGTTATCTGACATTATCAAGATGAATTTGTTCTGACACAGTTTAACTCTGAGTTCTTATCATATTTTATTACCATTTTCTAAACTACACCGATCATAACATTATGACCACCTTCTTAATATTGTGTTGGCCCTGATCCGTTGAGACATGGAGTCCACTAGACTGAAGGTGTGCTGTGGTATCTGGCACAAAGATGTTAGCAGCAGATCCTTTAAGTCCTGTAAGTTGCGAGGTGGGGCCTCCATGGATCGGACTTGTTTGTTCAGCACATCCCACAGATGCTCGATTGGATTGAGATCTGGGGAATTTGAAGGCCAAGTCAACACCTCAAACTTGTTTTTCTCCTCAAACCATTCCTGAACCATTATTGCTTTGTGGCAGGGCTCATTATCCTGCTGAAAGTGGCCACAGCCACCAGGGAATACCATTTCCATGATGGAGTGTACATGGTCTGCAGCAATGCCTAGGTAGGTGGTACGTGTCAAAGTAACATCCACATGGATGGCAGGACTCAAGGTTTCCCAGCAGAACATTTCCCATAGCATCACACTGCCTCCGTCAGCTTGCCTTCTTCCCATAGTGTATCCTGGTGCCATGTGTTCCCCAGGTGAGTGACACACCCGGCCATCCACGTGATGTAAAATAAAACGTGATTCATCAGACCAGGCCAGCTTCTTCCATTGCTCTGTGGTCCAGTTCTGATGCTCACGTGCCCTCTGTTGGCACTTTCAGTGGTGGACAGGGGTCAGTACGGGCACCCTGACTGGTGTGCGGCTATGCAGCCCCATACACAACAAACTGCGATGCACTGTGTATTCTGACACCTTTCTATCAGAACCAGCATTAACTTCTTGAGCAATTTGAGCTAGAGTAGCTCGTCTGTTTGATCGGACCACACGGACCAGCCTTCGCTTCCCACGTGCGTTAATGAGCCTTGACCACTCATGACCCTGTCACCGGTTCACCACTGTTCCTTCCTTGGAGCTCTTTTGATAGATACTGACCACTGCAGACCGGGAACACCCCACAAGAGCTGCAGTTTTGGAGATGCTCTGATCCAGTCGTCTAGGAAAATGTTTTCACTTGCTGCCTAATATATCCCACCCACTAACAAGTGCCGTGATGAAGAGATGATCAGTGTTATTCCCTTCACCTGTCGGTGGTCATAATGTTATGCATGATTGGTGCATAGTGAATAAACTGTGATAATATGAGAAAGTTAAAGGTGCCTGAATAAATTTTAGTTTGACTGTGTATACACATACATACACAATATCTGTACCAACAGTAGTGGTAATCAAAATGTCTGTTAAGCATAGATGGTAATTCACTGACATGTTTTCAGAAAGTAATTTTAGTAAGTGTCTGAGGATGTACAGGTGCATTTTTAAGACTTGATTTATCAGTCATATAATTCCACAGAGTCCTCTTTGGTAGAGAGCCAGAGAAATCTGTCTTTCAATGGAGCGTTGAATGGAGTTCTTGGAGTGGATATTATGGGCACAGGAGGACATGCAGCAATGTTGGAGCAGACTTCTCACAACTCAGACAAACTCAATGGACAGGACACACAGACCATGTATGTATTTGCTGTCATTAGCTGTATATTGTTCTCATTCTTTAGCAAGCCATTAATATTATGATGGCATCTTTCTATGATCTGTAAAAATAAATAATTTGTACTAAACTTAAAATGGTTTATTTGTAATATTTTCACTACCGTTCAAAAGTTGGGGATTGATGAGATGTTTTAATGTTTTTGAAAGAAGCCTCTTATTCTCATGGAGGCTGTATTCATTTGATTTAAAATACACAGAAAAACTATAATATTGTGAAATATTATTACAATTTGAAATAACCGTTTTTTATTTTAATGTAATTTATTCCTGTTATGGCAAAGTTGAATTTTCAGCATCATTACTCCAGTTTTCAGTGTCACATGATCCTTCAGAAATTATTCCAATCTGCCATTTTTGGTGCTCAAGAAACATTTCTTATTATTGTCAGTAGCTGTTTCCATCCACCTATTTTTATGTGCATTTTGGGATACTGCATAAAAAAAATAAAACTCAAGTTGTGCTCTTTTAACTCAAGTTTAACTCAAGACTAACCAGCGGATCAGTTTCATTGCACAGCATCTCAAATGTTGGTTTGATCATTCTGAAATTCCTGAGCCAAAGTCTGTCATCAGAATGATTTGGTTTAATTCATAATTAATAATTAAGTGTCTCTCATGATTGCTTTCCCAAAAATCAGGCATCCGAACACAAGATAACATGAGTTTATTGTGCATCGCATTTTATGACGTAGGAAGAAAAAAAAGAGCCACAGGGGCTTCCCCGATTGCAACAACTTCCATTTTTATTAGATATTTTGTGCCATTTTTCCAAGGAAGTGACTCTTTTGTTCTCTTGAACACGGGATGGAAACGTTCCTTTATTCACAAATGTTTTATGCGATGTTCCAAAGTTAAATTTGCACCTTTGGATGGAAACAAGCCATGATAAATAAGTTCAAAAGAACAGAGTTTATTTTAAATTGAAGTCTTTTGTAACATTAGGGATAGGATTATGTCTGTCTTGTCACTTTTGATCAATTTAATGCATCTTAATTTAAGTAATACTTACTGCCCTTGAATATTTGAACGTTAGTGTATGTTAAGTAAACACAGCATCTTTTATTTGAAGACATTTTATTTTTATTGTAAATAAATCCATAAGTCTGTTTTGTTTTGTACCAGCTGCCTTTCAGGAGATGATGAGTCCACCTGTGTCTCCATCAGAGCAAACAATGTGGAAATTGTGTCCAGCCGTGACTCTAGTATTGACAGTAAGGCTCGTGGTAGCAACAAGGTGTGTAAATTAATTAATTAAATTAACTGTGTTTCTTATTAGCAGTTCAGGGTTTCACGGGTCATGGAAAACCTGAAAATATAAGGGAATTACCAGGGCTGGGCAAAGTCATTTTAAATTGAATAAAATCTAGACATTTCTAGTACGTAAATCTTCCTGCTATAAAATATTTATTTGGCTAGAAAAGTATTTTTAAAAACTCCATAAAAGGATATTTTAAAAGCTAACTATTGGGAAAGTCATAATTAATAGGTCAAAATATGTAGAAACCCTGGAAATTGTTTTATTCTCTGAATCTTTTCCTCATGACTGTCTTACAGGTTAAAATTCAGCCAGTGGCCAAATATGACTGGGAGCACAAGTACTACTATGGCAATTTAATAGCAGTGTCCAACTCATACTTGGCTTATGCCATCAGAGGTCGGTTTGCACACTTTATCACAGTCTGTTGCTGTCTTTGTGTATGGCTCATTTAGCACACTCCTTTGAATATGGTGATGGGATTCAAATGAATGGTTTGTAATTGTTTATCGCTCACAGGTGCAAACAATCATTCTATGATCCGTGTGCTGCAACTGGGCTCGACGGAGCGTTCGCTGCTGAAGGGCTTCACCGGTGCAGTCACAGACCTTGCCTTCGCCCACTTGGACTCCAACCTCTTGGGCTGCGTGGATGAGGCTGGAAACATGTTCATCTGGCAACTCACTAGTCACAGCAGCAAAATACAGTATCCTCTGTGAATAGAAGTGTACTAGGGTTTTTTTTAAAAGTTTTTTTTTTTTAAGGTTCACAAAAACAGGAGGTTGATAAGATCACTAATGTTTTTAATTTTTTTTATGAATGTCAGCTATATTTATATTTTTAAAAAACATGATCAGTGTCACAAATATACTTGTATGAATTACTGACCTTGAAAGTAATATTACATTTTCATTTGTCATTAAATCACTACTTTCTCTTTTTGTTTTGTTTTATAAAATCCTTAATCTGTCTCTTCAGGTTTCATAAAAGAATCTTGATTTACATGTATTGTAGTAAAACGTTACAATTTATTTCGATGGTCCACTTTAGACATTCTACTAACTATAAGTAACTTTGTAACTACATGTCAACTAACTCTCATCAGAGTATTAGTAGACTGGTTTGGGTTAGCAGAATAAGTTGACCTGTAATTGCAAAGTTACTTATAGTTAGGAGACTCTCTAAAGTGGACCATCAAAAGAAAGTGTTATTTGGTAAAATAGTAATAAGCAGGTGAACTGTGATATTTCTCTTTAACATCGATGTCTCTTAGAGATGAAGTGATCGTTCACATCCGTAGGCCTGAGGACACTCCACTTAATTCCAACCGCAGACTCATCTGGTGTCCCTTCATCCCGGAAGACAATGATGATAACCCAGAGGATCCATGTCAGACATTGGCACTGCTTCATGAAGACAGAGTATGTTTGTTTTTTTTGGTGTTTGACAGTTTTATAACTTTCTTTCTGAAATATTAGATTTCAAATGTTTTTAACACTATTACTCTCTTAACTGGATTTTTGCGTGTACTTGTAGGCTGAGGTTTGGGACCTTGACATCCTCCGATCCAATAACAGCTCATGGCCTGTGGATGCCACTGAACTGAAAGAGGGGTTCATCACCATTAGAGGACACACAGCAGTAAGACCTGCTATCATTTAGCCTGCAGTACTGCATTAACTAATTAAGAAATGAGATGGATTTAATTTAATGTAATCACAATGGGCATACATTAGTTATGTAGTGTGATGTTTATTATTAAACACGTTTCTATTTCTGTGCAGCGCATTAGTGAGGGAGCGCTGTCCCCTGATGGCACTGTCTTGGCCACAGCCAGTCATGATGGATATGTAAAATTTTGGCAAATCTACATTGAAGGACAGGACCAACCCAGGTACATGTTTGAGACATTATGAAATGAAACACACTGTACTGTTCAAAAACATAAAAAAGAAGCAATTACTATTTGTTCAACATGACAGTAAAGACATTTATAATGTAAAAAAATATATTTAAATGCTGTTCTTTTGAACTTTCATTTCCACAGAAATATTAAGCAGTACAATTTAACAAAATGGAGAGGCGAGACAAAATATAATAATTTATTATAAAGAAATATTTAAGAAATATAAGAAATATTTTTTGAGCACGAAATTAATGCATATTTGAATGATTTCTGAAGGATAATGTGACTGAAGACTGGAGTAATGATGGGTCATTGAGCTTTTACATATTTTCCAATTAATAAAACATTTATTGCATTTAGTTTAAGGGGGAGAAAAATCTACTAATGCACATTTATATTATTAAATGTGTATGTGTAAACGCATGTATATTTAATGTAATCATACTTTAAATAGTAAAAAATATATATATTTTTGAAGCCATCCTGCAATTAACCTACAGTCCGGTAATACATTTTTGTAGATGTTTGCATGAATGGCAGCCACATAATGGACGGCCCCTTTCCTGCCTGCTCTTTTGTGACAACCACAAGAAGCAAGACCCGGAGTGAGTATCAAATTCATTTAGTCTTCAGTGATCGCAGTTACATTTTTATCAGCATCTCAAGCCATGACACTTTAACTGTCTTTGCCGTTGTCTTGTCTTTAAAAATGTGCGCCTTAGACATGTGCTGTACATCTTTAAACTTAAAACCATTTTTGTTGTTCTGTAGTGTTCCGTTTTGGCGTTTCCTGATCACCGGAGCTGATCAGAACCAGGAGCTGAAGATGTGGTGCACAGTGTCATGGACCTGCTTACAAACCATCAGGTCTGTTCATCTCTTAAGCTAAAAGCTGTAATAGAACTTGCATGATCAATAGAGGCACTTATTATATATTATTAACTGTTAGATATGACCGCAGCTATATTCTATAGTGTTGTTTCAGCTCAAAAAGTTAGTTCACCCTAAAATGAATACTCGCCCTCATGTCATTCCAAACCCTGAATACTTTTTTTTTTAAACTTAGAAACACAAATGAAGATATTTTAAAGGAAATCTAAGAGCTTTCTGTCCCTCCATAGACCACTACGCAAGTGTTCATAAAGAGATCGTAAAACTAATCCATATGAATCAAGAGGTTACTTTAGTCAGCTTTCTGAAAAGACTGGATCACTTTATATGATGATCATATTGAATTTAGGCTTTTATTCACATTTAAACATTGATCAGCGAACATAAACAGAAGCTCAACCGAACCTGCTTACCGTGAGAGAACAAACCTCACTGGTTCTTGCAGAAGCTCAAATGTGAATGAACCTCATTGGTTCTCACACATCAAGCAAACATGCTTGAGCTTCCGTTTACCGTTGATGACTGTTTATATGTGAGTAAAAGTCTAAATTCAATCTGTTCATCATATAAAGCGATCGAAACTCTCCAAAAAAAAAATTGACTAAACCGCTCAATTTGTAAGGATTAGTTTTATGATCTCTCTATGAACTTTTTGAAGCGTCAAAGTGATTGAAAAAAATATATTTTTGGGGTGAACTAACCCTTTAAGCATTTCCCCTGTACTTTTAACTCTATGGATATGTTCTGAATATGAATTTTAGAATAACAGTTAATTTGTGTGTTTCAGGTTTTCTCCAGATCCATTTAACAGCAGTGTGCTACCCAGCCTGAAGGCCAGTTTGGACCTCTCTGCAGAGTTTCTTATTCTAAGTGATGTTCAGAGGAAGGTCAGACTCATCATTATTTAATACTTCACATTTAATGCCCACGTTTTGTTTACTCGCTCTCATGGCGTTCCAAACCTGTATGATTTTCTTTCTTCAGTGGAAACCAAAATTTGTTATACTGCAGAATATCCATGTTGCAAAGTCGTTATTCACTGAAACCGTGGTGGTTCTGGGCCTGGGTGAACCTATATTGGCCGAGAGAGCTCAACGTGCTGCAACTGAAGAAAACGCATGCAAATAAAAAAACCAACAAAATAACGAAAGCATCTTCATCAGTTTGATAACATGTGCTGCAAATACTCACAACGCAACCAAATACAGAAATGAGCTGCAAAATAGAATCCCAAGACTGACGAACCTGGCTGGGACATGTTTATTCGTCAATGTCTACTCGTCAGTGGTGTCGTCGACCTGTCAGAGGTGTTTTTTTTTTGTTTTGTTTTTTTTCATTTATTTTAACATCCTGATCAGCTGTGCATTGTGAGTATTTGCAGCACATGTGTTGTCAAACTGATGAAGATGTTTTCTTGATTTGCGGGGACATTGAGCTTTCTCGGACACCATACGAACCACCCCTCACGATTGAGAACAAATGAAAACACGCATAGATAACATGCCTAACACCATGTTCAGGTTTGAATTTAATGTTGAGATGTCATTGCAAAAAAATGCTAAAATGTTAAACTGTTATAAACATAAGTTATAACGTTTTTATGTATAAACTAGGGATGGGCATTTTAAGCAAAAATAATATTCGATGATCGCTGGGAATTATTCGTAAAAACCGCAACTCCTCCCCCCGCATGCACCCATGTATAGGCTACACGCATATAAACAGAGAGAGGGAGAGAGACCGTTCACGCTCTCGATCTGTATGATAACAAACTGTTTAATTCATTAGGGAATAGGCTATATTAATTCAAGCCATATAATTATTGTAACATGCTGAAGCATATGATGTTATTTGACATCGCCCCAAGTTACCGTAACCGTTATATGCCACGCAAGTCTACAGTGTGCATGAGACAATGTGTTGTTCTTCTGTTGTCACAGGCAGTTTGGGTCAAAATGGGACTGATCACATGAAAAATTGCTAATGTGAAAGCTTTCGTACAGAGCTTAGTGCGCACTGAGGTATCAAGGCCCGTGTCTGAACTGGAGCCCGTTTTTTTTTTTTTTTTTTCTTTTCTTATTATTATTATTTTTTTATATATATATTTTTTTAATTATATAAATCCTCTCGATTACACACTGTTGCAGCCGTTAAAATAGTTCAGTTTTGTAGAATAGTTTTGTTTTTAATGTCAAGGTAGTTATATTTCATTTAGTTGTTTTTTAGAAAAATGTTTGGAGCATTTTTTTTTTTTTTTTTTGTTAAATTAAAGTTTTAGTTTTTTAAAGTAACGACCAAGCGGCCGACAGTAAGTTAACCACATGTTTGATCAATTTAGCCTCTCAAATCAACACTTGACTTGTCTTGCCTAATGAAGTCCATAGATATAAAACACTTCAAGCACACTGTTTACTATCACAGTAAAAAGGCATTTTTGACAAGCTGAGGCAGATCTGCTACTTCTCGCAACAGCGCTCGCAAACTAAACGGGCTATAAACTAAATAAAAAAAACATGCAGGTTGTCTTGCCTTACACCTCTCAGCAAAATGAAAATAAATCCGATCTTCAATTCCCGTGCTATATGCACATTTAATGGCGTTCACGTCAATGAAAGCAGCAGATATGAGCTGCATTTTATTCATCACCAGCTCAAGATCAAACACCGCAATAGGAAAAAGAGCAACCTAAACACTGGTAAGATCATTTAGTCTCATTAGTTTTAATGAAGATGATTGTGTTTAGAGCGGCGTTATATCGGACTACACCATGTCATATATATAGCACGCTCACGGTTATTTATTTTTTTAACAATTTGCCAGGAGTAAAATTTACTTCTGTGGTTTAAACAACCAGATGCATTTACACTTGTCCATTTTCATCTGAAATGCGTCCCAGACCACCTTAGGTATTAATCCGTCTCGAAAGAATTTCGAAATGCATAGTAAATGGTCGCAGTCGGAGAGATATCTGATCAGAGAAAACTAATGAAGTGAGCAGGTGTAAAAAGGCCATAACTCTTGCAGCTGCGCTGAGGGAACGCTCGCTGCTGCTGCCACAGACTCTGAACACCGTGCAAGCCAATCGCGACAGTCTTTTTTTTTTTTTAAGACTATAATCGCACAACCTATTCCATATTCTATAATTAAATCAACGAATCGAATATTCGAAAATTACCACTCATCCCTAGTATAAACATAAATCTGAATGAAAAACTTGGAAATAGTATAGGAGTAATCCTGTGGCTGTCCTCATGTAATTTTAATTTTAAGTGTTTGGTTTCCAGGAGATGGCAGCAATCTTCCACTAAACCATGGCACATTATTCATGTTATTGCCATTAATTAAATGTTGTTGTTTTTTTTTGTTTAGTTTTTCTCAAAAATGTTTGCTTTTATATAAATGTATATATTGAGGAAATTTTAAAAATACCCCCAAAAGTAAAAACATTAATAAAGTGAGCGATTATTACATTTGTTTTAAATTACATTATTATGCATGTAAAAAATAATAAAATCTGTCTGGTTACTTCTGTCTAATTGGACAGAAGTAATTTTGTTGCCTTATGTGTAGTAGCATATCAAGCAGCATTTTAGGTTACAACGTGTCCCTGTTATAGTGTAATTATACATTTAAGTACTAATATTAATTAATTATATGTACTATGGGCTTAGGGTAGGATTAGGATTTGGTTTAGGGTTAGTTGCATGCAATTATGCATAATTAATTACTATAGTAATTACATGTAACGTGTAATAAGGACACATTAAAATAAAGTGGTTACCACATTTTGTTATATGCATAATATACTCATAATGATATGAGTGTTAGCTGCATACATACCTTTTTTGCACCTTTCTCCTCTTCATTTTCCTAATTTAGGATCCTGTCCAGATGGCTTAGACCTTTTTTACTTATCCGTAATTTCAATTTGTGTTGATTTAGAACTTCTCCCGCTCTCCCTACTGACGTCACTTCACTGGAAACCCTGAGGTGACTTAAACCAACCCCTGCTCCTCCTTACTTCTGAGTGAAAGTACTTATCCGGGCATGCACACAGAGTCCTGACCAGGGGTGAATTTCCCAAAAGCATCTTTGGCCAACTATGGCCGCAAGTTCCATTGAGCTCTGTTGGTTACAACTGAACTTGCGACCATAGTTGGCTTTGGGAAGCACACCCTAGGTTAATTGACCAGTACTGTGACATGATTTCATTGACGTAGTGAAAATGAGTGGTAAAACCCTGATCGCGCAGTCCTTTTTCTTTTTTGGCACGGGCGCCTCGTGCCGCCCCCGTCAAGATCCCGCCCTGGGCTGTCGTCCATGCCTAAATCCGCCACTGCACTGAAAAACTCTCCCTCTGGTGTAGCTTTAAAATCTTATTCATGCATATATTAGTCTTAGCTCATTGTAAGAACCAATGCCTTTTGTACCCATTGATGTCAAACCTGATGCAAAATATCAAGCACCAAGTGTAGATAGGAGATAATCTTTAGTCTAATAATTGTCTCCTACCAGAAAAGACTAAATAGGTCTGTGTGCACGTTTTTGGAATTTCAGTTATTTTGGGACAGGTAGAAAGACATAAAGGAAGTATAAAAGCAAATAAATTAAAAACATGGTCAACTAGCCAACTCCAGCATGTTCCCTGTTAAAGGGGTGGTAAAACACCGTTCTTTTAAAGGCTTGATTGTGTTTGTGGGATTGTCACTGTAACATGTGTTCATGCTTCGTTTTTAAAAAATTGCGTTATATTTCATATATTTTACTTTTATTCTACACTGCTCTGTCCCTCCTCTGTCTGATGGTTTCCGGGTTCTTTGAAGCCGGTCCCTCAAAAATACACAATGGGCTCAGATTGGTCAGCTGGCCCAGTGTGCTGTGATTCGCTAACCGCCTAGTGCACATTTTTCGGAAACGTCACGCCTCTTACCTTTTACCGGTAGTCTGTGCTTTGGTAGTATTAGAAACAATGTTGATTCTAGCGATTATAGGCAAATATCTGTCGCAAGAACTATTAACCCAAAACGAACACTAAACATTGGCTTTACTATAGTAGCCAAATCAAACACAGAACTTGTGACAGACTTGCCTGTAGATAAACAATACATAAAAGCTCTAATCAAAGAATAATTTGCACTAATTCCAAGTTCGCTGTTGAGATTTTAAAAAGTTTGTAGCGTTAGATGTTTGTCAGATAACGTTAAGTATGAATGAGCATTTAACAAATTGGTTTACAGAGCCAAACAGCTTTGTCATTTGTTTACTTCCTTGCTACAACGTACAATTAACAATACAAACTATTACAGGAAAACACATCTACGAAAAATAAATCATTCTTACAGGTTGTGGCCCGTAAACAGCTTCTGTTTTTAAAGTTGGAACTGCTCCATCTTTCAGGACAAGCCATTGTGCGAATCCTGCATTGAACTCGTGAAAATTGTAGCTTTCCTCCGTAAAATGTGCAGCACAAAGAGCGAGATTTGGGTAATAATTATGAGGGACCGAGTTAAAAATAAATTTTAACCATTGATCCCTAACTCCCCCGTCCCTAGGAAAGCTGAACAAAGTGGACCTGCAATCCGCATTCCGGCAACAACACTCCAGCCTACTAACTATACCACAACAACTCTTCTTCACAGCAATAAAAAATGGCCTCGCCCCCCTTATTTAATATTCTCGGAGGAGGGGTTTATGTAAATATTGAGGTTGGTGATGTCAGCAACCCTGGAGGAATGTCTGTAGTCCCTACCGGCCGTTTGCTGTAGTCCTTAAAAATTGATTTCTTTAAAAGCAAATATCTCCCTTTGCTTTAAACTTTGAACATTGTAACTTTGCAGATGTTTATGCTCAAACAGCAACGTTACACACTAGCTAAAGTTAGAAAAGTGAAATCGTGTTTTACCACCCCTTTACATAGGATTCATGAGTTTAGTGTTGCTATTGCAACAAGCAAACTGTAAAATCGTGTTAGTGAATAACTGGTTGTTTATTAGCAGCTGATTCTGGGTTGTGTGTTTGATATGTAGGTGTTGTACGTCATGGAGCTGCTACAGAACCAGGAAAAAGGCAGTGCCAGTTTTACTGCAGTTTCAGAGTTTCTGCTTACATACCCTGTGCTCAGCTTTGGCGTACAGGATGTTGCCCGTGCCCGATTGCGCCACACTGAGGTCCTTCCCCCTGATGAGGAAAGTGAAAGCATGACAACAGGTTAGTTCCTTCCTTATTTCAGTGCTAGCTTTGCGTGTGCAAATATTGTCTTGCTTGTAAAGTGAGTGAAGATGCGTTCATATGACGCATTTGCATTGTAATGTCTTTTCACAGAAGGAAGCCAGGGACCCTCAGAGTCTAAATCAGGAATCCAGATTAAACTCTACTGTGTGCATACAAAGTAAGTAATTTACACAAAAAAACATCTCTGAATGGAGGCATGAAGTTTGCATTCATGTTTGTGGCGTTGTAACTCTTATGCCCACAGATCGCTACAGGATGTGCAGATCTGGTTCCAGCCCAATCAGGGGGCATCATCTTCCCTTTTCATGCCTCAGTCTGGATCACAGGATGGCTTTGGTGAGTCTGGAAATAAATACTTTTTTATTTTTATACATATGTTTCCAACTAAATCACTACTAAATCTACAGTGCTTTGGCAAACAAAATATATTTTTGCTAAGCTATGGTCTGAATTAATTATGGAGAGGAATTAAAATTATTGCATTGTGTGACTTAATATATCATGTAGTTAAAGATACATATATTATTTAATTTAAACATTTAAATGTTAAGCATTTTTACAATATAAAAAATATATATTTATTTATATTTTTGTGTTTTGTATTTTTTGCATTCCCCCAGGTTTTTCTGACCCGCTGGCTGATCTGAATGTGGAAGCAATGAGCTCTGATAAGGAGTCTGGTGACAGTGGATCACAGAATGACCTGAGTAAAATTCTGCCTCTTCCAAGTCCAGCTGACTTCATGAGTCCAGCCCCATCAGCCTTGCCCAAACTCATGACCCCGGATGCCTTTATGACGCCCAGCGCCTCTGTAAGCCTTTTATATTACGTGTTCATCATTGGGCCTCTTCGGTGATGGTATAATCATTTATCCTTGCTCTTTTGTTTTTTCAGATGCCCGCCTCTCCTGGCAGCAGTGCAAGCAGCCTGACCATAGTCACGGCCATGAGCAGCTCAGACAGCGGTGCAAGGTGGGAGATTCGACTTTGTTTTTTTGTTTTTTTTAAACCCTCCAAGTGTCTTTTGAGACTTTTGGATTCTACTGTATGAAATACAGTTTACAAAAGTACATGTGAATGTGGGTCCCTGTAATATACTGTCATACACTAATAGGCATTGCTCAATTTTCTTTCTTCCAGGGGTGGAGATGATCTGGCCCAGAGCCCTAAAATGTCTGTCGAATGTGGCAACAGCAGCTTGACTATGAGTGCCAGTGCAGGCAGTCCAAGATCCAACTCCATCCTTATCTCAGGCCTTGGGGAAAACATCCAGGTATTGGACATGGTAAATTGCATAAAGTGATGTATTGTCTGGTAGTGACCGTGTATGAAAGATGTGACTTTGTAAACGCTTTTTAAGAGATGTATACTTTTATTTAGCAAGCATGCATTAAATTGATCAAAAGTGCCAAAACATTTGTTATTTTAACATTTTAAAGTATAATTATTCCTGTGAATGCGAAGCTGAATTAACAGCATCATTCCTCCAGTCTTCAGTGTCACATGATCCTTCAGAAATCCATTCTAATATGCTGATTTGCTACTCAAGAAATTTTTCTTATCAATGTTGAAAACGGTTCTGCTGCTTACAGTATATCACGGTTTCACTAAAAATAGTATGTTTTTTCAGGATTCTTTGATCACTGGAAAGTTCAAAATAACAGAATTTATTAGAAATGGAAATCTTTACTGTCTTTTTTTTTTTTTGATCAATTTAATTCTTAATTTGATCCTAAACTTGAGTGGTAGTGTAAATGCTTATGCCTTTAATGTAGACATAGCATGGGATTATCCATATCAACTGTCCATCCGAACAAATCAGCACTCACAACATGACAGCTCAGACTGTCAGTCCTTAAGATCTGATTTAAATGAAATGCTCATCTAACAATTCTTCTGTTTATCTGGCATCCCTCCATCCACTCTTCCATTTAAAATCCCCATCTGGTTAGGGTTTCTCTCCCCCACTGCTTTCTCCGTCCTTTCTGCGAGAGGCCTCTCTGCTCTGCGAAGCTGCTCCTTATTCTCACAGACTTCCCCTACCTTATTTCCCATCTCCTCCACAGGTTTCCTCTCCAAACCCTCCTCTCTCCCTGGATCTCCAGGCCATAGATCCCATGGTTATCCCTCAGGCCTCTCCAACCAGAGCTCGCTCTCCGGATGTCATTTCCTCTGCTTCTACAGCAATGTCCCAGGACATCCCTGAGATCGCCTCGGAGACCCTGCAGAGGGGACTGGCCGGTGCCGCTACTGACTCGGTCCCCGTCTTGCATTCTGACAGCATGGCTTCAGCCGCATCGGTCCTCCACCTGCTATCTCCGAGAGCCCGGAGCAGTGCTGACCACAGTTTGCTGCCTCTCGAATTGGGTGCAGCATCTGTAGATGGAGAACAAAGACTCAATAACACACCCTCCCTACTGGAGACGGCTTTGTCACAGGAGAACGCTGTAGCAGCTGGAGGTTCTTGTTCTGACAGTAGCGTGAACCATGCGTGGCCTGCAGCACCCGATATCACACGAGAGACTCGCAACAGCCTGAGAGACAATGGTTTGGGAGACTGGTGAGTTGCTGTTCTATAATATATCATATACAGTAATATAATGTATACGTATGTATAATGTAATAAAATATAATTTGTGTATATATATTTTTCGTTGTTTTGTGATTTTATGTTATGTTTATTTAATATTAACATTTATTATTGATTTATGTTCTGGGAGTTTTATGATGAATTTTGGCAAAGATACAAGGCTAAAGCATTTGATAACTCTGTTTTGACTCTTCCAGCTCTAGGGAGGAAATAAAGGACAGGCACATTTCTTCCCCCTACCACAGACGCACATATCACCTGACTCAGAACGACAGTCAAGATGCAAGCGCAGAGCAGAGGTACTGCTTCCTCACCTGCTTCCTCTGTAGCTCAGATCCCATTACTATGCTCATTTTTCATGTTTAATAAGAATTTGTTCAGTTTCTCCCATCTATCCATCTTAACTTTACATTTGCTTGTCATACAAGCACTTGAAGCTCTAAAATATGTGAATCTCAGATTAAGTTGTTTAGTGGGAGTATTATGAGGTGTGTGGCCAAATAATATTAACATTAATGCCAGCTGTGAAATAAATGTCTCACCAGTTGGCTGGTAACTTAATTAGGAACTGCAATATTACATGGTTTCAGTCAGTTTGACAACAGTGATGTGAGCAATTTAAATCAAGGACATGCAAACCGTTCCATCTGCTAAAAACGTTCCCCTCTAGGAACGGTATTACAAAAACTTCCTGTTTAGTGTTTTAAATAGTTCTGCACTGAAATCTCCATGGTTACTAAACGGATAGGATGGGATTCTAAGTTAGTTTTTGTAATACGAATCCTGTCATGTGGGATATGTAGGCTATATATCAAATTAAGCCACCAAAACATTTTTGGTGCTTCCTTAGTAATTTTATTTGTTATTGACATTTTTAAGGTACACTTCATAACTTTTTTTTGTTGTTGTTCAAAATGTAAATAATTAGGCTAGTCAATACATCAATCCTTCTTCCAAAATGTTTTTTTTTTTTTTTTGTCTTACCCTGATTCACAATGGTAAGCCTATTTTAAGTGTTTAGATTTTAGACCTGACGGGATTTGTAATTTTGTACACGTGTCACTCACCGTGCAAGTATAGTCATATCTGTAAATAGAGAAAGGGTGCTCTGGCTGCTTTGACAAATGTATGGTGTGGGACTGGGAGTGGAATGTAGGTTAGTTGTCACAATTAGAGACAAAGGTTGACATGGATCATGCTTCACAAAGTCACAAATCTCTGGGTAATCACCGGTTTAAAAAAAAATGGCAAACAGAGGAGAGTCTGCTGGGAGAAAGTGACCATGACAGAGCATGCATTTTGTAACCAATGTATCCAAAAGTTACATAATGTACCTTTAATCGGTCTATTTGTCCAGTCAGGCAAGTAGATTTTTTTTTTTCACTTGCCCCTTCAAACAATCTACATGTCCCAGACAAGTATTGATGTTGAAGTTTAAAAAAAAACAAAAAAAAAACTTACATCTAACTTGAATAGTTGTGTATATTCTGAAAACCTATTTCCTCCTCCCTCCTGTCTGCATGTCCAAACCAGTCTGAGCATGACTCAACAAACTGTAGTGATAAAATAGTGTAAATATATGCAAATTAAGGGTCGTCAATGTTCAGTACCATAATAAAAAATTTTGCTTATTCGCTTTTTAATTTTTTTTTTTTTTTTTTTTTTTCTTCTGTGATTTGACAGTGATCATGATGATGAGGTTGCCAGTCTGGCCTCCTCCTCGGGGAACTGTGGCCCCCGTTCCTCACATAGACTACCCGTAAAGGACTGGAAAACATCACCCCGCAGCTCGCCCAAGCTCAAGAGGAAGAGCAAGAAAGATGAAGGGTGAGTGAGCTTCCCTATTTACTATGTAAATCCTCTTGATATCAATGTTTATATTGTTTAATGTGGGATTGAGTGGTGAGCCCCTTCATCCATATAGACTGATTAGATCTTTGTTTTTCTCCCTTCCCAGAGAATCCTCACAGTCTAGACAAATTGAGAGCCAGGTAAGTCTGTTGATCCCCCTGCATCACAAACCGAATGCATTTCGTAGCATTTGTATTGTCATCCCAATCAAAATGCATAAAGGCTTCTTTTCAGTCCAGTTACTGTGATTCATCATATGAATAAAACATTAATACAATGGAGACAAAACATGAATAACATGGCAAGCTCTGTAGTATGAATGTTCTGCTGTGACCGCTAAGAATCTTGCAACTGTGCCGATGTCAGAGATGCTTGAATTTCATGTGTGAGGAATGAATTTGCTGTTGTGTCCTCAGATGAGCACAGATGTGCAAGACGAGCTCCTGCAGATGTTGCGGAGCCAGCAGAGGGAGTTAGCAGAGCTGAGACAGAACCAGCTGGACCTTCTGCAGAGAGTTACCAGCCACATGGATGCCATACAGAGCTCCATCATGGCTCATATCGAGCACTCCATGTTGGCTCAGCAGGAGCAAGAACGTATCCTTCCACTAGGGGGAGACTCATAGCTTGATTGACGATTAGAGCAAACACAAAGAGAGAGAATGAACTAGAGCATCAGTTGTCACCTTAAGCATTTGTTTCTTAATGTTGCAATATTTTTTTTAAAGATAATTTAAAAGCATGGTCTTTAATCATCATCATCAGTCACCAAGGCTACACTAGCTGAAAAGAGTAATGTTGATATTGTAGCCCAGGGGTTTTAACACAGTACATAACTGCTTACATACATTTATTGTGTAAGTTGCTTATAAAAATTATTTGTAATTGAACATGGTTCTTCAGGTTTATACATCCAACATTAAGTATAGCCAATTTAAGTTTGGAAACAATATGTTGTATTTATAATGTCACACTTACTATTTATCTAACGGGTTAAATTGTTTTTTCATACAATAAAATATATAGATGGATTTTAGGAAGAGGGTTGTCTCTCTCATAAAAGGTTCATCATATTTGGGGGTCCTTGGCATCATAAAGTTTGAAAACCCCTGTTGTAGCTTATCATGTGTCATGGCCACCCTCACTTTTCATGCTAAATAAACCAGAAAGATAAAAGTCCCACTCTACGGTAAT
Source organism: Paracanthobrama guichenoti (assembly GCA_018749465.1). NCBI lineage: Eukaryota > Metazoa > Chordata > Actinopteri > Cypriniformes > Gobionidae > Paracanthobrama > Paracanthobrama guichenoti. The sequence goes on along the minus strand of CM031960.1, from coordinate 17,468,606 downwards.
TCCTACAGAATATTAACTTTGAAATGTCACATTACAGAAGTTAAATGCATTATGAATGGCACCTCAAACCAAAAAGCTACATTTCTAAGCAACTTAATCTAAGATGAAAGTTATGTAAAAACTAAGCCCACTATCGCAAGAAGGCTAATATGAATATAATTGTTCTCTAATGCCTGATCTTCTTGTTTACTCATGCATGTACACATTAAAGATTAATACCTTTCGATTTGTCAGGGCCATACAATTCGTTGTTAACTTTAACTAGCTGGTGACAGAGAGAAGAATGGAGCGAATTCTGGTTGAGGGACAAAGCCGGAACCAACTGCTCCAGGACCAGCTGGTTCAGCAGCTTGTCCAGACTCTGAACAACAGTCTGTGCAATCGGCTAGACAAAGTTTTGCGTGAAGAAATGAAGAAGCTTGTCCCACAGAGTGAGTGCTGATGTGCTGAACTCAAGAGCTTAACTGTACTTTTTTCTATCAGCGTTCTGCTCTTGTTTTGTCACTGTGAAATGGTTGGAAAGAAGACTTTATTGATTTTTAAGGTTTATGTAGAGCTTTAGGTGACCTTTTTTCTTTTATGCAGCCTTATCGAAGAGTCTAGATCCTTTGACTAGCCAGATGAGCAGCACCATCGCTGCCAAGTTAACTGCAGTGGAAGGAACACTGAAAGAAAATGTCACCAAGGTTGTAAAGTCCAAGGTCAGTGGCTTGACGTTTGAGAATCACTTTTAAATGTTTTTTTGGTTTTTTTTATCCATTCTTTACAATTGTTAGGATATTATTTTCCACAGACTGGGTTAAAACATTTCTGGCTGGAAAGAATATTTCTCTGAAAGACATACTACAATCTGAGCAGTTAAAAAAAAGAAGAAAAAAAAAGTGCACCAGCTTCTATGCATCAGTGTAGCACTGAATAATTCATCACAGAACACGAAAAAGGCGCAAACTGGGGAAAACTCTTACTCTTCTAACTTTTTGTCCTATTCTTCCATTCACAGAACACTACAGATGCCATTGGTCGTGCTGCTGCCGAGGCCATGCAGGGCCCCATTCAGGCAGCCTACAAAGAGACCTTCCAGAGCATTGTGCTTCCTGTGTTTGAGAGAGGCTGCCAGTCCATGTTTCAGCAGATCAATGACAGCTTCAAACAGGGAACCCACGAGTGTAAGAACCATCACAATAGACTTCGCTACCAATCTGACATTTTATTTCTGCTTTTTTACAGTAATAAAAAAATAAACCTAGAGCATATTAATGAATCCTGCAGGTTGTTGCATGCGTTTATGTCTGTTTTAAACATCTTGCGTCTGTAGCACCAGCTAATTAATACAACTCTTTTGCGTTCAGCAATTTTGACTAAATATATAATGACTTTACATTCTCCCGCAGACATCCAACAGCTGGAGACACACATCAAGAACAGGAAACAGCGGGACCAGGATGCACGGGATCCCGTGATTGGCCAGCTGCAACAGATGATTGACACACTCCAGAATTCTCAAGACCAGCTGGCCACAACTGTGACGGCCAGTGTGTGCTCTGACGTTCAGCATCAGCTCCACATGATCGTGGGAAAGTAAGGCTTACTGTCACATGCATGCAGCACAAAGCCCATCCAATATCTGTTAGAAATTAATAAAAGGAATTCTCTTTCCCCTTGTATGCCTTCCCTTATGGATAACTTTATTGCATGCATAGAGGAATGGAGCTCTGCATTGAGTACCTTGCAAATGGATTGGTATGCGTGGCACTTGGCCTAATCCTGGGTTTAATTTCTGTCAATAAAGCTGGTTTGTTTTCCTCTCACATAAATGCAATTAAGACTGTAGTATTAAATTCAAGTTGGAGGGATTAAATCCCTGTGGCATTTAAAACTAAAATGCTAATATAATTTGTAACTTGTCACTAATTATTTTACTTTGAGGTTTACACTACAGTCTGATATTCACAATACCAACATTTTAGTAGCCTAAACTAGAGTTGTTCTGATTCCGATACTAGTATCGGAAATATCACAGATACCACAACAAATTCTGGTATCGGCGAGTACTTGAACCCATGTACCGATCCGATACCATTTTCTTAAACAAGATCTTGTTGTTATAACCATGAGCTTTGCCTAACCGCTCGCTGCATGGTTCTTCTTCGCTGCTCAGAATGCATTTCAAACACTGGAAGTTGTGCTGTATTGCCAAAAGCAACTGCTGTTTAGAGCAGCGAAGAAGAAATGAAAACGTGTTGGCAGTATGTCCGCTGTTTAGCAGTATTTCAGACTGGACCAACCAGCTAGTAAAACGGCGACTAGGGATGTCACAAGTAACGGTACTTTGGTACCAAGTCGGTACTGAAAATTTAAAAATGCGACGATACTAGCATTTCTGTAGTACCGACTCCCGAGTATATCCGGTACCTGCAGCTGCATTCAGTCGCTTCCGTGTTTATCTAAGTGCAGGGCTTCAGACTGTAGCCGAATATATACTAGTGTCTGTGAATATTAAACTGCAAAATACTATTTAAATATTACTCCTGCACGTTCTGCCACTCTGTGTGGATGAGCGGGCACGTGTGACGTTCGCTGTCTTTGTAGTCTCTGCTGTGTCATTATATGAGGACATGAACGCATAAACCATCACTTCATGAGAATTTACCACTTCTTTGGAGAAAACTGTCATATCATGAACAGACACTCAAAGGTCTTCACGGCAACCCGTCAAAATAAAAGTTTGGTTTAACATGAAGAAATTGACAATATATTAGGCTACTGTTGTACAGTAGATTTAGCTGTGTCTCTATATAATAATAATAATGCATCTCTACTAATAATAATAATTATGCCTAGATGGTTGCTTATTTTTCACTTGTTTTGGTGTGTGTGTGTGTATATAATATTCCTAGATTTATTTGTTGCATAGTCTTTTTTTATACAGTTATATTGTAAAACTAATACACCCTTTTCAGTTTGCGGTGTTAGATTTGTGGCTGCATTTGAAGTTCTTTTTCGCTTAAGAAAAATAAGTAATATTGCTGTCAAATGCATGTCAGATAATAAAAATACTGTAATAAATACAGTAGTTCACTGTATGTATCTGTTCATGTTTTTATTAAGGGATATGTCTGAAGCACACCATAAAATAATTCTAGCAATTCATACAGGGCTAGTAGTATATACAGCTGTATATACAGATACACACCCAGGTATCGGATCAGTACTCCGTATCGGCCAATACCCTGAGCCCAGGTATCGGAATCAGTATTGGCAAGGGAAAAAGGGTATCGGGGCGTCTCTAGTCTAAACCAATACTTGTAAAATGGAAACTTGTTTAGATTTTTAATCCTTTATTATATTTTGACACATTCTTTGCCAATTGCTACAGAATCTGGCATGGTATCAAATTACAACCAAACAAATCTGAAATTTCACTATTCACTACCCATTAAAGCTTTTTTATTATTATTATAAGCTGACAAGTGTTTCTGTTTGGCCAAAAAGTGTCGGAAGCTGGACTTTTATTTTGAGGATGCTGAGAACTAATATATTTATTAGACAGAAATATTAAAGGATGTAAATATATGAAAAGTATGAAAAAGTATTATAGCTTTTGCCTTTTTATTATTAGTTAAGGAACGTTAAACCCTATAATACTTTCTCATATGCCATTGTTGCATTCAGCAAATATACATTCATATAATTTTAACAAATCTGAATATCAAATAAATTAAATGCTTTTGTAGGATTGCATAACCAAATAGTTGCTATCTAAAGTTTAAATTGTTTTTTTCATATTGATATTTATTTCTAATTTACTAAATGATATGCTGCATTGAAGTGGCGCTAAATGATTCTGGATAAGTTAAGCATTTTTTTTTTTAAATTTAAAATAGAAATCACGATTTCTCCACTTCTGAATAGGCAACTAAACAAAATTACATCATTTACAAAAGGTTAATTGTTGCAGTCTAATTTAAATGAATTATTTGTTTTAATTTGGTTTGAATTAATGATTTAATGACTTGCTTATTCCCTTCTTTCATTACTGGATGAATCTGTTTTTGAAAGAATGTCTTGAATGAATTATTTGATGACACATTTTTTTAAGTCACTTGTCGCCACCTACTGGTGTAGCAATGTAATTGACTATCTTTATTTGAAGCGTCAAGTTACTTTCAAAAGCGATTACCTACATTTTGATCACTATTGTAGACATCAGTGTTTATCTGAGCTATAAACCTTTATCCCAGTACCCAATAATACTGTGTGATTGAAAAGACTGTAAAGCTGTTTCATACCTATACATACGTGGGGGTTTGAGTCGAGATCACATTCGTGGTCTTTCAACAATTAATTGTGCAGCTTTACAGTGAAGTTTCTTATTTATTTGCTTTCTTAATACTAAGTTGTATGTATGTATGTATGTATGTATGTATGTATGTATGTATGTATGTATGTATAAGTGTATATGATTTAAATGTTATTGAACACACTCCTTTAAATGAACTATTACACAGAGTTGAATCCTGTCTTTTTTATGTTGTTGGCATAGTCTAAAGGTGTCTGTCCTCTCTGCAGTCTGCAGGACTCAATCCTGACACAGGTGCAGCGCATAGTGAAGGGAGAGGTGAGTCTGGCCATGAAGGAGCAGCAGGCAGCCGTCACCTCCAGCATCATGCAGGCCATGCGTTCGGCTGCAGGAACGCCCGTCCCCTCCACACATCTGGACTATCAGGCCCAGCAGGCCAACATACTGCAGTTACTACAGCAGGGCCAGCTCAACGAGGCCTTCCAACAGGTTAGTTACTGATTGCTACACACTCACACACACACATAGGTGTATGTGTATATGTATGTGTGTATGTATGTTTATATATGCTGATATTTCTCTCCGTTTGGTCTGTATCATGCTTCTGTGATCACGTAATGGGCTTTTTTGTGGTCATTAGGAGTGCAATGATTAGATAAACTGCTGTGTCGTGTCGGTAACCCTTTTAACACTTTTACATGCATTAAGCCAGTGGTTCTCAACCAAGCTTTCAAGGGGGGATAACTTAATTATATATCTTTTTTTAAAATTCAATTAAAATGCTAAATACATGATGTAAACTGAAATTATTTCCCCCTTTCCCCTCAGTAAATATAATTTTTGTTGGAAAAAAACACCAAGAACACCGAGAATTTTAATAAATGTATTAATATTCCTGGTTTCTGTTAATAAATTTGTATGATTGTCATAAATACATCATCTTTCTAATTCAAAAAGGTTGAGAACCACTGCATTAAGCCATATGCTGCTGCAAAATATGCCACATTGTAACCGCTTACATTTTGTGACATGTCAGCATTTAACTCTTAACTCCCCACCAGCGTTTTTGAAAAAGTTGCCAGCTAGCACCAGCATTTTCACAAGTTTCATGGCCCCCAGAATATTTTGTATACAGTAATATCTAATCCAATAATATCTGAACATGCATCAAAAGAATATATCAATATTCATGTATACACATACATACATACATGCATGCATACTAGGGATTGCATAGACTAGTCGACTTTTAATTCTCTGCCATGACACTTTAAGCTTGATGTCGACTAGTCGCTGGCCTATAGAGGGCGCAACAGGATAAGCCATTTCCTGACACGCACGCTCCGTTTTCAACAAATTAAAATGACATAAACGCATACTCAGAGAGCTCTCCACAAGACATGTTTGATTATGCCATCTGGATGCTCAAATTGATCGGGAGAATGCAGGTTTTAAACGGCTTATTATACACGCAAGTTAATCGCCGTTCTAAACTAATGCATACTGCATACATTGTAACGCACACACATAGCTCGCACATCACGCGGAGATCGCACACCCCACACAGAATCACTCGGTAGAACAGAACACCATTTCGACACACTTTCTATGATTTATCAATAAAATAGCGTAGAAACTGAAAAGTTCTAGCATATATTTCTTGATAACTAAAACCCACAGCTTCACAGTAGAGAGATGCTGCCAGGTAGAATTAATTCACACGAAATCGCTCTCTCATTCATCTGATTCAGAACGAGCAGAAATCTTTTAGAAATATTACGACCCAAAGACAAAAGAACTGATAAACAAAAGCTGTTATGTAGGAGAAATAACCTTTTGGGCAGCGCTGTGTCATCAGCTGTGCACAAAATAAAACCGTGTTCAGTCTCAGCTCAAGGTTCAGGCTTATTTGTTAATTAATGACGTCATCAACTAGTCGACGTCGACTCGACTTTCATCACATAAGTGTCGACTTTAAGAAATCTGAAGTCGTTCAACCCCTAATATATACTGTGTGCGTCATAGATCAAAGAAAGAACAGGCCCTTTGCTTAAACAAAAATGTGTTGTTGTTTTTTTATCGACACTTGAATGTTGGTAAGTTTCATTAAAAAAGCAGCAGTTTGAGCAACTTTTTCTGTTTTAGATTCAGAACGATGATCAAAACACAGATGGAGTAGTCCATCAACACCCCTAACGCTTCACAGTCCTATAGCTCATCCTGGGTTGACATTTTATTCAGAATATTAGGAAGTTTTGATTTATATGCCGATTTATATAATGTTGATCGCGTTTTTTTTACATATGCATTTGCTTACATATGATATTGCTTGTTTCTGCTTCTTTGCATCTCTTTTGATCTGGAAATTCTGTACTAATTCAGAAGATGCGTAATAGTGCCCCCAGTGAAAACACGGATGTGTGGCTGGGAAGCGTGGTCTCATAAATAACGGAAATTACCGTTAAGGGAACATTTACAAAACTTCACAAAAGCCTCTTTACTAACATTTCTCTATGGAGGAAATAGGTAGCATTTTTGGTTACTCTCTGTAGGATTTTTTTGTTTAAGTTAAATAATGCAAATCACTAATAGCCTAATTAAGCTTATGGGAGGAGGCATCTTAACATAAGTGCTGACAGACTACAATAACGGTTAAGTATTCTCTTGATTTTATATTCATCACTTGTTAATTTATTACATCAATTTGCATTTTCAGTCAATTTAGTGGTTGTAGAGAATCACCATAATTGGTCTGAACTGTTAGGTGAAATTGAACCCTAACAGTTTAATACTTATTTCCACAGGTGACATGATATGAGATGTGACCTTTTACTATCGTCTCTCTATGTGTATGTGTTCATCTTTCATAACACAGTAATGTATTAGTCCTCTAGGGATGCAACGATTATAGATTTTGTTGGTAAGATTATAGTCTGAGAAATAATCATGGTTTCACGATTATTATGCATTCTTTAATTTCACAACAATGTATAAAATCACATGAAAACTCTTCAGATTTTAGTGTTATTTTTTTTTGCCACCTTTTGAACCAGAAATAACAGTAACCAAGTAAATACAGCATAAAATAATAATAAAGACAAAAGTCTATCTCTCCCTTTGGAATTAAAGAAAGGAATTAAAGAAAGGCTCTGTAAACATTAGGAGTGGCACGGTTCGGTTCGTATCACGGTTTTAGGGTCACGGTTTTCGGTTCTGTACGGTTCTTGTTGTTTTTTTTTTTACTCATTAACAGTCCAGAAATTCTCTTCAGCATCGCTCCCGCTCTCCATACGCACTGCTTCTGCCCTGCATACGGTGTGAAGCCGGCGTTATACGACGCTGGCGCATTCTCCAAATCCGGGCAGCCTTCCTTATCTCTCCCACTTGCCATTTCTACATGTGACGTGACCTGCAGCACTCCACTTTTACTGTCTTTTACTGTATGTCCACACACACCTCTTATTTCTTGCGAAAAGGACACCCACTGTCTGAGGTAACATACGGGCACGACGCACACATGCTCAGAACCGAGACAAGCGAACCGAACGGTTCGGATGATTTTTCATGTACCGTGCCACCCCTAGTGAACATCCATGTCAGTGTGAGGGGAATAAACTGAACTCTTACTGTCACTAACTGTCATCCATACGTATTCATTTTAATAATCAATTAAGAAATCTGTAAGCGCGGTTAATCGAGAAATTGGTTTATCGCTGCATACGTAGTTCTCTCCAGGTTTTTTTTCCTGACCACTTGCGGTTTTTTTTGTTGTTGTTTTTTTCCTTGCAGGCTTTAACCGCAGCAGACCTGAATCTGGTGCTGTACGTGTGTGAAACCATCGACTCTCAGCAAGTGTTCAGCCAGCAGCCCTGTCCACTCCATCAGGCTGTCCTCCTGTCCCTCATCCAGCAGCTCTCCACCAACCTGAGCACACGCACAGAACTCAAGATCAGGTTTGTTCCCTTCAGCTCTATGCAGTCATGCTCTATACTCGTATCAAAATGTCCTTTATATAGAAGCTATTCCTTCAGCCCCCATGCAAAGCACTGTGCTTTTAATGATTAAACACTTAAGTATTTATTTATAGTCCTCTGTATGTCGTACGTGATCAAGGGCAAAATGTGGTTTCATATCACAAGACATTAATGCTTTAAGACTCGAGACATCATACCTTTCTCCTCTTTAATTCCTCTGTGAATGACCTTGTGTTGAAGGGGACATCCGCTTCTGTGGCAGTGCTGCATTGGGCTGCAGTTATTAAAGTGCTGTACAGTCTGGGCTGCATTAGAGTTCTCTGCTGGGGGAAAGGGACTAACTCACAGAGTAATGCTCTTCCTGTGTGCTGCCAAGTCCCTTTACTGCTATAAACTGCCCTGTCTGCCAGTCCTATCTCTGAATTGCACTCTAAAATACTAGTGTTTCATACTGTCCATATGTGCATAGACATTACCATCTGTAAGTCTGTCCATTTTCTGCTTGGACATAAGGATGTTATGTTAAGCAGGAAGACGCATGCTTTAGGGTTATATAGGTTTGTATCTTTTATATAGTGCCTGATTTAATATTTACAGGAGTCTACACTTTTATTACCTAAACCATTAAACGCCTTCATATTCAAATAATTATTAATGAAAGAAATTTAAATGAGATTTTCATATGCATTTAATTGAGACTTTCCTTTTATGAATAACATTTGCTAATAATATTAAATGTTACTTGAGTTGAACAGTTATTTTGAATTGTAATATTAGCATTTTTATTGTATTTTTGTATTAAATAAATGCAATAAGAAATTTGATTTTTCAAAAAATTATTATTCCAAACTTTTGATAGGTAGTGTGTGTATATTAAATTATTTTGTAGTTTTTTTTTTAATTATTATTATTATTATTATTATTATTTTAAATTGGAATCTGACTTTTAAATATTAACACTGTGGCATTCACCCAGTAGGGCTAACTTGTTGTGTGTGCTAGTCCAGTCATCAAGTAATTTGATTGGATGCTCCTGATAGCTACCAGACAACACTATCATGACCCAATTAATGTTCACACACTACACCTTAATTCCATATTGGGCTTTCATTATGTAAGAGACATTTTTTCTAATTAAATAACAGCTAGCCGAGTGCAACGAAATGGAACGAGCAGGGGTCTTGAGGCATTTTTAAATTCAAATTTGCATTTATATATTTATTTATTTTATTTTACCTGAACGCTGTGTAATGTGGCGCTCATGGCACGTGATACTGAAAGCAAGTCTGGCATTAGCACAACAGCTGCTTCACATTATGTAACACTTATAATAAGTAAAACTAATAATAAAGTGGATGGTTCTGGCATTGAATTATTTTTGAATTTGGTGTGCCAGGCCTGTGCATAATTTTTTGTTTTTGTGCTACAAACAGTACAGCAAATCTTAGCTGGTTGTCTTGTTTTTAACATCACACGGTCGTACCGCCAAGCCTTGTGTGGCATGCTCCCCAGTTTAACATCAGCTTTTACCTTCGCAAATAAAGGTTAGCAGAATACAAGATGTAAACAGTGATTTCTCTGCACCGGGAATGTAATATCTCTCCAGGCCAATAGATTATAGTTGTGATAACAGTACTGAGGGCTTAAATGAATTGAAATGGGGCCTACACATGTGAAAATAGAGCAAACTGCCATGAGGCATGAAAGCTTAGCCATCTGGACAGGACTACACCGCAAAGTCCTGGGGATATTAAGGTCATTGTATTCCATTCCATTTCCTTTTTTTTTTTTTTTAATCAGAAGCTTTAACTTAATAATAGCTTGTAAGGTAATTAAGATGACCTCTGTGCAACATGCGGCTCAAGTCTCTGGTGTATCATACAGCAACGTCTATTCATTTTAAAAGACAGATGGAGAGATTTCCCACATAGTTTTCCAGACAGGTGGCGTTTTACTAATCCTTGATGGACTTTAAAAATAAAATAAAATAAAAAAACAAGCAGCCTGGAGAGAAGACCAAAAAAGCTTTACCCTAGAATAGCTTAAAGAAATAACAAATATGTTCTGTTAGTACAGCTGTCAAAAAAACACCAGATTTGTGTTTGAGGACTTGAATGAATGACTAGGGCTGGCCACATACAAATGTCATTCAAATGTTTGGGTTTTTTGAAAGAAATTAGTATTTTTATTCAGCAAGGATGCATTAAATTGATAAAGTGACACATTAATAAATAATGGTATTTATTATAAACTTTAAAAAAATTTTTATTAAAGAAGCCTGAAATCTTCTTGAGCAAATGTTTCTTCAGCACCAAATCAGCATATTGAAATTTATTTCTGAAGGACACTGAAGACTGGACTAATGGCTGCTGAAAATTCAGCTTTGAAAGCTCAGACCTCTTGCACTTTCTGAATTTAATATTAATACATTGTTAGAGGTCTGGCCCAGTGCAAAGTGCTTCCAATATTAATGAGATTTGGCTTCAAAGCAAGCTGGTGATCGTAACAGGACAGATTAAAGGAACTTAGCCTTCCTGCAAAAACACTTTGATAAAATAAATGATGTAAACGGTGCCTCCAGTTGAATCAAAGCCTTATATGAGAGAAAACATTTGCTCCTTCATGACACAGAGGATTGCACGATGGTTGTGATGTTAGCAGGTATTTTTCAGTTGTAAGCCAAGGAGCTCTTAAAATGCCTGGGGAAAGCCATTCCCATTTATTTCAAAGGCACTTGTTCCGAAGTACACAATTTGAAATGTGCCATTTTTGCTCATGAAGACTTGGAGGCTCATCCAGGTTGTTTTGTGTGAATCGCCTGAGTTGCTAAATGCCATTTAACTCGTTTCTCTGATACCACGGGGAAAATAAAAACACTGACTGCGACACAAACCCTTCTCTAGTTGCATAAGAAAAGCTTTAGAAAGGGGAAAATGTCAGCTTCGTGTTCTTAGGATCCCTGGCATAACATCTGCAATAATATAAAATCTATATCATCACAATATGCAGGAACGTTTGAATTAGGGATGCACCGAAATTAAAATTCTGGGTGAAACCGAAAATTCTGGATACACTTGGCCGAAAACCGAAAATGACTTTTTTATAAATAATTATTCATTTATTTTAAATTTAGTGTTTTTATTATTATTATTATTATTATTAGTAGTAGTAGTAGTAGTAGAAGTAGAATTATTAGACTTTGTAATTAGACTTTATAATTAAATTCAATAATTTTACTGAATCTGAATTTTAAAAATACAAGCCAATAAAATAACACACAAAAGTAACGCAATAATTGGACAGAAATTGGGCCTATATTAAAATAATTATTAAAAATCAATGTATTATTCTTTTATTCAGTTCTATGCAACAGAATCAGATGTAACCGGTACATTTTTTGACCAATTATCAAAAAGTATGTCCTAAAAAACTATTATTATTAAAGCATGTGAGCAGATAGTGAGGCGCGGCTCAGTGAAGGAGAGGGTAGTGTCATTTTACCCCAGCACGGCTATACCAAACCATATTACAGCACAGAAGGGCTATTGCAAACAGAAACAAGTCCAGAGAAATTTCTTGTCGGCATGCGGCAGAGAATGCTGTGCACACACGGAGCAGAGAGCACAGCACACACGCACACACACACACCACACACACACACACACACACACACACACACACACACACAGAGCAAAACACTGAGCAGTCGTTTCAAAGTTGTGCATCTTCGGAAGCAGAGCCGCTCACAAAGTTACAAAACATGCTGCTGATCGCTGAACACGGGCGATTTTTAACCCCTTTCTCTCATTTATGTGTAGCTATCTAGAAGATGCTGTGATGAACCTGGACCATGGAGATCCAGTCACCAGAGACCACATGTCTGCAGTGCTGACCCAGGTACGACAGAAGCTCTTCCACTTCCTGCAGCAGGACACCCACAGCCCTCTGAGCAAGCGTGCACGGCGCCTCATGATGATGCTGCAGGGCCTGGTCAATCACTAGAGCCCCTCCGGATGGCACAGCTGACGTCTTCACAACCCCTCAGTCAGCATTTTGTCTTGACCTCATACCACCCTGCTGTTCGGTTGCTTATCTGTGCTCTGCAGCTTATTGGCTCTCTCAGAAGAACTATTGGGAGTTGTAGTCTGGACTTGGACGTGAGAGATATTGGTGGGTTTGGACTACATCTCCCCTTCCTTCCTCCTTTCAGGCTGTTTTTGATTTAATTTCTCTGCACATGTGAAAAACATGTTTGTATGTGGCACCATCATCAAGGCAGAACAGGACATGGAATACTTCAGTTCAGGAGGCTGTTATTTTCATTGTGCGTTCAATACCGTGAGATGACATCATGGTGGGTTTTTTTTCTTTCTTTTTCCATCCTTGACAAGGAATCAGGAACAAGACTGTGGAGAGCATAAGAACGAAACTATAACATGAACACTCCAAGTTTCTGCTGAACGGATGGTTTTCTGGCTGCTCTGCTTTTCTGTTTCTTTTGGTGGCGCGTCATTAAATGCTGCAGACATGGAGACATTATCATCACCTCATGAACATTAGCCCTGTTGGTTATTGATAAAGGTTGTATTTAGTCCTCTGATCCTTATGACTCGTCTGTTTTGCTGAAAATAATTTGGCCAACATGCTGCTTTCTCATGTCAAGTGGAGCATCAGACATGTTCCTGTTTTTTGTTTTGTTTTTTTTATTCCATCAGAATACGAAAAGGTCAAAGCGAGATTTGTGTTCTAATAGTTTAACTTCTGGACTATTGCAAAATCATCCCACACAGTTGATGCCGATCAACAGAGCCCAGTAAAATATGTAAGAGGGCTTATATTACGAAGGAATGTTAACCACATAGTTTCTTCAAAAGGAACCAAGTCTGTAACCTGCAGTACATCTGTAAGTCTCTAGAGGGCAGACATTTATGTATCTTCTTTCTAATTTTATGTACTGGCTTTTGTGAATTTTTTTTTTCTTTCTAGTTCTTCTGCGAAATTACACTACAGCGAATGCCACAAGTCTCTTCTCTTTTTCTTTCTGTATCGTTGCCCCCAAACATTAGAAAGTGTTGGAGAAAGTGGCTAAAACTAGCTGGAATGCCTATTTTCTGCTCCGTTCTAGTCAGCCGGTTGTATTTGATTTAGACTGAGATTGCCAACACTTGTTATTCATCAGGAGGGATTATTTGGTCATGCCCTCTGATAGAGGAAGAACAAAAAAGAAAGTGCCTTATCAGACTTTTGCGTATCAGATACTGGTAATCGTATCCTTAGACCCTATGATGGGCGCCACATTGATGTGTGTGTGTGTGTGTCTCCTATCTTCAAGCTAATTTTCTTTCTCACGGTAACACGGAATTGAAGTTAGGAATGGACAGGTTTGTTACTGAAACATTTTCTTAAATGTGCTGTAAACTGTGATCTTTTTTTTTTAGCCATTGTTTCCTCACAAGTTTCATGCTAATGCATCAAGGAAGTGCCAGCCCCGTTGATTGTGTTTGTTAACACGTTATTCGTTCCCCTGTCATCTTTATTTTTAGAGCCGTGCATATTATATCCATAGCCATTTGCAGCAGTCTGTGTGGCTCATTAAGACACATTTACAGGGTGTAGGCAATGTGCCCTCTTTTGCTTTCTCTTATGTAAAAAAAAACCCAAAAAAAAAAACCTCTTTAACAGACATGAGCCTGCTGTGCAATTGAGGATAAATCTGAGGCTCTAATTAGGATATATTAAACTCAGCATGCTTGCATGCTACTGGTGAGAGCCATGTATTCAAACAATAGAGTTAACCTGTTTTTACGAATTTAAAAACCCATTTTGTTTGAGCTCTGTAAACCTGTATTAATCCATTTTCATTTCTTTAAGTAGTATAGTGTCCAGCAAAGATGACCTGCGATCGATAGACAGTTTTATGTTGTCAGGTTGAAATGCTAAACATCTTGTCATTTTTAAGGTTTTGTTGCATTGCGAGTAATTGGTTTTCGATGCCGTTTTAGACACGTCTGATGATGTTGGGGTTACTATTCTCATATGCAATGCCTTCAGTATTTGAGGCTTACACAAACTTTTTTTTTCCCCTCTCAAGAGATTTGCATTGCAGGCTGTGTACGACAATTGAATTGTTTGTAATTTTTCCCATTCTGTGTTTCAATTTTTGATCCTTTATGTTTGGAATTATGTTGTATATTTTACACTTGTTTCTTTCATCCTAGCCGTTTTGGAATAAAAAAGGAAAACATTGTTCAATGTTCAGTTAAGACTGTGTGTTTTCTTTTCCGTAGACCAGCAGTGGCACCTCCTTACTCCTTTCAATAGGAATAAAACTTACTTTTAGGAACGTTTTAAGTTATTAATGTTTCACAAACAGGGCTTGGATTAAGTCAGGATTAGGCCTTAGTTCAGTTAGGACATTTAAGCACATTTCTTTTAGTTAAAACGGCTCATTTTAGTCTGGGGCTAACTTGAGTCTCTTCTCTGAAACCGGGGTGAATGTTTTAATGGAAAATGATAAAACATTCATAATAAAATATGAATGCATTCATGAGGTGAGAAAAAAAATCAATGTTTAAGGTTATAACTAAATATTTAAGATATGTAAAAGCTTAAATTTGATCATTTACATTTTTTTAATTAAAATCTCAAGTTTTACTTGTATAAACTAGTAATTTGCCTTGCTGAGTTGTTTTAAAAATCATGAACATGGTATAGCCATATTAATCTGTTGTTCATATTACATGCGGTATTGTACAATACTAAACGTGCTGACCGGACTTACCTGTATTCAATTTTCAATCTTAGAACACAAGCGAATATGCAGTTACAGTTGCAAAACAAAACAAAAAAACCTTGCAGAAAATGTGAATAATTTTAACAAAATAAGAGAGATCATACAAAATGCATGTTATTTTTTTAGTAATGTCCTGATTAAGATATTTTACATATAGTCCACAAGACAAAAAAATAGCTGAGTTTATTAAAATGACCTTGTTCAAAAGTTTATGAACCATTGATTCCTGATACTGTGTGACGTTACCTGGATGATCCATGGCTGTTTTTGTGTGTTGTGATGGTAATTCATGAGTCTCGTTTGTCCTGAG
The DNA here is from genome assembly GCA_018749465.1 of Paracanthobrama guichenoti. Lineage (NCBI taxonomy): Eukaryota > Metazoa > Chordata > Actinopteri > Cypriniformes > Gobionidae > Paracanthobrama > Paracanthobrama guichenoti. The sequence goes on along the minus strand of CM031960.1, from coordinate 17,453,229 downwards.
CAGTTAAACTGCCCAGTGTTCTTCAGAAAAATCCTCTAGGTCCTGCAAACTCTTCAGTTTTCCAGCATATTTTTCATATTTGAACCCTCTCCAGCAATGACTGTATGATTTTGAGATCTGTCTTTTCACACTGAGGACGATTGAGGGACTCTAACAAAATTATCAAAATTATTAAAAAAGGTTCAAACATTCGCTGATGCTCCAGAAGGAAACATGATGCATTAAGAGCGGGGGTGAAAACTTTGTAATAGGATTTTTCTAATTTTGTTTAAATAGATTTTTTTTTTTTTTTCATTTTGTACTGCCCTTCAGAAGCAACAGAAGACACTTAACCATTTACCTTGATCTTAAAATTCAAAAAGTTTTCACCCCCAGCTTAATGCATCGTGTGTCCTTCTGGAGTATCAGTGAACGTTTGAACCTTTTTTCATTAGTCAATATACGCTCCAGTACTTAAAATAACATAAAATATAGATTTTCTTCTGTGTGTGTACACCGATCAGGCATAACATTATGACAGGTGAAGTGAATAACACTGATTATCTCTTCATAACAGCACCTGTTAGTGGGTGGGATATATTAGGCAGCAAGTGAACATTTTGTCCTCAAAGCTGATGTGTTAGAAGCAGGTAAAATGGGTAAGCGTAACGATTTGAGCGAGTTTGACAAGGGCCAAATTGCGATGGCTAGATGACTGGGTCAGAGCATCTACAAATCTGCAGCTCTTGTGGGGTGTTCCCGGTCTGCAGTGGTCAGTATCTATCAAAAGTGCTCCAAGGAAGGAACAGTGGTGAACCGGCGACAGGGTCATGGGCGGCCAAGGCTCATTGATGCACGTGGTACCACCTACCTAAGCATTGTTGCAGACCATGTACACCCTTTCATGGAAACGGTATTCCCTAATGGCTGTGGTCTCTTTCAGCAGGATAATGAGTCCTGCCACAAAGCAATAATAGTTCAGGAATGTTTTGGGAGCACAACAACGAGTTTGAGGTGTTGAATTGACCTCCAAATTCCTCAGATCTCAATCCAATCGAGCATCTGTGGGATGTGCTGAACAAAGTCTGATCCATGGAGGCCCCACCTCACAACGTACAGGACTTAAAGGACCTGCTGCTAACATCTTAGTGCCAGATACCACAGCACAACTTCAGGGGTCTAGTGGAGTCCATGCCTTGATGGGTCAGGGCTGTTTTGGCAGCTAAAGGCCGACCAACACAATATTAGGAATAATGCTAGCCTATAATAATGTCATAATGTTATGTCTGATATACACTCACCTAAAGGATTATTAGGAACACCATACTAATACTGTGTTTGACCCCTTTTCGCCTTCAGAACTGACTTAATTCTACGTGGCATTGATTCAACAAGGTGCTGAAAGCATTCTTTAGAAATGTTGGCCCATATTGATAGGATAGCATCTTGCAGTTGATGGGAGATTTGTAGGATGCACATCCAGGGCACGAAGCTCCCGTTCCACCACATCCCAAAGATGCTCTATTGGGTTGAGATCTGGTGACTGTGGTGGCCATTTTAGTACAGTGAACTCATTGTCATGTTCAAGAAACCAATTTGAAATGATTCGAGCTTTGTGACATGGTGCATTATCCTGCTGGAAGTAGCCATCAGAGAATGGGTACATGGTGGTCATAAAGGGATGGACATGGTCAGAAACAATGCTCAGGTAGGCCGTGGCATTTAAACGATGCCCAATTGGCACTAAGGGGCCTAAAGTGTGCCAAGAAAACATCCCCCACACCATTACACCACCACCACCAGCCTGCACAGTTTGATGATATTCTAAACATGGATCCATCATGCCTTGTTACCTAATTCCATTCAAAAAGTGAAACTTGTATATTATATTCATTCATTACACACAGACTGATATATTTCAAATGTTTATTTCTTTTAATTTTGATGATTATAACTGACAACTAAGGAAAATCCCAAATTCAGTATCTCAGAAAATTAGAATATTACTTAAGACCAATCCAAAGAAAGGATTTTTAGAAATCTTGGCCAACTGAAAAGTATGAACATGAAAAGTATGAGCATGCACAGCACTCAATACTTAGTTGGGGCTCCTTTTGCCTGAATTACTGCAGCAATGCGGCGTGGCATGGAGTCGATCAGTCTGTGGCACTGCTCAGGTGTTATGAGAGCCCAGGTTGCTCTGACAGTGGCCTCCAGCTCTTCTGCATTGTTGGGTCTGGCATATCGCATCTTCCTCTTCACAATACCCCACAGATTTTCTATGGAGTTAAGGTCAGGCGAGTTTGCTGGCCAATTAAGAACAGGGATACCATGGTCCTTAAACCAGGTACTGGTTGCTTTGGCACTGTGTGCAGGTGCCAAGTCCGGTTGGAAAATGAAATCTGCATCTCCATAAAGTTCAGCAGCAGGAAGCATGAAGTGCTCTAAAACTTCCTGGTATACAGCTGCGTTGACCTTGGACCTCAGAAAACACAGTGGACCAACACCAGCAGATGACATGGCACCCCAAACCATCACTGACTGTGGAAACTTTACACTGGACCTCAAGCAACGTGGATAGTGTGCATCTCCTCTCTTCCTCCAGACTCTGGGACCCTGATTTCCAAAGGAAATGAAAAATTGACTTTCATCAGAGAACATAACTTTGGAGAACTCAGCAGCAGTCCAGTCCTTTTTGTCTTTAGCCCAGGCGAGACACTTCTGACGCTGTCTGTTGTTCAAGAGTGGCTTGACACAAGGAATGCGACAGCTGAAACCCATGTCTTGCATACGTCTGTGCGTAGTGGTTCGTGAAGCACTGACTCCAGCTGCAGTCCACTCTTTGTGAATCTCCCCCACATTTTTGAATGGGTTTCGTTTCACAATCCTCTCCAGGGTGCGGTTATCCCTATTGCTTGTATACTTTTTTTCTACCACATCTTTTCCTTCCCTTCGCCTCTCTATTAATGTGCTTGGACACAGAGCTCTGTGAACAGCCAGGCTCTTTTGCAATGACCTTTTGTGTCTTGCCCTCCTTGTGCAAGGTGTCAATGGTCGTCTTTTGGACAACTGTCAGGTCAGCAGTCTTCCCCATGATTGTGTAGCCTACAGAACTAGACTGAGAGACCATTTCAAGGCCTTTGCAGGTGTTTTGAGTTCATCAGCTGATTAGAGTGTGGCACCAGGTGTCTTCGATATTGAACCTTTTCACAATATTCAAATTTTTGAGATACTGAATTTGGGATTTTCCTTAGGTGTCAGTTATAATCATCAAAATTAAAAGAAATAAACATTTGAAATATATCAGTCTGTGTGTAATAAATTAATATAATATACAATATACAAGTTTCACTTTTTGAATGGAATTTAATGAAATAAATCAACTTTTTGATGATATTCTAATTATATGACCAGCACCTGTATATATATATATGTGTATATATATATATATATATATATATATATATATATATATATATATATATATATATATATATATATATATATATATATTCATATCTGTATGTACGTTGCTAACTGACGTTACCATTATGTAATGTTTGCTGATGGCTTATTAATGATAGTGTATGTAGATCAGCGTGTAGTAATGCGTGAGTGAAATGAAAAGTTGTGCTCGAGACAAACCTCCGTTGAGCAGCCGTGTTCCCGCAGCCTCCTCCCCTTTACTACAACATACGCGCGCTAGTGAATCATTCATCACTCCAGCGCAATGCGAGCGGATGCTCAGAGTTTCTATTAAATGAACACACATCTGACTGAACTACCTTCAGTTTCTGTGCACTGGGATCTGTTCAGGATGACACCTCTCCTCTGCAACGCCTGTCTCATCTTGCCTGTTGCTTTACATCTGCGTGAGTTGATTTTAATGCGTTTTCTCAATTGTTTCAACCGGTTTTCTTGGTTAAATTTTATGGTAAATTCTGGGGTTGCTCGCTGTTTTTTTTACCAGCTTACATATGAGTGAAATCGCTGAATTTTGTGGTTTATTTTTTGCTGCTATGAATCAGCGTCAGAGATATTATGAGTAAAATAGATCGAGAGAGGTTACCTTAGCGGATTATGTTAGTGTTCACGGGTTGTTTTCCCATTTTAAACGAGACAGATGAGTTTTAAACACACACACACACACACACACACACACACACACACACACACACACACACACACTGGCGTGTATATAAGCGTGTGTCTGTCCAGAAGTGCCCGGAGTTCAGGCTCCGTCTCTCGAGGAGTTGAGTCGAGCTTTGGATGTTGCCGGGGCACCGCTGACGTTTCGCTGTTTCTTTGGAGTCAATGCAACTGTTCATGTGACTTATTTATTTCCCCTCGAGGATTTAGTCTGTGTGTGGGGAAAACACAACGATAGGAACGAGTCGTGAATGAAAGCATCTGTTCATTCCCTCACAGCTCTTCTCTCCGGAGAGTATAACCCCCTTTTGCCCGTTTGTGAAACATGATGTTATCAGTCATCACGACTGTGAAGGAGAAAAATGTGTTTAACCCGTGTTTAAGACTTAAAATCATGAACGGAGTTGTGATTCTGATTCTTTTAATGATTCAGGTTCTTTAACAGTTCCATTGGCGATTCTTTTGAGGAAGAAATTTAAAATAAAATAAAATAATAATAATATTAATAATAATAATAATAATAATAATAATAATAGGAAAGAAAATCAACAATTTAGAAAATTTAGAAATGTATCACAATTCTAGGAAAAGGTGCGATTAAACCTTTAATTATTTTACAAAGACTTGTATAAATGCAAGTAGCCTAAATGGTCCAATATTAATTGGTAACATCTTTCTTTCTTTCTTTCTTTCTTTCTTTCTTTTTCTTTCTTTCTTTCTTTCTTTCTTTCTTTCTTTCTTTCTTTCTTTCTTTCTTTCAAAATGCCACTGATTAAACTAATAATGTTTACTTCACGAAGTTGTTATATGAACAATCAGTCACTGTTTAGGTCTCACGAGCATTAACAGTTGGATCATTTCGAGACAGGTTCGGTAAATGAGTCGAATAAAGAACCGAATCGTAAGAGTCATTCATTCGCTCAAGATTCGGACTACACTCGTTGAGCTGTATGTGGTTGATTCTCTAAAAAGAACCGGCTCATTGGAGTCATTCGTTCTGACTACTCTGAACTGTGCGTGTATGCGTTTTCAAATGAAGACCTTTCAGTCAACGAAATAGATCGCTGTTCGTCGATGTGTTTCTCATAAATATTACCAATAAGCATTATGAGAATTATATTATCACGTGATGACTTTTGTTTAGTGGCTCCACTCTACAGCAAGCCACTACAATTGTTTATTTATGAGCTTTTTGTGCCTTTATTAAACAGGACAGTAGGGAGAGACGGGGCTTGAACGTTTGTATGTTGATGTTCTCATCAGAATAGCATCAGAAGAAACTTTACATAAGATATACGAAAATATGTGTTGTTGCACTGCTTTATGATACAAACTTGCTTACTACTGCTGCACCACAGCTCCTGCCAAGCCACTCTATAGTTCATTAATTTATAATGCCATAAAAATATAAGCTAAATATACTTATATGAAATATCAAACATATGTAGGAGGTCCAGTATGCTAGAATTAGTGTCCACGTGATCAAAAACAATCATTAGTCTGCATACATCCACATTTTAACTAGTTAAAACGTATTTGGCAACAAGTCAAAAAGTATTTGGCAACTCGTAGCTTTTGAGAAAAACATTCCCACATTCTCACAAAATGTGCAATTATTAGCAGGTGCCTTTTAAAACCGTAATTTACAATAACTTAGAATCAAATAAGTTTCATGGGGCAAATGTTTAGCTGAAAAGATACAGTGCATGTACATTTATTTTTAGTATGTCTGTCACATTGCCACACTGTAGAAGGACATATTTTGTAACTACAGATGAGTTGAGACAGTGAACACAAGGGACTCGTGTAGAGCAAGTGTGGAAGTGGTTATTTATATATACACAAGTGAATCAATGTTCAGTGTGAGATCTAGAGTTAAATGAATAATGAAGAGCAGTGTCTTTGTTGGAATATGACTGCAGAGTCAGCTGTATTGATGGTTTTTGTGAGTTCACTCCAGCACTGAGGATAGACAAGGTCATGGTTTCGATTCTCAGAGAATACATAATCGCTTTGGATAAAAGTCTCTCTCTCACTATTAAGGGTAAAAAAAATTAATAAATAACTGTGCAGGAATAATAGACATTGACATACAATTATCCTTCATGTAGCTTCCAGTGGTATAAGTAATACTTGCAAACCAAAGCACTGTTCAGTCCCAAAGTGCTATTTACAGAACGTACAATTCAGTAGTTTATGGAAAAGCCCGATTTTTAGTTTAGATGTTGTAGTATAAGCAGTTCCTGAACTGTTTTAAATACCTCACACTGGGTGGTGGACGTTTTTGATTTAGCTTAAATGGAATAATTTATATTTTGGTTGATTTTAGGGGAAGAAGAGAAAAATCCTCTCAATCTTTTTGCGCTCTCGTTCTCTCCCCACATCACTTTCATATTCATACGCTTTTGGTTTGAAAATTTAAAGCGTGCTCTGTAGACAGTTCTCTGCATTGAAAGGAGCAGACACGACTTCTGAGTAAAGATAGTTTTAAGACTCCTTGAAAACTAGGACACTAATGTTTACCGCCAAGGATATCATTCTATCTAATGTTCGTTTCTGCACCATTAATTACTCAGTAAATAGGATGTGGTCTGATTTGCAGAATAGACAGAAAGAATACTGTTGGTGTACTGTAAATTGCCAAGGTCTTTCCCTCCCATGCTTTTCACAGTGTCTGATGGCAACTTCTGAAGTGTTTGAGACATCAGGACTTGCTTTTAATTATTAATAATTCATATACACACATAGAGTGGGGCGTAACATCTGAGGCCTCACTGAAAATCTGGGATTCAAAACTGAATTTAAACCTGTAAACAGAGAGGTTCATAATCAAGGCATAATCTGTAATGTAAATTTGTTTTTTACAATACAGATTGTTTCAAAGCAGCTTTACAGTGATAACAGGAAAATAATGCAACAAAGTTTGTATTTCGGCTGTACAGCAGCTCTGGAAGAAAATAGTGTCATTGTCCAGCTTATGTAAAGTTCAGTGTTGATTCATTTTGGTTGTAAAAATCATTAGTTATTAATTTAGTTCATTTATCTATACAGCAGCTCTGGAGAAAACAGTGATGTCATCCTTCAGCTCAGTTCAGTTCTCATGAAATGGTGTCAATGCAGTCAGATCAATAATATTGTCCCCAACTAAGCAAATCAGAGGCGACAGTGGCAAAGAACCCAAACTCCATCATGTGACAGAATGGAGAAAAAAACCTTGGGAGAAACCAGGCTCAGTCAGGGGGGCCAACAAACAGTGCATGATTATGATACAGGTCAGAAGTCAGATTGGGATCGGAACATTCAAAATATTTAATCCAGTTCCATCTGGTTGAAGTTATGGTATGAAGAAGGTTTGTTGAGGATCAGTGCCGCTGGTTGTTGTGTCGTTGGGGCCTTTTTTTCTAGGGGATAGTCTAGCTGACACAATCTCTGCTGGCACTTCAGGTCTGAGTTGTGGTCGTGTCTAAGTGCAGGTCCTTCATCTGGTCAGGATACGGCCCAGATCTATGCTTAGCATTTAAGATGCTAATGTGTGTTATTACTAGCTAAAAGTTTGTCAACTAGCTAGTGCAGTATTATAATTCAGTTGTGCAATAAAAAAAAAAAAAAAATATATATATATATATATATATATATATATATATGAAATTGAAGTGGATGAACGAATATATGAAATTAAAGGCCTGAATCATGTCAGGGAGCCATATAAATTTCACTTTGAGACTACTTAATTGAGTCACTTAAAATGTATTCATTCCATGATGTTGAAGTTACATGAACAAATTATGTTTGTTTAACTTAATTGATTCATGTGGGACCGATGTACACAATTAAATCATGTAAATCCAACACACTTTTTTTAAGTGTAGTTTGGCAGGTTTGGCAGTGCCGATCCTCACTGTACGCAAAGTACGCAAGTTGCGTAGGGCTCCCGAACCACCAGGGTCTCAAGATGAATGATTTAGGGCTGTGTTTTAGTTTTGTTTTTGATTTTGGCTTCCAATGATTATGAAAATATGATGCCATTTTCCATTCCTTTCCTTTAAAGCAGTGCACTGTCATCCACGTGTAACATCCAAATCAGTCGATTAATGTACCGGGTCCGTCATGTGTAAAAGCGTATTGAGCGGCGAAAGAGACGCTGTTCAACAGGCGGCTTTCATATCCACGCTGTCTGAGATGGAGAGAAACACGGACAAGTACAGGCTACTTTGGGCTTCAGGTATGCCTTTAAACAGACAAATACACGCAAACATATGTAAAAATGTCAGACTTTTTAACTTAAACACATTCAATTATGTCTTCAGTGAACAAACAGCTGGGAAAGTAATCGAATGCTTGTCAGTGTATTAGGTCTGTGCATTTTGGCTTAAAGTGACAGCAGCCTAATCAACGTACCGCTGCTCTCTCTGTCATTTAATGTCAATCAAAGAGAATCATTCACTGCTCTTCACTGAATAACATTAGTAACTTTAATAACTTTAATCAATGTATATTTAATTCATACAGTGAAGACTATGCAATTATTTATTTATTTTTATTTTATTTATTACTTTATTCAATTTCCATATAGGCTATTATTAGTAGTTGGCTAAATTGTTCATTTTAATGCATATATTCTGTTGTATTTTCCTATTATTTTTATTTTTATTGTATTATTGGACATTTCAAATGGTTGACAGTGAAACTGCTCTGAAAGAACAGATTAAGGGGTTATGGGGTCATCTGATTTTTTTATATGAACGCACTGACAGGGGCCCCCAGACAAAGTTTTGCTTAGGGCCCCCAGAAGTCTAGGACCGGCACTGGCATTTGGGTTATTAAAATAAGTTGACATGTAGTGTCAGTAGAATGTCTGTTGGGGGAGCATCAAAATAAACTGTTGGCACGTATTAAGCAGACAGTCTACTAATGAGAGTTACTTGACATGTAGTTGCAAAGTTAGAAGAATGTCTAAGTGGACCATCAAAATAAAGTATTACCAAAAATTTAATTCAATCAATTGTGAGGCTTGAGCTGTTTGAGCTCAAAAAGTATATACTAACATTGTTTTTTCTCATATTAAAATAGAAAAATGCAAAACAGAACCATAAATAATAAATAGTTATAACCATATATAACCATATAGTTTAAATAGTCTCAGACTTTTGAGCCTCACTATATACAATCAGCCTTGTCTGAGTGAGTTTCGTATATGGCTTAGTCCCCAAATAAGCGCTGTGAAATGAACCAGCAGCTGAGGCATGACATCCCCTCGACTCCCCACCCCTGTGACACTGGGAATGAATATTCATTAGAAAAGTGACTTACTTCTATTGAAGTTACAGGAACTTGTGTCCTCTAGAACTAATGAATCCTGGGTGATTCAGTGAGGTGAGCATTTGTGTGCATGTGGTTAGTGTGCATTTACAGGATATAAAGAGATGGAGGGGTGAAGACAATGACACAACGTGTATGGGTAATTAAAGGCAGCTGAATTGGACGCAGACTCTGCAGTGCATAAGGATCATGTATTTTTAACTGAATATCCAAGGTCACTGCAGTCCATCTCCCAGGTGGTAAATTTTGTGTGGGTTGCATATCTGCATTGGAGGTAAGAGTCCCTCAGGACATATGGAGGCTAAATGTGCAGCCAAATATGGACATCAACTTTTTTTTTTTTTTTTTTGCATTTACACCTAAAAAGACTTTGGGAAGAAAGTATTTTATAAAGTTGACTGGTACTATATCTAGTACATATCAAGATGGTTGTGATTAGTCTAACATCATAATGTTACAATAAAAAACTGTCACACATTCTGACTTTGGATTCGCCTCCTGTAACTATAATGGATGGAAGTGCACTGGCCAAATTAAATTCGGCATGAAATGGAAGTTGCGATAGGCTTTTCTTCCCTATTGTGATGTGTATATATGAGTGAAACAGCTTCTTGAACAAGAAAAATGTACTTTGTGGGACTTTGTCCAATAGGTGCTATTGGTCGATCTCACATGAGTGACAGGATGCCCCACCCTCGCATCAGTAAACACGTCATCAGAGATTGGAAGAGATGTTGCTTCAAGAGGGAGGGGAAGTTATTTTGATTAAAGATTACGAGGGCACATAAATTAAAACAATTATGTGTAAGGATAAACCATTTATAATAAATACTGGAATGTTCCATAAAACAAGAATTGATTTTGATTTCATGGTGACTTCAAGCCAGCTGCACTGTTGCTTTTTATTATTATTATAGAGAGTTAAAAAGACATCAGCTAGTGAAAAGACCTAACAGTCCTTTAGGTTTGTCTTTTCTGTTCCAGTGGCTCTGTGGAGGTGGACATAACGAAAGATTAATATGGCTGTCAGGTTTGTTTGATCACGGTTGACTGACTGCTCCCTCAATGGCTAACCCTTTGAACCAGTTGAGCTGAGACATGTCCACTCACTGTGGTTTTCTGTAATTTCAGCCATTATGTGACAAGCATGGATAGTTCGACAGAGATGATCTGAAGAGAAAGGAACACCATAAAAACAGGTCTCACATGATTGGGAAAACACACAGGATGGACAGAGAGGAAGATAAGGGAGCTTAGTTGTGAACAAAACACAAAAAAATAAAAGAATGCAAAATAAGAGATGAAATGAGAGATGAAATAAGAAGAAAGAAAAGATGAGATGAGACAAGACAAGACATTACAAGGCAAAAAGGAGAAGATATTAGATGGAAAGAGAAAAAATGAGAGAAGAAATTAAATGTCAAGATGAGATGAGTAATGATGAGACCATGAAACGAGACAAGATGGGAGAAGTGAAGAGACGAGGAGACAAGACCAGGCAAAACGAGAAGATGACACTGAGATAAGATGAGAGAGAGAAATGAAATGAGATGAGCAGGCAAAAAGTGAAGTGAAGAGGTGAGGATACAAAAGAATATGTGAGATGAGACAAGACTCGGCAAAATGAAAAGAGACGAGACAAGAGATGAGATGAAAAGAGATGAGACAAGATGAGAGAAGTGAAGAGATGAGATGAGATTACAAGACATGAGACAAGGAGACAAGATGAGAGAAGAAATGTAATGAGTCAAGAATAATGACGGAGAAGACAGAAGGAGAGAAGTGAAGAGATGAGGAGACGAGACCAGAGAATACATAAGACGAGACAAGACTAGGCAAAATTAAAAGAGATGAGACAAGATATGGGGAAAAAGAGAAGAGTACGGAGTGCAAGAAGTGAAGAGGCAAGATGAGAGAAGTGAAGAAACGATGAGATGGGATGAGATGAAAAGACGAGACAAGGAGACAAGATGAGAGAAGAAACTAAATGAGATTAGTCAAGATGAGGAAAATGAGTAATGAAGAGAGAAGGAGAGTGAAGAGATGAGGAGACATGACCAGAGAATACGTAAGACGAGACAAGACTAGGCAAAATTAAAAAAGATGAGAGAAGAGTGCAGAGAACGAGATGAGAGAAGGGAAGAGATGAGATGAGACAAGAAGAAGAGAGAAGTGAAGAAATGAGGAGACAAGACGAGAATACGTGAGAAGAGGCAAGACTGCAAAATTAAAAGAGATGAGACAAGAGACAAGGAAAAAAAAGTGCAGAGAACAAGAAGAGCGAAGCGACAAGATGAAGAGAAGGGAAGAGATGAGATGAGACAAGATGAGAGAAGGAATGAAATTAAATGAGTGAAGATGAGGAGAAATGAGTAATGATGAGACAAAGAGAAGAGAGAATGAGAGTGAAGAGATGAGGAGACGAGAAGAAAAAGAGAAGAGTGCAGAGAACAAGAAGAGACAAGCGACAAGACAAGAGAGAGGTGATGAAATGAGGAGACAAGACAAGAATATGTGAGAAGAGGCAAGACTTCTCAGAGATGAGATGAAAGGAGATAAGACAAGGAGACAAGGAGAAATGAAATGAGATGGGTTATGACAAGCTGAATGAGTAATGATGAGATGAGAGAGGAGGAGAGAAGAGATTATATGAGATAAAAGAAAAGGAACAGATGAGAATACCCAAAAAAGAGAACAGAACAGAACAAAAGAATGGATAAGAATCCTGCAGACAAGAAGAGAAGAATGCTGCAGCCTTAGGAGAGAAGATTGCCGCAATTGGAAGCGGCCCAGCCTGTATGCCTGGAAGCATGCACTAACCCTGATAAGTTACAGCTGGGAACTTCAATGTTGCAGTCGATAAAAACTCATTAGAGCAGTACTGGGTCACTGTGTTAGTGTCCAGTGCAATGAACCTCGCATTTACTCTCCATCAGAGAGGATGAGAGGAGCGTGTATTGATCTTAGCAGTAAGCTTATTTATTTGCCGGATGGAAAATGGTTTCAGCATGGCCTCAATGCTCACCTCAGCTCAGGTCCGCAGTCTCCAGGCCATGCACTCGAGGGAAGGAGAAATACAGAGAAAGAGTAGAGAACAGGACATTCGTCCTTACAGCGGGTGTACATTTAGAAACACCTCGGCTTCTCTCCTGTGTGAAGTCTTAAGTCAGGGGCTTGAGTGCTACTTTTGTTTAGCACGGGCCCGTTGCCAGAACATACAGCCTTACAGCTCCAATTCTGTCATTATTGTGGAACACAATCTACTTCCAGGAAATCTGCTTCTGTTCCTCTGACACTGCTTGTGAGGAGAGAACTATCCACTGCCCAGAATAGCATCTCCACCTGTTTGAGTTTCCCTTAAAGCCTTCCCTTGATTCCAACCCCAAATAGTTAGTTAGAAGAGCTGAATTAATTGCCTCAGAGTCTTATTAGAACTTGTGAGGTTAAAGCATGTTAAAACAAATTTAAGTTGGCATCTGATTCCTTGCTCTGCAACAGAAAAAACATTTTCAAATGCAGACCTGACAGACCACTCTGGTGGGCTTGTTCGTCTTGGTTTTCCAGTGTTTCAAGTCAGTAGAGACTGATGGTCTCAGACACTTGTTCTTTAATTGCAACAGATCTATTGACACTTATGTATTGCCTTACATAAGATCTGTATATAAACTATATCTTTTGAAAAAGAAGTACACTTCAAGTTAATTATATGAAGTATACTTAACTAAGTGTTTTTTTTTTTAAGTATATCAATAAATTAATGTACTAGTAAACTTCTACATTTCAATACTACTTAGTTGGGACTAAATTGGCCCTCTTTTTATTATATAGATGTATACATTTAAGTGCACTATAAGTGTAACAGTGCACAGCTAGTTCACAACTACATTTCTCACTTGTACTGCATCTGTACTACAAGTGAACTATACTAGTAGTTTGCTATCTATATTAGTTTTGCATTTTAAGTATACTACTATGTTACTATTCGGGTATTATTTATTTTTTTATACTAGAAACATACCTTTAACTGTACTTTAACTCTGTCCATTTTAAAAACATTTTATTCTAGCTTAATGCGTCCTTTTATCAACACTTGAATGTGGGTAAGTTTCATTAAAAAGCAGCATTTTAAAGAAAAGGCTGAGAAAATTGCATTTTTGTCAAAGACTACATCCGGATCGGAGTCCATCAATTTCCATCGTTTTGATTTATATGCTGTTTAATATTTGATGATTGCGTTGTTTTACATTTGCGTAAGGAGATTCTGTACTCTTTCAGAAGATGCGTAATAGCGTCCCCTACCATATATTACAGTGAAAACATGGATAGCCAGAAAATTCAGTCAGTGATGAGGAAAGATTTAAAGGGATAGTTCATCCAAAAATTTTAATTAGCCCATGATTTACTCACCCTCAAGCCATCATAGGTGTACATGACATTCTTCTTTCAGATGAATACAATCAGAGTTATACTAGAAAATATCCTGGTTCTTCTAAGCATTATAATGGCAGCCCAAAATTGGTCAGAAGTCAGAAGCATCAGAAGGCCTTTATTAACCCCCCCCAGAGCTGTATGGATTACTTTTATAATGGATGGATGCACTTTTTTGGGCTTCAAATTTTGGGCCATTATAATGCTTTGAAGAACCAGGATATTTCTAATATAACTCCCATTATATTCGTCTAACAGGAGAATGTCATATATACCTAGGATGGCATGAGGGTGAGTAAATCATAAGGTAATTTTCATTTTTGGGTGAACTATTGTCATGACAGACTGGAGGACACAGAGGTTAGTGCGCGGTGACAAGTTTATTGGAGTCAGGCAGCGAAACAGTGAACTGGTGAACGGGTGCAAACACAGGGAAGGTGCGAGGCTTAGCTGGAGTGGTGAACACGGAAGACAACACGAAGGAACTTGGGAGCGTAGAATCTCGGGGAACCCGGAAGTAGAGTTTCATGAAGACTCGTGGAGGCGCGAAGAGTAGTGGGACAGTCTGAGTAACGTGCGCTGAGACCAGACACTGAGTGAGGGGTGAGGGCTGGTGATAAAGGCTTCAGTGATGGGAAACAGGTGCGGATGCTCAGTACTCAGGTGATTGGGAACGAGTGGGCGGAACGTGGGAGTCTGGAGCAGAGGGCGCGGCTGAGTCCGTGACAACTATCCCTTTAAGTAGATTTGAAGTAAATTTCTATGTACTACCAGTGGATTAGCATACAGAAAAATGCAGATACTCAGAATTAGGAACATATGTGTTTTCTTTATAAATCAATATTTCAACTAATGTAACTTTATAAGACTGTGTAAAACTATGTGAAAAAAAGTATTTAATAGGCTACTCAATCAAAATATTAAACACAACTACAAGCCAAGTATACCTATAGGATACTTAATTATACTTTTAAGTAATCATAATACTTTTTTAAGTAATACTTTTAATCTCGATCAAAAGATTGCGTATAGTCTAAATGTACTTAGACCTTTCGGTCACTATAAGTCAACTTTAAGGATTTTAAGGATATTTCTGAGTAATACATAAAAATAGACTAAAATGTATACTTTTTTTATTTTTAGTTTAAAAGAAGGATACTATTAGCCCACTTGAATAAATTTCTTTTCATAAGGGATATCATGCCATGAATCTTTAATGGTGTAGCTATGTGGATTCCCCTGTCAAGTTTCAATTGTAAATAATGTAAAGCTGCTTCACCAGATTCTTCTGTAGGTCCTTCAAAAAATACCTTGACTGCATTCATTCTCTAGTCCGTTCTCTGCTTATACTGTGCACTGAAAATCCCATTTATGTTACCAGTGAGTCATTATGACACAAATTGAAATGGTTATTCAAGTGTATGTCAGAAGTCATCTTTTCTAATTTAGCTTTCAATGATATCCTTTTTAAAGTTTACTTTTAAGAGTGGATACATATTTTAATGATACTTTTCATATTAAATATTAGATTAGATATTAGTTGCTGACATAATGTAGAGCTAGTTTACCAGTAGTTATAAGAAAGCAAAGCCAAAACAATCTGATTAGCTAATCTGATTAATTTCCATTCAAAAGCAGTTGATAGATTCTTAGCACTGATTGCTGTTATTACACGGCTCTCTGGAATGCTTAATTCTGATTGGCCAATCGTGGCATTCAGCATTCAGATATTTTCATGACGATGCTGTTTATCAGACAGATCATATACGGGTACTTATCTCGTGTCTCATTTTATTTCTCTAAAAAAAAACAAAAAGTACTCTCATATAGCTGAAGTGTTTGTCTTGTTCCTTGGCCGATTGTTTTGTAGTATGCTATACTTTTCTTATAGTTAACATTTTAAGATTATACAGATAATAATCTCAAATTAATATTTAATGTCCACATATTTATTGATTGATTTATTTGGTGTCTATATAATAGGCCCTGCATCAGTGTCCTGTCATGTTTATTTGGCGATAATGACCGCTAAAGCACATTTTCCCTTATTTAACCAAAATATCACAATCTAGTGGTTTTATTAGGTGTGCCGTTTACAGCAATCATCATTTCAAATGGCCATGTTTATCATTTTATCAATATTTATCATAATTTTCTTTGATCATCCTAGAATAAAGCATTCTGCTGATTAGATTTTGTACTGTCCCTGTTTGAATCTGTTCAATAACATAATTGGTTTTTCTGCCCTTGTCCAAAGTGTACACCAATGCCAAGTGGTCACCAAAAGAGGTTCAATTATTATGTGGCCTACTTCAGAACAGCGTTGCAGATTTCTATGAATTTTGTTTTATTTTTTTATCTGGCTCTTTCCTAGTAAATAGCATTGAAAAACATTATGACTCACTGGCTTGTATAGTGTGGAGCTCTTAGTATGTAGCCTTGCAGCCTCTTTGGCTGAACAACCATTCAGAGTTTTTAATTTTCTAAATTTAAACCCAGTGTTTCCATGTTTCTAAATCTCTGATCTCAACAATATGAGAACTCAGGGAGGGAAAAGTTCAAGAGCAGGTGCATTTATGTTAAAGTGATAACAAGAGTGCATCTTAGGTCAAATTAGTATGAATGGAGATTCATATTAACATAAAATGTGAATAGAGCACAACAGTAACAGCCCATTTTTCAATGGCCTTGGCTCCAGATGTACAGTACTTTTCCTATTCATTTACTTCATAGAGATTCAAAATATTCTTCAGTAAAGATTTCTAAGCCGTGAACAAACCAAAAAGCTCTGAAAGAAATCACAACATTTGATTCCAACCATGGTACAAGACTATGTAAAGTGGACATTTATGAGACAGATTTAGTTTCTGTTTTCATGGAATTTTAGTTTGTAAATCCCGTTTCCCTAAGTTACAAACTGACTTCTATGGTTACTACACTCACCTAAAGGATTATTAGGAACACCTGTTCAATTTCTCATTAATGCAATTATCTAATCAACCAATCACATGGCAGTTGCTTCAATGCATTTAGGGGTGTGGTCCTGGTCAAGACAATCTCCTGAACTCCAAACTGAATGTCAGAATGGGAAAGAAAGGTGATTTAAGCAATTTTGAGCGTGGCATGGTTGTTGGTGCCAGACAGGCCGGTCTGAGTATGTCACAATCTGCTCAGTTACTGGGATTTTCACGCACAACCATTTCTAGGGTTTACAAAGAATGGTGTGAAAAGGGAAAAACATCCAGTATGCAGCAGTCCTGTGGGCGAAAATGCCTTGTTGATGCTAGAGGTCAGAGGAGAATGGGCCGACTGATTCAAGCTGATAGAAGAGCAACTTTGACTGAAATAACCACTCGTTACAACCGAGGTATGCAGCAAAGCATTTGTGAAGCCACAACACGCACAACCTTGAGGCAGATGGGCTACAACAGCAGAAGACCCCACCGGGTACCACTCATCTCCACTACAAATTGGAAAAAGAGGCTACAATTTGCACGAGCTCACCAAAATTGGACAGTTGAAGACTGGAAAAATGTTGCCTGGTCTGATGAGTCTCAATTTCTGTTGAGACATTCAGATGGTAGAGTCAGAATTTGGCGTAAACAGAATGAGAACATGGATCCATCATGCCTTGTTACCACTGTGCAGGCTGGTGGTAGTGGTGTAATGGTGTGGGGGAAGTTTTCTTGGCACACTTTAGGCCCCTTAGTGCCAATTGAGCATCGTTTAAATGCCATGGCCTACCTGAGCATTGTTTCTGACCATGTCCATCCCTTTATGACCACCATGTACCCATTCTCTGATGGCTACTTCCAGCAGGATAATGCACCATGTCACAAAGCTCGAATCATTTCAAATTGGTTTCTTGAACATGACAATGAGTTCACTGTACTAAAATGGCCCCCACAGTCACCAGATCTCAACCCAATAGAGCATCTTTGGGATGTGGTGGAATGGGAGCTTCATGCCCTGGATGTGCATCCTGCAAATCTCCATCAACTGCAAGATGCTATCCTATCAATATGGGCCAACATTTCTAAAGAATGCTTTCAGCACCTTGTTGAATCAATGCCACATAGAATTAAGGCAGTTCTGAAGGCGAAAGGGGGTCAAACACAGTATTAGTATGCTGTTCCTAATAATCCTTTAGGTGAGTGTAATTTTGCCCTTACAAAAAATAAATATACTTATAAGTTAATTTTATTAAGTATACACTTAATAGAGTGTACATTGCTTAATAGAAAAAAGGTACATTGCTGTCACTGGGGCGGTACCCTAAGGTACAAAACCGAAAAGGTACTACTATGTACCTTCAAGGTACTAATACACACTCTTAAAACACTGATATGTACCTTTTAAGGTACTAATATGTACCATTTAGGGGTGAGTAAGGTACAAAGATTCCTTTTATTTTTGTACCTTAGGGTACCGCCCCAGTGACAGCACTGTACCTTTTTTTCTGAGAGTGTAGGCTACTTAAAGTTCAAGTATATTTTAAGTATACTTTATGTAGTAAGTATACTAATATCAATGTAATAGTAGTATACATGCAAGTGTCCTTTTTCAGTACTACTTGGGACTAAATTGGCCCACTTTTTAGTGTATAAAACTAAACTACCATGTTTCATTTAGGTATTAATTTTAAGTATACTTTAGGTGTAACAGTAGTAACTTTTTCATTTGTACTGCAACTAAACTACAAGTCAACTTATATGTATACTGATAGTTTACTAAATACGTATAGTACATTTTTTAGTTTATAAAAGTACACTTTTATAAACTAGTACAAGTAGTTTTATACTGCAGGTATACTTATAAGTTTTCTTTAAGTGAACTCAACATCATATTTATAGTTTACTATTTCTATATTATTTTTGCACTTTAAGTATATTACTATGTTCCTATTTAGGTATATACTTATCAAATATACTGTTAAAGGTATATTTGAAGTAAATGTCCTATGTACACTTCCAGTGGACTACACAAACATTCAGAATTAGGAACATACTGTTTCTGTTTTCTTTATAAATCAGTATTTTCAAACAATGTACATTTATAAGACAGTGTGTAAAACTATGTGGAAAAAATATTTTGTAGGTTACTCAATCAAAGGAGTAAACACAACTACAAGCCAAGTATACTTAGAATACTTTTAAGTATATTTTGATCAAAATATTGAGTACAAGTACACTTAAGTCAAATATACTTAAGTGTAATTTTAAGTATATTTCTGAGAAGTACATAACGTATATTATTGAAAAGTATAGACTGAAAGTATACTTATTTTTAGTTTAAAAGAAGTAAACCAATAGCACACTTGAATAAACTTCTTTTTGTAAGGGTATTCTTCAGCTGTGTCCTGTTTCGTTGCTTGTTTGCTCTGGTATTTTTCCCTGTGTTTCTATCTTGAGTTGTCAGTTATTGTCTTTGTTTAGCAAAGCTTTGATTGGATTTGCACTTTATTTTACAGTATGTGTATTTACAGTGTACTTACCTAAGAAAGTACTTGGTAATATAAGGTAACTACATGGGTTACGTTTAGGTTTAGAGGTAGGTTCAGGGTTAGTACCTTGTTATTACCCATTCATTGTAATAACTATAAAAATTAAATAGTATGTACAAGGGGAGTAGGACTGTAAAATAAAGCGCTACTGATTTACCTGTATTGTCTTTATTCATTAAAACTGCTGCAAAAGATCCTCTACTCAACTCTCCTTGCTGCACTATGTGACAGTCATTGGTTTGTTGGGCTTTCTTCAGGATTATGGGCAGTGGTGTTACTATCCCGAGATGGGAATTTAGGTGGGTAATATGAGAACAAATAAAATTAAAATGGAAGGCAGCAGCGGTTCCAGACAGTGCCATACTGTATATGATAGCCAATACGACAACAAAATAGACTAAAAAAATGAAGCTAAAAGTCAAGTAAGTTTTGTTCATCAAATCCAATCGAAGCTAAAACTTCAGATTTACTACTGGCTGGACAGACAGCACTTCTGGATGCCCACCCCCTGTCCAATTAAGTATTTTTATTTTTTAAATAAATTAATTAAGTTAATTAAACCAGCGGAATATATAGTGGTGGTCAAAATTATTGGCACCCCTGGTAAATATTATCAAGGATGGCTGTAAAAAATAAATCTGCATTGTTTATCCTTTTCATCTATCATTCAAAAAATTCACAAAAACCACTTCTTCAACCAATCGTTGAAGAAAAAGAATGGAAAGCCGGGGGAAAATCACATTATGAAATAAATGTTTTTCTCCAAAACACGTTGGCCACAATTATTGGCACCCCTAGAATTTTTTATGAGTAAAATATCTCTGAAGTATATTCCCATTAATATTTACATTGTTTAGCACACCAGGGTGACTAGGAGCATAAAATTGTCTAGCTATGACGTCTTGTTCCACAGGAGTATAAATATGAGGAAACACAAAGGCCAAATTCCTTTAATCATTTATCACAATGAGTAAAACCAAAAAATATATTTCTGATGTGCAGCAAAAGATTGTTGAGCTTCACAAAATAGAAAGTGGCTGTAGGAAAATAGCTAAAGCATTGACAATTCCCATTTCCACCATCACGGCAATAATTAAGCAATTCCAATCAATTAAAGATGTTACGAATCTGCCTGGAAGAGGACGTCTGTCTATATCGTCCTAAGGCACGGCGAGGAGGAGAGTTTGAGTGGACAAAGAATCTCCAAGGATCACAGATGGACAATCGCAGAGATGAATTGAGTCTTGGGGTCAGAAAATCAAACAACCCGTACATCACCACATGTTGTTTGGGAGGGTTTCAAGAAAAACCTTCTTGCTCATCCAGAAACAAACTCCAGCATATTCAGTTGTCAGACACGACTGGAAATTCAAACGGGATGGGTTTGGTGCTAACAGGGATTAAAAAGCACCCCATGTCCACGGTTAAAAATACAGCTGGATCTTTAATGTTGTGGGCCTATTTTTTTGCTGGAGGTCCTGGACATTCTTGTTCAGATACATGGAATCATGGATTCTAGCAAATACCAACAGATAAAAAATCTAAACCTGATGGCCTCTGCTAGAAATCTTATAATGGGCCATGGTTGGGGCTTCCATCAGGACAATGATCCAAAATAAACATCAAAATCAACACACAAAATGAAGCTTCTGCCATGGTCGTCCCAGTACCCTGACCTGATCCCTATAGAAAATTAGTGGGGTGAACTGAAGAGAAGAAGCACCAACATGGAGCTGGGAATCTGAAGGATCTGGAGAGATTCTGTATGGAGGAATGGTCTCTGATCTCTTGTCAGGTGTTCTCCAAACTCATCAGGCATTATAGGAGCAGACTCAGAGCTGTTATCTCGGAAAAAGGGGGTTGCAAAAAGTATTTAATAAAAGGGTGCCAATAATTATGGCCAACGTGTTTTGGAGAAAAGCATTTATTTCATAATGTGATTTACCCCCCACTTTTAATTATTTTACTTTGATGAAAGGTTAGGGTTTTGAAATTTTTTTTAATGATAGATCAAAAGGATAAACAATGCAGATTTATTTTTTACAGCCACCTTTGATCATATTTACCAACGGTGCCAATAATTCTGACCACCACTGTATCATCAATTACCAACCTTGGAGCTCATGGTAGGTCAGATTTGTGTAGAAAGATTTAACATTAAAAATCTATTTCTCAATGGAGAAAATAAATGGGATCTCACTTCCTGAACCCTACTGTTGCGCTCTATTGTAATGTAATTGAGAACCACTTATCCCCTGCCCACGGATCATCCTAATCCCTGGCCTGTTGATTTATTTATTTTATTCCTTGTCTATACACCACTGCAGAAATGCTCTCATCAGCATCATATAATTTGTGGCTGGAAATCACAATGATTATTTTTGGTGCAAATTTTTGCTGTGTATTTACTTTACATTCCAGACTTCTCCTTAATAAAGTAAGTGAGGTTTTCATGTTCAGTGTAAAGAAAGCTGACTTCACAACATGGCCAGATGAAAGAATACTTAAAAAACAAAATTTGCATATCATCAAAAGACTCTTGGGAATCTTTTCCTCCTTCAGATTGGGAGTGCAGGGAGAGATGGATATTAAGGCCTAATATCAGAGCTTTAATGCAGTCATAATTTTTCACCCTCTGACTGAAATGTATGTGAGAGCATCAAACGTTCAGTTAAACATGACTGATGCGTTCAAGTTTTGCATCCTAATTATGTTTTGCTGCTTCTAGACGATACCCCACCCCAGTGCCCCCGCAGACTGCTCCTTTTGATTGTTTGAATATTGTCTTGTTTAATCACTACCCTATTTCTTGCTCTACCAAAGAGATTAGATGTTGGAGTATTACATACTGGTTTGTTTATTCACAGCTTTTGGAGGATTTCGAAGTGTAGTTATTAGACTCGGGTGAAATAGAGACCAGGGAAATCACACCAACCTGTCAAAGGGTTTTTGATTTAGCATAAAAACTATTATTCTTTGTTCTCTCTTCCTCTGTCACTGCATAAAGACAGCTCCTTTAGCTTCTTACAGAGACTACATTTAAAATAGCCAAGAATCAAAGGAAATTTTCTGTCTTGAAGACACTTCTAAGACTTTCATATGAATACATGATCTGTTCATGTATATGGGGCTGGAAGAACGATGAACTGCACAGTTTGAGTTAATATATCGTTAATGTATTGAGTTAAATATCAAAAATAAAATAAAATAAAATATAACGACAGGTTAGGTGATTTGTTCCAGATTTTTTTTTGTTATGCTGATTGAAAGTCTGTTCACATCCTGATAGCAATCACTAAGTGACTAAATCACTATTGTCTGTGGATGGCGTAGGACCATAAAATGTTCGTCCAATCATTGTATTCGGTCCTGCCTGTCAACATTTGTATTTCCATACCTCCGCACACCTGCTCACTCAGACATCACACGTCGTCAATGCGTTCTATGCAGAGTTGGACGGACGTCAGTCACCGAGTGCCACAAACAAACAGCACCCGCCTTTTACAGTTCCTCCTGAACCAAAACAACCAGCTTATGCTGCGTTCACGCTCCAACTCCTGTAATTTGGAAGAGATGGAAACCCGTGACGTTATACTCTGAGCGGTTCGTGACTCTAATTAATGTGTTTCAATGGCAACACTATCAACAGAGAAATTAATCTGAAGCAGTCAGTACAGGTCAGATCTCTTTAAGTAGTTTATGTTCATTATTATTGTAATGTTCTTTGAGACATGAGGTCGTTTAACGCCATCTCTCGTCTCGTGACGCTTTGTAGATTCTGCTGTATGGGTTCATGTGTTTTGGAAGCGCTCTGAAGGAAGAGTGGGATCTCATGCTTTCAAAGCTAGCTCGCTATTGCTAGCCTCTCCGAAAATTACCTGCCCTACCTTTAACCTGTTTACTTTTATAATGCAGGTTCCTGGTCTGTGAACAATTCATCCGAAAATGTTTGAAAAAATGACCTTACCAACTACTCCAGCTAGCCTCCACACCAACTACACCATCTACTCCAACTAGCCTCCAGACCAATGGACAATAACATTCTGTTTTTTATTATTTATGCTCAAGCTCTTTAAAAGTCGAGTGGAATCTGATTGATCAATGTTGGTCAAAACATTAATTCTGAAAGTGATTCCATCAATTTTAGTTACATCACAA
Organism: Paracanthobrama guichenoti; assembly: GCA_018749465.1. Taxonomy (NCBI): domain Eukaryota; kingdom Metazoa; phylum Chordata; class Actinopteri; order Cypriniformes; family Gobionidae; genus Paracanthobrama; species Paracanthobrama guichenoti. The sequence continues at coordinate 17,429,693 of CM031960.1, read as the reverse complement.
GTAAAATTAATTGTAAAGCTTAATTGCAATACACCTAAAGTCAAATGCGGATCCCGTTTTTTTACAGTAAATTTTTTTGACAGATTAATTGAAATGCTGCTGTGGTGGTTTTAACAGATTAAAGTTGTATTTGATGTGGAAATTATTTTAATTGGGTCTTTACTGCTAAGATCTTCCAGCAAGCCCAAATCTGAATCTAATTTATAATGCATTTAAGGGAGAGTCTCGGTGAAGGAGCTCCTCCATCTGTGGAGGTTTATCTGTGACCTTGTTCTGGACAGATAGCAGCTGTCAAATTAATGCCAGTGGAAGTATGATATCTCTTTTTCAGTCCTTTTTTGAGTGGCTAAGAGTCTCACTTCTATCACATAAAATCAATGAACCCTTGTATCTTCTCCATTCCAGGAGAGATAATAAAAAGATAAAATCGAAAGCAGGTCTTGTCTCATATGGTCAGTTACTCCTCTCCCTTCTACTTTTTAAAGTGACACATGACTGCATGTGTGAGTGATTGTGTTATTGTGGCAGTCACATCACCTTCTCATGATGAAAGCCAGTGTTGTGCACATTAGCGATGGGAAAGACGTCTGCCTTCCTTTCTCTCATCCCTCCCCAACTTCCTCCCGTCTCCAAATGAAACCACGGTCCCGTGGGGCCTGCAAAATTTAGTAAACTCTTCTGGGAATTGCACATGTTTATATGTGTTACATCTCTCTGAGTATTTGAGGGCCTGTGTGTGAGAAAAACATCCATTAGAGCAAAATAAAAAGGTTCCTTTTAAGATGTGTCTTTCCATCATTGGCTTTTTCCCCCCATCCCAGCTTGCAAGAATAGGTTTTATTTTTTCAGGTTGTGCTGCTGCTCTTGTGTCACACAAAGAGTAAAATGAAGTGAGCTTTGGTGTTGTAGTGGATATAACTCAATGCCGCAGCTACTGAACTGGTCTGTACTAACAAGCAGAAAACACGTCTAACACCTCTTTTGAGCTCGGTTTTGTTCCAATTATTCCTCCTCACCTGGAGGATGACCTGGGCTATGAAAGCCGCCTCAGTGTGGGTTATTTCACCGAGTCAGGCTCGATTTTACATCCTCATTAAAGAAGATTAAGTTTCTCTTTTCCTCTCAGTTTTCTTAATGTCTCTCAACATAATGTGCTTCAAAAGCAAAATGTTTCTGTCTCAATTTACAGTGCATATCTATGCAGCACATCCAGTCTTTTCCCCTCTCGGTTTCATGAAAGAAATTAACAGCTGGCAAATGCACTTCTTCTCATCCCCCGCAGCCTCTCTCCATTCAATGTTCTGGGAGTGAAGGTGTGAATGGAAAACCGGAGAGGTTAACCAATCACTTGGAAAGGGGACTTTGCTGGCGTGAGTTAATTATCAGAATTTGTTTGTGCTATTGCAGGCGGCTTCAGTGGAAGCCCTGTTTTAGAGTTAGCTCAGGGAATAGAGGCTCTCCTCGCCTTTCGCACGCTATGCTGTCACTGCTAGGCTTATTAGCCTGTCGCCCCTAACGATGCTACGCAAGAGAGGGCCACAGTTACCATAGAAAAAGTTGCCATAGTGCAGCAAAAAACTGCCCCACTCCCTCTCATTTTAAACAAAGTAACAGTTCACTAGCACTTTCATTCTGCAGAGTTGAGTATAATGCATGTGCCTAATGTGGTCAATTGAAATGTTGTGAATATGTACATTTTATTTTAGGTGCTTCTATTCAATTTGTACCAAACTGGAAGATTTGCTTTCCTGTCGCAAAATCAGTGTTTTTCATGCACTCTTCAAGTTTTTCAACATGCCTTCTTTCATACCAGTGGAAAGAAAACCTCCAAAATACACAAGTGTTTATTTTATTACACTTTATTTATTTGCACGTGTAGCCAGAAATTGCCACTTCAGTAGCACTTGCATAGACCACATTTTCTAGTTTTATTTCTATTTTGAAGGTTTTTACAGGGGGGTTTCTTCTAAGGGTGGAATGTTTCAGGGTAAAAAATCGAACCGTACAGTTCTCCACCCATGGTTCGGCACGCACTTGCACCGTGCTTCATCTAAAATCTGATGACGCATCTATAATATGGTTTGTTGAATAACAACGTGTAAAACGGACAGACAGTGTTCGGCTAATGTATGTTTGTGGCTTGTTCTAGAATGGACAAATTCACAAAAAAAGTCCTAGTGAACATTGTAGGTTATGTCTTAAGTAAAACGTAAACAGACAATAAAGACGTGTATTCATGTGTAACAGTATGTAAAGTACTGATGTGCATTATTTCTTAAAGGGAAAGAAGCCTTTTCCTGCTGTCTGTGTTTTTAATGTTAATCAAACAACAAATGACTAAGAAATCACTCACTGCTATTGACTGAATAGTTTTTGTAGCTTCAATAATGATTAATCTTTATTTAATTTATACAGTGAAGATTATAATATGCAATGTTATTTTATATTTGATTACTTTATTCAGTTTCTGTACCTGAGATACCTGAAAAGCACTGTTTATTTTAAATGCATCTTTGCTCTATTGTATGTATTTGTGCTGTTGCTTGTCTGTTGCTGTTGATTGTTTGTTCTTATTTTGACCATGATACAAACCGAACTGTGAGTAATTTGAACTGTTCCACCCTTAGATATACTATATTGTCAAAAGTTTTGGGACGCCTGCCTTTACATGCACTTTAATGACATCCCATTCTTAATCCGTAGGGTTAAATATGGAGTTGGCCCACCCTTTGCAGCTATAACAGCTTCAACTCTTCTGTGAAGGCTTTCCACAAGGTTTAGGAGTGTGCTTATGGGAATTTTTGAAAATTTTTCTAGAAGCACACTTGTGAGGTCAGACAATGATGTTGGACAAGAAGGCCTGGCTCGCAGTCTCTGCTCTAATTCATCCCAAGGGTGTTCTATTGGGTTAAGGTCAGTTCCTCCACACCAAACTCGCTCATCCATGTCTTTATGGACCTTGCTTTGTGCACTTGTGTGCAGTCATGTTGGAACAGGAAGGGGCCATTCCCAAACTGTTCCCACAAAGTTGGGAGCATGAAATTGTCCAAAATGTCTTGGTATGCTGAAGCATTAAAAGTTCCTTTCACTGGAACTAAGGGGCCAAGCCCAACCCCTGAAAAACAACCCCACACCATAATCCCCCCTCCACTAAACTTTACACTTGGCACAATGCAAGTCAGGCAAGTACCGTTCTCCTGGCAACCGCCAAACCCAGACTCATCCATCAGATTTCCAGACAGAGATATGTGATTCGTCACTCCAGAAAACATGTCTCCACTGCTCTAGAGTCCAGTGGCGGCATGCTTTACACCACTGCATCCAACTCTTTGCATTGCATTTGGTGATGTAAGGCTTGGATGCAGCTGCTCGACCATGGAAACGCATTCCATGAAGCTCTCTACTCACTGTTCTTGAGCTAATCTGAAGGCCACACAAAGTTTGGAGGTCTGTAGCTGTTGACTCTGAAAGTTGGCGATTTCTGTGCACTGTGAGCCTCAGCATGAGCTGACCCCGCTCTGTGATTTTTACGTGGCCTACCACTTGATTTTATACACCTGTGGCCATGGAAGTGATTGGAACACCAGAATTCAATGATTTGGAGGGGTGTCCCAATACTTTTGGCAATATAGTATATAATTCGCCTGATTTATTAAGTTTTTATTCCTAAAAATTGTGATTTATAGATTGATAAAAAGAGCCCCTCTGTAAAAACCTTCAACTCTAATGTCAAAGTAGTATGCAAAGTGTGTATATTTAATTACATAACATTTCAGAAAACTTGCAACAGATGTGTTAATTTACTGTGATTGATCAATTGGAGAAGCATGGTGATATCTATTAGATACAATTTGTATGCTATTAACCTGTAGTGTCCTGGCTTAAATTACATAGAGCTTCAAAATAATACCAGTATATTGTATATCCTCCAAAAGGCATTTTTATACCCCTAAATATATAACCACCCATACACTGCATATAATGAAGTGTCTCTCTAGAGTTGTACTGCTAGTGCTTTTGATTGAGCTCTGCTCCCAGCAGGCACTGAGGTAAAGTCTTAATGAGTTCTGCCCAATGCGGTCTCTTACATCACACAAAGAATCCAGAGCTTTGTCCTGATACCTCTAGTATGAGTTTTTATTTTATTTTTGCCGTGGCAAATATATAACTATGTTCAAAGTTCAAACTGTTATCAATTATCACTGATTCTAATACATACAGAAGTATCATTCCCATTATACACTCACCTAAAGGATTATTAGGAACACCTGTTCAATTTCTCATTAATGCAATTATCTAATCAACCAATCACATGGCAGTTGCATCAATGCATTTAGGGGTGTGGTCCTGGTCCTGTTATAAACCTGTTTGCACATTATACTCTTTGTACATTTGTTAACCACATATTTATAAGTCTACAGTTTACTCACTGCACAGTTTACTTCACTTATTTTATTCCACTTCTTTATTTTTATTTTTACTTTTTTTACTTGACTTGATTATTTATAATTCTACAGATACACTCACCTAAAGGATTATTAGGAACACCATACTAATACTGTTTAACCCCCTTTCGCCTTCAGAACTGCCTTAATTCTACGTGGCATTGATTCAACAAGGTGCTGAAAGCATTCTTTAGAAATGTTTGCCCATATTGATAGTATAGCATCTTGCAGTTGATGGAGATTTGTGGGATGCACATCCAGGGCACGAAGCTCCCGTTCCACCACATCCCAAAGATGCTCTATTGGGTTGAGATCTGGTGACTGTGGGGGCCGTTTTAGTACAGTGAACTCATTGTCATGTTCAAGAAACCAATTTGAAATGATTCAAGCTTTGTGACGTGGTGCATTATCCTGCTGGAAGTAGCCATCAGAGAATGGGTACATGGTGGTCATAAAGGGATGGACATGGTCAGAAACAATCCTCAGGTAGGCTGTGGCATTTAAACGATGCCCAATTGGCACCAAGGGGCCTAAAGTGTGCCAAGAAAACATCCCCCACACCATTACACCACCACCACCAGCCTGCACAGTGGTAACAAGGCATGATGGATCCATGTTCTCATTCTGTTTACGCCAAATTCTGATTCTACCATCTGAATGTCTCAACAGAAATCGAGACTCATCAGACCAGGCAACATTTTTCCAGTCTTCAACTGTCCAATTTTGGTGAGCTCGTGCAAATTGTAGCCTCTTCTTCCTATTTGTAGTGGAGATGAGTGGTACCCGTGGGAGTCTTCTGCTGTTGTAGCCCATCCGCCTCAAGGTTGTGTGTGTTGTGGCTTCACAAATGCTTTGCTGCATACCTCGGTTGTAACGAGTGGTTATTTCAGTCAAAGTTGCTCTTCTATCAGCTTGAATCAATTGGCCCATTCTCCTCTGACCTCTAGCATCAACAAGGCATTTTTAGCCACAGGACTGCCGCATACTGGATGTTTTTCCCTTTCACACCATTCTTTGTAAACCCTAGAAATGGTTGTGCATGAAAATCCCAGTAACTGAGCAGATTGTGAAATACTCAGACCGGCCCGTCTGGCACCAACAACCATGCCACGCTCAAAATAGCTTAAATCACCTTTCTTTCCCATTCTGACATTCAGTTTGGAGTTCAGGAGATTGTCTTGACCAGGACCACAGCCCTAAATGCATTGAAGCAACTGCCATGTGATTGGTTGATTAGATAATGGCATTCATGAGAAATTGAACAGGTGTTCCTAATAATCCTTTAGGTGTGTATATATATATATATATATATATATATATATATATATATATATATATATATATATATATATATATATATATATATATATATATATATTAGTACTTTTTTATTCTATTTCTATTATAATTTCCTCCTTGTGTTTTTAACTGTGAATTTGCACTGTCCATGGAGCGGACCTGTTTACATTTCACTGCCGGTTGTATATTCTGTATATAACTGTGTATGTGACAAATAAAACTCTTGAATCTTGGTCAAGACAATCTCCTGAACTCCAAACTGAATGTTAGAATGGGAAAGAAAGATGGTCAGAGCTAGAGGTCAGAGGAGAATGGGCCGACTGATTCAAGCTGATAGAAGAGCAACTTTGACTGAAATAACCACTCGTTACAACCGAGGTATGCAGCAAAGCATTTGTGAAGCCACAACATGCACAACCTTGAGGTGGATGGACTACAACAGCAGAAGACCCCACCGGGTACCACTCATCTCCACTACAAATAGGAAAAAGAGGCTACAATTTGCACGAGCTCACCAAAATTGGACAGTTGAAAGCTGGAAAAATGTTGCCTGGTCTGATGAGTCTCGGTTTCTGTTGAGACATTCAGATGGTAGAGTCAGAATTTGGCGTAAACAGAATGAGAACATGGATCCATCATGCCTTGTTACCACTGTGCAGGCTGGTGGTAGTGGTGTAATGGTGTGGGGGAAGTTTTCTTGGCACACTTTAGGCCCCTTAGTGCCAATTGAGCATTGTTTAAATGCCATGGCCTACCTGAGCATTGTTTCTGATCATGTCCATCCCTTTATGACCACCATGTACCCATTCTCTGATGGCTACTTCCAGCAGGATAATGCACCATGTCACAAAGCTTGAATCATTTCAAATTGGTTTCTTGAACATGACAATGAGTTCACTGTACTAAAATGGCCCCCACAGTCACCAGATCTCAACCCAGTACAGCATCTTTGGGATGTGGTGTAACGGGAGCTTCGTGCCCTGGATGTGCATCCCACAAATCTCCATCAACTGCAAGATGCTATCCTATCAATATGGGCCAACATTTCTAAAGAATGCTTTCAGCACCTTGTTGATTCAAGATTCAAGAGTTTTATTTGTCACATACACAGTTATATACAGAATATACAACCGGCAGTGAAATGTAAACAGGTCCGCTCCATGGACAGTGCAAATTCACAGCTAAAACACAAGGAAGAAATTATAATAGAAATAGGATAAAAAGTACTATATATATATATATATATATATATATATATATATATATATATATATATATATATATATATATATATATATATATATATATATATATATATACCTAAAGGATTATTAGGAACACCTGTTCAATTTCTCATGAATGCCATTATCTAATCAACCAATCACATGGCAGTTGCTTCAATGCATTTAGGGGTGTGGTCCTGGTCAAGACAATCTCCTGGTGATGTTCCTGGGGTCGCACCATTTCTTGTTGACCATGAAGCATACTCCACCGCCTTTGGATTTACCGGCCTCGGCTGTTCTGTTCATCCGAAAAACAGAGAAGTTCTCCGATGGCGTCACAGCTGTGTCCGGGACCGCGGGCGTGAGCCATGTTTCAGACAAACAAAAGATGTTACAGTCTCTCATGTCCAGTTGAAAACTTATCCTGGCTCTAAGATCGTCCATCTTATTCTCCAAGGATTGAACATTTGCTAGAAGAATGCTCGGGAGGGGAGGACTGAATGCCCTTTTCCTCAGTCTGTTTCGGATACCAGCGCGTTTCCCGCGGTGTTTCTTGGTTCTTCGCTGTCGGCTCTGTCCATTGTTCAACTCGGCGTTCCGAAGAATCTCAGATGGCCACAGAGTACCGGCGAAAGTGTCCTGAAACAGTCCAGTGTAGAGGTAACCAATGTCCAAAAGAGTTTTGCTGTCATAGTAGATCAATGCAGATGATAAGTTTGTAAAAACTGAGAGTAAAAGAAAGTAAAATAGTAAATAAAAGCACAGTCTTCGCGGAGCGACCTGAACGGCGACCGAACACGGCGGCGCCATTTTGTATTTTTGCATTTGAATCAATGCCACATAGAATTAAGGCAGTTCTGAAGGCGAAAGGGGGTCAAACACAGTATTAGTATGGTGTTCCTAATAATCCTTTAGGTGAGTGTATAGCTTGTTGGTTGCTGTTGCATCTGTAGCCTATTGAGCTTGCCTGTTGGTCATTGCTGTAGAAGTTTGCAGCGCACTTTCAAAGTTCCTCTGAAACCCTCCACCTTCCCCAGCTCCACCTGTATAAATCTGCCACGGGTAATTTAATATATGCTAATTCTGCAGCGGCAGCATGTATGAGTATTTATTGGCAGTAGCAAGTCTCTGTACTTGCTCTGAAGACGCAGCAGCAATAATAACAGAAGCATAGCAGATCTATTCTGCCAAAACCAAATACATTAACATGTCATAGCCATTACCATACCATGTCATGATAGAAATATATAGGCTACATATATAATGCATGTTTTGATTTTTGTGTATTGAATTTTCCACATGGATTTGATCTGGAAATTGCACATATACCCTAAATGAAAACACTTTGGCAACTTGCCTACATATCTACTCACACCACTAAACCTTATTTACATGCACCACTGTGTTAGTGAATGCAAATCTTCAGAAACCGACAAATAAAAATGGTTTTCATTTATTTTGATGTGCTCCCCATGGGATGTCTGCGAGAGCCACGTGTAGCAAAGCTCAGCAGCAAATGTGCCTGCTCAGCTCTGGTCTGGATAAAGCTTGCATATTCAGCTTCATGAATAGGAGATGGGCACGTATGGGGCCTACAGCTCCATCATTACTTGCCCATCTCATGCTCCAGAGGTCATGTGAATTCAGTCTGTAATGAATTTAAGGTTTGAAGTCTGTCAAAATAGATAGATAGATAGATAGATAGATAGATAGATAGATAGATATAGATAGATAGATAGATAGATAGATTGGCAGATAGATAGATAGATAGATAGATAGATAGATAGATAGATAGATAGATAGATAGATAGATAGATAGATAGATAGATAGATAGATAGATAGATAGATAGATAGATAGATAGATAGATAGATAGATAGATAGATAGATAGATAGATAGATAGATAGATCTGTTTTTCTAGCTCATTGTGTCTTAGTCACACTAGGGACAGGGAATTATGCAACTGTTTTGCTCTGAGCACTCCATGATGCTTAACGTACCACATTATTTATTATGACGCTTTTGTTTCAAGGTTTCATAACATCAACATAACATCAAAAAGATGATGTTAAAATGCTTCATCATGAATTGTGTAATGGTCTGAGTACCTGTATTGTAATCTATGGTGATTTCTGCAACTACAGTGAACTATTTATATTGCATGAATAACGCAGTGCTAATCTCTTGGAGAACCGAGTATGTTAAATGAATTTTAGAGAGATCTAAATCATTTATTTTAATAGCATATTTATACAACACTTTATAATACTGGCATAATTTATTTTATGTAATTAATTTATTTTAAAGTATATATATATATATATATATATATATATATATATATATATATATATATATATATATATATATATATATATATATATATATATGTAATTATTCATATCAAATTACATTTTTATATAAAAATAATTTATTTTGTATAGATTTTAAATGATTAATATTAGCATGTTTAATCTTTTTATTTGATTGCCTAAACATTATGGAGCCTTGGTTAGACCAGAACATCCAAACACTTTTCTCTTTTCTTTCTTATTCACTCTCTGCAGTCCCCTCTCATGCCAGTGCCCTGTTTTATATAATTTATTTATTCAGAAACCCCATGGACTCCCCGTGGATCTCTGGCACCACAGATTAAAAATTAATGTTGTGGTTCAAATAAGCCATGTGTCTGCCGCCTAGGTCATAACGGCTCGCTGAGCTGAATGGACCAGGCCAGATCACGCTGTGTGTGGGTGGACAGCACTCCGACATATCAGAGCTTGGATTACACAACATCAGTAATAACATTACTAATGCAGGCAGTGGTTCAGACTACGCTTCAATCCGCTTGAGCTTCGGCCAGAGATACAAATTCAGAGATATGTAATTGGACGCTGTACGCTCTTGTCTCTGTTTTGATCTGATGAGACTTTTTGGGGCATAGGTGATTTCTTTTTCCTCCCAGGCATGGGGTGTGGCCTTTACTGCATGTGAATGTTTCTGGAATGGTTCATCATTAGTTATCGTTAGTTAATGCATTAAATAACATTAACTAACAATGAGCAGTACATTTGTTACGTTGTTTATTAATCAGTTAATGTTAGTTAATAAAAATGGTGACACTTTATTTTAAGGTGATGTATAGTTATACGTTAGTACATGTACTTTTATGCATACATGTAAATTATGCATAATTACAAGTAACTAACTCTAAACCAAACCCTAACCGTAACTCTACAGTAAGTACATGTTAATTAATATTACACTCTAAAAAATGCTGGGTTAAAAACAACCCAAGTTAGGTTGAAAATGGACTAACCCAGCGATTGGGTTGTTTTAACTCAGCGATTGGGTTGTTTTAACTCAACATTTAACATTTAACCCAACCGCGGGTTAAAACAACCCATTTACTGGGTTAAAACAACCCAATTGCTGGGTTAGTCCATTTTCAACCCAACTTAAGTTGTTTTTAACCCAGCATTTTTAGAGTGTACTCAGTACTTATTTGAGTAATTACTATGTAACTACATCACCTTAAAATAAAGGGTAACACTTACGTTACATGTAGTTACTATAGTAATAACTATAAATTATGCATAATTACAGGCATAATTAGTCCTAAACCAAACCAAACGCTAATCCTAACCCTATAGTAAGTACATATAGTTACTCAGTACTTAAATGTATAATTACAGTGTAACAAAGAAACCTTAAAATAAAGTGTAACCAAATACATTGTAACCATAAAACTCTAACTGTTCTGTTGTTAGTTTGTCCATTAAATAATATTAGCAGATACAACTTTTTTGATTTTTAATACTGTATTAACTAAGATTATTAATGCTTTAGAAGTGTTTTTCTCGTTAACCAATTAGTTAACAAATGGAACCTTCTTGCAAAGTGTTACCAGTTTATTTGTATATATATATATATATATATATGTGTGTGTGTGTGTGTGTGTGTGTGCGTGTGTTTTTGTGACATATCAGGACACAAATGTGTATAATGACATGGGTATGACAGGTATTAAGGAGAGGGTGACTTATGAGGACATTACCCATGTCCCCATTTTTCAAAAGGCTTATAAATCATACAGAATGAGTTTTTTTGGGAGAAAGTAAAAATGTGCAGTTTCCTGTGATGGGTAGGTTTAGGGGTAGGGGTAGTGCAGGGGGATAGAAAACACGGTTTGTACATTATAAAAACCATTACGCCTATGGAATGTCCCCACAATTCACAAAAACAAACGTGTGTGTGTGTGTGTGTGTGTGTGTGTGTGTGTGTGTGTGTGTGTGTGTGTGTGTGTGTGTGTGTGTTTGTGTGTGTGTGTGTGTGTGTGTGTGTGGCCTATATACTGTATATATACGTGGCTCTCTGTAATACTTGATTCTGATTGGTCAGTCGCATCATTCGGGGGTTTGATTTTTCCTAATACTCACTGTAGTTTGTATTTTCAAATTCAGTAGATTACTGTACTATTTGTCTATATTACACTGTTTGTCTTTTTGCCGATTTTTGTATATTGTAATGGACTATTTTTAGTGTAAGCTTTCAGATAAGATACAAGGGAAAATATGAAATAATTTAAACTCAAATCAATACATCATGCCCACATATTTATTTATTTGGGTATTAACCTTGAAAGCTGCATAAACTTTTTTTAAATTTTGAGATAGTGGCCACCCTTCTTTACATTATCTCTTATAATTGTAGTATTGATAGTGGTACTGAGTCTTGTATTATTGAATGACAGTTATCTGAATTTCCCCTTGGCATTATTAAGTACTTCCATATTTCTGATTTCTTCAGTCATTTCCATTTACGTGCAGTGCCTCAGTGATTGTGAAAGAGTTCTTTGTCTTCTCCTCCTCTAATGTATGACTTGGTTTTCTCTCCTTCTCCATATCTTCATTAAATGTTGATGGGGATGAGTGAAACCAATAATCCTCAGACCTCACTGCAAAAACATAGCTGAAAATCAATAGGTTTGCAGCAGTGTGGGAAGAGAAAGAGAGAGAAAATTCTCTCTTATCAAATATTAATCATTCATTTCCTCAAGGGAATTAGGATAGTGCTGGTGATTTGCTGTCTGACCCAATTAAGATCCTCCTGCATATCTCACTTAGGTTCACTGTTACTTCCATCTGTGGAATCTTCCATCTCCTATTGTCAATCGGTATAGGCTATAGTGATTGAGAGACAACAAGGAGCAATGGATGCTGGGAGAACACTGGCACATGCACAGAGAAGCAAACTTTGGTTCCTTAAAAAAAAGAGTAAGCAAGTGTCTTTTTGACGCTTTAGCTGGAGCTCCTATAACACATCAGAGCATTTCTATTGAATTTTTCTCCCATATCCTCAAGGTTAGAGATGTATTATCCTGTGTTCTGTTCTAACAATGAAGCATAGATTTATACTTTTTATAATCAATTTACAAATAAGCAAGAACCCCACACAACTTTTGTGTACTGCTGTGAATGTTTTTCCTCGGGTCTGTAAAGGATGTAGTGAAAGCCATTCAATGTCACCCTGCTGCTCTGTTGATGAACTTGTCTATTTCTTTAGAAAAAAATCTATTTCATATTTGAGCTTTTGGAAATAAATGAACCATAACAGGCTGGAAGGCTTGGCAGCCTGAAATGGGAAAATACTTTTATTATTATTCTTGGGATAAGTTACATCATGAAGGTTATTGTTCTGCGCATTGTGCCCACGCTAACATTACCGAATTTATTTTTACGTTTGAGTTTACATGAATTTTGAATGAATAAAAAATAAGAATTTTGCAGCCTGACACATTTCTATAGGTCAGCTCATCTCATCTTCATCTCTAATGACTCTTTAAATGATTGTTATATTATATTGTTTTATTGTTGTGTGTCTCTGTTTGTTCTAGTGCTTGTCCCCAGTCCATGTTCGGCTGCAGCCACAAAGAAGTGCAGCTCCATCTATAAAGGGTTTGCCCAGTGTCTGCTTGCCCTGGGAGACAGTCTCACTGTCAGTGCCCAAAAAGATGAGGATACGCAGGAGATCGACTCTATTTGCAAGTAGGGAAAAAACCTGGTCCAACACAAACATAAGCATGAATCTATATTCTGTACATTTGAAAGAAATTAATACATTTTTCAGCAATTAAACACATTAGATTAGATTCTTGCAAAAATATATATAATAATCATTTAAATAAAATGTTTTACTTGACATTCATCAAAGAATTCTGAATGAAGTGTATCAAGGTTTCCACAAAAACATTAAGCAACACAATCATCATATCAGAATGATTTCTGAAGGATCATGTGACACTGAAGACTGGAGGAATGATGCTGAAAATTCAGCTTTGCCATGAAATGAAATGTGAAAATGTATTCTAATAGAAACCAGTTATTTTAAATTGTAACAATATTTTAACTATATTACTGTATTTTTGATTAAATAAATCCAGCTTTGTTGAGCATAAAAACATTTATGACTTTTAAAAACGTTACATTTTAAAAAACTTACCGAGCCCAAACTTTTGAACAGGAGTGTACATGTCCACGAATACATACATTTTTAGTATTTATTATAAAATAAAAATATGTAATCTTTTAATATAATATAATATATTAATTAAAAACTTTAAATGATGGAAATCATAATTGTCTTTTATCACAATATCACAACAGTGAATAAGATGAAACATATAGGTGAATTTATAATAATTTCTTTTGGCTTTCATCTTGTAACAAAAACATGATAAATATTTTTAATTAGATGAATAACTGAATAACACTTTTTATTCTGTTAATCTTTTGTAATATCCCTTTAACTAAAAAGTCTTAATGACATCAACTGCTAGGAAGTGACATCATTTTTGGTGGTAAAACAACAACACATGATTTAGTATTAATAATTGATTTGATAAATTATGTGATGTTTTGTGATTTCATGAATTATAACTAACACTCAAAGGCAAATTATAGCTCTTTATTTCCATCATATTAGATCCTATTGTAGACATTTGAGTGCCTAAGCTTCTCCAGCTTCTCCATACATATTATATACACCAATCAGGCATAACATTATGAAGTGAATAACACTGATTATCTCTTCATCACGGCACCTGTTAGTGGGTGGGATATATTAGGCAGCAAGTGAACATTTTGTCCTCAAAGCTGATGTGTTAGAAGCAGGAAAAATGGGTAAGCGTAAGAATTTGAGTGAGTTTGGCCAAGCTGTGATGGCTAGGCGACTGGGTCAGAGCATCTCCAAAACTGCAGCTCTTGTGGGGAGTTCCCGGTCTGCAGTGGTCAGTATCTATCAAAAGCGGTCCAAGAAAAGAACAGTGGTGAACCGGCGACAGGGTCATGGCGGCCAAGGCTCATTGATGCACGTGGGAAGCGAAGGCTGGCCCGTGTGGTCCGATCAAACAGACAAGCTACTGTAGCTCAAATTGCTCAAGAAGTTAATTCTGGTTCTGATAGAAAGGTGTCAGAATACACAGTGCGTCGCAGTTTGTTGCATATGGGGCTGCATAGCCGCAGACCAGTCAGGGTGCCCGTGCTGACCCCTGTCCACCGCTGAAAGTGCCAACAGTGGGCACGTGAGCATCAGAACTGGACCACGGAGCAATGGAAGAAGGTGGCCTGGTCTGATGAATCCTGTTTTCTTTTACATCACGTGGATGGCTGGCTGCATGTGTGTCAATTACCTGGGGAGCACATGGCACCAGGATGCACTATGGGAAGAAGGCAAGCCGGCAGAGGCATTGTGATGGTTTGGGTAATGTTCTGCTGGGAAACCTTTGACACATACCACCTACCTAAGCATTGTTGCAGACCATGTACACCCTTTCATGGAAATGGTATTCCCTGGTGGCTGTGGCCTCTTTCAGCAGGATAATGAGCCCTGCCACAAAGCAATAATGGTTCAGGAATGGCTTGAGGAGCAACGAGTTTGAGGTGTTGACTTGTCCTCCACATTCCCCAGATCTCAATCCAATCGAGCATCTGTGGGATGTGCTGAACAAACAAGTCCGATCCATGGAGACCCCAACTCGCAACATACAGTAACATACTGTAATTTACACACAAATAATAATAATAATAATAGTAATAATAATAATAATAATTTAAAACCGGTAAATCCAACATCCCTTTTCTGCTGAATTAGCCAGGCCATGTTGCTACCATGCCACCATAATAAGTAAATCACAAGTAGCTTTTCCACAGGTTGAGGTAAATACTCAATATATAGAAGGTGCACACAGTCATGCACAAAAACACAAAACACCATAATGACACTCAAATAATGCAATACACTAACAATACACTATGTAATATAAAACCCTAATGTACATAACTGATAACAAAAAACTAAGAGGAAACATAATTAATACAATTAAAAACGATCAAATGCAGTGTCACCCAGGGTCAAGCATATTCAAAAATTTTTAAAGTTACTAAGGTCAAAAGGTCAAGTTGAACTGGAATAACCCAGCAGCACATTTACTTCTCTGTATAGCCACATAAAATGCCTCGGTCACACCGCAGGAATATTTGCTGTACGCCGTTCATTGTGTTGTCACAGGGAGAATGTGATATAGAGTATCACAGTTCACTGATATGACACCTCATTCATTCTCTGACTCCCTACATTGCATTTCATCTCATTTTCTGTTGCTTCCTTCCACTCTTTTCTCCATTTCTTCCTCTGCTCACTCATCTTTCTCCTTCTCCCAAGTGCTGGATATTCTAATTAAAGACTAGGTCTCTCTATTTCCCTGTCTGTCTCTTTCGGTCTGCCCCTCCATAGATCATGCATCTATGATATGACTTGATATTATGTCACACTCTGTAGCTGCAGGAACTCTTTAAGTATTCATTGTGTAGCAGCATGATGTTGTTTAAGAACAGCCTCCTGTATATCCTCCAGTCAGGCTCAATCTGCTACACTTCGCCCTTTTTATGCCACTAACTGAACGAATCGTGATCCATGACAGCATTACATGGTCCTGCATTCAGCATTCAAGGCATACACATGCAGGAAATGAAGAGAGTGCTTTCTTTAACACAGCTATTTAAGTGTTATTCCTCCAGGTGCCAATTAATCGTGCCACTGAGCTCACTGATCGCGTGCACACTTGCATAAACACACGTAGGCACGCACATGTACACATTCACATGCAGGTTCGCAGGAAGTGTGTCTGATCATTTGTCAGGGGATCTTTTGCAACAGTAACATTCTCCCACCAGACTGCAAAGTGTCAGGTTTAGGCCAAGACTGCTCTGTGTCAGAGATCTGAGAGGGACGTTTAAGAGAAGAATTGGCGGTGAAAGACATTTGAGGTGTTGAAGGACAGACTTCCACTATGAACTAACTGCACACAATACATCACTGTTTAATAGGGAACAGTCTCTGTGTGCTACAGTCTATTTAAGAACCGGTCGTTTTAACATTAAAGGGTGTTTCTTCACTGGGAACTTCTATGTCCCTGGGGATGAGTTTTATCAAAACTAACTGATTTTTTTTATTTTATTATTATTATGTGAAAGTCACATTTAAACTTGTGAAACTCTTGGGAAATTTTACTTTTCGTCTACTATTTTTCAAATGCCTTTTTTGTGTGTTACTCTTGTTCCAGACCCAGATTTTCAATGTTAAAATATAAAAAAGCCATCATAAAAATATAAAAAAAAAAAAAAAAAAAAATCACATTATAAAAACTATGATATTTTAGTGAATCGTAAAATAATCATAAATCAGTTAAAAATGTATTTAGGTGATAATGATTTACTGTTCTTCAGTTTTTGTGTTATTTCTACCGTAATCAATAATTTTGACATGAAGGTTTATCAAATTAGAGTGCTTGGTTACCAAGGAGACAACCGGGAAGAGCATGCCTAAGATGAAATATGAGTATATGTGTAATATGAAATATGTGTACAGAAAACCATCACTTGTGAACAGAATATTTGCATTCATCTTAGATTAGGCTGTCATTTTTGTAATTTTTTCAATTCCACCACAATCATTTACATCACAGAATTCTGTTGTTGAGAAAAACACAAAATAGACAGTATTGCATATACTTGCATCAACCTTTTTGCTCTGATAAAAATATTTCACTCTAATGTTTTACCTGTTCATCACTATTGCTTAAAATATCTAAAGTTTCAACAAATCCTGAAATCATTGCTTACTAAAAATAAACATTAGTTCATTTCTTGATGTATGATCATTTTAGAGTATAGATCAACCAAAAAGGTTTATTTTATTTTTTTAATCTAATACCTGATATTAGGTATGAAGTGTTTAAGTGTAATATATAAATATTTTAAATTAGATGTAAAAGCCCCATATCTTACTGTAGTGCTATTGTCCTTTATTTTAAACTATAGCTACATGAGGGATGTTTCAGATTTATTTTTTTATCAAATTCTTGCTCATTAGTTTGTAGATTAGGTATTAATTATTCAGGACTTTTAACCTTAAGCTTGTGTCTGTTGCAGATCCTGGGATGATTTTCATGACTGTGCAAATGTGGCCATGGCCGGCTGCCCTGAGGAGGCTGCTACGGTGTGGGAGTCTCTGAGACAAGAATCCAAAAAGATGCAGTTTTCTGGAAACCTGTATGAGATGTGCTCCAGTCGTAGCCAATCAGCAGCTGCCTCTGATTCCCAAAGCCCCGATGAGACCAATCAGGAGTCGTTAAAGGGATGCGCTAGTCATAAAAATCTGACCTTTCTGACCTTTTGTTTGCCTGTGCTACTGCTGTTTCCATGGATATAATCGCATCTCAAGACTCACCCCAGAGTTCAAATATCCAGCACATTTAGACAACGATACTGACTGCTTTTGTTCTGATATTTTCATACCAATCTCATGTAGTACGATAAGATTCATTTTATGCTTCAAATGAAGCCGTTCGGAAACAAAAAGAATGTAATTTTCACACAAAGGACGTTTTCAGGTCCAAAAACGCTTACTTTTATTTATTTTTTATTGTTTAATTATGTCCCTCCCAAAAAAATCTTCTAAAAATCTTAAAGGTAGGTTAGGCAATATTGTTCAAAAACACTTTTCGTTTTACTGGTTGAAACTCTCTTCACATCCTGATAGCAATCAATAGTAGAAGTGTACGTATATCTTCTGTGGAAGTCTCAGGACAAAAAAATGTCCAAATTCGGTCCGAATGCAATGATAGGATCATGTCCTATCATCCTGTCAACCTATGTTTTGGCATACCTCCGCACATCCTGCTCGCACAGACATCACACGCCATCAGCCTGTTCCATGAGGCTATGCAGAGTTGTAGACAGAGAGTCAATGAGCGCCGCAAACAAACATCGGCCGCCGTTTACAGTTCAGCTTATGCTGCTTTCACGCCATAACTACCGTAATTAAGAGATGACAACCCGTGACATTCTACTCAGAAATGTTCGCCTCCTCACACTCAGATTTATGCGTTTCTATGGCAACACTATCAATGGCGAAATAAAACTGCAGCAGTCAGGTGGGACAAGTTATTTGCGTTCATTATTATTGTAATGTTGTAATGTGCTTTGAGACATGAGGTAATTTAACCCCACCTCTCGTGACGGCTCTGGCTGTGCATGATCATGTGTTTCGGAGGAGGCGTGGCTTTGGAGACGCTCTGAAAGGAGGGATCTTATGATTTCAAAGCTAGCATGTTCTAGCCCATAGACTGCAGAAAACACCCATAGGTTTCTGAAGAGCCTTTTTGAAGCCTAAAGTTGGCCGTTGCCATCCTGGCAGCACGTCACTCCCGGATAACAGAAAACGGACAAAGAGGCGGGACGTGGGTGGAGCTGAGGTGACGTGATGACTAATAGATAGGAGATAAACGGCTAGTGGTGACAGCAGCGGTAATCCACCTGTCACTCAAAGTGGCCACGACCTTAATTATGCAGAACTTTAAGGCTTAATATAATTTCAACTAATAAGTTATGAAAAAAACTCACCCCCTCAAGGCAAAATTAGCTATATAGACCAAAACCTCAATTTGTACCAGGCTGTAAACCTGTTTTTTTTCTGCTGTAAAGTTGGGTATTTTAACATGGGGCTCAATGGGATTCTGCTCCCTTCTGAACTGTCTCTAGCGGCCAGTCGATGAAGTGCAGTTTAAGTTACTTGCGTATAGGCTTCAAGTGAAACTGGGGGAGGTTGCTGCTTGTCCTAGCCTCTCCGAAATTGCCTACCCTAGCTTTAAAATAGCAAATTTAATTTTAAGCACAATCATGGCACAATTCATATGTCCATAGGAGGACCAAAATGCACCTCAAATGACTCCAAGCCTGATGAGGACAAATCGAAGATTCCGAAAAACATTTCCAAACATTCGAACCCCTTCATCTAAATGAAGGTACACTGCAATACATTATCACATTGATGAGCTATGAGTATCAAAGCAATGTAAAGAGCCCTAAAAAATGTTATTATTTCGCTCTGTAGTGTAATCATCTTTTGTAGGATCCTAAGAGGATTAAGTTTAAGGATTACACCAAATAAAAGTAAATCTAAGCAACACGGCTCACCTACAGGCTTTGCCTGGGAACAGTGTGCAGCCTGAATGCCTTTGGGTGACGGTTTACGCAACTTATTATTGACGGGTTCATTGATTCAGTTTAACAAACAGCACAGCATTATGCTTCAAGGTGTTTTTGTACTAGTCTGTATCTGTATGGAACTGCTGTTCATTTGATGTTGGTCAGAGTACTGTGTATATATTGTATAGTCTTACATTATACATTCCTCATAGCTACTTTTATTATTTTTTTCAGGTATGTGTATTTGTAAAGACACAAAATGATGGATAAGCGTTTAAAAAAATCACTTCATGATGGTAATATATTGTAAATATGACCGATATGCTGTAAAGAAGAGCTTATTTGAATGAGTATATTATATGAAACACATTATCATTAAGTGCATAGTGAACAGATGCGGCAAATCAATGGAGGTGAACTTATTAGCATCAATAAGATCAAATGAATATCACTATTTGAGCATACAGTGTGTTTCTGTGGATACATGACTTTAAAGTGATGGAGGTTTTTCCCCGGATCAGCTTTCATTACCTCCACTCAACGCTGTGCTCTGCTCCGCTCAGCGGATTCCTCAGTCAATGTGATTTATGTTTAATTTTTAGGCTTAATTGGCAATCAATCATGTTTGCCAATGCAGTGAACTTATTAAGGAGGGCAAAAGCCATTTATTTAGTCTGAAAAAAAAAAAAATGTAATGGGGGAGGATTGCCACTTTTGTCTCAAATCTTGCTTTTGTATAGTAATCTGACACATGCTTTTCTTTTGTTTTAAGTTTAATTCCACTATGTATTGAATGTAGTACAATCTAATGAAACTATGTCTAAATAATATAGTAAGGGCTAATATCTACAGATTTTACATCACTCCTTGCTACATAGTTCTCATTAATGCCACCCTTATTTATAATCTTTGGCATTATATATCCAATTTTTGGAGGCAGTTATTATTTGCTTGGTAGATGCATGTTAAAAAAAGATGTGTTTTAAAATCGTATTATATATTGCTGATCGCTCACTCATTTTAAGATGTGCCCTGCTCACTACAAACAAAACAAAATTTAAAAAAACTTTTTAAAATATGATCTCACATTGGTTGAAGGTGTCTGAAAGAAAACTTTATCTGTCTGTCTACACAATTATTTGCTACATATGTTCTATAAGTTATACAAATAAAACTATTGCTATTACATAATTAAAATGTGCTGATCAACTAGTTGAAAGTAACTGGGATTTCCCCTGCTTTATACTATGAAACATAGCAACTATATCTGAGGGCTCTCCAGCAGAATGTGTGTAAATCTCTCGTTCTCACTTTGGATGGCATTTTTTATTCCTCTGCCTCTTCCAGATATTAATATTTCATGCGTCACAGATGCCTCTGTAAACGCAGACACACCTTCAGTTAGCAGGACTGAGATTACCTCCCAACACAGCTGAATACTGCTTAAAACATACATATAAATACTCTTAACAGTGGTATGAAAACAATAATTTTTACAGGCATAACATTTCTCTTGAGATCATGAATCATGTATGTTTGTTTATTGGCGATCCACTATAGTACGGTCCTTTTGGCTTGTGTTGTAGAATACTTATCGATGTTGTCTGTGTACTCTGTGGTGTGCTGATGATATATGGTAATCCAGTAACAGTTTAAAGAGTTATGAGGATGCGCCATGGTTTTATTGCTCGTAATGTGTAATGTTTATGTGGGCGTTTTAATTGCAAGAACGCTAACTATTTATCTGCTTCCTTTAGGTACATTTTAATAGGCTATCTGTGGCAGCATACATATACAGCAATATTTCGTGACACTGTGGTTCATAAGAATAGCGTTACAAAAATCTCTTTATGTTACAAAACATACGTTTTTGGAAAATGTGTCCACCCAAAAATGAAAATTTGTACTTGTATGCTTCTGTGGCACACAAAAGAAGATATTTTGAAGAATGTTGGTAACCAAACACTTTCAGTTCCCATTGACTTCCATTGTATTTTTGTCTATACAATTTAAGTCAATGGCCACATTCACACAGCAGCAGAATACGGTTGTCAGTCCCGCGTTTGAGTCCTTAAAGGGTTAGTTCACCCAAAAATGAAAATTCTGCCATCAGTTACTCAACCTCATTTCATTCCAGACCTGTAAGACCTTCGTTCATCTGTGACAACACAAATGAAGATATTTTTGGTGAAATCCAAGAGCTTTCTGAACCCCGATAGACTGCAATGTTATTACCACTTTTAAGGTCTAGAAAGGTAGTAAAGACATCGATAAAATAGTCCATGTGACTCCAGTGGTTCAACCTTAATTTTATGAAGCATCGAGAATACTTTTTGTGTGCAAAAAGCAAACAAAAATAACGACTTTATTCAACAATTTCTTCTAGTAAGTAAACACAGTGCAGCACTTCTGGGTTCTACATCAGAACGCCTGCTCACTATTGGCCGACACTGTTCACGTGAACACAACGACGTATGCGTGTGAGGCTGATGCAGGAGCTGGCCAATCAGTGGCCAACACTGAGCCGGTGTTCTGATGCAGAACCCGGAAACGCTGCACTGTGTTTACTACATGAACAGCGTAGGAGATTGACATGGAAGAGAAGAAATTGTTAAATGAAGTCGTTATTTTAGTTTTTGGGGGTTTTTTTGCACAAAAAGTATCGTCGCTTCATAACATTAAGGTTGAACCGCTATAGTCACATGGAATATTTTAACAGGTGACATATATACATAATATTTTAGGTGACATTTTCAGGACTCACAACTGCATTCTTGGAAAACCGTGCTGTTTTTCCGAACAGGACAACTAGTTGTCTGTCACATGATACAGTGCAAGAGAGCCGCTCTGCACTGCACAAACACGACTACTATGTGTTGTGGGTTGTCGTGTGGTTTTGGTAATTCACAGCGACAAAGATATGAGTGTGTCATTTGAAGGTTATAGATCCAGTCACTGTTCTCCACCGAAGCTGCCCCATCATTTTTTGTGTTCTACATACAATTGGCACTCCGCTCTCCACACAGATATAAAAGCTGCTGTCGGTCATTATTTTGGTCATTGTCTCTATGGCTAATGGTACGAGAATACAGGCTTGACTCCAGTTGCACAGTCATACAGAAAGTATTCAAGATGCTACTTTAAATTGCTGTGTGGACCAGACATTTCAAGACTCACACCTGTAAGTAAATGCGCTTGTTAATCCCAAAAATGTACATCATGAAAGTAGCCACAACCAGTGAGCAAGTAGCAAGAACACAGAGTACTGTACAGTGAGTACAGTAGCAAGAACCAGCAACAAAATTAGTTTTGGAAAGACATGAGGGTGGGTAAATGATGGCAGTTTTTATTAGGTGAACTGTCCCTTTAAGCTTGACCCCCATCCCCCGCCCCCCAAAAAAGACTGCACTGACTAATGAACCGCAAACATAATTTGATTATAAAACAGAGCTTGATCACATTTTAATGAATTCAACTATATATGATGCCATTCAGTATGATTTTGTGACTCGAAACCAAAGCATTCACATCTCAGTGGTGATGTCCTGACCATTAATCAACTTCTGGTGCAGCAGACAGTCTCTGCTTGATTTAAGTGAGAGATCTGCTGGGACAGTTGCCCTCTGTGCAGATGTTGCATAGTCACACAAAGCTCACAGACACAAACTAAGACACACACACACCTAAGACTCAAGCCAAACTATAACACTGCTTGCATTAATCAGGCCCTTTCCTGATTGATCGGGGGAGGATGAGCTGTTTGATCACATCCCGCCCTTCACTTCACCCCCTCACCATCCTCTCTCCACTGCTTTTGGCAGCTGTTCTAATCGTATACACTTTAGGGCCAGGTGATATTTTATGAATCTTCTAAAGAAGAGTGCAAAGAAGGGAGGCCTAAAGTTCACTCAAATTCTGCCCCGACTCCAACTTAGTAAAATTCTATTCCATCCTTAATTTACGTGATTTTCCTTATTTGTGAGGGGGTGAGTTTCCTTACGTTATTTCAGATCCCGAATTAGATTTTCTAGTGACTTGCGGTCTTCCTGTCCACTTGAACACTTGGGACAAATGCAGATAATATGAGTAGACAAGTGGTCAAGTGCAAAAATCGCAAATGTTTAACTCCACTTTTATACATACACTTGCAAATTCCCTATGCAGTTCCCCATAGGGGAATCCCCGCCGCCATTTTGAAATGCGTTCAACTTTGTCAGGTGACGAGGAACGTTTATTTGGACCCCTCGATTTTAACAGAGGGAGTCTACTCAACATGAACACGTCAGGCAGATCCATAGACCACAATACAACATGATTGTGATGTCACAACAGATCACGCTTAATTTACCCCCACCCCACACAATCTATGATATTGGATATTTTTCACATTTAACCGCATAATACTTATAGCACATCCACCAGTAGTGGGTACTCGTGCAACATAAGCAATGACTTACATCCGAGTGAACAAGACGAAGGGATGTTAGCGAGGGAAGGGCATACAAAATTGGACTTAAACGCAGCCTTGGTAATGGGAGTGATTCACTGAAGCATTCATTCAACCCCTTACGATCAAAACACTTCATTTAGAGGGTGTGCGTGTGACGTCACATGCCGTGTAAAGCACAGCTAAAACAGGAAACAGCTTTGAGAATGACTGTACAAACAGATTTGACAAGAAATCTGAGGTATATTTTTAAGGACTGCTAAAAGCTACAGAAAAGAGAAGCAAATGGATCTCTGCAATTCACAGACACAACTGAAATACAGGCAGCGAAAGGTGGATTTGCAGTTATCGTTTTGTGTCAGTATGTTGAATTTTGGGGTAAAATCATACCGTATAAATTTTATTGTTATATATTGTATTGACATCTCATTAATTATATAATTACCACCATCGTATATTCTGCCTAATTTGATGTTTTTAAATAAACACTGACAAAAACTACACCATACAATACCATTGATATAAGTGACCAGCGGGATTTAGACCTACCTATATTGTATTTACATAAAGCGTTCACAGTCATATTTGCTTTAGCCTATGTACTTCCCCAATGCCGAAATCAGGCTCATATAAATGATGTTTTATTAACGTAGTTCGGGATAAGCTACTAACACGTCAAAATAAGCTACTCAAGTGTCACCAGCTGTCTACAATCAGTAATCAACATATCTACCCTATCAGCATGAAGGCAAGCCATATATAATCACAGCCAAACTCACCTAAGGATTCTCTACAGTCTTCAGAATCCCTCCACCACCCATCTGCGGTCTACTGCATTCTGCGTTCTGCGTTCGGGCCAAATTACCATGCTCAGAGCCCTCTCCCCGGACAGCACGCCAAACTTAATCTATCCGATTTATTTGTAAGTGTGAACTCGAGAAATATCAGGAAACATGATTCCTGACTGCATGTCAATATCCATGGATCACTGGATCTTTGGTAAGTTGTAAGGAACACTATATTGAGTCCAACCTTTAGTTTAAACTGATAATCGTTTGTTTTTTACTTGTGTTTTCGGTTTCCCCTATTAAATCCAGTCATGCAACCGCTCTTTTGCCACCCAGTCCGGCTGAGGGGGCATGTTCCGCCGGGAAAGTGACATCAATGCATACCCTCAATTAAGGAAAGATTCAATGAATTATAAGTCGCGTTTCCACCGCAGGAACTTTGGGGTGGTACTCTGTGTGTTTTGACTGCAGAGACCAGGGTCTAAATGAAGTTCTAGGTAAAAAATATCCCTCTCAAAACGTCCCTGGTCTCGAGGTAGTACTTTTTCAAAGTTTAGGAACTTAGGACATAGACACTGAACATGCTGATTGGTTGAGTTCACGCAGCATTTTATTTCAACCACCATTTTTAAAAGTCACTAAACTTGAAATTAATTCAGGAACAAAACAAGTGAGTGATTGAATCATTCGCTTAAATGGTTTGTTCAAAAACTCTGTGATTCATTGAGGCAACCACTTCGCTCAAAACACTTCATTCATTCAGGAACTATTCATTGAATTCTATACTCAACTGATTTGTTCAAAAACAATGATTCATACAGGAACACAACTGCTATGTTATGCTCAGATACAGAGGTGCGCAAAGGTAATCCTGCTTTTCTACTTCTGTTTGATGCAAAAATAGACAAACTAATATTGTGTCATAAATGTAACAGTATACATGATGTTGACATTGCTTTTATGTAATGTGACTTACATTGCATTCAAGGTATACATTTCATCAGTTGAAGCACAGCACATCTGTCTTCAATGGTGTGTAAAATAGTGAATTCTTTCAGTCTCACTTAAGATATTGTTACATCAGCAGCTCTTCCCTTGCCCAGAAACAAATGTGGCATGATAGATAATAGCCCTTGAATTCCTTCTCCATGTTCACTCATTAAATTCAGGAAGACAAAAGGTAATTTATCACTCAGGAAATCCTGATATTGCCCATTCCAGCTCCAAGCTAAAATTGCACACAGTCCCTTATTAAAACTCTGCCCAAGGGGCTGAATCTAGTTTACTTTCTGGAATTCTTTCTCTTTACGCAGATTGCTAGAGAGAGAATTTGTATATTAGCTTCTTTCTCTCGCATTCCTGCATTTGTTCGGCCCTCTCTCTCTCTCCTTTTCCCTCTCTCTGTGATAGATTCATCAGAAATGAATTGAAGGTAAATCTGATGTGTTGAGGTAGATACAATGAAATGTGAGACAACATGGGCGAGGGGACTGATGGAAAAGGAAATAGTTTAAAGGGATAAAGAGGGAATTTATATGGAAAGAGGATGAACGGATAGATATAAGATTGAAACTGTTGTAAAAAGAAAAAAGAGAGATTTCTTTTGATGTATCAGCAGAAAATACTAGAACATGAAAACTTGCACATTAAAAATTCTGTGAAACTTCTTGTTAGACACATTAATTGGTAAGAGAATGGCATGTGAAATGTACATTTGCAGCACATTTATGGCATGTATATCAGAGGCAAAATTTGTTTATTTATTACACTGTACAAATCATCTTAGACTATAATGCTGAAACATGTTTACGCTAATATAGTTTATCGTTTATAATATAATGTCCCTTTAATTATAATATTCACTTAACATTATTTCCCATGTGTTTTAAGGTATTTTTGAATCTTTTTCATTAGTTCATTTGTGACCCTGGACCACAAAACCAGTCGTAAGTCGCACGGGTATATTTGTGGCAATAGCCAACAATACATTGTATGGGTCAAAAATTACCCATACCGTAAATATATAACATTCATTATTAGTAGTAATATGCATTGCTAAGAACTTCATTTGGACAACTTTGAAGGCGATTTTCTCAATATTTAGATATTTTTGCACCCTCAGATTCCAGATTTTTCTAACAAACCATACATTGCTTTGCTAAGGAAAGCTTATTTATTTAGCTTTCAGATGATGTATAAATCTCAATTTCAAAAAACTTACCCTTATGACTGGTTTTGTGGTCCAGGGTCACATTTAGACAATTTTGGCCATTTGAAATGATGGTGTTTATCACTGCAGGGCCCCCTAAAGCACAGGGCCCGGTGCGGTTGCACAAGCCGTCCTAAGGATGGCCCTGATTGAGGCCTTGCATGCATCATAAAAAACATGAAATTAAATGCATTATATTGAATCATTTAAATGGAGCACTGCATGGAACTCTTAATTGGTAATTGCAATGCAAACAATCTCATCTTTCTTTGCTATGTCATTATCAGACCTACATGCATGAACCTTTTCACAATCTGTGCATCGTCCTTAAGGATTATTTCATGAGTTGCTAGTAAAGATGGGTTTCCCTTTACAGCGAATGACTTGCCACTATATCTTAAATCAATACTTGCTTACACACATGGCTCTGTATCTCCCTATGGGCCTGTTCTCCTGGCCAGATGAGAGTATTTCATGCTTGTATTTCGTGATGATTAAAGGTACATGTTTGTTTTAATAATTATGATCAACAAAGTGTCACCAAAATTATTTTATAGGCCTATATGGCATCCCTTATCGGGTTTCCCTTTACCAAAAATGCACATGTACATGCATACTGCTGATATTTTGCTTTTAAATTTGGTTTAGGCAATAAACTGGTAGTCTTTTTAAAGAAGAGCAAAGAGTTTTGGTTATCTATCCTAGATATCTTACATATCAAAAATAAATAATTACTATTGCAATTCAAATCTATGGGTAACACACATCAGTATCATGTTAAATGTATAGTTTTTGCTTTTATGGATCTCATAAAATGCCACACTTCAACAGATTATACAGCAGAGCTCTCGTTTTAGGAGAACAGGGATTGCTATATTCTTTGTGTGTACGTGCGTATGTGTGTTTGTGCTCTTACAAAGCTGTGATTCATTTTTCACTGCTGCCATATTTTAATTCCCTGCTGAGATAAGAATGGTCCCTGAAAGAGTCCCTGTGGAAATCACAGGAGGCAGTGGTGGGCTTGCAATTGCTTTGCACTCAGGAAAAGAGTAATGAATAATCTATTGGCACTACAGGAGGTGTGGGTTAAACGGATATTGGTTAGGGGGGAGAACATGGAGAAGATCACCACACACTGACGCGTGATTCCTACATGTTTCACATATGGTTGACATTGCTTTAAAATTACCTGTTTTGTAGACACATTTGATCCCACTGGTATTAACCTACTTTTTACAGCTCTATTTTTCTTCTATATTGTCACTAGATGTAATTTAGCTTCCACAACGCTCAAAACAAAAACCTTTTTTTTGTTTTTTACAGAAACATAAATCTTTTGGTGTTTTGAATAAGCCCAAACATAAGTGTGACAAACATAATTTTCCCTCTGAGGAAATGTTAATTAAAAGGCCAGACCATTTGGGTGTTTGGAAACAGCGGTGATTTTTGTGTGTGTGTGTGTGTGTGTGGAGCCTACCTGTTGGCAGAAAATGACAGTTCTGCAGTAGCTGTCTATGGAAGAAAATAAAAAAGGTAAAAAATTTAAGGATTTGAGCTAGAGGGCCAAATTGTGATGGCTAGATGACTGGGTCAGAGCATCTCCAAAACTGCAGCTCTTGTGGGGTGTTCCCGGTCTGCAGTGGTCAGTATCTATCAAAAGTGCTCCAAGGAAGGAACAGTGGTGAATCGGCGACAGGGTCATGGGCGGCCAAGGCTCATTGATGCACGTGGGAAGCGAAGGCTGGCCCGTGTGGTCCGATCAAACAGACAAGCTACTGTAGCTCAAATTGTTCAAGAAGTTAATGCTGGTTCTGATAGAAAGGTGTCAGAATACACAGTGCATCGCAGTTTGTTGTGTATGGGGCTGCATAGCCGCAGACCAGTCAGGGTGCCCATGCTGACCCCTGTTCACCGCCAAAGCACCAACAGTGGGCACGTGAGCATCAGAACTGGACCACGGAGCAATGGAAGAAGGTGGCCTGGTTTGATGAACCGTTTTCTTTTACATCACGTGGATGGCCAGCTGCGTGTGCATCGCTATGGGAAGAAGGCAAGCTGGTGGAGGAGTGTGATGCTTTGGGAAATGTTCTGCTTGGAAACTTTGGGTCCTGCCATCCATGTGGATGTTACTTTGACACGTACCACCTACCTAAGCATTGTTGCAGACCATGTACACCCTTTCATGGAAACGGTATTCCCTGGTGGCTGTGGCCTCTTTCAGCAGGATAATGAGCCCTGCCACAAATCAAAAATTGGTTCAGGAATGGTTTGAGGAGCGCGAGTTTGAGGTGTTGACTTGGCCTCCAAATTCCCCAGATCTCAATCCAATCGAGCATCTGTGGGATGTGCTGAACAAACAAGTCCGATCCATGGAGGCCCCACCTCAGGACTTAAAGGATCTGCTGCTAACTTCTTTGTGCCAGATACCACAGCACACCTTCAGGGGTCTATTGGAATCCATGCCTCGACGGATCAGGGCTGTTATGGCAGCAAATGGGCGACTAACACAATATTAGGATCATAATCTGATCGGTGTAAATATTATAATTAAACAGTATTTAGAGTAGGCCTACTTTATTGCATGATGCACATTTGTTAATATTAAGACTAAAATGTGTTTTAATATCACTATTAGTAATATATGATCTCTGCATAATATAAAGTCTTTAAACGCAAGATATTTATAGTGTACCCAGAGTATACTTGCAATAGTTACATTTTAGCACAATCAAATACACTTAAGTATATCTTTAGTTGGACCTCAGCACTATTTCTGGAACACTACTGTGCATTAAGTACAAAATTAGTTGTTCCAATTGAGCATTTTTGTGTAACATTTAAAATAAAAATCTAATAAAAATGTGAAAACTAGTTACTAATTAGAGTTACTAAGATAAAGCCATTGTCATTTGTGACAACTAGTCCCGCTCTCCCTTACATTAATCCACAGAAATATGAGGTTCAGAAAATAATTGTGTTCTAAAAATACAGCCAGAATGTTGAATGTTAGCTTTTGAATGGCTATAGTCGATGTGGAGGACAGATTCTTCATGTTTAATAGCCTGTCCTTTGAGGCATTCACCTTTAATAAGCCCAGAAATAGTATGTGGTTGGTATGAGAAGAATGTCTCAGATAAAATCCTCTGCACTTATAATAAAAACTGACTCATATCTGTGGAATTTATTTTTTGAGAGAATATAATGAAGACAGACATTTCAATTAATAAATAAAACTCCTTTTCATTAATTATATAGTTATTAAAGTCATCAGATACATTTCATGTTTAAATTTGTGGCAAGAAAATAACATTTATTTTATGAAGACCGCAAGGATCCTGTCATGTTCACATTTATCAGTCACAATATTTTCAGTGAAACACAATCTGTAGGAATAAACCACAGTTTCACTCTTCAAGCTCGTCAACTGTTCCCGAGAGTCTACAGAATGTTCTCTAAACTCAGGGTAGGTCATAGATTTCAGTGCCAAATTCTGAAATTAGATTTTTCTTGCTCCCATCAAACAGTTATTGAATTACTTTGACGACTTCACTGTATCCCATTAGTGCCTGAAAGCAAAACCAGGGCAGGGAGGTTTCCTTCCCAAAGAATTTTTTCTTCTGAAAGCTCCTCCATGTCTCTGTTTGACTCTCTTGTCTGGGGAGCCACCCAGGCCACCTTAGAAGTGGAGGAATATGACTGTGAACCAAGAATAGCATATCTGCAAGAAAATGTGTCTAGAATTTTATGTCTTTCTAACAAAAGAATATGTAGCAAAATCACTGCATGGGTCTTCTGTGTAAAGTTTAAGGTTTCAAACAGATTGTAATGGAAAGCTAAATCCTGGGTCTGGTCAAGATGTTCTTTCACAATCCTCCAAATATTTGGACATTCAATCTAATCTCCATGTGCAATAAGCTAAAGGAATTAAAGAATCGAGGATGTCCGCTATCAACAAACCAAAGGATGTTTAATGTTACCGGACAAACTCAGACTGGACTTTGCACTCAGATGGCTGCCAAATTTAGTGCCCATATTGCCTGATCTGGCGCTCCAGCCCTGACAGCCCCACAGGGTAAGACTGATTATCATGAGAATAATTGAGAGAGAGGAAGAGTCAGTGCTGCTTTTAATAGAGCTGTTTCTATCTTCATACTGATAAATAATGCACAGCAGTCAGCATATTTGGATTTAACGGATGATATTGACCTTTTTGGGCAGATAGTGAGTGGGGTGGGATACGAGGAGAGAGAGAGAACGAGCGAAAGAATGAGAATGAATTAAGAGTGAGAGAGGGATGGAGAGAGACAGCCTTGAAGGCCAAGCAATCAATCATGCTGATATTGTTGATTTGCTTTGCATATTGTTATGAAAATAACAAACAAACATAGATTATAGAGTGACAAAGTCAATTTAACATTGAAGAAATCAGTCATTGTTTACTTGGAAGCCTTAATACATCATTTTGCACACTGCATGTGATATCACGTGAAAATACAGGTTTGATGCTTTCTGAAATACAGCATGCTATGCAACAGTTAGGTCAACCAGCGCTCCATGAGTGCTGATATATAATATAACATTCCAAGACAGTGGTGGGCTTTTCAGTGACTCTTTCAGGTTACATTGTTACGCCAATAGGTGACAAATACCTGTGTTTTTTAACAAATCATTGAATCATTCATTGAACCAATTTGTTCAAATCACTTATGCCATGGTCTGTCTGAATACTCGATTCTGATTGGCTGGAAGGTGTGCAATAAAATCGTTTAATGCACAGGTAGTTCCAAGTTAGTTGAATCACCGTTCTATATTAATGCCCAGTTTTCACTGAAGCGCGCACACATATAGGCCTACGTCACACGCGTACAGAGCGGAGATCTGTGCACACACAAACATTCAGGAGCACAGAAACGTATCAACCCTGCCCCGTAACTTTTAGTATTAAAATTGCTTTGCTACTGATTCCCTACATTACATTTCTCAGCAACGAGGGGGTTACATTGTTATTTTAAAGTAATTCATGCAGCTTTATTGTTAATGGAAACAGACGCTGAACAGACGCAGGTACACATCTCTCTCTCGACAATAATAAATAAATGCTTTAATTCATTCATTCAAATAAATGTAGCTTCATCTCTGAATGTTAGATCTAATGAAAATAACCATCTGCTTTACCCTTCCGGTCAAATATTGCGCTGCAAACATGAAAACACAAAAAGTTGATTGAGCTTTAAGTTGCCGGTGTTATGCCGAATTTCAACCCCCTGCCAAATTATTATCATTGACAACCTGACTGCCTAACCCCACTCCTAATGCTAACCCCTCCCCCACAACTAATCCTAAACCTACCAATAGAGGGTATGCATTGATGTCACTTTCCAGTTGGAACACGGCCCCCTCAGCCGGACTGAGTGGCAAAAGATCTGCTGCATGAATGGATTTAATAGGGCAAACTGTGAAAACACAGGTAAAACAAACGATTATTAGTTTAAACTAGGTCTAAATCCGGGTGATCACTTATATCAGTTATGTATCTCATCATATCGTCCAGTCCTAAAACTTTTTAGTAGTTTTTGTCAGTGCTTCTTTAAAAACATCCAATCGTGCACAATATAATATGGTAAATATTTAACTGATGAGTCATCAGTACAATATATAGGGTATAATTTTACCCCCAAATTCAACATATTGACACAAAATGATAACTGCAAATCCACTTTTTGCTGTCTGGAGTCAAGTTGTTTAGGTTTCTGTAGCTATCAGCAGTCTGTAAAAATATACCTTATATATATTTCTTGTCAAATCTAGTTGTACAGTCAATCTCAAAGCTATTTCCCACTTTAGCTGTTTTGCCTGTTTTTTGTGGCATTCACGGCATTCTTTTTGCCACTCAGTGGGCCTAACCACAGTCACTACGGACACCGGTGTCATCACGTGCATACCCTCTATACTGGGGGGTAATAACTTGGCGGGGACAAACTACCTTGGTAAGTGGGATAATGCACAGCAAGCTGTGCATTAAACGATTTTAATGCACTTCTTTGGGCGGTTCTTTGCCTCCACATTGTGCATTAAAATGGTTTAATGCACAGCTAGCTGTGGATTGTCCCTTACTTGATTCATTCAGGAACGAAACAAGTGGCTGTCTTGATTCGTTCAACTCATTTGTTAAAAAAACACTAGGCTGCATGTGAATTTGCATAATCCCTAATATATAGAAGTAGCCAATGTGAAAAGAGTACTTCAAAATATTCATGAAACAGTTGGTGAAAAGTACCTGGAAGACCTGCTGGTAAGTAGGCTACTTGAATAAGGAATTACTTAAGTAATTATTACTTTGTGACAGTTAAAAAATTACATTTTTGTGTGCTATAAATATATTGTGTGTGTGAACGTATTCCGGACATATACATTCGTCATGTTGTCATTGTCATATGGCCTACCAGTGTCAGCTGCAACAGCTGCCATTCACAAATCCTCTCCAGTGGCCTCATGGGATAGTAAAGTGTCCATTGGATGCACAGTAGGTCATCCGAGTACTTTTTGCCTACAGTTTAATGAATACTACGAATTCAGACATGCTACTCACATACTTTTCCCCCCCATCAAATGTGTAGGGTTATGCGATTTTGGATGCAGCCCTTGTCTTTATGATTGAATCACTGAATCATTCATTCAACTGTTCAAAAACACTACTGTGTGTTGCTAGACATGCACAATGATTAATTCTGCTGTTCTGCTCGGAGCTATTTTCATCTTTCTCTCAATACTCTCTCTTGAACTGTTCTGGCTATAAATGCAATATCGCAATTGTGTTGGTTTTCCGAGAGCTTTCAGAAATATACTACTCTTGATTGTGTGATATTGCATTAAAAAGGTGCATTTATTTATAATTTACCACAGGAGGTTCTTTTTAAAGCCTCCTATTATTTAGATATTTATTTATTATTTAGAATTTACATAAAACAGAGGATGCGATAGTCTATTCTTCTATTTTGTGACGTATATCCGAATGCAACGGCTTCTCAAACAAGAAAAAAAAATGTAGGGCGGGTCTTGATTTTGTCTATCATGAGTTGATTGGATGGTTGTGGTTTGCTATTGGTTGATCTCATGTGAGTGACAGGTTGTTTTGCCTATGCGCCAGTAAACACTATTTATTAGAGAAGAGAAGTCACTGAAAGAGGGAGAGGAAGTTATTTTGATTAAAGATTACAATGGCACATTAATAAAAAGAAATGTTTTTAAATGTGTATGGACAAATAATTTATAATAAATACTGCAATATTCTATTTAAAAAATAAGAAATGTCTATTTTTATTTCATGGTGACTTTAAAACTTTGATAAACAACCATTTTAGCTCAAGTAATCCAAGCAATGCAGTCACAGGAAGACACATTGTAAGACATGATGATCTGCAAATTTCATACATCTATCCTTTGCTTCTCATTTATGATCACTCTCCCTCTCTTGTCCCAGCTACCATCACACTGTGTGTCAACACATTCTCACTGTGCTTGTCTGTTTTTTTCATTTGGATAGTTGGTGCCCTTTTGTGGTAATGGATGGATCTGATCCAGCCTTTTGCATCTGCAGGGACACAAATCCACTGGCATTTCCTCTGAGCGTTAGAATTATGCCGCATTATATCATCATCTTGCCCTATTGGAGTAACTGTGAAGTGATTGCTTTTTTGGAGTGATAATATCACAAAGCCAAGAAATAAGAGTTCAGTTTTACACACTGTCATGGGTCATATCACAGATAGACCTATGATAGAAATTAAATGATTAGTCTTAGAAATACGTTCAGGTGTTTTGTACTTAATGAAGTCTGTAAATACATTCTCTTAATTTAGAACTACCAACTTGAACCAGTGAAATGCAGCAATAAAATACTATTTGGAGTCTGATATTATCTAAAGAACAGCGCCATCTATTGGTGGATGAATAAAATCATGTGTGTGTTGTGTTAGTGTTGGCCTAAAACCTTCTCACCATGCATGAAGAGAATGGATCTTAAAGGGATAGTTCACCCAAAAATGAAAATCACCCCATGATTTACTCACTCTCAAGCCATCCTAGGTGTATATGACATTTTTCTTTCAGACAAACACAATCACAGTTATATTAAAAAATATCCTGGCTAATCCAAGCCTTATAATGGCAGTGAATG
The DNA here is from genome assembly GCA_018749465.1 of Paracanthobrama guichenoti. Lineage (NCBI taxonomy): Eukaryota > Metazoa > Chordata > Actinopteri > Cypriniformes > Gobionidae > Paracanthobrama > Paracanthobrama guichenoti. Next base: position 17,394,558 of record CM031960.1, on the reverse strand, counting down.
GAGGACGAGATTTTTAAGCAGAAAAAAGTGCATCCATCCATAAGTAAAAAAAATCCATATGGCTTTTGGGGGTTAATAAAGGCCTTCTGAAGCGAAGCGATGTTTGTGTAAGACGAACACGAACACGGAAGCGCAGAGGATAGAGCAAAACAAAACACTGGTCGCAAATTAGAAGTCTAAAATTAGAATTTTTAAAGAGAAATGTCTGAGGATTTCGATTTAAGAGAAACAGCTTGAATCTGTTGCACAGCCCTATTTGTTTGAACCGCGAGAAGCGTCAAAGCTTACACTAGCTACTCCATACTACATCATACATCGTGTCAGGGGTTACTCTTTTGGCACAAGTCGACTTGTGTAGGCCCTCTGTCGGAAGCTATTATTTTAGTTAATAAAGTTTTAAATACAGATATTAAATATATTTCTCTCACACAAAACGCATTACTTCACTTCAGATGGCCTTTATTAACCCTCCGGAGCTGTATGGATTACTTTAATGATGGATCCCTTACGAAAATGAACCATGGTTTTACTACAAATTAAACCAAAAAACTATGGTTATTGTAGTTAAACCATGGTAACCACAAATTAACCATGGTTTTGCTACTCTAACCATAGTTTAACCATGGTATTTGTGGTAAAACTGTGGTTATATAAATAGTAATCAATTAGCCAAAAAACCATGGTTACTACACTTTTACTATAATAAAACCATGGTTATTTTTCGTAAGGGATGGATGCACTTTTTTTGGGCTTCAAAATCTTGTCCTCCATTCACTGCTATTATAAAGCTAGCAAGAGCCAGCATTATAACTCTGATTGTATTCGTCTGAAAGAAGAAAGTCATATACACCGAGGATGGCTTGAGGGCGAGTAGCCTAAATCATGGGGTAATTATAATTTTTGGGTGAACTATCCCTTTAAACTATAATCTAACAAAAATATATTTTTTAAAAGAACATGAAATAAAACAGCTCATATAAACAGGTTGACCTCCTGATGTTTTCTGGCCCTATTTAGTATTCTACATTAAATCATCTTAAATGCAAATATAGGCTTTTGGATTAAAAAAACAAAAACAAAGCAAGAAATGTTTATTAACGCATTACCTACATCTATTGGGTTTAAAAAGTAAACAAAAAGCTTAGTGTTACAAGTGTAAATCGTAATATTTAAGTTGTCCCCTTTAACCTGGAGAAAGTAAACCTGGAGAAAGTAGACGTCAAAATGAAGCAAGCTACGATACAAGAAGCCAAATGGTTGGAGAACCAGATTTGTACAAAATAAAAGTCCCTTCCTCAGCATAGTCCTGAAAGCGAAGAGTAGTTTGTAAAGTGATTTTTTAATTAGCCAATAATTGGTTTAAAATGACACCTCAATAAATAAATGGCGCAAAATTATGCTTAATTTAAATCGTACACATTTACATTAGTACGAGAGATTTGTTGTGTGAGCAAAACATACTGTGTAGATAAAAAAAAAAAAAAAAAAACAGAATTGTGCAAACTCGGACAGAAGAACTATAAAACGAAGAAACAATAGTTTAAAATAAAATAGCTTTTGCATTTTAAAAGATAAACATTTCAAGATTTTTTTTTTTTTTTTTTTTTTTTTTACAAACATCTTACAAGGATGACACACATTTCACAACTTTTACTTACTGTTTTAAATAATATATTTTAATCCAGAAATGCACTCGAATACGGATCTGACTCTTTACCGTTATTTCAAATCAGCTGTAATTCCAGATCAGTTATGCCTTACATTTACTGTAACTGTAAGTTAGAGTAAGTTGTAACGGACGACCAGCTCTTTTTCATATCATCTTACAATTTTACAATTAAGTTATTGGTCTAAAGTACAAGATGCAGATGCATACATTGACGTTTATCCTAAAGATACTCAGATTGACTTTATGCGTAGTTAGTTTCTCGGCCACATTTATGATTCTGGCTTCACATAATTTGTTGCAGGGGTCGAAGCAAGCGGAGGTCTTTCCTTTCCCAAAAGAAAAGGAAAGGGGGAAAAAAAACGGAGAGAGGGGGGGAGAAAGAAAGAAAGGTCTACACAGGAAAAAAGGTGGTCCCACTCCGAAAACACCGTTTCCAAGCAGGCGGTCTCAAATCCATACTTTTCTTCTCATGTCGCTTCGCATCTAAAGTGATACAAACACGTTAACAACCATTACTTTTGGACTCAACATGTTCATGTTAGCAAATACTAAGGGGATGTTTTCATTCTAGCAGTTTTAACGTTTTAGAAATACGGTAAAATGGAGAGAGGAGCTGAAACTGGGGTGAAGAGGCTGGCGCTGGGAATCTCGCCTTCTTACTCCCACCATCGCCTGTAAGAAAATCCCTCTTAAGGTAATTTTCACCTCCATTTGGACTTTTAAAGTTTCCAGTTTGGGTTTAAGTTGATACCGTTGTCGTTAAAACTGCAACATCACGGAAACTTTAGCGATTGGGTTCGCTTTTAGATCCAGGCCTCAAGAAAACAACTGATTTCTGCTGCACGGGGAGTTTTTTTTTTGTGGTGATTTTGGGGGGTATATCCGGTATATCGTTCACTTTTTATGCTATTAATGTTTTATTAACGACTTTGTAGCATGAATGGCTCCGTTAAGGCCTGCAGCGGTTCACGAAAAGTTGAAGAAGTGTTTCAAGTTTGTTTTGAGCGATGAAAAACTGAACAAGTGTCTGAGTTTGAGTCTTTGTGGGGGGCCAGTGGAATTTTTGTGGTAAAGTTCAGTTGTAAGATCCGTTTATAGTTTAACTAGAGTTTAACAATATAAAGTGCTTAATTGATATGACACAACTAATATGAATAGTGGTGTCATAGTTATTCGTTTTTATCACCAGACTCTGATACAATTTACACAGCGCCGTGTAAACCGCATATCACAACAGCTCCAAATATCACCACCGTTTCTGACTTTTAGTGATACCGCGTTAAACTCGATATGACGATTAACGGTATGGGTCATACGGTTAACGGAAGAAAATAATTATGCCAACAAATATCCTTTATAACTAAACGTTGTATACACCTATTTCATTTGGACATATGTATCCATCCATTTGTTTTATTATATAATTCACTGTATAATTTACACAAATGTCATATTACAAACAGAAATGAATCAGCATGAACTGTTACTATTCACACTTGATATCAAACACAAGCTAAAATGTAACGACTCACACTTAATGCAAAATGTTCTTGTTATATAATATACATACATAATCAGACAGTACAGTCAAAACTTTGGTTTTGAAAGTTTTTTTATGCTTATCAAGCCTGCATTTATTTGATCAAAAATACAGAAAAAAACACTAATATTGTGAACTTATTATTACAATTTAAAATAACGGTTTTCTATTTTAATATACTTTAAAATACAATTTATTTATGTGATGCAAAGTTGAATTTTCATCAGCCATTACTCCAGTCTACAGTGTCACATCCTTCAGAAATCATTTTAATATGCTGATTTATTATCAGTGTTGGAAACAGTTGTGCTGCTTAATATTTTTATAACCTGTGATACTTTTTTTCAGGAATCTTTGATTAATAAAAAGTTAAAAAAAGAACAACATTTATTTAAAATAGAAATCTTAGTAACACTTTAGTTTAGGGTCCAGTTCTCACTATTAACTAGTTGCTGATTAGCATGCTTATTACTAGGATATTGGAAGTTTATTAATATTTATAAAGCATATTAATCCCTTATTCTGTGTCTGCCAAATGCATAAATGTAAATGTATTCTGCATGGCCATATTCTATATCCCTTAATCCTACCCAATACCTAAACTTAACAACTACCTTACTAGCTATCAATAAGAAATAATTTAGGAGTGTATTGAGGCAAAAGGTAGTAGTTAGTTAATAGTGAGAACTGGACCCTAATCTAAAGTGTGACTGAAATCTTTTGTAATAATATACACTACTGTGCAAAATTTTGGGGTCAGTAATTGTATTCCTTTTTTTTTAAATAGAAATTAATACTTTTATTCAGCAAGAATGTGTTAAATTGATAAAAAGTGATTGTAAAGATTTATATTTTTAGACAAGATTTATATTTTGAATAAATGCTGTTATTTTCAAAAAGAATTAATTTGTATTAAGTATTACAGGTTCCAAATATGCTAAATGCTGTTATTTTTACTTTTTATTCATCAGTGAAACCTGAAAAAGTATTACAGGTTCCAAATATTAAGCAGCACAACTGTTTCCAACATTGACAATAATTGAGTATCAAATCAAAATATTAGAATGATTTCTGAAGGATCATATGACACTAAAGACTTTACTAATGGCTGATAAAATATTCAGCTCTGCATCACAGAAATAAATAATATTTTAAAGTATATTAAAATAGATTTATTTTAAATACATCTATTATTTATTATTATAAATATATTATTTTAAATTGTAATATTATTTCATAATATTAAAGTTTTTTTCCCAGTTTTTTCTGTATTTTGGATCAAATAAATGCAGGCTTGATGAGCATAAGGCATCTGATGAGACATCTTTCAAAAACAGTAATTTACTGTATATATACTAGTCTTAATAAATAAAGTATATTTTTTTAAATTATTATTTCAGATTAACACTGTTGTACATTTCACATCGACTGGAATTCACACAATTCTGGGGTGTTAATTGAAGAGGTAACTGAGTGTGGGACTGGACGTGTTGCCTGGGAGATGAGGATGTGCTGCTGGCACCAGGAAGGAAGGATTTTGATGTGATGGGGTGCAGGACGAGCAAAGTCCTCCCAGAGCCACCCGCTGACGTCCAACTTGACCTGGTCAAAAAGGTAGAGCCTCATCAGACCGATGTCTATAAAAACTTCATCAAAAGTGATGGTGGCGGGGAGAAAACAGGCTCGCCGTCCCCTCAGGGTCAAAGCCAGGCTGCTGCGAAGGTGAGCCAGTCCCCTCCACCGGCTAATGGCCAGCCAGAGCCCGCTGACCCACACCGGAAAAAAGTAGCCAAATACAGGGCCAAATTTGACCCTCGAGTGACTGCTAAGTATGATATCAAAGCTTTGATAGGTCGGGGCAGTTTCAGTCGGGTAGTACGAGTGGAACACAGGAGCACACGGCAGCCATACGCCATCAAGATGATCGAGACTCGCTACCGTGAGGGAAGAGAAGTCTGTGAATCTGAACTTTGCGTCCTGCGACGGGTGCGCCACACCAACATCATCCAGCTGATGGAGGTGTTCGAGACAGCTGAGCGGGTCTACATGGTGATGGAGTTGGCCACCGGCGGAGAACTGTTCGACCGCATCATCGCCCGTGGGTCTTTCACAGAAAGGGATGCCACACGGGTGCTGCAGATGGTTCTCGATGGCGTGAAGTACCTCCACACATTGGGCATCACGCACAGGGACCTAAAGCCTGAGAACTTGCTTTACTACCATCCTGGTGCTGATTCCAAGATTATGATCACAGACTTTGGCTTGGCCAGCACGCGGAAGAAAGGCGACGAATGCCTGATGAAGACTACCTGTGGAACGCCTGAGTACATCGCTCCTGAGATACTCGTTCGTAAGCCGTACACTAATGCAGTAGACATGTGGGCACTGGGAGTCATCTCCTACATACTGCTCAGTGGCACCATGCCTTTTGAGGATGACAATCGCATGCGCCTGTACCGACAGATCCTCAAAGGGAAATACAGTTTCTCCGGCGAGGTAAGGACTATGCGACTACTTTAAAATAATTATTCATCAGAATGATATGCATGTACTGCACATAACCTATATACTGCATGTGTACAAACAATATACTTACAGAATCTTTAATAATGTTTGTGATCTCAAGTCAACACTGCCAAGCATCAAATAGATAATTGTCGGCTTACAGATTTGAGATCAGCCTCATTAAATGGTAAAATATGTATTATTTCAACTTTGATGTGCTTGTGTCACACACATTACATACACCACTAAAAGCCTTCACGTCTCATATAGATAAAGCTTAAAAAAGCTTTTTACCAAGTTCAAGTCAGCATGAAATAGAAGTTGCAATAGTCGTTTCTTCCCTGTTGTGACGTATATCCGAGTGAATCAGCTTCATGAACAAGACAAAATGTAGGATGGGACTTGATTTTGTCCACTAAGAATTGATTTAGGAGGAGTTATTTTGATTAAATATTATGAGGTCACGTCAATTAAAAAAAGTGTAATAATTTCTGCAATATTCCATAAAAAATAAGAATTGTCCATTGTCGTTTTATGGTGACTTTCTTAAAGTATTAGCCAAGCTCAACGTGTCAAACCCCAAAAGGATAATCAATAGAGATAAAACCTTCTTAAATGTAAACGCATAAATGTACCCTAATAATGCCTGTTTTTGCATTAGTTATGTATATTTCTGAGCTGTATGTGTATATATATATATATATATATATATATATATATATATATATATATATATATATATATATATATATATATATATATATATATATATATATATATGAGCAGTCAGTGTGGATCATGTATGTGCAAAACAAGGGTTGCTGGGAGATTGGAAAAGCAGATGTTTTTGATTAGGATAGAAGTGCTATAAAGCATATGCTAATGTTACTTGGTTTTATTAAACCCAGAAGTATTTGTGTGCCATGTTTTTGGGCTCATTTGCATTGTACTATACGTAATGATTAATTTGTCTTTGGCTAAATGCTTTTGCAAACAAACAAGCTTTTATGAATGTTAATGGATGGTAGTATTCACCTTTACATTTCCTTAAAGTGCTCTGAAGGGTTATTATTTGATGTTAAACTCTTATCGCCTACTCCAAATTTAAAGCTGATGTGTGTAATTGTTTTGTTATGTTAAAATACTTTAAAATACTTATGCCAGCATGCTCATATTTGTGCAGAGAAAAGTATAAGTAAGCCATTCGTAGGATGATTTCCCCGAAAAGCGTAAGCACTGTGGTCTGTGGCGCTTTCAGCATTGCACTGTTTGTTTGAGCGGCCTGATGTAGCAACATTGACTCAACAAATGGTTTGAGTTTGGGGCAGCACTACCTGTTTGTCCGTTGAGTGTTGAGGAAACATATTTTTGCACTTTTATTCAGTGCTGACGTTATAATTTAATTATTCATTTTTCATAACCTCACAAACCCCCTGTAGTTTCTCTGTACAATATATCTCTTCTGAATGCATGAAACATTAATCAGAATTTAAATTGTATTATTTAAATAAATAATTATTTAAATAAATAATGTAGGCATTTATGCATTTGGCAGAAGTTTTATCCAAAGCAACATAGCATTTAAAGGGATAGTTCACCCAAAACTTCTGTCATTAATTACTCACCCTCATGTCGTTCCAAAGCCGTAAGACTTTCATTCATCTTCGGAACACAAATTAAGATCTTGATTAAATCTGAGAGCTTTATGTCCCTCCACGCAACTACCAATTTGACGCTTCAAAAAGTTCATAAAGAGATCATAAAACAAATCCATATCAATTGAGCGGTTTAGTCCAAATTTTCTGAAGAGACTTGATTGCATTATATGATGAACAGATTTAATGTAGGCTTTTATTCACATATAAACACTGGTCAACTCCCAATCAGTTGTGTTAAAAGGAAGCTCAAGCATGTTCACTTGGCGTGCGAGAACCAATGAGGTTCATTCTGGTGTTATACAGCATGTTTGAGCTTCTGCAAGAACCAATGAGGTTTATTCTCATGTGTTATACAGCATGTTTGAGCTTCTGCAAGAACCAATGAGGTTCATTCTGGTGTTATACAGCATGTTTGAGCTTCTGCAAGAACCAATGAGGTTTATTCTCATGTGTTATACAGCATGTTTGAGCTTCTGCAAGAACCAATGAGGTTCATTCTCGTGTTATACAGCATGTTTGAGCTTCTGCAAGAATCAGTGAGGTTCATTCTCATGTTACGCAAAACATTTGAGCTTCTGCAAGAACCAATGAGGTTTATTCTGGTATTATACAGCACGTTTGAGCTTCCGCAAGAACCAATGTGGTTCATTCTCGTGTTACGTAGTGCATTTGAGCTTCTTCGAGAGGTTTGTTCTCGCATGTCAAGCACGTCCAGTTGAGCTTCTGTTTATGTTCACTGTGTAAATCAGTGTTTATATGTGAATAAAAGCCTAAATTCAGTCTGTTCATCATATAAAGCAATCGAGTCTCTTCAGAGAATCTGGACTAAATGCTTGATATGGAGGTACACATTTTATCAGTCCTTGCTTTGCCTGGGAATCAACCCATGATCATGGCGTTGCTAGAGCAATGCTCTACTGTTTGAGCTACAGCTACAAAAGAAAAAACTTTATTTATAGTAAAAAAAAAAGAAACAAATAGAAGAGTTTCCTACTGGCTGCAGGACATTTATATATTTCAAATAATCATTTGTATATATGGGAGTTTGCAGCAGTGACAACAGCATTATAGAAATTATAGAAACTCACACATCCGTAAACCACATTTTTGGCTAAGCCCTGCTGTGAACGGAACCAGACTGGACTTTCTGTAACATCATACAGGTCGAGAGTTAAGTAACTTACGCTTGTATATAATCTGCTTGTTATCACCACGACACATGCGGGAGCTGCAACGTAAACAGCGTAGGAGACTGGCACAGGCCAGAATAAAATTGTTGAATAAAGCCACTGTAGTCACATGGACTATTTTAACTATGTTTTTACGACCTTCCTGGACCTTGAAAGTGTTAATTAAATAGCTGTCTATGGAGGGGTCAGAAAGCTCTAATTAATGACATAATTCCTTTAAGGTGCCCCACTTGTTTCATTACTGGATGAATCAGTGTTTTTTTAAACAAATCTCTTGAATGAATGAATGATTCAATGACAAATAATTTTTTTTTTTACATTCAAAGGTTCAATAGACAGCTGAATTGCTGTCGTTTAGGAATAAGATCACGTGGGTGTTTGAATCAAGATAGTGATCTTTTAACTATTAACTGTAGCTCTAGCATATAGGTGTCCATAGTCTGGTCAGGTGAGAAGGCTTTTTGGCATGTAATCCATGCCTATTAGCTTTGATCTATATGCTAATATCCTCTGATAACTTGACAAAATTAGCCATTAGCAGATACACGTTTAAAATTTGCAGTCTTTCTTTCTGGTAAACTGGTCCAAAAATACTAACGACTCATCCAGCACTAATAAGAATGACAGTGCCCCACTGAAAATATCTGTCTGCTGCTATATAGCTACTTGAGGTCATTGAGGCTTTTATACAATCCATTCAGATCTGCATTCCTAAATAGAAATATTCCCCACAAAGCCACCAGAACACAACAGGCTATGCTAGTCCTGCCTCTTTCTGTCTGTGCTCTGTTTCTATTCTTCACAAAGTGCTTTTCAAACACTTTAAACTTTTGCCAACCATTTTGTCTTTGTCTATTGACCTTGGATTTTCTGAGCGTGTTTATTTTCGTGCCTCTATTTATCGTATGAGTATTTGTATGCAAGTTTTTGTGTGTTCGCATGTGCTTGTATTTTGAGGAGTGTGTGTGTGTGTGTGTGTGTGTGTTTTGTGTTAGCTGGACAATACCCAGCGCTGTCCTGTCATCATGTCTTATCCCGCAGTAACCCCCTGCATGAGCGTGTGATGTAAGGCCGCAGAGTTCCTGGCAGAGTGTGTGCGTCAGGACCTCTCTGCTGCTGTGAGTCACAGACAAGACGAATGAAGGCTTTACAGGGAAAAGCCCTGGAGAAGTCATGCTAACCAACAAAAACTGAGCAATGTTTTGTTTTCTCTCTCTTATAGAGCTGCTAGTGTTTGGCCAGTTGTCATAACATATCAGGACATGCACGACTAGTCTAAAGATGTTTCCGGAAAGAGAGAAAAATTTACTTAAAAGTAACTAGTTTGTATATTTTGCATTGCTGAAACCTTCATGCATTGATTTAGCCAGTCCTGGCAGAGGTGATGCGATCCTTGCTTTCTCTTTCAACAAACTTGAATTATACCCTCCAATATCAGCTATTGTTATAGTTGACTGGTTTTTGTTTCTTTCTTTCATATTGTCGTCCACACATTTATTTCCAGGCAACATAAATTAAAAACTGGTTAAACATCAGGTCCAATCTGAGCACTTAATGTTATAGGTATCCAAAAATTATATTATATTATATTAATTACCGTTCAGAAGTTTTTGTACAGTAAGATATTTAATTGAAAGAAATTAATACTTTTATTCAGCAAGGACACATTAAATTGATCAAAAGTAACAGTAAAGACATTCATAATGTTATTGTAATGTTAGGATTTGTAGTTTAAATAAACATTGTTCAAAAATATTAATCATGTCAACTGTTTTCAACATTGATGATACTAAGAAATGTTTCTTGAGTATCAAATCAGCATATTAGAATGATTTCTGAAGGATCATGTGACACTGAAGACCGGAGGAATGATGAGCTTTGCCATCACAGGAATAAATCACATTTTAAAATATATTAAACGGTTATTTGTAATATTTCACACTTTATTACTGGTATTTCAGTATTTATTACTGTTTTTGCTGTATTTTTGGTCAGATGCAGCCTTGGTGAGCATAAGATACTTCTTTCTTTCAAAAACATTAAAATAAGAATTTTCATTATTATATATTATATTATTATAGTATATTAGCTAGGTTGTTATGAAGGTCTTATTATTACCTCTACATTGCATAAAGTTCACATAAAAAGTCTCAGAATCTTTTTGAGAATGTCTGAATAATTTTATTTAATCCATTTTCTATTTTTCTTTTTTGACAGCCATGGCCAAGTGTTTCCAACCTTGCTAAGGACTTCATTGACCGTGTCCTCACGGTGGATCCTAATGAGCGTCTCACTGCGGGCCAGGCACTTAAACACCCTTGGATTGTCAGCATGGCAGCTTCCTCCTCTATGAAGAACCTGCAGCGGTCCATTTCCCAGAACCTCCTGAAGAGAGCATCATCACGCTGCCACAGCACTAAATCAGCCCAGTCCACTCGCTCCAGCCGCTCCACAAAGTCCAGCAAGGCACGGCGCGTCCGCGAGAAAGAGCTGCGAGAACTCAACCGCCGTTACCAGCAGCAATGTAACGGTTGAGAGCGGTGGAAAGACTATGCGACAAACAAGACTGCGTGTGCCTTACTAAAAACATTGGAGAGAGCAAAACAACATTGTGCCTCAACTTAGATGTCAACTTCCTGCTCCATCACCACAGAGCCAATTAGCAGAAAACCTCCTTCTAAACTCTTCATTCATTTTCTATTTTTTTCTGCTGTTTTTCCTCTCGTTTATTACCTTTTATGTGAGTGTTTTATTTATTTATTGTTGGTGTATTTTCATGTTTATGTTGTCTTTAGAAATTAGCTCATTCAGCCTTTTACCTGATTGTATCTGTTGAACAGAATTTTACATAAGTTGCTGGAAGGACTAAGAGTACACCTTCCTGATTTTTGCTGTGAATTATTTGTTATGGTACCCACCAAGAAGATTGTTCTTCTGATAGGGGAAATGTGCTGTTTATTCATTATTGGCAACAAATCACATGACATAGTTATAGTTTATTGTGCCTTAATATCACTTTGAACACGAGGGAAAGGTAAAAATCAGACCATTGGTAATTGCTTTGGAAGTAACCACACATATCACATTTATAATGATACACACACTGCTGTTTAATTATGAGCCTTAAAGGGATAGTTCACCCAAAAATAAAATATCTGTCGTCATATACTCACCCTCATGTCGTTCCAAACCTGTATGATTTCTGCGGAGCACAAAAGAAGATATTTTGAAGAACTGCTTTTGCCCATACAATGAAAGTCAATGGGGTCCAAAACAACATTGGACCTCATTGGCCTGCATTGTATGGACAGGTACAGGTTCAGAACAACATGAGGGTGAGTAAATGATTACAGAATCTTCGTGTGAACTATCGCTTTAAGTTGGACCAAAAATATCAAAGGACTCTACATTGCCCAATATGTCTTTTGTTTATCCTGAATACAAAGACAACTGTCCGGTTTTCCAGATGTTTCTGCAACCCTACTAACAAGGGTCCTAATTGTAATGGCAATTATTAATACCTGTCGAAAAAAAGTGTAGTCAAAGACTAGGCTTTAAAGGGTTAGTTCACCCAAAAATTTTAATTCTGTCATTAATTACTCACCTTAATGTCGTTCCAAAGATCTTCGTTCATCTTCAGATATGAAGATATTTTTGTTGAAATCCGAGAGCTTTCTGACCTCTCCATAGACAGCAATTTAATTAACACTTTCAAGGTCCAGAAGGGAAGTAAAGACATTGTTAAAATAGTTCATGTGACTACAGTGGTTCAACCTTAATGTTATGACGCAATGAGAATACTTTTGTGCCCAAAAAACTAACCAAAATAATGACTTTATTCAACAATTAAATGTCAATCTCCTATGCTGTTGACATAGTAAATAGTCCAGCGCTTCTGAGTTACGTCAGAATGCCGGCTTACCATTGGCCGAAGCTGCTCATGTGAGCACCACGACGCATACATGTGATGCTGACGCAGGATCTGACCAGAGACTGACACAGACGTGAAGAAATTGTAGAATAAAGTCATTATTTTTGTTTGTTTTTTAGCGCACAAAAAGTATCCTCCTCGCTTCATAACATTAAGGTTGAACCATTGGAGTCACATGGACTATTTTAACAATGATTTACTACCTTTCTGGACCTTGAAAGTGTTAATTAAATTGCTGTCTATGGAGGGGTCAGAAAGCTCTCAGATTTTTAGGTTTAGAACGGCATGAGGGTGAATAATTAATGACAGAATTTTCATTTTTGGGTGAACTAACCCTTTAAGGCTTTAAATTTGGTCAGTGAAGAAACTTACCGTGATTTATGACTTCTACTGTTGTAGTAATTAATCATACTATCTAATATTGATCGCTCTCACTGTATGGGTGGCCAGTATTTGGAAGCCCCAAGATCAGAATCGGTTACTTTCTCTGTCACCAGCTGTTGTGCCTTGAGCAAGGCACTGAACCACCATGAAGGCCTTTTGGCAGCCTTTTTGCTCTCACCCCCCTCTGTCAGAAACCAGCAAAGATGTGCCAAAGAAATTCCTGTGTGCCTGTGTTATCGAGCAACATTTGCTGAGATCTGACATATGATTCCTCGTGAAAATAATTTGTGTTAAAACTGTGATGAAATGAAGACTTCTCAAAATATGTTCTTAAATCTGTTCTTTTTAATTTTTTATAAAATCATGTATCAAAAATTAAGGGGAAAGGGAATCCGTGGATTTGGGTTGTGTTCCGTTTCACAGAAAGGGCCTTGAATTTTTTTTACAATTGATGAAACGAGTGAATAATATTTTGAAAATATGGTAACATCACATTGGTTTTGGATATTTTCTTGTTTCGTTTTTTTCCGGTTTCTTAAACATTCTCTCACTTCTAAGCTTGTGTAATTTTCTCAGACTTTAGAAAAATATATTTTCCTAATTTTGGTTTACATTTATTAGCTAAATTCAATTTTCAAACCTGCAAAAGATCTTGTTTTTTTTTTTTTTTTTAAGTTTTATTTAAAAATTACTAGACATTTGAATCGGTTAAAGTTGCTTGAGGGTTCATATGTGAGTGTTAAGGCTGTCATACATAGTTCATTTTAATCCAGCAGTATCTATTAAAATCTCAACATCAAAAATGACTTTGGGAAAACCACTGTTTGTATATGCCTTTATACCCCAAATATTTTTCTCTCTCAAGGAAAAAGCTATTTTATATGTGCACGTCAAATTGAGATTAGTAAAGAAAATGCTCTTAAAAGTGCAAAAATATTTTTATTTTAGTGTATCACCAACATTCATGTAAGGAATGTGTGTTTGTAGCTACAGTTGAAATAAAACTGCAACTGTTGTCCATTTGTTGAGTTCAGTCCAGCACTGTCTCGTGTTCCTTTTTTGGGTACATTTTTAATGAAGAACACTTACAGAATGCCATGCTATGCCACATGAACTATGATTAATTTTCCTTTAGTACGGATGAGACACAGAACATGGTAGTCACATATCTAAGCAATATGTTTTCACATTTCACAATGTTTTCACAAGATGTGTAATATTTTTGGCTGCTGTGTGGAGATTGTAAATCTGTCTAATTGTCTGTTATAAAGCAAAGACAACAAAATAGTGATTCATTGGTATAAACTAGTTATGAATAGTCCGCTATGACGTTAATTTTAGGCCAACTGATTTAGTAGTAAAATAAGGTCTGTGGTTAAGGGATAGTCTATACATAAATCTTTGGATTTTGGATCATTTACTCACTCTCATGTAATCACTTTCTTCTGCAGAACACAAAAATATACTATATGAAGAACAATGGGAACCAAACAACATTGGAGTCCATTGACTTCCATTGTATGGAAAAACAAAAAAAACTGATTTCTCAATTAGGCTACACACAGCCACTTTTTATTTTTTTATTTAACTCAAGTTGCTATATAACAGCTTAAAAATACGAGTAAAAGTTACATTTGTGTTAAGATATAACTAAATCGCTAACTAAATTATCAAAAGAAGCATAGTAGAATGGACTGGAGCTGACTTTTATTTTGAAATGTAACAACAACAAAAAAAATGAATGGCGCCATGAATTCTTGCGGCTGGCTTCACATTTCACTTCAGCACAAGACAGGTCTGTACAGTTATTTGAGGCTTTATTTATCATTGTATAATATTTATTTTTATTTATAGTTTAATCTTTATTTGAAATTATTGTTTCTTTTTTATAGTATTTTTTTTATTTTAATTTGTGGCATGGCTAATGCATTCTATGTCAGTCGTGCAGTCTGAAACGGACAAATCAATCAGTTGCAAAGGAATAATCAAAAATAATATTTTAATATAATTGAAAACATAATGAAGCAGCCTTCCTTTACTTAATTCAGCCACTGTCTAATGAATGGCATGTCTATTTTGCCTTTTATGTGCTTTCAGGTTCAGAAACAAATATTCAGCCTGTTATTGTCTAGCTGGTTGATGGGATAACATATGAACAGACCGATATGGAGTCTCAGATGAGGAGAGGCAGCTCTTCTAATAGAGGCAGTGCCAGGAAACTCTCAGTGACGAAGAAAAAGAGTCAGAGGGTCAGTGCAGTCCAAGACAGAACAAGCAATGGAGGTGGGGTTGCTTCCATAACTTCATTTTTCAGGAATACACCACCTTGTAAACTGGCCTGTCCTCTGTGTGGCAAACCTGTGCCTCGTTACAAGATTAATGAACACATAGACTCTCAATGCCAGAAGTTTCTTGGAGAGGATCATGAAGATGCATCAGCTGTCGGTGATGACAAGCAGGAGAAAATAACCAAAACACCCTCTAATGGTGCAGTAACTCAAAATAATGGGAAAGAGAAAAGCCCAGGAGAGAAAGATGCTGATACCAGTCCATATTTTAAAAAGAACTGTGTGATGAGGCAGGATTCATCCAAAACAAATGTGCAAACTAAAGCAGTTAAAACAGTTGGTCTGGGGAGTTTATCCTCTAAACTGTCTAGAAGAGCACTTAAGCTTTCAGGTGGATCTGAGACAGATAATACTCATGTCTCTGGAAAAGAAGAGGCCTGCAATGCAGAATTGAGCAGTTCACAGAAGGAAAATTACATGAAGAGTTTCACTTTTGAATCTAACGTCAGTGGAATGGATACAGATAACATGCTATCAACAGAGCCAACAGCTTCAAACCAACCTCAAGTGAAAAATGTAGAGAAATCCGTGGCTGAATCAAGCTGCAGCGCTGACGTTCAGTCACTGAAATCTTCATCCTCATCCAGAATACTCAAGCGGAAGTCAGAGGAGTTGCCTAAAAATGACACAAACACTACAGAAACCTCCATCATACATAAGAAAAGTAGATATTTTCAAAGTAAAACTGAAAACAGACAGGATACTAATGTCAGGTCAGATCAAAGTGAGGCCTCGTCTAGCGTCTATGATGTTTCATCATCAGAGAGTCAAATCAAAAGCAAGACCACATATGAGGATATTGAGACTACCACACCAGCTAATGAACCTAAAATGCTTGCCGTAGAGAAAGCCAACGAGGGATCAGAGCATCAGCATACCAGGCGGCCGTATTACCTGCAAAACTTTCGGACTGTCCTTGAGGCGGTGTTGGAAAATGAGGACGATAGGCTGCTCTTCAATGAAGATGACTTTTCAACAATTCACACTTTTCAGCAGCTTTCAGGTAGAGGAGCTACTTCAAAGTCACTTTGAAGTCTCAGTTCTGCTCTTATATGCAAAAATATTCTTTTAAGATTCAATGCACTTCAGGTAAGGTATGTAACAGCTTAAGGTCAGTACTTTTTTTTTTTTTTTTTAAAGAAGTTGATACTTTTATTTAGAAAGGATGCATTAAATTGAGAGTAAACGTCAAGATTTATAATGTTACAAAAGATCAGCATATCAGGATGATTTCTGAAGGATCATGTGACACTGAAGATGCTGAAAATTCAGCTTTGCCATCACAGGAATAAATTCCACATTAAAATATATTAAGCTAGAAATCAGTTATCTTCAATAGTAATTATATTTAACAATATTATTGTATTTACTGTATATTTGATTAAAATAAAACAAAACAAAACAGATCTTACCGACCCTGAAGTTTTGAATGGTAGTGTATGTTTGTATAAATGCAGACATCTCTCTCTATCTCTCTCTCTCTTTCTCCTGTAGTTCCTGGTCAGATGCTTTATGTCCGTCTGTTCCAAAGAAAGCTGAAATGGCTTCAGGTCAGTAAGGTGGAATATACAGAGATCAGCTCAGACATCAGACCTGTCGTTCAAGAACTGGTTGCATGTGGCTTCTTACAAACAGGTTAGTGGTTTATCAACAGTTTACAACAGCTTTCAGCTTTCCTGTAGCTCAAACAAAAAGAGCGTGGTGCTAGCAACGCCAAGGTCATGGGTTCGATTCCAAGGGAAAGCAAGAACTGACAAAAATGTAAAAATGTGTACCTTGAATGCAATGCTTTGGATAAAAGTGTCTGCCAAATGCATAAATGTAAATGTAAATGTTTAGAACCCATGTCAGGCAACATACTTAACTGCAGCTCATGACTTCTTCTCTGTGACAGAATCGGAGCTTCATGACATCCAAGAAGTTTTGGATCTGCTTCCTGCACCAGAGCTCAGAAACCTGGCCAAAACATTTCACCTTGGCCGTGGAGGGAATGGGACTCAGAAACAGCAATTGGTAGAAGGGCTACTCCAGCTGGGGAAACAGCGATCGCTCTTTGGTCAAAATAACACGGCTGCAGTCATTCTCAAGAGGTGAGATGTTCAAGATCAATGCATCTGTACTATATCCCAGCAATGATATTGGCCAAAGGTTTGCACTTGTAACAGCAGAAGCTTTTAAAGCCACAATATGTCATTTTTCGCCGCTAGAGGTTGCTTATGCAAAACAAAGGCGTAGCTTGACGCCTGGATTTCGCAGAGCTTTTATTATACCGCAGGTGGCCGCTTCTGCTTCTTCTGGTCATGCGTACGCAACGCTGTTTTATCATATTAGATACCTTTGAGTGTGTTGAAAGTTATGTTATAATGCTACTCTGTGTTCGTTCGGCAGCTACTATGAGACACTTGTTGCGCACTGCAGCTAGATCGATATTAGGCATGGTAAAACATGGTATTCGCGGTAAATCAAGAAAATGTGATTTAAACGATAAGACTAACTGTGTTGAGCTGTATAACAATGATTCGTTTTTTGTCGATGAATGTATCCAAAGAGTTGCTCAACTGTCTAATAAAACACATAATATATTAAAGCGGCTTTGGTGTTTCCATGGTCTCTACAAAATAAAACCGGAAAATCGAGTGTATCGCAGGTATGATGTCATTGATAGGCGACGCACGGATACGGTCCTGGTTAAAATTGCTTATTTCTCTGGAATTAAACATTCTTGGAAACACTTGGGATAACGTAAGTACACAAGTCAACAAAATATATAGCATTGTTCTAGTGTTTTTTGGATATTTTAATCCAAAAATTTTACATATTGTGCCTTTAACGTCATAGAGATTAAAATAAAAAAGGTAATTTAGCAGACACTGACTTATACAGTGCCGTTCAAATGTTTGCAGTCAGTTAGATTGTTTTTAAAGAAATTATCTTTTATTCAGCAAGCACACATTAAATTGATCAAAAATGTTAGTAAAGACTTTTACATTGTTACAAAACATTTTAGATTTCATTTTTTTACTTTCCGTTCATCCAAGAATCCTGGAAAAAATAACGGTTTTCAAAACAAATATTAAGCAGAAATGTTTCTTGAGCACCAAAAACAGCATATTAGACTGATTTCTGAAGGATCATGTGACTGAAGACTAAGTAATATTGCTGAAAATTCAGCTTTGCGTCCCAGGAATAAATTACATTTTAAGATATATTAAAACAGAAAATAGTTTTATTGTGTAATAATATTTCACAATATTAGTTTTTACTGTATTTCTGACCATATAAATGCAGCCTTGATGAGTGTAATTTAAAGATCTTACCAACCCCAAACTTTTTAACACGGGCGTATAATATAAAGTGTACAAAACAGATGTCCTGTTATGAGTAATGTAAGTGAACTGTTCACTCAAGCTTGTCTCTTACAGGGCCAAGCAAGCTGCAGGTTCGTGTGTGCGTCTGTGCCGCAGGTCACGCGCTGTTTTTTCCCGCGTCCTGCTCCTGTTCTCCCTCACAGACACTTTGGAGGAGGAGGAGATGGCCGCTGGAGGTCAGGGGCAGCTCTACACCATTCTGCTTGTCAATTCTGGCCGCCTAGCTTTCCCAGAGTACACTGTACATCGCTCAGCCAGACTGTTTCAGGACAGAGATGACCTCATCAGGTCAGTGTTATATTTGTTTTTTAATAAAACTTTGAAGTGGCTATTTCACTCCAAAATCAGAAGAAAAGTATGTCGCACTTTATATTAGGTGTCTTTATTATATACTTTAGGTACAATGTACGTATTGTTTTGATGCTGCATTGCAAAACACTTTTGCAGCTATTGAGGTGGGATACGGGTGGTTAGGGACAGGTTTGGTGGTATGGTTAGGTTTAAGGGTGGGTAAAGGTGTTATGCCTGCTACAGACGATTTCGACAATCCTATAAGATCATTACAAATCACACTGTAGAACATGGATCTAATAAACTTGGGTACTACATGTATGTAGACTGTATGATGATGACACCTATTGAATCTGAGGCTATGATGCAAGTTAGTACAGAAGAATAAAACATCATCAGCATACACTAGTGGTAAACAAACACACTTTGGCAATTGTGGTTTTAATGTTTGCTGAAAAAAAGAGGAGGAAGCAAAAGAGAATATGGACGCGGTCATTGCTAGGGAAAATTTAGCAAATGGAGCTTGAGGTAAATAGTTTTAAGTTTTAGCGGCATGTCGCGTTGATCAATACACCATTTCATGTTGCATTTTCATTGGCTGGTCAGTAGACGTAGGTTGTAGCAGCAAACACGCTGTGAGATGATTATGTTAAATTTCTGACACAGAAAAATATCGTAGGCTATATTTGGTCGCAAGACAACGGCCATCTTTGAACCTCTCTCACTTACAACCACCTTTTAGGAGCCATGGCTACAAAAACCGCCACGATTGGTCATCTTTCATCTGGGACAGCCCAAAATCATACAATGTGTACCAGGCATAAGGGAACGGTCAACAGTGTAATTATAGATGTAATTACAGAAGTTAATTGCAGCTGTGATAACATGCAGGTATTTTTGTAATGTATGTACTGCATCAAATTCATTTAAATGTTAGTACACATAGTAGTTAAAGACAATTAATATAAAGTGGGAAAGAAAAGTAAATTTTATTTTGCATAAAGATGATCCTATTTGTCTATTTTATGACTTATGATTTTTGCATTGTGATTTAAAAAATTTTTTTTTATGACAATTATTTACAGAAATGAATTTTGCAACACAAAAATGTGTTTATAAATTAAACAAGCATAAATTGTAGGAACAAATGCTACTATGATGTATACATATTTTATTGTAAATTAATATTTTAAATATTTAATAAATTTTTAGCATAACAATTAGAATGAGATTTTAATCTGTTATGTTCTTGACAGGTTTTGTGAGGTTTGCCCCTGAAACTTTCATTTGAAGATGGCAGTATTTGTCACCATGTACATTATTATTATTATTATTATTATCTTAATTATTTTATAAAATGTTTGATTCTGTGCATATTCTTCTGTACAGGTTTGAAACTGCGATGCGTACGCTGCAGGAAGTGATTGCTGCAATGCAGACAGGCAGTTGGGAGGACGCCCATGCACTCTATACTACAGCAAAGTCCACTTGGCAGGAGATTAAAGACTCCTGTGACATAAGGTTTGAAAAAAAAAAGTATCTTTCATAGAATTTGCTTGCTGTTGTAAGATGGATTGACTTTAAATATGTGTGCAGTCGTCAAGAACAACTGCCTGTTTTTCTGCGGTGTTTCACTGTGGGCTGGACCTACACTCGTATACTGTCTCGAGGAGTTGAGATTTCACAAAGACTTCGCCGCTATGATGTAGGTGGATAACACATGGAAACAATGATGCCATTGTAAACACTTGAGTTCATTCAATTATTTTTCTTTGCATTTCTCCATTGTAGGAAGCCGTGGAGGAGCTCAGGAATCTTCTGTCCCAGTTAGTGTATTGTGTAGACAGTAGGGGGCGCTGGTGGGACAGACTTGCTCTCAATCTCCAGCAACACCTCAAACAACATGAGCAGGTACCTCATTTGATTGTAGATGAATATAAATAGAGAGATTGACTTAATGTTCCTTTATTATGGGATACACAAGCGTTCTTTCAAATAATTTGAATGATTTTGGTTCCTTTTGTGTCAAGGCTATCTGTGCTATCCGGGATGGATTGACTGACCCTCTGGTCCGAACAGGCCACAAATTGTCACTTCATCAGCGAGCTTCCCGAATGAAGGAATCTGCTAGCTTGAAGAAGTACCGTCTGCTGCTCCGAGATCTGCCCACTGTGTACGTACAGGATGTCACTCATGTGAGTCTTCAGTTCCACCTAATTTTTGTAGGGCGCCATTATAATAGTGTTATTCAATGCATATTGTTGTGTGGTCAGAATTACTAAATACTAAATTGTATCTCCATGTAATTGGAGAATGTGGATTTACAGCAGTGTTATTTTAGTGTATATATATATATATATATATATATATATATATATATATATATATATATATATATATATATATATATATACTGTTATAGCAACACTGACATACAGTTTACAACTTTATTTTAACAGGTGACAATTCGAGGCCAGCTCTTTCCTCATGAGGGTGGTATGGGCAAATCAGTGTTCCTTAGAGAAGCCAATGAGGATAAAGGTTCCGGAGAGGGACGAGGGACTATGGTCATGTGTTCTGTTGAGGAACTGGCTCTGGAACACTACAGAACACTTGGATTTGATCAAGGTCTGGCATCACATTTGGTTTGTGCAACATTGAAGTGAAGGAAGTTAAAAGGATAATTCACCTCGAAATTACGTTCTTTTTTTTTTCTATGGAACACAAAAGGAGAAATTTTGAAGAATGTACCTTGTAGCATGCAGTAATGAATGGGGCCGAAAATTACATCCACCCTACAAGCCTAGCTCTCCTCAGTGCATTTCATCAGAGATGTACAGTTGTCTGAATTATTCAGACTAGTTTTTTGAACCAGATCAGGTGATTCATTGAAAATATTACTAAATCAGTAATATACAGATTTTCAATTAAAATGATTTACATATTAGTCTGTTTCTCTCTTTAAACCAATGTATGACTTCAAAATAATTCAAATATAAATCATATAGACCACTTTTATGATCCTTAAAAGCTTAAAGGCTCCAGTGCTTATTCATTGTAATTGCAAGTACATTATTTACTTTTTTGGTTTTAAAAATATATTGTTTTCAAAATCATTTGCAAGAGAAATGTATTGTAATGTAATATATATTGTAATATATTTTCATAACGTCTTTAAAATCTGTAATTAAAGCTAGAAAATACAAACAAGCCTAACCCCTTTGACCTAACATATTTACTTAAAATACCGCCTGAGATTTTAAGCTAATTTATTTAATAATTTAACAACATATTTCCTAGCTAATTTAACATTAATTACTAGCTTTTAATCAACTCACAAACCCCCTCCAGTTGCCACATGACCACACATTTGGGAAACCCTGCACTAGCACATACATTCTGCATTCTTTATGTTTCTGAATCTGTTTTCCCCTTTTAAGGTATTCACGGAGAAGGCTCTACATTTTCCACTTTGTTTGGACTCCTCATGTGGGACATCATCTTCATCGATGGGGTTCCTGATGTCTTCCGAAACCCATACCAGGTACAAAATAATTAAAGAAGGAATGCTGTGTGCTTCACACATTTAGGTTTGTGCTTTATTGTCAGGTCATACCACCCCAACAGATCAGTGATCAATGACTCCATGCCCTTTTCCAGACTTGTCCTTTAGATTTGCACACCGATTGTTTCTATGGTAACCGGCGGGAAGCCATCGAGGCTCGCGCTGAGATGTTGCGTGAGGCGTCTGCAGAGACCCTGCAGGAGCTGCTCGCTGATGTGTGGAACGCACAAGAGGGGAGAGTGTGTGCGCTGATAAACTGGGAGCGCTTCTCCTCTCTTCAGCAGGCACAGGTAATCACAGTTTCTTTACCCCATGTTCGTTCACATGGTGGCCATCTTGGTAATAGCTTTCCAGCAGCTCCAGTCTACTTGAATGGGGATCCTTTTTGATTAAAAGATTAATTTTCAGTAACATATTTCAAATTAGCAATAAAATCTAGCTAAGGTTCATTTGTGTTTTAGAGTAAAAAAAACAGACAGCATCTCAATCTAAAATGCAATTGGCTCTTTTTCTATTGCTGCCACATTGAGTTTTGCAATTTATCTCATTCATTTTTCTACTAGTGGTCCAGCAACTCCTCAAAGTGTCTTTAACATTGTTAGATTAATTGTTAGGTAGACTATCTGAAGCCTCAATGCTATCAGTCATCATTTGAAAACAGCCGTCTCAACCCCTGTGATGTGTGGCAACAGCAGTGCAAGATATCTCGGGAGAATGATCAAGCAGACACACAGCCAGTGCAATACTATAACATTCTCAACTTTATCATCCTTCACTCAGGTCATTTACATTTTTTCAAGTTCAACATTCAACACAGAAAAAACACTCATTGGATTGGTACAGGACCCTAGGTCTTTTGTCATACCTGAACCACGAATACACAAAAAAAATTGACTGGATTCGAGCAGTTTTGTGGTTGAAATTTAAAAAAGTAACACTTCAATTTTGACCCCCTTAGGAAAGAATGGAATCAGTACACATAGAAAAAGCTAAAAATGCTCAAACTTTACCGGAAATGATTTTATAATGTCTACATGTGTATCTGAATGCATACAGAAGAGAAACTGATTTTAGGACCCAGCGGAACAGCTTATTTTGCTCCATATAGCGCTATAAGGCTAGACTGGGTAAACCCAGCATGATCTAGTGGTAAGAGTCATGAAATATAATTTGTTTTCCCACAAGATGTCGGCAAAGATTCCCAAATGTAAGATATTTTGAGCTGAATTATAAGGGTTATGCATGAAATTAAGAGTTATTTTGAATAAGAATGTGTTTAAATTATTATTTATTTATTATTTATTGATAAAATCTAATAATGTAAAGGTAAATTATTTTATCATCTCCAAAAAATTGCTTAAAAAAATTAAATAATCTTTCTGGACCAAAAAAAAATAAAGAGTATGATTTTAGGGCTTCGGCCTTCAGGTCATTTTGTCCCGCGAGGGAAGGATTTGTTACAAAGTGCGAGGGAGGGATGAGGGGTAAGGAAGATGGGTCATATTTATACACACATGATCAGGCAATAACATCCAGGATGTCCTTGGCATCCAATCATAGTACTCAGAGGTCTAACCTCACCATATTTGGCACATTAAGAAATATAGTAACAACAAGTAAGAGATGTGTGTAAGCAAATGTATGTGCGTGTTTTGAGTTTAAGTGTACCAGTGTGTCCAAGGTCTAGTCCTTGTTTTGTCTAGATGTGTCCACGATGTGCACATAACATGGAAAGAAGTTACACACAGGCAGTCTTACACAAGAACAGTCAAAAGTGAAGCCTAAGCAATAAGAAAATATGAACAAGTGTCTTTAATTAAAGGTACATTATGTAACGTAATGTAACTTAATAATTTAAATGTCAATACATGATCAATCCTTTTTCCAAAACGTGTTTTTGTCTTACCCTGATTCACTATGGTAAGTCGTGTTTATACATGTTTATATTGGTTTTTCACAGGAATCCGTAAATAGAAAAGGTCCTCCGGCTACTTTTGACACGTGATTGGTGTGGGAGTGGCATGAGTTAGTTATCACAACAAGCAAGAAAGGTTGACATGGAGCAAAAATCTCAAGCCTCCGAATCACCTGTTTTAAAAAATGCAGATCAGGGGAGAGTGCTGTCAAAAAGAGAACGCTCGTAATAAAATTAGAATCAACATTGGTTTGGTTTCTCGGAGATGGTGAGAATTGAGGGATAGTAAAAGTGTTGTGGAAATGCACTTTTATTTGTTACTATAAAACGCACATTGTTGAAAATTGTTTTTTTTTCTTAGACAAGCATACTTCTTTTAGTGTATTTTAACATTTAAAGTCGGCATGAAACTGAAGTTGCGATAGTCTTTTCTTCCCTATTGTAATGCATACCTGAGTGAAACTTCTTGAACAAGAAAAAAAAAGTAGCCTGGGACTGTATCATTGGATCGCTGTGATTTACTTTAGCTACAATATCATGTGAGTGACAGGTTGTCCCTCCCTCGCGCCAGTAAACACGTCATCGGAGAAGAAAAGTCGCTGTAAGTGAGAGGGAACGTTATTTTGATTAAAGATTACAAGGTCACATGAATTTAAAAAAATTATGTAAAGCACAGATAAATCATTTATAATAAATAATTCAAAATTCCATCAAAAGTTTTGATTTTATGGTGACTTTAACATTTTCATTAGATATACTGCGTGTGCCAGATTATGTTCTCAACTGTAAATGAGCACATTGTAATTACTTCCTTTTCTTTGTCTGGTTTTAGAGTCTAGTAAAGTGTTTCGGTGGCCACTTCCTAAGTGGTGTGGTCCTCAGAATGGCAAAGGACTACAGGCACTGCAGAGCAGGACTTCCAGATCTGATAGTCTGGAGCATGTCCAACAAGAAATACAAGGTGAGTAGGAGACGTAGCTTACTAGTTAGGAATGTCACAGTGTATTCAACTTCTAAATACTCCAGAAAGTAACCTATTTAACTGATTTAATAAGATTACAGTGTTATGAAACAATGGAAATACTTAAAATATTGCTTATTTGAGTTGTGTTCTTCTAGCTGGTGGAAGTGAAGGGTCCTAATGACCGTCTGTCACAGAAGCAACAGATCTGGCTGGATGAGCTGCGTAAGCTTGGTGCTGATGTAGAAGTGTGTCACGTCACTGCCACTGGCGCGCGGGGACTGAGACGGGAATGAGGCTGCTGTCACGCTGAGAAGAATGAAGAGTCAAGTATGCATGGTTTACCAAACAAGCACAGGATGCATTTAGTGATGTATTAAAGCCTCATCTTGGCACTGATCTGGTGATGTAACAGAAGAGTATTAATAGGCACTATTAGAGAGTTTAAATAAGACTTATTCTCCCCATCTGAATCGTAAAATGGTTAAATTACCTCATGGCGTTGACTGACTGATTTTTATTCTTGTTCTCATTGTAAAGTGACTATATATTTTATTGACTAATTTAAAAAAATGTACATTTCTGGAGTAAATAATTTTAAAGACATTAAATAAAAAAGATCACATTTTATTTAAATAATGCCTAAATATTGTATGGAAGACATAAGCACATAATTTTGTAGCTTTCAAAAAGGGTTTTGTCTATTGTGATCAAAAGACTTCGAGATGATGCATGACCCCATTTCAAGACTGGAATAGCTTTTCATTGCAAGTCAAGCATATCCTCCTTGTCTGACACTCACAACTAAAACCTTCTCTGTTGCCACAGAAACATGTCATCGTCAGACTTTTGGGGGTCTATTCAAAACCATTTCATAAACGGTTATTATAACGAATCATGCTTTTGTGTAACCTTTAAGCAGTATGTAGTTTGCAACATTATGCTCCTGTAATGTAAAGTACAAAATAAATCAGGTAAGTGCAGGTAAAAGGACACTATCAATCAAATCACTGACAATCATAGTTACTTCAACATTTAATATAAAGAACAATGGGGATGAACAGAATCGCATAGAACACTTTCCATGTTCCTTAGCCCGTCACTGAAGCAAACTTTAGTTTTTAGAAATATTATTAATGTCTGCCTTTTGCTCATAAAATGTTACAAAATCTTATGTAGTGTTTATTGCATGCTTTTATATATATATAATATTTTTTTTACGAATTGCAGCTATAATATAGATAATATTCCCCTCTGCTGTTTGTTCCTCATTATTATTGCTCATAAAAACTGTTCCCCACAAAATTGAATACAAGCGTGTACAAAATGTATTTAACTGGCTGCACAGTACTCAAGCTGCTCCCTCTGATAAGTCTGTGTGTGAATAAGTATAAATAATGGATGGTTATAAATGCGTTTATGAGGGTTTCAACAACAAATGTATAACTATATAGTCTACATAAGACTTGTTGGTCAGTGAGCAAAGCCAGACTGGATGATCAAATAGACTAGTGTAACTTCCGTCTGGCCATGCTGGGAAAACAATTGACCTAGCAACTGGACCTCACAAACAACGGATTAGACCAGTGAAACCAGCTAAAACCAGGCACCAACTACTTCAGGCTTGTCTTATTTCGCTATTGGGCTATGTCTGGGTTCTTCAATGTATCTGTTCATCTAGTTCGGGGTAAAACTTTTTCAGCGAGATGAAATCACTGCGTGCACCTTTAACGCTTGCTTTTGAAGCACCTTATTATAAGGGCTCGTAATACCCAATCACATGGAAGCGTAAAGGTATGAACGTTTTCTATTGGCTCAACGCTTATCCCTCCCGAGTCGAGACGTGACGCAGCGATCGGTAATTGGCTACTGGTTGTTGTGTTTAATACCAGTATCTCACGTTACAGTCTTAACAGCTTGCGCCATTAGCTTATGTACAGTTCTAATATTTACTAAAGCCAAAATATTTCAGACGACATATTCCGGAAGTTAATAATTTCCTGCATCATCGTTGCACATTCCCCAGATAGTAAGTATACATATGACATATAAGTATAATATGGGGTTGTTGGTCATGTGTGGGAACTCTTATGCTCATGCTTTGCTAAGCTAGCTATTAGCTTGTAGCAGGATGGTGGCGAGGTCACATATTTGTCTTATTTAGTGACAAAAACATGATCTTTGAAGCTCTTTTACGTGAGAGTATAGTGAATAACGGGCCGTTCTGTCAAACTTTTTTACGCAAATTAAATAGATGTTTTGGTGATGTTATAGCTAGCAAGACATGCTAGTGTTATTGTCATGAGCTAGTGTGCAGTGTACTGTTGAAAGTGTAAGAGATTCAATGATTTCAGATCTATCCATCAGACAAAGTGTTGTAGTCAGTACAGAACCAAACCAGTCCGTTCAAATACCGACTCCTTGTGTTCGTTCTTTACTTCCACATGCCATTCAATACAGAATGCTGTCAATGCTAAGGCTTTGTTCAAAAAGCTGGGTGAATATTATTATAATTTTTTTTCTGTTTGGTTTACATTTATTTTGCAGTTTGTTAAATGGCTCATGCTTTTGGCAAAGAAAACAACGTCTCTTACAGGCCAATGTCCTTTTCTGCGGATTGTTTTTAGCTTTAGATTAGATTACTGTATCTTGTTACACCTAACATCCTTGATTGTTCTACAAACAACTTCAAAGTAAACATTGATTCTGTGAAGGTCACTTCACATCCGTTTTGCTTGTTTGCACTAGCCACCTTTTAAACGTTGTGATTCCTTCTCTATAAATCCTTTTCGCATTTCCTGGGGCTCTCAGTAGAGAAAGTTGGGTAAACTTTTATAGTGCTGAACAGAAACTGCAACACGTATATTTGTTGAGTTCCCAATTCTTATTTGCTCCACAATAAAATCTAAGACATTTCAAAGAGAGGGAAAAAATATTGAGAGTTTGATTAACTTGGTCAGTTGTATTAGAAATGCTCATGCAGCAGCGTTAACTAGTTTTCTGCAATTTAATGCCATGGTAATGTAACTAACTTTAGTGTTATAAATGTACATTGCTGTTGTTAATTTACCATGTTAATGACTGTGGAAAGGTGTCATCACATCACAGTCTGTGAAATGTAGGGCGAGAACCCGGTTCTACGCATCAGTTGTTGATTGGATTTTGAGATGTATGTTGCACTCAAGTGGAGGCAGATGGATGCAAGCCTGTTGGGGCTGGTTTTAAAGGTGCAGTTAGCAGTTTTTTAAAAACGCTGTTGAAAGTGGAACGGAGCGCCACAACAAACCTGTAGCCAGTCAGCAGTAGGGGGCGTCCACCCATGTTGGTGGAGGAGTGAGCAAGAGGGAGATTTGAAAAAAGACTATAGAGCGGTGCGAGTATATTTCACTCTGGGGGACTAAACAATATCTATCATTAGCCATTGGCTAATAAATGCTTAGATTTTACTCGCCAGTGTGTGTGTGTTAGAGGCCAAGAATAGGTTTAGCATAGATATATTTTCACTCGCTGAACACTCAGACTGAGCACTTGAGAGTTTTGCTCTCGTCAAACGATCTAACTTGTACGATAACTTATACGAGCGCGTTTCTCTCACACACACACACATGCACACAGTGCGAGAGTCTTACATACCACGCAAAATGGACGCGCTACATGTAAACCAAGAGTTCATTTAGAATTATTCAGCTTTTAAGAACAAGCAGAAGATATGTTGTTATTTTCCGGTAGTGGGCGGGACTGATGTGCAAACGGCAATCTCATTGGCTGGTGCTCATCTTTTCCTGTCCCTGTTTTGATTTCAGCAAATAAGTTTGAGCAAATGCTGTCAACGTGATTTTAATATTCATGAACCCAGCAGCCCATCAATCTTTAGTACGTTGTATATTGTTATTCGTAGTAGAATTGGTAGTAATATTACTATTATATAATTTAATTATATATAATTATAATATTATCTATTTTTTTACAGAAACGCTGAAATGACCAACAATATCTTAAGCACCACCACCAGTCCAAAGCTCAGTTAAATAATAAATATGCATTCATACATGATTGTTTTAGTTAGTTTGGTGGTTTTAGTTCTATCATTAAAAAGTGCTTGATTATCATAATAACATAACATAGTCTAATGCTTGATTGATATTAAGAGTGTACGTTCAGATATTTAAAAAGCTGTGTCGTTTTACGAAGATATTGATAAATTTGGTGGTGTGTATATAAAAGTATAATATAGTAAAGTATATCAGTCTGGCGACTAAACAAAAAAATGTACTAGCCAATGGCGATTCTGTTGCCGAGGTGTGCGTAGAGGGTTGCAGTGGTTCTCAAACCTGTCCTGGAGGCACCTCAGCCCTGCACATTTTGTGTGTCTCCCTCATTTATCACACCTGATTCAACTCATCAGCTCGTTAGTAGAGACTGCAAGAACTAAATTGGGTGTGTCTGATAAGGGAGACATACAAAATGTGCAGGGCTGGGGTGCCTGCAAGACAGGTTTGAAAACCACTGCTGTAGAGAGCAAGATGGCTGAGAGAAACAGCACAAAAGAGAAAAGTTTGGGTTATGATCAGGCAAGAGCTTTAGGACCTCTTAATATTAGTATAGCTTTCCAGAGGTGGATAGACCTAAGCGGGAAGGTTGTGGTGTTTCTGCTCCATATAACGATTTTGAGAAATCGCATACTGCACCTTTAAGAGTACTAAGTGATAGGAGAAGTCCTGCAGAGGAAAGTCATTTTCACCGGTCCGATTGACATTTTGTTTTAAACATTACGAGGTCATAAACGGCATGAATTTTCATTTCATGACAACTTTAATAAGCTCAACAGTGCCAGCAACATTTTTCCCAGATAAATTATGCAATACATTTATGATTATCTGTAACACTTTACAATGAGTTCTCGTTCGTTATCATTAGTTAATTTATTACCTAATATGAACTAACAATGAGCAATACATTTGTTACAATTTTTATTAATCTTTGGTCATGTTAGTTGATACAAATACTGTCTGTCATTGTTCATGTTAGTTCACAGTGCATTAACTAATGTTAACAAATACAACTTTTGATTTTAGTAATGCATTAGTGTTGCATAAATGTTTTGTAAATTCTTAGTTCATTTTAACTAAAGTAGTTAACTAATGAAACCTTATTGTAAAGTGTTACCGCATTATCTGTATGTAAAATTTTTTTAAAGAAGTTTTAATAATTTGGTGAGTTTTTTTTTTTTTTTTTTTTTTTTTTTGGTCATGTTGACAAGTCTGTACTTATGCCTTTACAGTCATCTTTGTGTATTTGTGACTAGCAGGGGTGGTCTGGGTTGTAGTAAAGAACCATATGGTGTGCATATTGAGTTGCGTAATGGCTCAGCCCATTTGAGTTAAGTCCACTTCTTGGCTTTTACAACCTGGCCCAGAACACTCTGGAAAGGTTCCTGTGGGTGGGGGACTGTTTTCAAGGAAATGTCCCTCACATTATCCTGAGGCTAACACTTTGTGGTAAATTACAAGCATCATTCTAGATATCTTTAATGACCACAGCACTCGAGCTGCATGAGCGGCAACAGACAGGGGTAACACCGATCCGACAAAACCAGATGAATGTATGTTGCCGTCAGTGCAGAGTGGTCCTTAAAACAGATTTTAGGACCACACTTGATTTTTAAAATGAATGGTCCTTGTCATTTTTGTGTCTTTACACTACTGTTCAAAAAAAGTTTCTTATGCTCACCAAGGCTGCATTTATTTGAGCAGAAATAAAGTAAAATATTTTTAGTTATAGTTAATATAGTTTTAGGTATAGTTAATATAGTTTCTTAATTTAGATTAATAATTATTGACTGAATGTTGACCTTTGACATTTGTGTTTTCCAGCAACTAGCTTAAACGTAACTATTGTGTTGTCTCCCCTCTGTCTACAGGAAGAATAGAAACCCTTTGCTCATTGTGAGGAAGCCAGATGAACACCTCTCCTGATCTACTGTAGTTTGTTCTACACTTTCATGAAGATGGCCCCTCTCCTCCTCCTCAGGCTGTCACACTGATCACCTCCACTAGACCACAAACACACAATGGAGAGAAAACGCAGAAAGAAATGAATACTCAAGCCATGTGTTATTCAGGCTTTTCTGCATTCTGGACCTAAAATATTTCTGCATACTGCAAATACCCATACACATTTGTTACCTTAGAGGACACATGTATCTTTAGATGGGTAATAACCAGGAACAGACCACAGGGACCATGATCTTACAGCTGTGCTTGCTTGTGGCTGCCTTAGGGGGTCGATTGCCTCTGGTGGGCACAGAGGGTAACAGTGGACCATTCTCAAATCCCTTTCATCCTCCTCTAAATGTTGATGCACTCTTGAGCCCAAACTGTTCACAGGTCATGTTGAAAGTGGACTTTTCTACCAAAGTGGTCAAGCATGGTAAGTGATGTAATTTTGCTTTGGATAAAACTTGACTTATTGTGACTGTAACAAAACAAGTAGGATTTAGTTTATCTAAGGTTTGTTCAAAGGTATTGACTGAGGAGAATGCTGAGTTCTTCATAGGCTACAACGTGTTCAGTCATTGCGTTTCAGTATATCTTTTTTTATTGCCGTAATTTAGTTTCTAGTGTTGATTAATGACCTTTTATTGCACTGGAAATCTGTTATCAACCAGTTTGTGGACTTTATTGAGGGTTTAAAGCAGCTGTTGCACTTCTCGTTGTAATTTAGGGCAGGACAAAACGTGAACGCTTCAGGTCAAACAGTGCTGGTGTAATGTACTCCACTGTGCCGCAGCTCTCTGTCAGGACTCTGTCCATTCATTGGCTGGATCTTGCCCTCCGCTCTGTGTTTGCTGGCATCTGGCCCAGAGTGTTGGCAATACATTCCTAAGACTTAATCTGAATCCTGCGTTATTTTCAAAGGGCAGACATTTCACTACATTGGGTGTGGTGTGGATGTGGGTATACAAGACCAGAACATAACACGTTATTTATAGTGGCCTGATTACTGCTCTATGAATGCGCTCTTTGTGCCATCCTCTAATGTTTAATTCATTCCCACTTCCCTCACCCAAAGCTATGACTTGTGGGATTGGCAAAGAGATTTTATGTGGCAATAGTTCAGCATTCATTTTCACATTAGTTCAGTTTTTAATAAAGCACATTCTCTCCTCAGTCTGACTGCATTCATTCCTATCTTCATTCTGGTTTTTCCTTCAGGATGCATGTTTTACTTCGGACATTAAGTGGGTCATTATACAAAACTGAATTTTGATAGTTTCATGCTCTCAGCAGTCATAATTTCACTCTGGGTTTTACTTGCATAGTTTTGTTCATTGTTTTAGAAGTTGATGGCTATTTGTTTTGATATCCTAGCTATGCAATGTATTATTATGTTTAAAGTCAAATGGAAGTAGCAACTGATATTTTCTGTTGCATTTGGACATACATTTGAGTGAAAAAGTTAAATGAAAAGGAAAAAAATGTGGGGCTGGGACTTGCAGGTGGGTTATATACAGTTGTTGATTTGATGGAGGCAGATCAGCTGAATGCGAGCTTGCCAGCGTTGTAATAAAGGGGTGTATCATTTTGTGCTGCCATGTTTCTACAGTAGCCCTAAATAGACAAACTGCTCTACAGAGTGTTAGCTACACTCTGCTGTCTCAGACGATGACATCTTTGTCCTGTGTCAGCCACCGTAGCTTCTCTATGTGCTACGAAAGCGAGGAGTGAGTGGTGGACAGCTGTAATTCGCAACCTCACCACTAGATGCCGCTACAATTTACACAGTGCACCTTTAAGAATTACTAGGTTAAAAATGTTTATTATGATGCTATTTTAAATTTTCCTAAGTTTGTGCTGGAGGTCTCCTACAACAGGTTTACATGCATCAAAGGTCAAAAACACTTTCATTTTTTCCTATGCATTTAACATTGTAACCTTGCCACATTGTTCAATGAATCCCTCCTCTCCATGAGCTTGCTCTGCTCTGATTGGCCAGACGGCACAGTCTGTTGTGATTGGCTGACCGCTTACAGTGCGCGTCGGAAACAAAACGGCCATTACCGTAGTTGTTCTTCAGCTCTGTCCGGGAGCTTCCTATAGCATTCCTAAGAATTAGTAGATACATTTTTTTTATATATAACATCTGCTTGGATGAATTGTTCACAATAAGATCAATAATATGCTTTTAGAAAATTGATGAATTTTCATTTCATGCCTGTATCTTATTATTTGCATTTGTTTTTCTCTGTTGTCCTCAGAATCATTAAACCCTTAATGTTGTCTGTCTGTATTCTTGTATTGCATTCCCTTGTACTGTGGGCTTTGTTTTAAGTCTTGTCAAGCACTCTGGAGGATGGCCACACTATAAAGCATTCTGATAGTGTCTCTGTTCAGGTTTGTCAAGCAAAGAAAGAATATGGGTGTTCCTCTATACCTGCCCTGGCCTCACTCAGCAGCCGTTATTTCTGTTAAAGGCACTGTTGTTGTTGTTGATGATGCAAAGATGGGTCCATTTCAATGATGAGTTGGCCAAATAGAGGCAAAAACAATACGCCAAGTGAATGATAAACCTAAATGTTTTCTCAGTAAATGCATGTGCATTTATCCTGTGTGATTTTTGCAGTACCTTATATCTATTCTCCCTGTCTCTTCTAGAGTACATTGTTGCATTTAACGGATACTTCACAGCCAAAGCACGCAGTGATTTCATCAGCAGCGCCCTGCGAGATGTGGATGCGGTGAACTGGCGCATCGTACGGAGAGACAATCCTGCTAGCGATTACCCCAGTGACTTTGAGGTGGTGGAGATCCGGCAGGATGCCCGCAGCAGCCTGCTCACCCTGCAGGACCACCCCTACATCAAACGAGTAACGCCCCAGCGCATGGTTCTCCGCAGCCTCAAAATGACTGACTGTAAGTAGTACTGTACCCTCATAACACTGACATTCAGGACTGCTATCATACCTAGGGATGGGTACCGAAACTGGGTATTAAATGAGCCCTGGTGCTAAACTATGAAAGACTGCAGTATCGATAAGCTCTGACGCTATTGGTTTTGCTGTCGGTACTGGAGACATTAAGAAAATAAACTTACTATTTATCACTGATATAGACATTATCTCGCAAATTCTATCTTCTATCTTGCAAAATCTATATTCTGTTATTAAACCATTTGTCTGTAATGCATTTTTGCTATTCGCAACTCAAAAGAGAGAGAGAGAGAGCTTACTCATTCTGAGCTTCGGCACGCACAACACGACAGTTCCTGCTTAATGACTGACGATGGCCAAGAGAAAGAGAAGTTTGATAATAAAAAGAGCTATTAAATGCACAATAATCCATGCAAGAGAAGCTGTTTCCAACTTCAAGGTGGCTTATGTGTGCACGCGCTGCAAAACGGACCAACGTGTACATTATACTGTAGGCTTCGTGTAAGCGTCTAAACCATCAAATAGCCTGTCACAAAGACCTGCTTGGAGAGCAGTCACTTAAACACAGTTTATATCTTAAATTGGCATAAATGGTTGGGAGAAATGGGAGAATGATATTATTAGATCTGCATATAATAAACCTGCTGACTAGTGAGCCATTAATGTGAATCAAACAACAAAAGGCAAAGAGAAACTACTCACAGCTCTTGAATGAGTAACTTTAGATTTAATAAGCATTAATCTGTCAATTTATTCAGTGAAAACTATGTAGTTATTTTACATTTGATTTACTAGTACTAAGGTTACTAAGGTTAGTAGACCTTCCTGAAATTAAAGCACTGCTGATTTCATTTGTATCTTTGTTTTATTATGTATTTATTTGACCATTTGTTTGCACTTTGTTTCTTTGTTCTTATATTGTATCTTAACGCCTGCACACTGGTGCATTTACAAATAGATGTTTCATATTTGTTTTGTTCAAACATTGCTGTTTCTTTTGCTATATATATATTTTACTTTTCAGATTATAAAGCAATGTTAATTATGTTCTTAATTAGTTAAAAAAAAAAAAGTATAACAAAAAGAACCTGTAAGAATACCGTTAAAGTACCATATCGATAAGTGCTACAATGCAGTACCCCTAGTACACGGTATTGTACTGTACACTTGAACCCTGGAGTGCTGTGCACTATCACAGAGGTTACATGCAATTAGTTTTTTCACAGCTCTCTGGGGTCACTGCAGGGAGGAAAGTCATCAGCAGGGGGTGAACTGAATAGAAAGTGTTTATTTACTGCATGGGGTGGAGGAAATGGCTTTCAGAAGTGTTTGAGGTGAAAGAATGTTCTGTCTTTGCACACCGGGTTTACCACCACTAGACTAAAAAAAGAAATCACACCTCCTTGCAAATCTGCTCCGTGTTGACAAACTCCTTGAGTGATTTTGGTTTACTAGCACCGCTCCTGTATAATAACATTGTGACGGTCTTTCTTTACCAACTTCCTAAACAAGCTGCACGGCTTTTGTATAATGCTCATGTTTACTGCAAGATTTTGCAGTATCAACCCAAAAAAACATTGAAGTATACACTACCGTTGTTTTCTGGAAGAAATTACTACTTTTATTCAGCAAAGATGCATTAAATTAATCAAAAGTGACATTAAAGACTATGACATTGATAAAGTAAAAAAATTTGATTTTGTATTAAAGAATCCTGAAAATATTAAGCAGTTGATAATAATGATTCTTGAGCACCAAATCAGCATATTAGAATGATTTCTGAAGGATCATGTGACACTGAAGACTGAAGTAATGGCTGACATAACTGAAATGTATTTTTGCAGACAGCACCATTCTGGAATAACACTCAAGGAGCTGCACCCCTAGCGTATCTCACTCTTCCACAGCAGAGTATACACAGTACAGCTTTGAGGCACTTTGGTTTCAGTAATAAGAACAAAAATACATCATTAGCTGCTATTAGTCGGGTCTCTTTCTCTAAGAATAACCCCTGGTCACGGTTTGAGAGCATATATGCAAGTAATTATCATTTAAATGATGTCTGGGTCAGCTCTTCAAGACTACGAGTGGGGGATTGAAATGTAATATAATTACAGTATATGCCCTAGTCTTGTCTGTATAGCTCTAGGGGGAATTAATGAGCAGTAATCAGCCAGAGAGGAAGACTGACATGTCAGAGCTGGTCAAAGTGGTTGGCTCTGCAACTCAGCCACACTTAAACGCCTACGATTCCTTTCCAACCGTTGTTCCTGCACTTTACGAGAGTTTTTAAAAAAAATTTTTTTTTTTTTTATTGCTCTTAACCTTTATGAGGACACAAGGGTTAAGGTGATCACTGTTATTATCTCTCTGGTCTTTTTTTAAAACCCATTTGAATATTCCTGAAAGCACAGGCTACTCATTTCTGGTCTCACCAGAAATTATTGAAATATTTACCTCCTTTTACAGGGTTTAACGAAAAGGATAGCCTAATGACTTAGGATAAGTGTGAGAGAGTTTCAGGCCCTTCAATAGAACTATCACTTTTGGGCCATTGTTGAATTTGGCTGATTTAAATATGTCTTAGAAGCAGTTAGAATGGGTTGAAAATTATGGACAAATTATTCTATACTATTTTTAAAAACATCATCAGATTGTTAATTTTAATGTTTTTATTTGACTTAATGAAAAATATGAAAAGTAAATGGGAATTTAAAAAAGAGACATTTTATAAAAAATATTCTTCTGACGTGCATTGCAAAAAATCAAGTGTATCGCGTCAGTTCTGGCAGGTCACGTCAGTCAAACTCGCATCAGCTGTCTGTCAGCTGATCATGTCTGCCTATAGGAATACGACGTCTATCACAGCATACATATATACAGCTCCTCAGTACTATCAGCAGCTATCGCGTTCTCCAGAGCTCATTTACCCTCCTCCATCCCCAGCTCCTCCTCTTGTCAGTCAGGATTTGGTATTTTAATTTC
Source organism: Paracanthobrama guichenoti (assembly GCA_018749465.1). Taxonomy (NCBI): domain Eukaryota; kingdom Metazoa; phylum Chordata; class Actinopteri; order Cypriniformes; family Gobionidae; genus Paracanthobrama; species Paracanthobrama guichenoti. The sequence continues at coordinate 17,357,319 of CM031960.1, read as the reverse complement.
CCTTGAATCAGACTAAATTCCTGAATTATTTTGTACAGTGAATATCAACATTAATGATATCTGCAATACATTATGTTGGTTCTGTTCTGTTTACCCTAAGGGGGTCATTGCTGCTCTCCCTGCTCTTATCCATGCTAGGCTGCATGGATGCGCAGGGAGTTCTCGCTCAGAACAGAGCCATACCGCCAATCTAAACTATGTGCTAATAGTCAATCAATCATATTTGACTATAGTGGTCCTGACAGAAATGTGTATCATATTTATAAAATATCAGCAGGGGTGATACAAAGCTAAATTTCGAGTTCTGGGGAGATTTTATCTACAGGGATGGCATAAAATGCTATTGAGTTGTGAGAAATAAATGTGTGTGCTTGTAAAATGAATATAAATGTAGATTAAATGGGATAAATTGCATCATTCAAGAGAAATTGAAAGACAGGATTTGAAGTGGGCATTTTTAATAATCATCCTCCTCAGGGCTGAGTGACATTATGGGAGGTTCTTCTATACCATTTTTACTGCAGTATATCTGTGGCCCAAATGGGGTGAAGTATAATTCATTGAAAACATTTTTTCGTTTCTTTTCTCTTTCAGCGGGCACTGATGGGGCATCCCCGTGCAATGACACACGCTGGGTGCAGAAGTGGCAGTCTTGGCAGTCATCAAGGCCGCTTAGGAGGACCAGTCTGTCTCTGGGCTCTGGATTCTGGCATGCCACAGGAAGACACTCTAGTCGCCGTCTTCTACGGGCTATTCCCAGACATGTCGCCCAGATACTGCAAGCCGATGTGCTCTGGCAGATGGGACACACTGGTATGTGTGAAAAATGTGAAGATGCGCTACCATAATTAATGTTCTACTCCTTTTGAAGATCAGGTTTGCATCAAATCTTGCATTTCTGTTGATTTGTGTTCACATACAGGCTCTGGGGTGAAGGTAGCGGTATTTGACACTGGGTTGAGTGAGAAGCACCCTCACTTTAAGAATGTTAAAGAGAGAACCAACTGGACCAATGAGAAAACACTGGATGATGGTAAGATGTGTTCACAGTGTTTCTTATTGGGTGATTAAACGCATGAATCAATATTTTGTCAATATTTCTTTCTTCAGGGTTGGGTCATGGTACCTTTGTGGCTGGGGTTATCGCCAGCATGAGAGAGTGCCAGGGCTTCGCTCCTGATTCTGAGCTTCATATCTTCAGAGTTTTTACTAATAACCAGGTAGCAAACAACATTCATACCCATTTCCCTATACATGCAACCACTTTCAAAAGTCACTAATGATAGAAGTTAATACTTTTATCCAGCGACACGTGCATTAAATTGATTGAAAGTCAAAGTAAAAGTAAAGACATGATCTAACAAAAGGTTTTCGTTTCAAATAAATGCTGTTTTTAAACGTTCTGTTCATCAAAGAATCCTGAAAAAAGCACAACCACGGTTCCTACAAATACGAAGCAGCACAACTGTTTTCATCATTGATGATAATAAGAAGAGTAATGAATCATCATATTAGAATGATTTCTCAAGGATCATGTGACACTGAAGACTGGAGTAAAATTCAGCTTTGCCATCACAGGGATGTTTAAATATATTAACATATAATATTCAAAATATTACTTATAATTGTAATAAAAAAAAAAAATATATATATATATATATATATAAGTGTTGGAGACTTCTTTCAAAAACATTTGTTACTGTTTATGTATATATCATATGTTTTTAGCTATATTGACCAGTCCTGTAACATGGGCATCAGTTTTCAGTTTCTAAATGTTATAATGAATTTAAGAAGATTTTACACGCCTCCAAATATGCAAATGTTATTCTTCATTCTTTCTTCTTAGGTGTCCTACACCTCCTGGTTTTTAGATGCGTTTAACTATGCCATCCTAAAGAAGATAGACGTCTTAAATCTCAGTATAGGGGGACCAGACTTTATGGACCATCCATTTGTTGATAAGGTAGGTTATCAGATTGGGCAGATTAATTTAATTTGCCATTCAGCAGATGCTTTTATTCAGAGCGACCCACAAATGAGAAATATGGCAATTATTTTGTCACAAAGTTGCAATGTATTTTGGCCTGTACATTAAATATGTTTTTTGCTCTTTGCAGTGTAGTCCTCTAATAAAAGTATGATTTGTCTGTGTTTAACAAGGTTTGGGAGCTCACAGCCAACAAGGTGATTATGGTATCTGCTATCGGCAATGATGGCCCTCTCTACGGGTAAGTGGAGTAAATCAAGGACAAATTGTATTAGATTATGTATTAGCCAATAGTCCCAGCTATCTATTGGTTTTTATTTTATTTTATATGTTTCTTCCAGAACTCTGAACAATCCAGCAGATCAGATGGATGTTATTGGTGTTGGAGGGATTGATTTTGAAGACAACATTGCCAGGTTCTCATCCCGGGGCATGACAACATGGGTGCGTTCCTTGTGCTGATGTCGTATTACTGCTTTTTTTCCCCCCTTTGCAGCTGCCTTAAGAGGCCAGTGAGAACATGTCTGTTTTGATCTGACCTAAAATAGGCAGACCGACACCTCCTGCAAGACAAAGCTGGACATTCCTGGACTTCTCCCCTTTAGGAAGGAGAGTAAATTGAAGAAATTTACATAGACTTCAAAAATCCTCTGTTCCACCTTTTGAAGTGGTTCAGAGAATTGCGGCTTTGTAGATTTACAATATAGTTGTACGTAAATGAATGGCCTTGAGTTGTTAAATAAGATTAATAAAATGAATCCCTACCATTAGGACTAGGTGATATAGCTAAACACATAAAATAAAGCCTACTTTAAATAGATTTTTTTATTCATTAATGTTGATGAATATATAATTTTTATTTTATTTAGATATACATTATAACAAGTGGCAATATTTACTTAAATATATTAAATGGTTTTAGTAAAAATATATATGAATAAATGTCATGCAAGGACTTGAATTGAAAATGTATAAAAGTATTTTAAAGGTCAGTTTTTATTTGTTTTGTTCGTTTGTTCATACCCCACAAAATCAGCAGGTCAGGTTAGTAAGAATGAAATCACAATGTAGAGCCATATAAATAGGTACACCAGTGGCCATGTAAGATTGAAGAATTTTGACTGTCTCCATTCAGACACACACAGACACACTGCTCTTCATCCCACTCATCACAGTATCTGTCAGTCTGTTTGTCAGCTCAGTTTGTCAGCCAGGTGGCTATGGCAGGTTTGTGAATGGATTGTGTGCGTGGTTTTGAAGCTGTCGTCCTCTGGCACTAGTGTTGATCACCTGTAGTGGCTGGAGCTGTCACACTGCTGGCCAGGTGGCAGGGTGAAAACTTCCAGACTACCGTCCAATTTTTTTAATGTTTTATGTTTAAATGTAATATTTTCTCTTCATGTCTTTTGATTAGACTCTACCACCTACAGTGCATGGTCTTATTCAAAAGTTTGGGGACAGTATTGAAAGAAGAACTTATGGCTGTCGCAGAAATTCTCTCAGTCTGGCACTAGTGTTGCATCACCTGTAGTGGCTGGAGCTGTCACACTGCTGGCCAGGTGAGACACGGATGCACAAAAACTGTATGAAACACAAATTTTGTGCATTAATATTAACAAAACTTCCAGACTACCGTCCAATTTTTTTAATGTTTTATGTTTAAATGTATTAATAATTATTATTATTATTATTATTATAAACTATATATTTTATTAATATATTTTCTCTTCATGTCTCTCAGTTTTGATTAGACTCTACCAATGGTACAGTGCATAAACTGTTTGTCTTATTTGCAGCGTTTGGTGTAGACGTCCTGCAAGACGGAGAGCTTCAAGTTTGGGGACAGTAAAATAAAAACAATTTTTTGAAAGAAGGAACTTATGCCTACCAATGTTTTCTATTTTAATTAATTAAATTTATGATGGCAAAGCAGAAAACATTATCCTGGCACCAGTTTTCAGTGTTTTGGAAATGATTTGATGATAGAGGTGGAGCAAAACAGTTTTAAAGAAGTCATGCGGTAGAGAGAGAGTAGAGCAGGGGGCTCAGCACAGCCCTTTTCAGGGTGATGGAGGTGGAGGTGGACTGGCCTATTCTCACCACCTGAGGCATAATCCATTTTGAGGTTAGCTGGAGCATGATTTATTGGGACGATAGGCTTCAAAGTGTCAGGAATGAGTAAATTAAGACGTGAGTCATTTTAATATGTCGATTTGGAGCTCAAGAAACATTTATTATTGTCAATGTTGAAAACGGTAGCCATTGTCAGGGCTCAATCCTAGAGGCGGGATAAACGGTTGTCTTTCAAATTCCCTCTGCACGCATTAGGACAGCGCTACAGTCAAAGCGAGCATAGACCAGAGCAACGGATCAGAAGGTGAAACCGAGCTAGTTGATAGATTAAACTTTCGCCGTATCCGGTCTGCAAAACTTCGAACACATCTTCCTTTCTTAAGAATGACTTCAGTGCCGTTCTCTGTTCTTTTCTCAAAGAAAAGTTTAACAAGTCGTCCGCTGTTCGCCAGCTTCTTTGTTTTTAAGTAGCACGCGGAACCTCGGCAACTCTGCCGTCATTATGTTAAGCCCGCCCACCGATGTGATTGGCCTAGATTTCTAGGCTATGAAAACGGTTGTGCTGCCTAATATTTTTCTCGAGATTCTTTGATTTAATAGAGAGTCTAACAGAACAGCATTTATTTGAAATATAAATTATTTGTAACATAAATGTTTACGGTCACTTCTGATCAATTTAGCATGTCTTTGTAGTTAAATAAAAGTATTAATTTCTTAAATAATAAAAATTTGACTTTTGATCAATATGTATACTCAACACCTAAACTAGCGGTACCCAATTTTAGGCCTTGAGATATACTCAATAAAACAACAATCTCTCATTATGTCAGGTGTAGACATGTTTTATATTCGTTTTCATCAGCAATTCAAAATAGGGTTTCATCATAAAGGCTATGTTTGCTACTTTATCAGGGCGCTGATAGTGATTGATAGTAGGCTCACCTGTACTTTGTATTGCTATAAACGCACTACTCTACTATCTGATATGAAGTAGAACTAAATAAATTGGTTCTTTAAACCTATGGTTTTCTTCATAATTGTTTTTTGTTACTGTGGCCTTATAGGGGAAAATAAATCGGAAATTCAGCCTGCAAGAATAGAAAAACAAGAAACAAATGAATTGACAGAATCAATCTTACTTTCCTCTGAGAATTGAATGACATCCTTTCTTTTTCTATATATTTGATGTACTCCATCCTCTCAGTCTGTGATGGCTAACCTAATTTGTTGGTGTTTCCACTTTTATACTGTTTTCATTTGACCTCTTCCAGTTCCCTTCCTTTCTATCTCTTTCATATATATATTGCTCTCATTTGTATTAGACTCTCATAGGTACTTGACCCCATCCACCTCTTTTCTTTATGGCCTTTTGAGTCGCCATGTGTTAGTGTTTTTTTTTTTTTTTAAGTCTGTTTTCTGGTCTTCAGCCTGCTGTTGCACTGAAATGATATTCCATCAAGCCACATCCATTTAACTGAAACATATTTATTTGTCTTGTTTTTCCAGCACTGTGCTGAACAGAGAGTTGGTGAACCCTGCCAGTATGAAGCAGGCCCTGATCGCCTCAGCACGCAGGCTGCCAGGTGTCAACATGTTTGAGCAGGGCCATGGCAAACTCGATTTACTTAGAGCCTACCAGATCCTTAACAGCTACAAGCCACAAGCCAGGTATGTCTCTCACACATGCATATGCATTCTTCTTTTCCTTTACATTTATTCAGCAGACGCTTTTATCCAAAGCTTCTTTCTCTAGCTTTCTGCTCACATGGAATGCTCAGTTTCTTATTCATGTATGCTAAATTGGTCCATTTTAAAATGTAGCCAGCATATCCATCACACCCTCATTTGGATTTAATTACATTCCAGCCTGGTTATAGAGTAGATTTGACCTGGTTCATTATCTATTAACTGGCTCTCAGTGAGGTCATCGTTCTCTAATGAATTTCTGATGGTGTTTTTATTTCTTAGCCTGAGCCCCAGCTACATAGATCTGACCGAGTGCCCGTACATGTGGCCCTACTGCTCACAGCCCATTTACTACGGTAGCATGCCGACAATTGTCAACGTGACCATTCTTAATGGTATGGGCGTGACTGGAAGGATTGTGGACAAGGTAGGCAATAATAAAGAGACTGACTGCAATTCAGTGTAAACTCATATGTTGTTTTCTACATTTTAAATTGTAATTTCAGATATTCCTTTTGAAAAGTCACAGTTTTATGTTCACAGCCCATCTGGCAGCCCTACCTTCCTCAGAATGGTGACTATGTAGACGTGGCAGTATCTTACTCACCTGTGCTCTGGCCCTGGGCCGGTTACCTGGCTGTTTCCATATCTGTGGCCAAGAAAGCTGCATCATGGGAAGGCATCGCTCAGGGTCATGTCATGGTTACAGTGGCCTCGCCAGCAGAGAATGACGTGAGTAACAGTACTGTCCTTGAGATCGCCAGTAAAGTAGTACAACATGCTAATTTAATTTAAGTAAAATTAATTGTATTGGTTTATTGGGTACTTTACACTTCTAAAAGTTTCTTAACTCTTTCCCAGCCATTGATAGAATTGCCTGTCATTTGTAAACAAAGCCTCCCCGTCATTGACAGAATTTTCCAGCAATCCATGTTTTCACTGATAGGGGGCGCTATTATGCATCTTCTGAAATAGTACAAAATCTCTTCATCCGCAAAATGGTAACTACCTATTTTCTGAATGAAATGTTGAACCCATGAAGAGCTTTTTTTTTTTACAGCAGAATATTCTGGGGGGTTTGATATTTTTATGAAAATTATCAAATGGTAACTTTAAAAAAATATATGCTGGCGATGAAAGAGCCCATTCACACCAAGGACAATAACAATAACGCTAAAGATATAGGCCTAAAAATCTTTCTAAATATAGAAGAATATTTTTACACCTCAACCAACAATAATGGCACAGAGAAACAATATTGTCAGAATTATTTTCAGAACAAAAACAATGACAGCCAATCAGAATCCATCCTGCTTTAAAGAGCTCCAGCATTTAAAGCGGTAGAGGACAGAACTGTAGCCCGCGCTAGAATAAATATAGTTATATTGTAGTTATCTTTATAGTAATATAGTTATCTTTTATATTTCTTTATAGTTAGTTATTGGTGTGAACAGGCCTTTTAGAAGGCTTTCAGGCTTCTTGCAAGTTTTCTAAATACCTTTCATTTTGGCTCCAAGTAGTGTAATTCGAGATCATGACCTGCTGTGGTCTGTTTTCCATGTGTTTGCATCCAGTCAGCAATAGGTGGTGAGATGACCTCCACAGTCAAGCTACCGGTGAAGGTAAAGATTGTCCCCACCCCTCCACGTAGTAAGAGGATTCTGTGGGATCAGTACCACAACTTGCGCTACCCGCCTGGCTACTTCCCCCGAGACAACCTGCGCATGAAGAACGATCCGCTTGACTGGTGAGCCACAACCACCAAAAAGAATCAGTTTTTTGACATTTGTCAGACCTTGCATTGTGGAAAATAATCTGTAGAGGGTGTAGGTCACTACATGGTGTAGATTACATAGTTTTTCTCTTGTTTTGCAGGAATGGTGATCATATTCACACTAACTTTAGAGACATGTATCAGCACCTTCGCAGCAATGGCTACTTTGTTGAGGTCTTGGGTGCACCAATCACATGCTTCGATGCCAGTCAGTATGGTAGGTGTTCATTCAGTATAAAGGATTCTGTCCTGAAGTGAATTGATGGAATAAGACCTGCTTAAATCAGCTGTCACATCCTTCTCTGTGTGTTTGTAGGGACCTTGCTGATGGTGGACAGCGAGGAAGAGTATTTTCCAGAGGAGATCTCTAAGTTGAGGAGAGACATAGATAATGGCCTGTCTCTCATCGTCTTCAGTGACTGGTACAACACATCAGTCATGAGAAAAGTCAAGTTCTATGATGAGAATACCAGGTACTGAGTACATCAAGGCACACAGTAATCTTGTGTGTCTATTCTTTAAAATATATTTATCAGTCCACTGTATTGCATTGATCTCTGGGTAAAATTTTCAGTGGGGTCCAATAGTCTGAATTCCACTACTGAAAAAGCTTCTGATACTTTGCATTATTTTTACTTAATTTATTCTATAATGAAAATAGTAAATGGTAATGAATTTCATATTTTATTAATTAATTCATAATTATTCACAGACACACACAGCACGACAATGTCAGTGAAAAGAGTTCAGAGGGTCATTGTGACAAATTATTAAAAAAAATGCAATTTATTTCTAGGTCAAAGGAGATGTTTCTTTAATATTGTAACTGTTTTTATTATTGCTTTAATCCTGAAACCTAATTTAAAGTCTCTAGGTATAAATAAAAATATCTCATATTTCAGCGTGTTCTCAAACTGTATATGGCCAAAAATTAGCTCATGTTAACTAGCTCATGTCAACACTGCCTTGCTAATTACTTGATTAATTGTCATTTCACCTGACATTTTTATTTCAGCAATGCTTTTGTCTAATTTTCTAATTACTTTGTTTTTCTGTCCTAATTTAAATTAAAGTGTGCTTCCCATTAGGGTATTTGAGTGCCCTAATTCATAACTAATGTCATTTGGGGGGGGGGCTTAAAAAGAGTGTGGTTTCTATTATTGTATCTGGCAAATAATTTTTAAATTGGGCTCTTAGTAAAATGTCCAATTCAGGGCAAACATGTTTTTATCAAATAAAGGCAACTTTTGAAATATGCATTTACACATTAATTTGCAGGCAATGGTGGATGCCGGACACAGGGGGCGCTAACGTGCCAGCCTTGAATGACTTGATCTCAGTGTGGGGTATGGCCTTCAGTGACGGTCTGTATGAGGGAGACTTCACAATGGCAGATCATGACAGTAAGACACTACAATATTGCATAGATTCTTGTTAAATACACCATGTTTGCCTAAATTTGATTTCAATAATGTATACTGTCGCTTTTCAGTGTATTATGCCTCGGGGTGCAGCATCGCTCGCTTTCCTGAGGATGGGATTGTCATTGCTCAGACTTTAAAGGATCAAGGTACAGAGATCACCTGCTGTGATCATACATTTCACATCACTGCTGTATCCATGGAGACAAGCTAAATGCTTGCTTGTTTTCTTAATCCTCTTGTTATTGTTGTTCGACATCCTCAATTTTCTAGGTCTAGAAGTCTTGAAACAAGAGACGGCAGTGGTGGAAAATGTGCCTGTGCTTGGACTGTACCAAACACCCTCTGAGGGGGGAGGTCGCATAGCGCTCTATGGAGACTCCAACTGCATTGATGACAGTCACAGACAAAAAGGTAATGGACCTTTTTATATACACTGATCAGGCATAACATTATGAAGTGAATAACACTGATCATCTCTTCACCACGGCACCTGTTAGTGGGTGGGGTATATTAGGCAGCAAGTGAACATTTTGTCCTCAAAGTTGATGTGTTAGTTGATGTGGAAAAATGGGAAAGCGTAAGGATTGAGCGAGTTTGACAAGGGCCAAATTGTGATGGCTAGATGACTGGGTCAGAGCATCTCCAAAACTGCAGCTCTTGTGGGGTGTTCCCGGTCTGCAGTGGTCAGTATCTATCAACAGTGATCCAAGGAAGGAACAGTGGTGAACCGGTGACAGGGTCATGAGCGGCCAAGGCTCATTGATGCACGTGGGGAGCAAAGGCTGGCCCGTGTGGTCCGATCAAACAGATGAGCTTCTCAAGAAGTTAATGCTGGTTCTGATAAAAAGGTGTCAGAATACACAGTGCATCGCAGTTTGTTGCGTATGGGGCTGCATAGCCGCAGACCAGTCAGGGCCCTGTCCACCACCGAAAGCACCAACAGTGGGCACGTGAGCATCAGAACTGGACCACGGAGCAATGGAAGAAGGTGGCCTGGTCTGATGAATCACGTTTTCAAAAGGCATCATGTGGATGGCTGGGTGCGTCACTTACCTGGGGAACACATGGCACCAGGATGCACTATGGAAATAAGGCAAGCCGGCGGAGGCAGTGTGATGGTTTGGGTAATGTTCTGCTGGGAAACTTTGACGCGTACCACCTACCTAAGCATTGGTGCAGACCATGTACACACTTTCATGGAAACGGTATTCCCTGGTGGCTGTGGCCTCTTTCAGCAGGATAATGAGTCCTGCCACAAAGCAAAAATGGTTCAGGAATGGTTTGAGAAGCACAACAACGAGTTTGAGGTGTTGACTTGGCCGCCAAATTTCCCAGGGGCCTGTTCTTCGTACGCTGCTAACTCAGTTAGCTGGATTTGACTGTTGACGATTTGGCATGATCTTGGATTGTTTGGTTCTTCGAAGCTCATCCTAGACTTGCTGTCATAGCAACAGGTACGTAAGCTTAAACCTGCTCGGGAGCATCTTATTTAATGTAAACGGGATTAGATTGCATCTTGAGGTGATACTTAAAATCTGTCCCAGCCACTGCTACTTTATTACAAGAGTTCATTACTGAACCAGGGGCAATAATAATTTTAAATAATAATAATAATAATAATAATAATATAAAAATGTATTTGATTATGATGTTGTGTAAAAGATGTATAATAGACACAGCCATTTGATTGAGAGATTTATTTATGATGGAATAATTACTTTATAATTTTATTGGAGTCTTACACACATGCTGTAAAGTTACTCTGAGCCGTGCATTAATTTAAGTGATGACGGATATTATGGGAGTGGCTTGATGCTGCGTAGGAGATGCAGAGAATTTGATCTTGACCCTTAAGAAACTTTAATGCTGTCACGTAAAACAAATTTGCTTCACATTGACTTAAAAATTTAATGAATTGCTAATTACAACATTGAAATAAAAATGTAAAGGGTGTATAAATACTATAAAATCATGAATATAAATAATTGGGAATCATGTTTAAAAAAACAAAAACATTTATCATTTATCTATTATAACTTTTATGTTGGTTTGGTCGTTTCCTTATAAAGGTCCAGAAATTAGTGGTGTTTTTTTTTTTTTTTTTTTTTTTTTTTTTTTTTTTTTTTTTTTTGTAATTTGTGAAGTTTTTTGCCAGGTGGCTTTTTTAATTATATGATGTCATTGTGTTGTCTTGTTGCCAGCCAATCGCTGCTTTACTGATCGTGGTTTCGATGCATCTGCCCTCTTCAGTGAACACAAGAACGTGCAGTAATCTTAGACAACTTAATACAGATATTTTAATCCAATCTGCAAATTTGTTTGAAGAACCAAATTAGTCAGAGATCAGTTATCACGATTAAAAGATCTATGATCTATCAAATCATCTCAGATGTATTAAGCGAGGTACGAAGAACAGACCCTTGATCTCAATCCAATCAAGCAAACAAGTCCGATCCATGGAGGCCCCACTTTGCAATTTACAGGACTTAAAGGATCTGCTGCTAACATCTTGGTGCCAGATACCACAGCACATCTTCAGGGGTCTAGTGGAGTACATGCCTCGATGGGTCATGGCTGTTATCGCAGCAAAAGGGGGACCAACACAATATTAGGTCATAATGCTATGCTTGATCGGTTTATATATCTCCATCTCTATATCTGTCTCCATCTCTACATTCAAGTCTGTCAGGCATAGTTCCTAACTATCAATGTTCAGACTTGTTAATTTAATTTGTTTGGGATCTCTTTTCCCTATTTAGACTGTTTTTGGCTGCTGGACGCTCTGCTGCAGTACACCTCATATAGCATGACTCCGCCCAGCCTCACACACTCTAAAACCAGAGTGGTTCCCCCTACAGGCACAGACAGGCCATTACCACAGAGATTGGAAGGTGATGTATTTTTTTTTAATAATTTGTTTATGTATTCTTATTTATTAATTTTTATTGCATTTTTTTAAAAATTAATTTGTTGTTTATTTATATTTATGTATTTTTAAATTCATTTGGTTAATTCATTTTTATGTATTGTGTTTTTGTTGTAATTGTCATTTTTGATCATATATCTTTATTTGTATATGCAAATTTATGCGTTCAATAATTTTTTTATTTTAATTGTTTTGAGACTTTTTTTACCATTCATTATCATGAATTAAATGTATGATTTTTATTATTATTATTATTATTATTATTATTATTATTATTATTATTATTATTGCAGGTAATCACCTCTACCGTTACTCCAAAGTGCTGGAGGCTCATCTGGGTGACCCCAAGCCTCGTCCTCTACCTGCATGCCCTCATCTGTCTTGGGCTAAACCCCAGCCACTTAATGAGACTGCTCCTAGGTCAGTACACATGAGACTGGTGCCATTTTCGGCTTCTGCACTCTCTGAGCAAAACAGATCTAAATTTGGATGTTGTCTTTTAACATCCACGTCTGACTAGGTTTGTTGACATTGATTTATTTATTTTTTTCTCAGCAATCTGTGGAAGCACCAGAAGCTACTGTCAGTGGACATGGACAAGGTTGTTTTGCCTAATGTAAGGCCATATCGGCCTCAAGTTCGACCACTGTCTCCTGGAGAAAGTGGAGCCTGGGACATACCCGGAGGTGAGGAACGAACATTTGCTGTGTGTTTAGGAAATAATCAACCAGATATCACCCGCAAAATGGCCTTTAACATTCAGATAATGCATTGCAGTAATCCATGTCTGTGTGTTTCCCCAGGAATAATGCCTGGCCGCTATAATCAAGAGGTGGGCCAGACCATCCCGATGTTTGCGTTTCTTGGTGCCATGGTTGTGCTTTCCTTCTTTGTGGTGCAGCTGACCAAGGCCAAGAGCAAACCCAAGCGCAGGAAGCCCAGAGTGAAACGGCCACTTTACCTTCAACAACAACAACAACAAACCCCTCACTCAGGCAAAAACCCCACCGTATGATCGGCCACATGCCACATCTGGACAAACTAAGAGGGAACAGTCTTCCCTGCGGTGTGTCTGTGATGCCGTAACCCCGTGATAATGAGATCGTTGGACTCTGAAAGGCTGTGTCTGTCCATTCTTGAGATGAACCAGCCATCTGCGCCAAGATAAGGGCCTTGCTTGGACATCAGTGTTCGCTCTCCTGTCTTTGTTCAACACATGCCTTTCAATTCAGTGACCAAATGGAGGAATGCTTCCCTTTTTAATTTATTGATGATGATTAATTGACTATTGACCCTTGCTTTGTATGTCAAATTGGACAACCAAAACCAGCCATTCAGTTTTTTTTTATCAACATATTGGACTCTTTTCCACATGTCCTCATTTTTGTATTCTGTCCGACTATGTTTTTTTTTATAAAACGGTTGTGTGCTTACATCTATTGTAAATAGCCATCATGATTTCACTGTTGTTGGTGTGGAATTATCAATGTTTTAAATATATCTTATCCGATAAAAAGCAAGCAAACCTTCCTCTGTCTTTGTAATAAATCTTAGATAGCAGTCATATAAGGGTTAGAATGGAAAAGAACAATGGGGTGATTCAGGTAAACTGTCAGAAGTGTATGTGCCTATGGAACAGTTCTGTTTACTCTTGCTACTTTCGATGATGGATGAACCTATTTGTTCTTTTGTTTGCATAAGATACATGTGCATAAGATGGATGAAGCTGTCACGGTTTGATTGTGTGGCCTGCTAGTTTGCTTCAACGTTGTTCTTCTCAGTAAAATATCACTTCAGGACATTTTTTTGGAGGAGCGCCATATTTAACATAGTCCATCCTTTTTGTAGTGAACTTCATTATACCAAACACAAGCACAACATGTTACAAAACCTCTAATTAGATAATTAAATGCACGTTATATATTTTAAATAAATTTCAAAATTGAATGTGTTCCTGTAATATGTCCAAGCTGAAGCTTCATTACTCCAGTCTTCAGCGTCACATGATCCTTCAGAAATTATTATATTATGTTGATTTGCTGCTCAAGAAACATTTCTTTTTTATTAGCAATATTTAGACTTTATTTTAAATTAATACTTTAATTTATCAAGCACACTAAATCAGAATCAGAAGTGACAGTAAAGACATTTATAATATTAAAAAGATTTATATTTCAATGGTGTTTTTTTTTTTAATTTATCAAAAATCCTGAAAAAATGTCATCCACAAAATATTAAGCAGCAGAAATGTTTTCAACATTGATAATGAGAACCATTATTAATAAGCTAGCACCAATAATAGAGTACTAAATCAGCATATTAGAATGATTTCTGAAGGATCATGTGACACTGAAGACCGGAGTAATGATGCTGAATATTCAGCTTTGCATCACAGGAATACATTACATTTAATGATATAATCGAATCGAAATCAGTCCTTTTAAATTCTCATAATATTTAATGCTATTGCAAGAAATATAACAAATCAAATCTCAAAGCATTCTTCAGACTATCCCACACAAGAAATCATGACCTCCTGTATTTAAATGCAGGTGTAAATGGACAAAAGAAACACTCCTCTTCCTCCGCATTCTAAATCAGATGTGCTAAGCAGGCTTGTAGTTGCCTGCGCTTGTGCTTCGAGCCAGTATGAAACCGACTAATTCCATTAGAAGTGATAGGGTCTGGGAAGTCTCTCTAAATCTCGGTCCTGATCCATTTTTAATGGGAAGAATAGCCTGTGAAAATGTCACCAGTCCCTTTCAGGTGACGAAGCGTGATAGAGGTTAATGACATGAAGAACATGGGAACTAGCCCTGACCAGTTATCTGTGCTTAAATGGATTTCCCAAATCTTGTCATAACGGAGGTCACAAGTTCTATTTGTCCACCATATCTAGAAAATTCCCAACCAGCTTTGGGCTCTAGGAGAGTGACAGTGATCCTGTAGCACCAGTGCCAAATTCCCACCCTTGAACACATGCTGTTAAATGTGGGATATCCTGCACAGTGCACATGACCTAGACAAATTACTTTCACAATACTTATTGTGCCAACATTTGCCTTTTGATCTGAAAAGAAAAGATCATGATGCAAAAAAAAAAAAAAAAAAAAAAAAAAAAACATTCCTAAAAATGTTATATAAAAGCAATCTATTAATTCAATAAAAATAAGTTTGATTGAGATTATGATTTTACAGTAGACAAAATGGTAGATTTAATAAGTTTAATAAGGCTAATTTAATTGTCCGTGAATAAAACCCAGACTGTACAGTCCATTCATCCCAGGTAACAATTTTTGGTTCCCAGAATGTTAGCCCTTATTCAGAGCAGTAGCTGCCATGACAGGAATGAAAGCGAGGCTGTGAGGGATCATAGACTCGCTGTGTTTTCAATGGCATCCGCTGTAAATATGGAAGCTTGTTTCCACCACGGAATAAAACATTTTAAATGATAATTGCACATTTTTACCTCACTATTCAGACTTTTTTCCCCTCACATCTCTAAATTCGTACTTTTTCCCCCTCAGAATTTAGAGATATAAAGTCGCAATGGTGAGTTATAAAATCGCAATTGCGAGTTATACAGTCAGAATTGCATTAATTAAAGTCGGAATTCCGTGATATGAAGTCGGAGTTGCGTGAATTGAAGTCACAATTGCAATTTAGTCAGAATTGCATGATATAAAGTCAATGCGTGATATAAAGTCGCAATGGCGAGTTATAGGGCCTACAGTCGGAGTTGTGTAATATGTAGCCTATTCGCAATTGCGAGTTATAGTCAAAGTAAATCCTAGACTGACTTTGACTATAACTCCCAAAACTCAACTTTATATCACTCAATTCTGACTCTCTAACTCGCAATTGCGACTTCATTTCACGCAATTCCGACTTCATAACGAGAAGAAAAAAAGTAAAAATTGTCAAATAAAAAGTCGCAATTACCTCCATACCATATATGTACCCCGATTACTCATAATTTTATACAGCTTATGAGTTTTTTGTCTACTGAAATTTCCTGGAAAGATATATTTTCAGTGTTTCGTAGGTAGATCAATCCAAAAACATTAAATAACGTTACACCCCGCATATCCTTCACAGCCGATAAAAGATGGCGTACATTTTTTTTTTTTTTTGAATGAATGAATGAAATAAATAAATAATAATGAACTACTTGGTGGAAGAATTGTTTAATCCGATAATTTTGACAATGTAATGTATAACCGCTCGATCTTGACGACCATATTGTGTTCGTTTTTTCTACAATTAGTGGAAGAGTGGAAGCGTTTGATTGGTCTGGAACAGCAAACCCCACCTCTCATTTACCTGACCTAATGCTTGAACTCTCAGAGAGTGATTGAACCAGGGCCAAAATATGGAGGAGCTGGCAAAAGAGAGCATCAGCTTTTTAACAAAGCCCTCGCTTGACACGAACGGCCCGAAGTTGGGCTCTTTGGGAGCGGTTTTCATCATGCTGAAGTCCGCGCTGGGTGCAGGGCTTCTCATCTTTCCCTGGGCGTTTGCTAAAGCTGGAGGAATTCACTCTGCTGTCATTGTGGAAATGGCAAGTAACTCTGTGTGATTGCTACAATGAAACAAGGATTGTTTGAATATTTTATGACTCAATTAACCTGTTTTCTTCACTGTGGCTTCTGCCACATCGATCATGTGCACACTAACAGAATTATCTTGTCAATGCACCCACATTTGTTCAGTATACACGTTGTTGTTAACTCTATAATGCCTGGATGAAATGCACTTATTGTCTGTGCATGATATTATATGATATATTTCTATCTTGCGTAGATTTCTCTTGTGTTCCTGATCAGTGGACTGGTCATCCTGGGCTATTCGTCTTCAATCAGTGGACAAAACACATATCAAGCTGTGGTCAGAGATGTGTGCGGTCCTGCCATAGGCAAACTCTGTGAGATCTGCTACGTCTTAAACCTTTTCATCATATCTGTTGCTTTTCTAGTCATAGTGGCTGACCAGCTTCAGAAATGTAAGCAACATGTTGTTGGGACTTTGTGTCTTGTCTTGTCTTGTTTTTTTTTTTGCCTGTTACTAATTGCTCATATAGTGTCATTATCCATTAGATCTCCATGTTGATCCATCTCCATTCATTTCTCCCAGTATGTCTCTCTATGTATGAGTTAATCACAGGCTTGCCAGAATCCGAGATGCCGTACCACTGGTACACAGACCAGAGATTTGCCCTGTTTCTCCTGTGTCTCTTCTTCATTTTCCTCTCTCTGTCCCAAAGGAGATCAGCATACAGAAGTATACTAGGTGAGGAAACTATATTCTGTCAGTTTCTTGCTTATTTCCTTGACTGTGTTTTTCAAAACTGAAATTAACTAAAACTATTAAACATTCTTTTTGTATATATATATATACGTTTCAGCTTTATTTTGAAATAAAGCTGAAATGAATATAAATATACCAAAAAATGTTTAATAATAAAATATAAAGAATGTTTTTATATGTATGTATGTATGTATGTGTATGTATGTGTATGTATGTATGTATATATATATATATATATATATATATATATATATATATATATATATATATATATATATATATATATATATATAATATAATATAATATATATATAATATATATATATAATATAATATAACTGGTTCAAAGAACACCATTGCAATGACCAAAGCAGGTTTATTCGGGAAGGTGAAAATGTCAGTGAAGTTGTTAAATCCATTGAAATAATGGTAAATCCTATAGTAATTTTTCTGTAAATGCTTTGCTCAAGGATGTATTTCATCGGCACTTCCTCACTGCACAGTGACATCCGGTTCTTTTCAGTGAATTGTGTGCAACACTTCACAGATCTGTTGGTATTATTTATTAACAAATTTATTTTGGAAAGGGTATGAAAATTGATTGGTCAAAACTGTGTGAACCCTGTTTAGATGGAAAGAGTTGCAACTGTAAGTAAGTGAATAAAAAGACTGATTGTGCTTGCATGAATTTTATGAAGCATTGTTATTGCTTCTGTTTTTTATTAGGACATTTATGGTCAGTTGCAGTGACAGTGCCCAGCATTTTGAATAGCTTTAAAATGACTCATAGGGTTGGGAATCGAAAATCGATTCTAATTCTGGAATCGGATACTTAAGGTCAGGAATCAGATACTTGTTATAAAATTAAAATTTAGTTTAATTTAAATATGACTTTAAACCATTCAAGCGCAAGAAGACTTGTGTGCTGTTTTGTGTTGCGCACACATCCAAAGCGCGCACACAGAAAAAGTTATTTTAATGTGATTTTAAACCATTAAAGCGCAGGAAGACTTGGAAGACATCCAAGACGTGCGCACAGAAAGCCGACTCTCATTCTGAATAGTGCACGATACTGAACTGAGTTCTCTTCCATGTCTTTTTGCACTTAAACGGACAAATACACACACAAATATTTTAAAATATTCTCGTAAACACAGCCGATTATGTTTAATCTCATAATGTTGATAATATTAAATACATTTTGTAATTTATTTGTGCGATTTGCAAATTTTTTATTTGTTCTTTTTTAATTACTGTTTGCTTGAAATTTGTATTAGTTAGGCTAGTTGTTTTTGCCATGGTATTTTTAAACTATTGGCAAAAGTTTCTTGTGGAAGTGTTCCTTAGCCTGTTGATTTGTTCATGGTATTCAGCTTCAATTAAATCTTTTACAAGAAGACTTAGAATAATGTGAATGAAAGAAATTTTTTTAAATTCAAACGATACCCAACCTTCTATTCTGACTAATAAGCAAAGTGTTTTCCTCACACATCATCAAGATAATTTGTTTAATGTCAACACGTCATTGATATTTATTTTTGCTCAGTGTTCTAGGAACTTTTGCTGCCACGTATCTCACTGTAGCCATCACTGTGAAATACCACACGAGGCCAGTCCATGAGATCAATCTGTCACCTCTTTACAGCAGTGGGTGAGTGTGGAGTGACCAATCTTTCAAATTTAGTGGCAAACTATATATAGGATCCCTGCATCATCATCATCATCATCATCATCATCATCTTTTCCACCTGCAGTGCGTGAACAAAACTTTGTCATGCTGAGCTCTGAGAATGTAATCGGTTCATTTAGCCAGTGTTAAGAGTATCAAATTACAAGTAATGCGAGTTACATAATCAGATTACTCACGTAACTAGTAAAGTAGCGCATTACAACAACATATTACAACAAGTTACTTCTTCAGATAAGTAATGCACCTCTCTCTGTTGAGAGAAATAACAAGTGAGAGTCAGAGGCGTTGTGTGCGTTGTGCAGGGCTTGACATTAACACCCGCCAACTGTGGGTGTATTTCAGCAGTAACACAGTCACTCCCACTAGCCACTTGGGAGGGTTGAATTTTCTTTATTATGATATATAAATTTTTTTAATTGTAGTCTTTTTAAATGGCATGTGAATTGTCAGATGTAGTTGTTGTTTTTTTCGATACATATTGATACTGAAATATCTGAAACTCTTCCGATACTCATTTTCCACAGAATGGATCAGGTCTTAATACACCTTAAAACACTTAAATGCACACGCAGCAGCCTAATACACCTGCTGCCAAATTATGAGATGATATTAAAAATATCTATATGGCAGTTTTTGTCCATGGTATCAATGTCAAATCTGTGGCCAGTTAATTCTGAGTGGCTAGCTGGTGAGCAAAAACGTTAATTTCAAGCCATGGTGCTGTGAACATGATTCATAATGTGAACATGTATTTACTCATGTCACTGGTACAAAAACAGATTTGGTATTCCTCAAAATGAACAAAAAACAGTGAAATGCAAACTATTACGAAAATCCTGCAAATATTTTAAATTACACAAATACACTCACCTAAAGGATTATTAGGAACACCTGTTCAATTTCTCATTAATGCAATTATCTAATCAACCAATCACATGGCAGTTGCTTCAATGCATTTAGGGGTGTGGTCCTGGTCAAGACAATCTCCTGAACTCCAAACTGAATGTCAGAATGGGAAAGAAAGGTGATTTAAGCAATTTTCAGCGTGGCATGGTTGTTGGTGCCAGACGGGCCGGTCTGAGTATTTCACAATCTGCTCATTTACTGGGATTTTCACGAACAACCATTTCTAGGGTTTACAAAGAATGGTGTGAAAAGGGAAAAACATCCAGTATGCGGCAGTCCTGTGGGCGAAAATGCCTTGTTGATGCTAGAGGTCAGAGGAGAATGGGCCGACTGATTCAAGCTGATAGAAGAGCAACTTTGACTGAAATAACAACTCGTTACAACCGAGGTACGCAGCAAAGCATTTGTGAAGCCACAACTTTGAGGCAGATGGGCTACAACAGCAGAAGACCCAACCGGGTACCACTCATCTCCACTACAAACAGGAAAAAGAGGCTACAATTTGCACAAGCTCACCAAAATTGGACAGTTGAAGACTGGAAAAATGTTGCCTGGTCTGATGAATCTCGATTTCTGTTGAGACATTCAGATGGTAGAGTCAGAATTTGGCGTAAACAGAATGAGAACATGGATCCATCATGCCTTGTTACCACTGTGCAGGCTGGTGGTGGTGGTGTAATGGTGTGGGGGATGTTTTCTTGGCACACTTTAGGCCCCTTAGTGCCAATTGGGCATCGTTTAAATGCCACGGCCTACCTGAGCATTGTTTCTGACCATGTCCATCCCTTTATGACCACCATGTACCCATTCTCTGATGGCTACTTCCAGCAGGATAATGCACCGTCACAAAGCTCGAATCATTTCAAATTGGTTTGACAATGAGTTCACTGTACTAAAATGGCCCCCACAGTCATCAGATCTCAACCCAATAGAGCATCTTTGGGATGTGGTGGAACGGGAGCTTTGTGCCCTGGATGTGCACCCCTCAAATCTCCATCAACTGCAAGATGCTACCCTATCAATATGGGCCAACATTTCTAAAGAGTGGTTTCAGCACCTTGTTGAATCAATGCCACGTAGAATTAAGGCAGTTCTGAAGGCGAAAGGGGGTCAAACACAGTATTAGTATGCTGTTCCTAATAATCCTTTAGGTGAGTGTATACCTTTATAGCCTATATTTAATCTCACTTTATTAACTCTCTTCCCCATCAGTGTCAAAAAGTTGCCATCCACCACTAGTGTTTTTGATCATTTTCACAAAATAAAAAGAACAGAGCCTCTGCTTTTAATCAACAAAAAAGTTGTATTCTAACGTCATGCATTTTTTTTATCAAGTAGGGTAAGTTTCATAACAAAAGCAATATTTTAAACGAGAAGCTCAAAGACTACAACGTGCAACGCTTGCAATCACTTGTTTCTGCTTATTTTTCCTGTGTTTTGATTCAGAGATTCTGTACTCTTTCAGAAGATTCGTAATAGCGCCCCCCCTACTGTATAACAGTGAAAACACGGAAAACCGGAAAGTTTCGTCAATGGCGGGGAAAGTTAACCAATGTCTTTGCAGCTGACCTTTGATACAATTCAACCATATGCCTACTAATTAGCAAAAATGTTTTTAGATAAACATCACATTTGTGTATCATTTTTTTGTTTTTGTTTTTATTGAAGTAAAAGTGTTGAACGTTCTTCTCCTGTGTCCTATTCTTCTGTTCCAAAAAGCAACAAAGTAACACAATTAGTTACTGTTTTAGGGAGTAACGCAATATTGTAAAGCATTACATTTAAAAGAATCTTTCCCCAACACTGTGTTTAGTGGAAAACAAAAGGTTTTAGAAATGTTATGTGGAAAACCGTCTGTTTAACTGTCATTATTGTTATTATTATTTAGAGTAAGCTCATGGGCTTCGATGTTCAGCGTCATCCCGACTATTTGCTTTGGCTTTCAGGTGAGTTTTCTTGCTTTTATCCAACATGCTACAATTTGACTCATGAAATAAAATAAATTATTTCACTGAATATCATCACTCTAGTCCACAAATGAGGGGAAGCAAAGTTGCTTTTGCTCTCCCTTTAATATTTAAGGTCAGGTCAGACGCAAAACATGAAAAATTGTGCATCTTTGAGGTGAGTTTTATTTGTCAGTGCTGGGGGATTGTCAGAAATGTAATAAAAGTCCACCGGCATAACAGAAGAGCGCAGAATTACTCCGTGTCCGCTGCCCGAGGCTGATTGATTACATGGCGGGAATGGTGAGAGGAGGGAAATGGAGATATGAAAAGAGCTGTGCAGCAGGGGAATCGGTGAGAAATGAGCTAGTGCAGAAAGTTAGTTATTACAGGAAAAGCGTTTTTTTTTTTTTTTTTTTTTTTTTTGGTGTAGACAAAGTGTGCTGGAGATCTGATGCTTGTACTCAATTGTGCTTGTGGTGATACGGTGTCTGTTTTAGTGCCATGAGGCCTGCATTGCTGTCTACAGTAGTATGGAGAACAGGAAGTTGTCCCACTGGGTCTTCATCTCTGTGGTGTCCATGTTGATCTGCCTCCTCATCTACTCTCTCACTGGTCAGTGATTACAGCTCATTTACTTAAACTCAATATGCACTTCATATGGAATCATGCTTCACGTACATAGTGAACTTTTTTTTCCATCAGTGGTGGTGAATGCTGATTTGCATTCCATTTTCATTCAAGATTTACAAAATGATTAGCATTAAAGCTGCTGTCTGTAACTTTTTTTTTATTAAAAATTATCCAAAATCAATTTTATAAGTACATAACCAGCCAGAGTTTAAAACTATCTCCTTATCTTAGCCCAATTCACAACAATAAGCTTGTAATAATGTGTTATAATTTGAGTGGTACTGGTGGATTTCCATGGGAAATTCGAGCATGTCTTTGCGTCACTTTCTGTATACATGAAGGAGTCCGGCCAGTAGGCTATATCGCATGTGAGGATGCTGCAGGTTGCGGATCATTTATAGCCTTTTCTCACAGCAGTTGTAATCCAGAATGGTCCAAACGACAATCATCAGTGACAACTGGAGATTCACCTGTAGTCAAAAGCAAAAGATTAGACTGTACAGAAATTGAAATCTACAGGTAATGCTAATACGCACTAAATACACGTAGTCACGCAATGCTGATGTTGCTGACAATTTGAGAACAAAGTATAACATTAATAATAATTTGCACAGTTTGATGTGATGTGAGCCAAGTGATTGTTAGATTTAATCACTGTTGGTAGCATGATTTATTGTGATGCTCTTTTTCCTCAGTTGCTCAGAACAAAAGTGGCAGACATGTAACTTGTTCATATGACATTTTGCGTGGAAAATTCTTATTTTGGTCATACTTCTAAGACGTAGAATCTGTGATTCCAAAGTACAGTATCTACACCGGTGCGGTGACTGACAGCAAGCCAGACATACTCCTCAAAACATTAGATGCAGCCGTGCTGATGCACAACCCACATAAAAATGATAATTCCGCAAATAACTGCAATTGCAGATTTCAAACAGAAATTTGAGATTTGAGACTTACAGACTGGAGCTTTAAAGGGTAACTAAACCCTAGAACAACTTTTTTTTTAGTTAATGATCTGCAAGACTGGGGCTTTATTAGTGCTGTTCATTGATTCGAGTAAATGCTTTGACATTTAGATATAAAGTGTTTTAATTCTACAATATATGGTGTAAAAACGTCTGAGTGCTGCCCTCTTAAGGTTGAACGGTGGCTACTGCAGTTGAATTTTCCTATTGAACATTGTTGGCCATCATGACGTATGTCGGCTCTTCCAACGGCTCACTACCACACCCCTGGCGTGAGCTCACCGTGCCCTTGGCATCGGGAGTTAATGCAGTTTGAGCCAGTGGCCATCGAATTGATAAAGCTCTGGCCCTGTGTCTACAGGCAATTCACCCTCTTCCACTTAAGGCGAAGGTGGAGGAGAAAAGTCCTCTACTTCAAAAGACTGATCTGTTGCAAAACTACAGGTGTCACTCCAATCATTCTCCATCTTTGCAAGTCTGACAGCTGTCAATCAATCCATCACTGCGGGTCTCAGATGCACACCCCCCACTCAGCCCTGCCCTCGGCTCGCCCCCTCTGTCTCCGCTGAGCTCTGCCCACTTTTCCAGCATTTTTCAAATATTGCCAGTGGGTGGAGTTACCCTTTAAATAACATTATATCCTGACAGCTGTTATTGCTGTTTTTTTTGTATACACACTACCATTCAAGTTTGGATTCGGTAAGATGTTAATACTTTTATTCAAGTGATCAAAAGTGACAGTAAAGAAAGACATTTGTTACAAAAAAAAATTGGTTTTCAAATAAATGCTGTTCTTTTGAACTTTCTATTCATCAGAGAATCAAAAATATTAAGCAGCACAACTGTTTTCAATATTGATAATAAGAAATGTTTCTGTAAATGCACCAAATCAGCATATTAGGATGATTTCTGAAGGATCATGTGAGACTGAAGACTGGAGTAATGAAGCTGAAAATCACAGGAATAAATTACATGTTAACTTTTAAGTTTTATTGTATTGTAGATCAAACAAATCAAAAGACTTGATGCGCAGGAGAGACTTTCAAAAGGTTCAAGGATGGCTTGATTGAAGCCAGAGTTTATACTGTATTGATGTCAGGTCTCTTGGCTTATACCAGATCACGTTTTAATCAAGTAAAGGTTGAGTTGGCATTTAGTTATTTAACAGGACTGTTTTGTAGGAGTCTTTGGGTACCTGACGTTTGGGAAGAACGTTGCTCCTGATATTCTGATGTCATACAGTGGGGGTGATGTGACCATGATCATTGCCAGGCTGCTGTTTGGAATCTCAATCATCACCATCTACCCCATCATTGTCTTGCTTGGAAGGTATGCAATAAACTGTCATATGGTTATTAGAAGAGTTACATACAGTAATATAGATGAATTGACCTGTCTATGTGTGCAGATCTGTGATCCAGGATCCACTGCTGCGGCAGCGACACAAACACACAGCGGTGACAGAGTCTTACGAGTGCCGTACCCGTGTTGCCTTGACCACAGCCTGGGTCACAGTCGCTCTTCTCATCGCAGTGTTCGTTCCAGACATCAGCAAAGTGATCAGTGTTGTCGGGGGAGTCAGTGCTTTCTTCATCTTTGTATTTCCAGGTAATTGTACTTGATGTATGTCTTGATGCATATATATATATATATATATATATATATATATATTTTTTTTTTTATTATTATTAAAAAAAATCCTCATATGAACCATTTAAATATGAGTTTCACCATGATTCTCACAACACTTTGTCTGAGCATATAAATATAATGTGAATCTTTTAATGTTTTCATGTTAGCATGTGTATTCATATTTTTTTATATTCACATGCTAAATTCTTTTATTGAAGGACTTTGCCTAATATTTGTGGTGCAGTCAGAGTCAGTTTCTCCTACAATGAGGTGAGAGAAGTATAGGTCTTTAGGATCCTGTATGAGATGTTTAATGGAATTCACATTTATTCTATTACTTGTACAATAACCTTGTTTTTATGCCTTGTTTTAGGTATCTTTTGGTCTCATGGGGAATGATCACACTTTTCTGTGGTACTTATATTTTTGGGCAGAGCACTTCAATTGCGATTATGCAACTCCTAAGTGAAATTTAATTTTTTGTCTGTTACTATTCAACACAAGGACTTTTGACTATGGTCTTGCAGAATTTTACATATACTTCAAGTGTGGAGTAATTCTATGAAATGGAGATTGTTGTAATAATAATCCAACTCAAAATGAAATACCTCATACAAATGAACAGTCATGTAAATCTGAATTATTAGTTTTTTTTTAAATGTTTAATGCAATTTTAATGCCCACTGTCACGTTATCATAGATGTTTGAGCTAAATTATACTTAAAAAAATATAGACCTTATGTACCAGAGAAACAAGCGTGCAGCCATCTTTAGTATTTGTTAATAAGTGTGACAGTGTAAGATGTTTCATTTCAACACCCAATGACTACTGAAAATGAATGAAGCTGAAAAATGCAACGACAGATCCTTTTTCTGAACTTTATTGAATAGCAGCACTCTACATAATCTAGAATTTTAACAAATTTAAGACGAATATAATACTTTGCATCCCTGCAATAAATCTCTACACTCACTTATAAGAGAGAAAGCCAGTATACGGAAACATACATGGGTATAAGAAGTAGGATTTCATCAAACAATGCCATTAAAAGTGACTGCTCATTATAGTAAGTTTTATTCATTTAATATATAGTTTTGTTCCGTTACTGGAATAATATAAAAGAAAATAAGAAATGCACAAAATCCATTTAAAGTAGCATAGCTAAATTCTACGGCAAATAATTTACTGGACATTCATTTGTAACATGCACTCACTGTGAGGGATAAACAAACCAAACAGAAGGCAGGATTGGTGGGAAAGGAACGCTGCAGTTTGGGCCATGTTGGTTTCGCCAGGTACGGAGTTGTTCACATTTTGAGCCAACCAGAAATACACACAAATACAACAGTCTTAGATCAACAAGTGTGAAATGTGAAAGTATGACCAACTTTGAAAAATCCTCTAGTAAATTTTGGCTTGTCCTGAGAAATGAAATGATTTGAGGCCAAATGTTTAATTATATAGAAGCAATAAAACTGATGGAATATTAACTCAGTGCCACTCTCAAACTCTATGCACTTTTCCTACATCCATATATTATCAGTCAACATAGAAATCTCAAGATAATTCTGTTATTACTCAGGATATTTCTCTACTCTCTATCAGCAAATCTCATTTACATAAGCATTTCATCTATAGTTCAGGTACATTGTGCTTTTTTGCCAGATGTTTATTTGGTGTGTTGTAAATGTAGGCCCTTTGACTGGCAGTATGTCATGCTCATGGTTTGACAAAAATACCAGTCTCTCTACATCAGCTGTTTTCAATCCTGGTCCTGGGGACCCATAAGTCATTTTGTATGTCTCTCTTATCTGACGCACTCAGTTGGAGCTCTATCCCTAACGAGCCGTTGATCCGAATTAGGTGTGTTAATTAAAAGACATACAAAATGTGCAGAGTTGTGGGTCCCTAGGACCAGTTTAGAAAACCACTGCTCTACATGGCTCATGAAGATAAAGTTCAAAGTATTTATAACACCAACCTATAACTAGTATCAAATGACCTTTACAGAAACGCTATTGTCCATGGACGGCTGTAGAAATACTTTGCTGCACAGTTTTTGTCTTCTCAGAAGTTGTACCATAGGGAACTGTTTGCAAAGCAGTGGATGCATGTTTGAATTTGGATGAAATATTAATCAGCCTCATTTAGTTAGAAGAGACTATTTATGCAAGTTGATACTTCAAATGCAAATGCGAATCAAGCAGGTGTGGTTCCCAAATGCTTTGGGGAGTTTTAATGTTGTCTCTGTACGTTGCGATGGAGGTGAAAAGGGGATTGTTACTGTGTCCGGCTTTCTCTGCAGCCGACACTACTTTTGGCTCAATATCAAATGGATACTGTGTAAACAAGTAATTATAAAAGAGAAGGAGACAGAGTGGGGAGAGCGCTGAGAGAAAGGGGGGTAGTTAAGATAGCAGGGACTGTGACAGGGATAGAGAGGAGGAAGAGGAGGAGAAGAGAAGGGTTTCAGGCATAAGGCGGGACGTTCCACCCGCAGACTGGCTCGCTTCTCAGTCTCTGTTCAGGCTGCACCAGGCGGCTAGAAACAGAGAGATAAGAGTCAAGTGTCATTATCAAAGAGATAAACAACAGTAAATGTTTAATGCCTCAACTGCACGTCTTTGTTTATCCGCCTTATTTTTAACTTAAGAGTGGGCACCGCCATTTGTAATCTAAACTGCTTCTAGTTATTTTTAGCTGTACAGAACAGCTCATAATAAGAAATACTAGTTTGCGCAATCAAGCATTGTAATATTATTTTATTATAAACACTGGTTTGTAGTGCAAATAGTTTTACTGTATCTGCACTTTATTCTACTGTTATTTACCTATGGTGGCTGATGAATCGAAGTTCTTGCACATTCACTGAAAATACATACATATACAAGCCTATCACTTCTATGCAAAATGGCACCATGTGGTAGGTAATGCCAGATGAAATCACCTCACTTTCAAAGAGAAATCAGATAAAAGGTTTCCATTATGCCATGGAAGGTGTATAGGAATGTCTTATGGAGAATCAAAGAACTTGTTCATTGAAAAAATAGAAATATCTAACTTGTATTGTAACAGGCAATGCCATGCAGATAAAATATATATAGCCCTGGACCACAAAACCAGTCATAAGTCACACAGGTAAATTTGTGGCACTAGCCAACAATACATTGTAATGGTCAAAATGAAATTTTTTTTCTTTTATGGCAAAAATCATTAAGATATTAAGTAAAGATCATGTTCCATGATGATATTTTGTAAATATCGATTTTGTCAATATATAGATTTTTTTTTTTTTTTTTTTTTTTAGATTTTCAAATAGTTGTATCTCAGCCAAATGTTATCCTAAATACTATCCTATCCTAACAAACCATACATTAATGGAAAGCTTATTTATTCAGCTTTCAGATTATGTATAATTATGTCTATGTATATATGTGTGTGTGTGTGTGTATGTATGTATGTATGTATGTATGTATGTATGTATGTAGTTTACATTTCACTGCCGGTTGTATATTCTGTATATAACTGTGTATGTGACAAATAAAACTCTTGAAATCTTGAATGTATGTATGTATGTATGTATGTATGTATGTATGTATGTGTGTATGTGTGTATGTATGTATGTGTGTATGTATGTATGTGTATATATATATATATATATATATAAATATATAGTTTATATATTATATGCTATATATATATTATATATATATATGCTATAAAGCCCAGTCCTATTTATGTAGGATAATTGCATTGATTGTATATTTTGCAGCAGCTCTCTTTTGAAATGAATTCTCGTAGGGTGTGTTCATACTTGTAGTTCGGTTTGCTTGGTTTGTTTGGTCCGGATCGGGAAACCCCCCCCAAAAAAAACATTTAGTCTTGGTCCGCTTAGAGTTCACATTGGAATGTTAACACCGAACCTAAAGGCTTAGGGATATCTTCACAACCGTGGTCAGCTTTTATTACATATATTTCACAACAGAACTTACCGAACATCAAAAAAATGCTGTGTGCTGGGCTAAATGCACATATGGTGGTATTTTGACCAGCTGAGAACTCGTTAGGGGCTTTTAAAATGTGTAAAGGAGTCAAAACAGAGGCAGGAATCCCTCCATCACACACAAATGAAGATCTGCTGCGAGGAGAAGTGGTTCTGATGCCTGTACCGAACTGTGATGGGCAACATCGCCACCATGTAGAGAAAAAACGGGTATGATTGAGCATTCTGTCCTTTTTGCGGGTCGCATGTCTTTGGTCTGTATTGCGTTCATATTTTAATCTAACATATTTTGCTTGGAAGCGGATTGAGAAGCATGTTTTTATCGGTCTCGGTCCGCTTGTTTGGTGCGCACCAGTGTTCAGATGGCAGCATTCACACTTATTCAAGTGAACTGCACTAACAGTGAAATCGCACCAGGGCTCGTTTTAAACGAACCAAACATGCCATGTGTCTAAACACCCTTAATGCAGAGACTGTCAGAGGACACACATGCTGAAAATGAGAGTAATCCTGCAGGGCGCATAATGGCTGTGAAATGTCTCCCCCCTGACTACACAAGACAATAAAAGTAGCATCAAAGGCTGGTTTGGCAGTGGCACCAATGCCTGTAACAGCCTTTACGGAAAACAGCAGTGGAACTCACCAGGCACAGCAACAGAGGACACAGCCTCGGGCTGGCATAGAGTATCCACTTTCACATGCTGGAAGGCCTTGCAAGCTGCGGTCTGAAGGTGCCTGAGAGAGAAGCAGAGACAGTTAGAAAAGAAGCAAAACAAACACAGTTCCAGAACTCTAATGTCTTCAGATGCAAAGCAGCAGCAATAATATACTGTAAAAGTGGATTGTGAATGTAACTTCCAAAAAACGGTATCTTTATGTTTGATATGTGAATAATAAAGCTCAGTTATTGTTTGAAAAACAAGTGTTTGTCTAAAAAGCTGTGGCAGAAGTCTACCATAGGTGTCTAAAGGTGTGGTCATACTAGTGAATTTGGAAGAGTGATGGCAAAAGACTGCACCTTAAATTGGGTCAGTTTAAATGAGATCATAATTTTCTTTCAAATTAAAATTCTGTCATTATCTATCCATCCTTTTCACTCACAACTCATTACGTTTTTATCATGAATTTTTATCAAATTGTGAAAGCTGCTCTTTTTCATACAAATGCATGGTTGTCAAGTTCAACTGCAACCAAAAGACAAAAATACAGGCCAATGTTAGGATTTAAATCTGGGTCACCAACGGTTCACAAAACGGATTTTTTGAGACAGATCGTATCATTTTTCGGATATGCAAAAATAGGTGTGTGTGCGTGTGACTAAGATACAAATAAAATAAACAGTGCTTAATGTCAGGTGCAGACTATACAATATTTTTGTCTGTTATGATAGTCACCGTGTCAATCGCGATGACATTACACACATAGATGGCGAGCAATGATTGGTCCAGAAGCAATCTGTAGTCTGACATGTTTCTTGTCCACGACACAAATAAGCATTTAAGAGTAAAAAAATTACATAATCTGACAGTATCGTAACAGACAAAAATATATATGTAGTCTGAACCCTGCATAACAGTATTCAGGTAGATAATTAATTATCAATTGTAAGATAAGACTGCATAGTCTTCACTATATAAAATGTATATAAATATAATTCATCTTTGTTAAGGCTACAAAGGGTGATTTTCTTTTTGTCTTTAGTTGTTTGATTAACATTAATGACAGATGGCAGCAGGTTTATTAGGTCACTGCTGTCACTTTAAGCCTGAATGCACGGCTTCAATATAATGATTCACATTTGTTTTCTTTCTCAATTGTTTACATTCACTTAAGACATAAGCTTGTTTATGAGGATAATCACCATACAGGTTTTTTTTGACAATTTTGTATGTATGTGTATGTTCAAGCACAAAAAGAAAGCGCTATTTGAAATGCGGCTGAGCATTAAAAAAAAAAAAAAAAAAAAAACATTTGTATGGCGCTATATAACCCCCTCCGATTTACATGTCCTATTTATGTAAGATAATTGCATTGATTGCATATTTTGCAGCAGCTCTCTTTTGAAATTAATTCTCTTAATGCAGAGATTGCCAGAAGACACACATACTGAAAATTAGCATGGGTCTCGAATTTGAAATGCATCTTCTTGTGCTTTAATGGTTTAAAATGGCTTGAATGTTTAAATTGACAGGACTTAAAAACACGTGCAAACTTCTCTCTATGATGGTTAACCTAACACAACAAACACTGAGTCACACACAGGAGAAAAGGTGTTTTACCTCTTCCACTCCTCCTCTCCGTCCCAGAACTCATACACCACAAAGGAAAGGCCGTCAGGCAGCCGCACAGCCGTCACACTGGAGAGAGATGAACAGAAGAACAACAGTGAAAAAACACTACACACTTTCAATCTCACGTTTAACGAACACCGATTCGGCAATATTATAGAAACAAACAGTGAGAATGAAGAAAACAAGGATAATGTCTTCAAAGAGAGGGCAATTACTCCAGTCATATAGAAAACATAAATGGAAGCATAATTATACATTGTACTTTATGACCCTCCACTTGATGGCAGTAACTCCTCAGATATTTCTGCTCTGCTACAGTTGCAGCCCTTTAGGCAATAAAACAGCAATGATTAGCATTAGCTCAATAAATCAACAGAAGTCTAAACATTAGCTAGCTTTGACAACCCCTACAGACTCCTCAAACTTTCAGCAAAACTGCAGCAAGTAGCTTTTTAAAAAAAAAACGCTTTCTGGATGGGGAAATGATTCAAGCTGTACTCAATCTTGGGTCGCCCACATGTTAGAGAACTTGTCAGGTCATGTATCCAGCAGCTGCAGAAGTCAATGAGCTAATTCCAAATAGTATGGTGTATCAATGATATAATGGTTTATCAATGTTACTAAAATAACACTCATAGAGATGCAAGTGGAAAGAGAGAGTCTTTTGAGAGGAAGAACAAGTTACATGTAGATGAAAGATTATACATACATAATTCTTTCCTGCTGCAATGAATCCCTCAAAGAACGCGCAGCGCATTAAGAAAGTAAATCGGTTCAATTTTGATTTTATGTTGACTTTAATAACTGTACAGGATTATTGTTGCCAAACAGTGAACAAAAGTATCACAAGTCGGTCAATGAGTTATAAGTTAATTTTAATAAAATGAGCAGTTGTAGAAATGAAAGAGCATTTCAGTCACTGTTGAGTGATTCAACACTGTTTCACAAACAGAACATGAGAGGAGGAAAGTTGAAAGAAATAAAGGGAGGCTACAGAGATGACAGTTCAGCAGCAATCGGGTCTTTGTAGAAGCTTGCAGATGTTCTCACTGATCAATTATTCACTAGTCTGATGTGAATCATGACGGCAGTACAAAATGCTGCCACACAAAACCCTCTCTCAGAGAACAGACTCGGGAGCTTCCTTGAGAAACACTATAAAGGACCTAGGCCTGTTTTACTCACTGCTGTTACATTATTAATCCATACTGTGGGGCTGAAAAAATGCTCCCAGTCGTGGCCTGACCAAAACTTTGAAAATGAAGCAACTCCTAAACTGCTGTTCAAACAATTGGATTTGTTTTTCAAATAGGTCTGTTGTGCTCACCAAGGCTGCATTTATTTGGTCAAAAATGCAGTAAAAACTGTAATATTGTGAACATTGTGGGAGGGTTTAAGGTGAGAGGAAGAGTCCAAAGTACAGGGAAGATCATCAGAATAATGATTAGACAGAATAATAATCTATGTTTCATTGAAAATGGACATGATTGATTAACTCAAAACGCTCATGCAAACAAAAGAAGGATTTCTTGTTTTTTCCCCTATTTTTTCGTTGTTTGGCATTAAAAAGTGGGATGCATTTTGAAGAGTGGACCCTTACAGTGACATGTATGCAGTTGTTTTTTGGATGCGTCTGATCTGATCGACAGGAGATGAAAGATGAGTACTGCGTTTATTATGCTAATGTTTAAATAGCTAGTGCTTCAGCATTTCATTTAACCCTTTCCTCTCTGGTGTATTTATTGCAGAAACAAGTGCAGAACATGAATATTGAGTGTTTTAGCTTTCAAATGATGCATAGTTTGTGATAGTTGATGGACTATTTTGTATAAAACAAAAGTGAATAAAAGTGCAAACACGCCCACTTCCGTCAACCTCCCCGCCCACGATCCGATGCATAGTTATCAGGTTAATAACTGTGTTCTATTTTAATATATGTTAAAATTGTATTTGTATTTGTGATGGCAAAGCCTATTTAGAGCTCAATTAAAATGTTGGTAACACTTTAGTTTTTCTCAAAGTGTGGGGTGCGCACCCCACTGGTGGGGAATAGACATGACAAGTGGGGCGGCGACAAACGGGAGGAAATGTTGTCATTTTTGTGCCCATCTCTATTAACTTTCTGAGCGGTCCCACATGTGGGACTTTTATTTCTGTGCCCCTGAGAGTACGGGATATATGGGATTTACAATGTTCAGTGACGTGACATAACTGCCAGATTCAAACTGTGTTTTAGCGCTTTG
Organism: Paracanthobrama guichenoti; assembly: GCA_018749465.1. Classification (NCBI taxonomy): domain Eukaryota; kingdom Metazoa; phylum Chordata; class Actinopteri; order Cypriniformes; family Gobionidae; genus Paracanthobrama; species Paracanthobrama guichenoti. The sequence goes on along the minus strand of CM031960.1, from coordinate 17,323,826 downwards.
GTTGGCACTGAGCCAGAGGCAGACGCGCTCAGCGCTTGACATATATCATGCAGTGTTTTCAATCACATAAATGTTTATTTTAGGTTTCAAACATTTAAATACAGAAGTACTTGTAAAACAATACATATAGAGTTTGTAAAATACACACTGGTGTCTATGGGAGTAGCAATAACAATCCATTCAAATACTGTATCAGATACACATAGTGTAAGTAACTACAAAATTTACTCTATTCTTCTCCCAGTTCACCGACCACTTACTTACATGTATTTCGGGAAACTTAAGAATTTAAGTGCTGTAAATCCGATTGACAGGACTTTACGAACTGTGGTGCAAATAAACGTGGCGGCGGCCATCTCACGTTACAGATCAAAATCAAGACACTGGTAACACTTTATTTTACAGTGTAAAATAATTTATAAAGGTTTTTAAACAGCAAAACACACTTCATTACATGTATTTGAGAATCTGAATATCAGATAGTTGATGACATGGTAAGCAAGTTTGTGAATAATTTGAATAAAAAAGTAAAAACGTAATAAAAGCGATCCATCTGTCATACAGCACTATGTTGGCTGCAGTGAGTCACGTGACAAGCATGACGCGTCGCCATGGAAACAAGGGGAAACGTAACGGTCGCCTTAAAAAAAAAAAAAAGAAAGAAATTCTGGCGGGTCAGCTGGAATATCTTAAACGTACGCATGAAAGGGTTGTGAATGTGATGTTAATAAAATACATTTTAACAGTTAAACTTAAGCCTAGTTTATTACCATTGTGTTAGGGCGATTGGGGACAGGTGGGGCTCAGAACCTTTACCTACCTCCAAAGTGAGCAATGGCAGAAAGAGTTTGAGAAACACTGGTTTAGGGTCCAATTCTCACTATTAACTAGTTGCTTATTAGCATGCATATTTCTAGGATATTGATAGATTATTAGTAATCTAGCACATATTAATGCCTTATTCTGCATGGCCATATTCTACATCCCTTAATCCTACCAATCCCTAAACTTAACAACTACCTTACTAACTATTAAAAAGCAATAATTAGGAGTTTATTAAGGTAAAAGTCATAGTTAATAGTCGATAGTGAGAATTGGACCCTAAACTAAAGTGTGACCAAAATTTCTTAGCATTATCAGTTGTGCTACATAATATTTTTGTGAAAATCGTGATTTATTTTTTATTTTTATGCAATTCAAAGCATTTATTTAAAATATAAATAGTTTGTAATGATGTAAAAGTCTTTACTGTCACTTTCAATCAATTTAATGCATCCTTGCTGAATAATTGAACAAATAATTTCTTAAAAAAGAAAATCTTACTGACCCCAATCTTTTGAACAGCAGCTTATCCAGGTTTAACCAGGGAACAAAACTGAGAAACTGATTTTAAAGTAGTTCAGGACTATTTCCTGATCTTTTAGGGCTTTGTAAATACTAGCTATTAATACTGCAGAAAAACAGCCATTGTTTAACCAGTTTCATTATTAATTCATGAACTAGAATAACAACACTTCCCTCAGCTCACCTGCCATCTTTATCTACAGGAGCCAAAACGATACAGTGTCTTATTTCAGCACATCAGGGATAAATACATATTGTTGAGACACATGCATTTATAAAAGAGACAGGCATACTCTTTAAGAAATGCATAGCGGTACAGTTATTGCTACCCTCCAACAGACATTTTCAAACATGAAACTTAATATAGAGCATGTGCTTTTCCCTCAGCAGATAAAAACTGAAAACACTTCAGTCTGACAGCATAGAATTAAAAGCGCAGAAAAGTTTTGCACCATCATAGTACTGCCTTTAGTACTGTACTATCATACTGTTAAGATGAAATAATAGATAAAGAGGGAATTAGACAAATAGAAGGTCAAACTAAAGGTAAGAACTAAACAAATGAAGTCAACTCACTGGAAACAGTCTCTCTGAGCAGACACATTCTTCAGGTATTGTTTCAGGGCCTCGCAGAACTCTCCCAGCTGCTTCTGGGAAACATTCATCTCCTGACGGATCAGGTAGAGGGACTAGAGAGAGAGAGAGAGAGGGAGAGAGAGAGAGAGGAGAGAGAGAGAGAGAGAGAGAGAGAGAGAGAGAGAGAGAGAGAGAGAGAGAGAGAGAGAGAGAGAGAGAGAGAGAGAGAGAGAGAGAGAGAGAGAGAGAGAGAGAGAGAGAGAGAGAGAGAGATGGTTAGTTTCCAGTAATCTGAATACATAATGAAAACTGTGAGGGGGATGATGGGAATGTCTTGTGATTAAAATGCATGCAAGTTTTTGTACTGATATGTACTGACGTTAATATCCCCTTTTTAGGCCAAATAAATAAATGAATAATTGCAGCTATAATGGCTTGTCAGCTGCAATATAAATAATCTATATTGCAGCTGAAGGGTTAAGAAATATTTGCATATGGTTATTCCTTCAGGAGAAGGAGAAATAAATATGATACATATCAGACAGTAAAAATCAATACAGCTACTCTTTTGGATCGTCGCCCAAGTAACTAATTAATTCCCAGTGTAAACTAAATGATAGAATTGTGGGAGTGTGGTTGGCTACCAAATGAAGTACAGTACAAATAACAGGGCATGCTTTAAACCTGCTTCACTGCAACAAATAGTTAAGAAAAAAAGATTTGCTGTATCAAAATTTCATAACATTTTTTAAAGGATAAATTCAGAACTTCACGGAAATGAAACTGAACTGCTTCTGATTTGTCTGTTTCACATAATTGCACTTTTCTCGTGTAACATGTCACTCATGCCTCCCACTCTTTTCTAAATTGGTGCTGTCATCTTGTACCAATTTTATTAAGTCTGAAAGATTTGATTAAATAACAGATATTACTAAGAAATTATAGGTTTAAATATTATATGTGCTTGGCAGACTATTTCACCCGAGGAGCCTGGAGCGCTGATTGACATCTGCATTTATGCGCTGAATATCACAAAAGTTTAAGTCATTTCACCCTAGTAATATCCTCTAAAATGTTTATAATACACTACCGTTCAAAAGTCAGTCAGTAAAATTTTTATGATAGAAATGAATATTTTTCTTCAACAAGTATGCATTAAATTGATTGAAAGTAGAGACATTTAAAATGTTACAAAAGATTACTATTTCAAATAAATGCAGTTTCTATTCATCAAAGAATCCTGAAAAAAAACATATTAAGCAGCACAACTGTTTTAAACATTGATAATTCACATATCAGAATGATTTCTGAAGGATCATGTGACACTGAAGACTGGAGAAATGATGCTGAAAATTCAGCTTTGCCATCACAGGAATAAAGTGCATTTTAAAATATAGTCAAATAGAAAACTATTATTATTTTAAATTGCAATACTATTTAACATATTACTGTTTTTACTGTATTTTTGATTAAATAAATGCAGAATTGGTGACTAATCCCAAACATTTGAACAGTTGTGTAAGTAAATCCTATATTGGACCTGGTGAACTATAGAAAGAAAAAAAGTTCCTATAACTTTTATATGCCATTATATTACAACCAAAGTGCTGCACCAAAACACTAAACATCTTTAAAAGCCTAAAAAAGTGAGGAAAGGGCATGTTTTTTAGGAGATTTCAGGGTATATTTTGTGTGCGTGGTGTATGCTATAACTAAAGTGTCACATCTTTAATAGAGCATGTGTAGTTCCCCGGCAGGTGGGGAAGATAAAACCCAAGCGAAACCATTAGGCCCTTCGATTTGACAGCAGTCCCGTTCCCCGAAGGCGAGGGCAATAAAAGAGCAGAAGCCTGGTAATAAAACCTGAACTTAATCAAGAGCACTATGCCACCCAACACTAGCCAGAATGCAATCAGAAACACTACATTACCCGACCTACACACAATGATAAGTATCACTCTGTTTTCCCATTCTCCTCCACTGGAGGCCTGATCTGAAAGGCACATAAGAATAATTAGAGGAATGCATGAGGATTCGCAATCCAATTTTCTTTGCATTTCGACATGTGGCTGATCCGAAGGCACTGCATTGCGACCGATTGCACTAATGTCTTTCATTAGTCTTCAGTGTTTGTTTGAACAGTGAGGGGGCTTCATTCAGACTCAATGCTGTGGAATAAACTGATAAAACAAAGCTTGGTTGACGATGCAAATGTGACCCATAGTGTAAGGCTTTGGGCTCTGTGGGATATTATCATTGTATTATTAGAATCCTTAAATCACTTGCTCTGACAGAAGCCAGTTTAAATTTTATTTAGCAATATTTCTTGGGTGTATTGCAATGTCTCTCATTTGGCTTTATGTGAAATTAGCAATCCCTGATGTGGTGAATGTACTTTGCATATATGTGTATGATGTGTGTCTCTTTAGCTCAGAAGGGAACCTAAACTAATGAACCCTAAAGACCCCCATGTGGAGTTGAACTGTTCCACTTCTACATTATGCATCAGACTGTAAAACACACACACAAACACACACACACACACACACACACACACACACACACACACACACACACACACACACACACACACACACACACACACACACACACACACACACACACACACACACACACACACTACGAGAGGAGAGAATATTTTATGTGCACAATTTCCTACCATGTGAGTGAGGAGAATGTCTCAGGTACAGTATGAATCCATAAAAAACGTAAGAAGGGTTTGAGAAATTTCACCGTTACCATAGAAACTGGGGAATACCGTCCCATTTCTTTCTGATTGGCATCTTTCTACCCCATTTATCTTTTCTTTGGTAACACTGACTAAATTGCATTTTAATTTCCCCCCTTTTGAACTTTAGCATCTCTTTAAATGAGCTGCTTTGTTAAAGTCTGAAAGGCATAAATGGGGGAAGCTCATTCTCCCTCTCTGCATCCATCCCATAATTCCCTCCAAATGGGCCAAGATGGCTTTCAGATATGTAGTTGTATAACTCCCTCACCCTCAGAGAGCTCTCCCTATCACTTTCGGTCTGTCCTCTGTGGTTTTATCAGCAGGTTTATATTCCTCTCGGCCAATCAAGACAAGCACTGCGGGTGGTGTAAGAGTCTATTTAAGTCAGTGAATACAGCCTGTAAAGTATTAAACTGCTGAGCTAACAGATGCATTGAGCCACTGGACTGATCAGTCATTAGTCCACTCTCTATAAACACGTCTTGAAGAGAAGATAAGAGCTCCTCTTTCTTGCCGCATCTCCACTCTGCTATAGACTTCAAAAGCAATTGTTTTCTTTTATCTGGAGGAACACATTTTAGATGCCTGAACCTTATATTCCCATATATATATATATATATATATATATATATATATATATATATATATATATATATATATATATATATGTATATATATGTATGTATGTATGTATGTAGCTCATTGTAATGACTTCCATAAATATTTACAGGAGGAAAATCAAAAAACCTAACAAGCAATAATGATATGCTAATATATGCATTCATAAATATTCAAATGTATGAGGATGTGAAGAAAAGCACTACTGGTGTAATACCTAAGAAGATCTACCTGTTCATTTAAATAATCCACATGACAATTTACTAGAGAAGCGAATGGAGCAATAATCAGTTGTAAACAGAAATAGCTCGAAATGGCACAGTCATTGTTTTAAGATGGCTCTTTTCTGCTCTGTGTAATAATCATGGCTGATAACATTACGGGGAGACACTGATATTACTATAGGTGTGATGAACTAATTCCAGAAACATCTTATGGGTCCCAAAACAAAGCTTGTGTTAACCAACAAACACAGCGGCACACGCTAATGCTGTCAGGTGGATCCTGCTCAACCCCCATTTTGTCCTGAAATTGACAAGGATTAATGGATAAAAAGGAATGATTCAATTACCCGGATCCCTCCAATGTCAATAAGAAGTCAATTTGAGCTAGATCTCCGTTACACACTGAACTCAGATGCAACTTTTCCTTTTTTTTAAACACAGCAATCTTTTCCTTATTAGATCTAAAACTTTTAAACCACAAAGTTCTACAAGAGATTAAATCCCAGCACTCCCACATTTTAACTGAACAAATCCGTATGATATTTCTGTGCATTCCCATCATGCTCTGCTGTGTGTATCACTAAGTCCACAGAGCGAGACTGATTTGTGGCCAGGTGAGGTGTAGCGTGATACTGCCTCTTATCTTTTAGAGGCACAAATGACTTCTGGAACATGCTGGAATTAAATACACCGAGCTGGTGCTTTCATATGGACAAAGAAGTGTGACTAAATCCTGAGGAACAGGTGGCAGATCTGCTGCAGGTGTGTGGAACAGCATGAGGAGCTCTGGAGAGACCCAAGCTTGATTTGACAGGGGTTTATTCATTGGTTTTTAGCAATAACTCTGCTTTTGTGTTTTAAGATGGAGGGAAAAGGTGAAATTGGTCATGCATTGTCTTGAAGATTTTATGCAGTTTTCTATCATGCTCTTTGGTATACAAGGCGTGCTTGAGTACTTACTGCGCTAGTTGTGCCATCAGTTTCTGTTAGTCGCTGATGTAGGTCAAACCAAACTGTCTGCAACAAAAACCAGAACAGAAAAGCCACCAGTGAATTCACTGTCTCCCTCAGCTGTCACTCGCTGCTCCTGTCTGTCTGCAAACACTCAATCAGGTGAGCTCAGAAGAGATGAATCACATAAACACATCTGCCTGACTTTAACAAGAAACAAGAAGGTCTAAAGCAGGCTACAAAACTTAAAAGTAGAAATATATAAATTGGTCATTTAGGGGTCATTCACACATTCCTCTGCACTACTTTTCCATTGTTTTTCTATGTAAACATACACTAGACGTACGTCTTCAACCGTTGCGCTTGCATCTTGCATTTTTTTGCATGGCATGGTATTCTAAAAACGAGGCGCTCAAGTTAGTAAAGAATTTAAAACGTGTTCTGTGTGAATTGCCCCTTAGAATTATTTTGTTCATCACCATTCATTTTCTCTCAAATATGTGTAACTGGCCATTATTTAGTGTGGGTCAATATTGAATTTGTAAAAATTATGTAAAATATAGTTTATATTTGCAGGTAATTCTTGCATTCAATTCAATTAATTAATGAATCAATGGTTTCAAACTGATTTGCAACTTAATTTTTGTCAAAACAGTCAGAAAATCATACTGTACTATAGCACATTGTTGACAAAATAACCATATGTAGTATTAAATACAGTAGCCATTTAGTTTTCAGATGTTGTTAGCAACCAATAGGATCTAAAATCTAAAATTTCTTTACAATTTGTGTGATGGAGTTGACATATTACAGAAATTAAGCATAATTACTTAAAAGTATGAAAAACAAATATACAGTAGAACTCACCAGGGCCTGTGTGATATTGTGGAACTCATAGCAGATAGCAACTGACTTTGATTTGTACCTGATTTTTCCTTATTGTTTTGCCTAAATGTTTTCATAAATGTGAGACAGTGTTGTGAAAGGGTATAGAGGTCTATTTTAATATGAACCTCTTTACTGAGTAGCAGAGCCATAACCACCATAGGCGCTGAGGGGACAAATCCCCCAATTATTATAAATCACCAAATTGTCCCTCCCAATATTTAATATTCTTAATGCTGTTTAAGAGTTTAAGATTTCTTCATTCTTTGTGCATATATTCTTAATTGTACAAAGGTCTTCTTATATATATTATTATATATATATATATATATATATATATATATATATATATATATATATATATATATATATATATATATATATATATACCTATATATATATACACTCACTAAAGGATTATTAGGAACACCTGTTCAATTTCTCATTAATGCAATTATCTAATCAACCAATCACATGGCAGTTGCTTCAATGCATTTAGGGGTGTGGTCCTGGTCAAGACAATCTCCTGAACTCCAAACTGAATGTCAGAATGGGAATGAAAGGTGATTTAAGCAATTTTGAGCGTGGCATTGTTGTTGGTGCCAGACGGGCCGGTCTGAGTATTTCACAATCTGCTCAATTACAGGGATTTTCATGCACAACCATTTCTAGGGTTTACAAAGAATGGTGTGAAAAGGGAAAAACATCCAGTATGCGGCAGTCCTGTGGGAGGTCAGAGGAGAACGGGCCGACTGATTCAAGCTGATAGAAGAGCAACTTTGACTGAAATAACCACTCGTTACAACCGAGGTATGCAGCAAAGCATTTGTGAAGCCACAACACGCACAACCTTGAGGCGGATGGGCTACAACAGCAGAAGACACCAACGGGTACCACTCATCTCCACTACAAATAGGAAAAAGAGGCTACAATTTGCACAAGCTCACCAAAATTGGACAGTTGAAGACTGGAAAAATGTTGCCTGGTCTGATGAGACTCGATTTCTGTTGAGACATTCAGATGGTAGAGTCAGAATTTGGCGTAAACTGAATGAGAACATGGATCCATCATGCCTTGTTACCACTGTGCAGGCTGGTGGTGGTGGTGTAATGGTGTGGGGGATGTTTTCTTGGCACACTTTAGGCCCCTTAGTGCCAATTGGGCATTGTTTAAATGCCACAGCCTACCTGAGCATTGTTTCTGACCATGTCCATCCCTTTATGACCACCATGTACCCATTCTCTGATGGCTACTTCCAGCAGGATAATGCATCATGTCACAAAGCTCGAATCATTTCAAATTGGTTTCTTGAACATGACAATGAGTTCACTGTACTAAAATGGCCCCCACAGTCACCAGATCTCAACCCAATAGAGCATCTTTGGGATGTGGTGGAACGGGAGCTTCGTGCCCTGGATGTGCATCTCACAAATCTCCATCAACTGCAAGATGCTATCCTATCAATATGGGCCAACATTTCTAAAGAATGCTTTCAGCACCTTGTTGAATCAATGCCACGTAGAATTAAGGCAGTTCTGAAGGCGAAAGGGGTCAAACACAGTATTAGTATGGTGTTCCTAATAATCCTTTAGGTGAGTGTATATATATATATATATATATATATATATATATATATATATATATATATATATATATATATATATATATGGTATTTGGGGTAAAAAATTTATTCTTTTATCAAGACAAAGTGATTGTTCTGAACAAGCATTAACTTGGACATTATTAAAACAATATTATTTTAGCTAAAGTATTTGTGTAAATACTTTGTGCCTATTACATAATTTATATAACTAAAAACATTTTCTACAACTTTACCTGCCATTATTTGATAAAATAGCAACATTTCTAAAAAAGTCGCAGGACAAATGCATAATTTCATTTCAAATTCTTTGATAATAAATTTTTTTATTATTTTATTTTATAAAGTTGTAGGACATGTTTTTTTGTAATCAAGAATCTAAGCACTGAGAGAAAGGCTGCGAGTATTTCCCTTCCTCCATGTAGAGGCTTCAAGCAGTGTCACTATTATGCAATGATGAATGTACATCATAAAAAAAAAAAACTGAGAACAAGAACAGTATATGCTATATTTCAAATATTCTCACTATATTCCAAATATAGGTACTTTATGAATTCATGAGGAATTCACAGCAGTCCTGGCTCTGAAAAGTTAACACCACTGCAATGTGAGAATCATTATGTGCTTCATAAAATGAGGCGCTGGTATCTCCTGTCAGTCCATCCACATGAAGTGAACAGGGATGGTGCGGAATATTCTTTCCCATCACGTAAATGACAGAGTACATAATGGCCAGTAATGATGCCACAAATTCGTGCAGCTGTCTCTCTCACTGAGAAAAGCGACGGAGGGTTATCCATCAAAAATAATAGCAAGAATGACAACCGCCGCACTGTCGAGTATGAAGACTGCAGGAGCGGCATGAGTGTTAGTCTCCACAGTGATTGGAGGCTATCAGGGTGCCACAACTGGATGGAAAAAAGAAATGATGCATTTCCTAAAGCTGTGGGGGCACATTATGCAGACAACAAGAGCGTGCTGATGACTGATCCAGCTCTGAGCCAAAGTGGGTCACGTAAGTCAGGCTGCTAAAGCGACAGCGAGAATGGGGAACGAGACCGGACAGACGTACAGTACTGTTTGACATTTCAATTAGTGAAGTGAAGGCTCTGAGGATGGATGTTTAGAGGAGCATGTGCTAAATCCTGCACAGACCCAGGTGTGCCGCAAATAGTTGAACTGATCAACTATGGCAGATTTCACAGTGGACCGGGCAGAAGAACAGAGAGTTTGACATGGCAACTGGAAAAATTGTGATTTATTTGAGAACCTTGAAGGCAAGCCAAACTATGACGATTGCAAAAGGTTGCATGGCTTGCAGGGGTGGATAAAAAAAAAAAAAGATATTTCAAAATATTGCAGTGTTTTACCTCATGACACTGTATTGACATTCTCATGCCAAAAATCAATTTTTTTTTTTTTTTTTGGAAAAAGGACCACCACTGAGGGTAAGTCTGCAAGAAAGTTTAGTATTAGGTCAACACACACTCAATTTCTATTCTATTCTTTTTCTTTCTTTTTTTTCCTCAGCAATGCCATTAAAGAATCATTTGGGTTGAACTTTTCATGGAACATTTTATAAAAGAACCATATTCTTGTGTTTAATAATCTGAATAAACAAATCTCATAAACTTATATTTTTATTCACAATAGAATATAGATAACATATCAAATGTTGAAAGTGAGACATTTTGAAATGTCATGCCAAATATTGGCTCATTTTGGATTTCACGAGAGCTACACATTCTAAAAAAGAATGCTACTGTAATGGAAATCACAATATGGGCTCAGGAATACTTCCAGAAAACATTGTCGGTGAACACAATCCACCGTGCCATTCGCCGCTGCCGGCTAAAACTCTATAGGTCAAAAAAGAAGCCATATCTAAACATGATCCAGAAGCGCAGCGTTTTCTCTGGGCCAAGGCTCATTTAAAATGGACTGTGGCAAAGTGGAAAACTATTCTGTGGTCAGACGAATCAAAATTTGAAGTTCTTTTTGGAAAACTGGGACGCCATGTCATCTGGACTAAAGAGGACAAGGACAACCCAAGTTGTTCTCAGCGCTCAGTTCAGAACCCTGCATCTCTGATGGTATGGGGTTGCATGAGTGCGTGTGGCATGGGCAGCTTACACATCTGGAAAGGCACCATCAATGCTGAAAGGTATATCCAAGTTCTAGAACAACATATGCTCCCATCCAGACATCGTAGGAAGACCTTGCATTTTCCAACATGACAATGCCAGACCACATACTGCATCAATTACAACATCATGGCTGCGTAGAAGAAGGATCCGGGTACTGAAATGGCCAGCCTGCAGTCCAGATCTTTCATCCATAGAAAACATTTGGCGCATCATAAAGAGGAAGATGCAACAAAGAAGACCTAAGACAGTTGAGCAACTAGAAGCCTGTATTAGACAAGAATGGGACAACATTCCTTTTCCTAAACTTGAGCAACTTGTCTCCTCAGTCCCCAGACGTTTGCAGACTGTTATAAAAAGAAGAGGAGATGCCACACAGTGGGAAACATGGCCTTGTCCCAACTTTTTTGAGATGTGTTGATGCCATGAAACTTAAAATCAACTTATTTTCCCCTTAAAATGATACATTTTCTCAGTTTACATGTTCATCTATGTTGTATTCTGAATAAAATACTGAAATTTGAAACTTCCACATCATTGCATTCTGTTTTTATTCACAATTTGTACAGTGTCCCAACTTTTTTGGAATCAGGTTTGTATATTATATAAATAACCAGCCAAAAGTTTGGGTTTTAATGTTTTTTTTCTGTTCACCAAGGCTGCAACAACACATCAAACCGTAATATTATTAAATATTATTACAATTTAAAATAAATATTTTCTTATTTACCATATTTTAAAATGTAATATATTCCTGTGATTTTCAGCATTCCTCCAGTCTTCAGCGTCACATGATCCTTCAGAAATCTTTCTAATATGCTGATTTGCTGCTCAAAAACATTTCTTGTTATCAATGTTGAAAACATTTTTTCTCAGGATTCTTTGATGAATAGGAAGAACAGCATTTAATTGAAATAGAAATAGAAATGTTTTTACTGTCACATTTGCTATACAGTAGTCTCTTTGCTGAATAAAAGTCTTAATTTCTTAAAAAAAAAAAAAAAAAGAAAAAAAGGTAGTTGAATGGTAGTCTATATTACAAAATGATCATTATTTATTTATTACTCTAATTCATTTAAAACTAAGCTCTTCATAATATTTCTCTTCCAGTGTATATGTGAATGTACCGTATCCTTGTTAATCTGTGTCTGGCCTGACACCAAAACATCTCCCAGTACCACTGCAGTCTCTGCTGCTCAACCCAGATATCCTCTCATTCATACCGTCTAACACCAGGATGTGACAGAACCTCTCTTCCAGTGAGAGAGGAATAAACCAGTTGGGTTGGTTTGGCTATTCTTAGCTCCAGCAATAAGAACATGCCTGCCAAAGACTCCAGTATTAACTGGGGAATCTATTAGTGCACCAAGCTCAATATCTACCAGACACACATAATAAAATGACTGAGAGAAAGAGAGATGGTGAAATAATAGTTAACCAAGAAGGAAAAGTTACATGTGTTGAATGAAAAAATCTAAGGGTAAAAGCAGCCATTAACTAGTGCAGTACTGTGGCTGTCAGGTCTGTTTAATTGCTTCCTTTGTTCACCGTTTCATTCCTGCCCTCCTTCACTGCTGTCCACCCTGAGCAATAAGTAATAACCATAAGAAGAAAAGATTACTGGCTTTGCTAAATGCAATCTGAATCTCATCTCAGGCCTTTACATATGTGTGTAATTATCAGTGTGTGCTTGTGTGTGCATGAATGGATGTATGTGCAATAGTAATGGAAAAAATAGGAGGCACAGAAAAGCTCTTTCCATACCAAAGTTTTACTTCCTAATCGACCGGTGCAAGCGATGGAAGCAAAATGTGTGTTTTTAGACTAATGTAATTTGTGGATTTGTGTTTTAGACTGATGTAAATTCATGTTCAAGCTCCATTTAGTATTTACAGACCGTTCAAAAGTTTGTGGTCAGTAAGATTTTTTTTTAAATGTTTTTGAAAGAAGTCTCTTATGCTCACCAAGGCTGCATTTATTTGATCAAAAATACTAGCCTAGAATTCTAGACGCACTCTAGTGGCAGCAAATGTAATTTGCAGCCAGGATGTCTAGCAACTCTCCGTTGGCTTGCGAGCATAGTCAGGCCAATCACACTGTGTATAGAGTCGGTGGGCGGGCTTAACAATGACGGCAGAGTTGCAACCGTTCCGCGTGAATTTCCTGCTACTTCCCTGCTAACAAAGAACGGCACTGAAGTCATTATTAAAAAAGGAAGTTCGGAGTTTTGCCAACCGGATATGGCAAAAGTTTAATCTATCAACTAGCTCCGCTGGTGGGAAAACGCATGGGACGCAAGCCACAACCCGCTTGTAATTGTTGTCTCACCACTGATAGCGCTCTGGTTGGTTGTAGCGCTGTCCTATTGCATGCAGAGGGAATATGAAAGACAACTGTTTATCCCGCCCCTCGGATTGAGCCCTGCCAATGGTGAGTTCCCAGACCCAACATCTTGATGTGGGTCTGGCTTGTCAGGCTACAAAAATACAGTAAAAATATATATTTCACAATATTATTAAAATATATTTTTTCTATTGTAATATATTTTAAAATGTAATTTATTCCTGTGATTCCGTGAGTTTTCAGTAGACAATGTGATCAATGTTGAAAACAATTGTGCTGCTTAATATTTTTCATAAACTCTGATACATATTTTCCAGGATTCCAGGAGAGTTAAAAGGAAGGTATTTATTTGAAAGAGAAATCGTAATATTGTAAATGTTTTTACTGTCACTTTTGATCAATGCATTCTTACGAATGAAAGTTATGTTTTTGAATGGTAATGTACTTGAGACCATCATCAAGCAACCAACACTATAATATTTGCTTTAATGACATACTATTTAATAAAATCAAGTCAAATCAAGTCTCATCAGGTTTATACATTTAAAAAAAATTAAATAACTACAATAACGCTGTAACAAGCAAGGCTAATTTACAGACTGATAATTACAGGGCAATTATAGGGATATCAGCCAATCACTGCAATCTGGAAACCTTATGTGACTTTTTGCATTTATTTCACCCCCTCACAATCAATACATGCCACCCTCTAAAACATATACAGTTTTGGACAGTTACTTTAGAATTCTTTTTTGTTTTGTTGAGAAAATCTAATGTAATACCTACTCAAACAAAACATCCCACTAATCTGTATTATGTTATCAGAAACTGAGCTAAATCTTTCCATTTGTTGTCAACCATGTTTTTAATACACTGGATTGTATCTGCACGGGTCTGTGAATTCTGACCTCTCAGCATTATAAGACGCTTCCCTTGAGGAAGCACTTGACCTCAGTATTATAAGACAAACCTCTTACCTTGTTCTCTAGACGTCCAATCAGCTCAGCCAGTCGGTTGATCTGTGCCTCAAGTCCTTCTTTTCTCACCTCCACAGCTCCTGACAGAGACAGAGAGGCACAGTGCATAATTTGCAGATAGTTTCAATGATGTTTTACTCTTCCAGGCACCTGTAACCTCGTCTCAGAGAGGCTGTCATGGCAATGCGACAGGGTGAATCAAACGGTCAGACATTATTACTGAGCTCAAGTCATTACATAGATTAAAATGGACATTTACACATTGTTGCCAACTCCTTAGAGTTTTTACAGATCAAAAGGTGTTAGTTGGGGCAGATGACACTTATAAAAGAAGCCCTGAAACATACTACCATGTTTTTTTGGTATGTACCATAGTATTACCCAGTGGTGGACTGTACTGAAGTATTTTAACTTTGTTACTGTACTTAAGTTAATTTTTCAACTATCTGTACTTTACCCTAATATTTTTATTTGGATAAACTAATAATATTATTCTTTTTACTCCACTACATCTGCTAAAAACATGTTGTTCCGACAGCAGTGTCCAATTAGTGAGCGACTGATTCTTTTCAACGAGCTTGTTAAATCGGATTGCAAATCACACCAAACGATTCATTCACGGAATGGACTGTTTTTACATTCTTTGTCAACACGCATTTAGTTTTTCCTCATTTTTAAATACTATGCTTTCATTTGTGCCCCTCTCCTAAATTATTATTTTTTATATATTTAATGTTTTGATAGTGTATGAAAAGTTTTGGTAATATAATAAAACATAAATTTTCTTACTTGCAGATCAACACATTTTCATCTGCATCCACTAATCTTCCATACTGACTAATATGTAATATATAATTAATGTAAAAGTATACAAGTGTATACAATTACAAAATAAACATTCATCGAGCAGTACTTTTTAAGTACATTACTTTAAAGGATAGTTCACCCAAAAATTATCCCATGATTTACTTACCCTCAAGCCATCCTAGGTGTATATGACTTTCTTCATTCAGATGAATATAATCAGAGTTATATTAAAAAATGTCCTGGCTAATCCCTGCATTATAAATGGCAGCCCAAAATTTGAAGCCCAAAAAAGTGCATCCATCCATTATAAAAGTAATCCATACAGCTCTGGGGGGGGGGGTTAATAAAGGACTTCTGAAGCGAATTGATGCATTTGTGTAAGAAAAATATCCATATTTAACACTTTATGAAGTAAAATATCTATCTTCCGGTGGACTGCCGTCCGTATTCAACTTACAAAGAAAGTGTAACGCCTCTCGACATTCAAAACCCTTAAGCCAGTTCCGCTTTTTCCGTAGGTTGAATATGGAAGGCAGTCCGCCGGAAGCTAGATATTTTACTTTATTACATTATAATTTTTCTTACAAAAACCCATCAATTCACTTCAGAAGGCCTTTATTAACCCCCCGGAGCCACGTGGAGTACGTTTATAATGGATGGATGCACTTTTTTGAGCTTCAAACTCAATGGACCCCATCACTGCCATTATAAAATTTAAAGCTGCAGTCCGTAACTTTCTGCGCTCTAGCTGTTAATAAACAGAACTGCATGCGTCTTGTGGAAGAACATTGCAGCCGGAGCTACTTCTCTCTGTTTATGTCTATGGGCAAGTCACGCAGGGACTGTGCTCCTCCGCAGTGGTTCCTACCAGACTGGCCTGAAATAGTCCCAATATAAACACTTATTATAAGTGTACCATAATGATTCAGAGTAAGACAAAAACACGGTTTGGAAAATGGATTCAGGTTGTACATTCTCATTATATAAAATCTTGAACACAAAAAAAGTTACGGGAGTAAAAGGAGTACTTAATACTTTTACTGGAGTAATTTTTTTTTGTTTGCTCAAATACTTTATTTGTGTACTTCGTCCTCCACTGGTATTACCACCTGATAGCATGGCTTTACCATGGTACTGCCACCTCGAATGATAAAGAAAGAGCACATACTGTAAGAATATTGTGTTTCGCATAAAACAAAAGCGGAGTGTGATTATCATGATTATCACCCTTCCTTTATTTCTTTTATGCAATGACAGATCCTATTAATGAGGGAAAAGGTTTTCCTGCCTTTGAAATCAGCCCCACTTGAGGTGCCAAACCAATTATGTTCTAACAATTCACTTGTGTTGATGAGGCCAGCATAAAGGGGAGTGGAGACATTTTGGGACACATTAACTGTTACCATAGCAATTGCAGGACCAAGAGTACAGGGCCTGAAATCTTTTAAAGGCATAGTGAGAATAGTGAAAATAATCATATAAATACATAATAAACATAATAATATTCCACAGAATTCTGCAGATTTTGCCATAAAATCAGCACAGAAAATGCTAATAAAGTTTGTAATTCCTTCTGGGCCATAGTAATACAACAGACATTTCTTCACAAGTCACTTATAAAGACTAGAATGGATGAAGACAATCTGGGAGTCTTGCCACATGCTCTTCCTGCTTAGGAGACTGTCATGTTAATTAGCTTGGGCGCTTCAGCCACAACATACTGACTTGGAAGGAACATCAGTTCAGGCTCCAGTCAAAAGGACCAAGCTGGGCTGAACCCAAAACTTTCCCTGACCACCTGCTCCTTTCCGATTTAGTGCTGTCAAATGAATAACATGCACGATATGGTATCGTTGGACAAATTGGAAAATGTTTCAAAGTCTTGCCAAGATTGAACCATTATGAAGTACAATGACCCTTTGAAGAAACATCTCAGTGAAATTATTGATAATGTTATGCACTGTATAAAATTGCTGTATAACATATTTTTTTAAGCTATAGCATAATGGTGCTGAACGGGTGTGTCACAGGAGTTTGTGTACGAATATGTCTTCCTATCCATGTTTGCGGTGCTCACGACAGGAAAATGTATGCGCAAAATAGAAGAAAACAAGTCGAAGCGGAGAGGAAACTTTGTAACTGAATGCAGCGAGGAGCGCGTTCTTTTAAAACTTGACTGTTTTGGTTGGATTGTTTTCTCTCACATCGAAGTAACTCGAACGGTGACTGATGAGCTGGAACTGAACAAGCCAGAATAGTGATTATCAGTGTTGTAGTCGAGACCAGATCATTCGAGTCCGAGTCAAGATTGAGTTCAGAGGCCAAATGCACAAGAGTCCATGACAAGACCAAGACCATTAAAATATGGTCTCGAGACCGAGTCCAAGACAGAGTCCGAGTCTCGAATACTACAACACTGGTGATTATAAACGCATTAAACAGAGAGGGTAAAATCCTGTCGCTTCATCCTGTCTATTCTCAATTTTCAATGTTTATTAAGGCTTTCAGACTCTGTATTTCTTGGTGGAAATGATGCCTGATGGTTTTGGCTGTAGTTTCCTCTACAGCCAAACAGGCAAATTTTCCTCTTCCTCTGTGACACAAAGTTGGTTGGAGAAAAAAATTAACTGGTGAAATTTGTTCTTAAACATCACTGATGTTTGCATTATTGACAACCTTAATGCGAAAACTGTAAAGGGTCTGTTTAATGTTTATTTGTGTAAACCATGGTTCCTCAAAATGTAATCCTGCAGAGTTTAGTTCAAACCCTGATCAAACACACCTACCTGTGATTTTCTAGTGATCCTGAACGGAGATTGTTTTATAGGGAGATGAGAGGGTCTGTATCTCTTACCATTGGAGAAAGTGTAATGGCTAACTTGGATCACTTGAGGCACCTCAGCCTATCATATAATGGCAGTGACGTCAGTGGCCAGCGTTCTGAGTTTTATGACAGTCACAGTTTACATTACACCGTTTCTTGTGGATTAGCGTTTTCATCTTGAATAAAGTTCTATCTATGGTGTTATATCGTTAGTAATGTACAGGACTGCAATGTTTGTGGAATGTGCTTTACTGAGTGGTAAAAAGAGCGCAAATGAGCGTTCTGTTAGCTGCAGATTGCTGGTCACTACAGTGTGTATAAAACCACATTTAAAGGCCCACTGAAGTGCCTTGAAACGCACAGCATTATTAGGGCCCGAGCACCAATGGTGTGAGGACCTTGTTGTAATTGCTCTGTCTATTGTTATTCTTCTCCTAAATGAATCGCATTTTTGAGGGCGTAAACATGCTCGAAAACTCATGAAACTTTGCACACGCGTCAGAAGTGGTGAAAATGTATGCCTGATATGGGTTTCAGAATTAGGCGTGGCAAACTGGCTCGATCGCGCCACCTAAAAAATTTCAATTTAGCGAATATGAAATTCGGTAGACACATGTAACAGCCCAGTGCTTACAAAAAAAGTCCTTGGGTGCAAAATCTGAAAACCCAACCAGAAGTGAGATATTTTGATAATTTTTGCCATTTCCAGATGTTGTACTTTAATCAACTTCGCCTAGAGATTTAATCAGATAAACATAATACTTAGTGAGTCTAATCTTAAGGCCTTAGCGATGTTAAATTGTGAAGATCTTGAGTTTTCACTGAAGGGCGTCATGAAACAGGAAGCTGTTGTAAATCAGGCATACAGTGTCCAACCTGCCTCAAACTTCACATGTTTGATAAGAGTCCTGGCCTGAAGACATATACATGGCAATGTTCAGTTAGTCATAGCGCCACCTGCTGGAAACATGAAATGACATGCTTTACACTGTAATTCACTCTCAGAAAAATATTAAAATATGCCATCAAGTACCAAACATGTTAGAAACACATTAAATCATGCAACACTTGGCTAAGTGCTAATGTATGGGATTAACGTCATGAAACAGGAAGCTGTTGTAAATCAGGCATACAGTGTCCAATATGCCCCAAACTTCACGTTTAATAATAGTCCTGACCTGAAGACAACTACATGCCAATATTCAGTTATAGTCAAAGCGCCACCTGCTGGTGCCAGGAAGTGTGGCACATCAGAATGACTGCCATTTTTCTCCTATATTTACCCGCTTAAATGCATGTTGCTCACTATTCACTGTTTTCCTGAGACCACCGGGTGGCGGTGGCCACGGGTGCGAGGGCCCTTTCATCGCTGCTTGCAGCATTAATTCAATGTGTTGCCGTAATTACCCCTGAAACAGGAAGACAGGGCGGGATGTATCGAACAGCTCCTCCCCCTTTTTAAAACAGCCAATAGCGTTTAATTTATATCACAGCTTGACTAGAGAATTTTAGCTCGGTTTTGTGAAACTAACGTGAAACCAGACTTTCGCCACAAATGAATTATTTGGGGTGGGACACTTCAGATTCTAGAGAGCATTTGATTGGACAGAAAATCTGATGAGAAGATGAAGTGTAGCATGATGTCATCAAAATTGTTGATCCCTACTGAAGGAAGTGAGAGACTGTAAGTTTTGAATGCTTATATCTTCTAATTGCAAATTTTGTCATTGTTTTGGAATAGATAACAGTAAGACGAAAAACTTTTTCAGGGGACTTTAAGATTAGATTGGAAACTGTTCATTAAAAACATCTTTACATTGTTTAGAAGTGTTACTAGTCACTAAAATGTATTTGTAATTTAATTGTTGAAATCTGGAAGCCATAGAAAGACATTTATTTATTCAAATCTTTAATAAGATGGTGGTAATGCTGGTAATGCTGTAAATGAGTCATACCAGGTAAAATCTACATATAGTTCCCAACAAAAGTAGTCTTTAGTGAAAAACATGTTTAAGATTAGCAAACAGGCTATTGATAAGTAAGCTATTTCCTCACAAAAGCTGTTTATTCAGCGTAGTGAATAAACTCCTCCATTGATATCCATAAAAAAAACGCCTCTTGTCTCCTTCCCTGCGTGCCGCCTAGGCTGGAGCGTTAGCTTGAGCCATTACTCTTTTTTGGCTAAAGGTTGCAGGCTTGCCTTCTAGTTGCTCTGTCCTGAAGACCTTGATCAGCTTGCTCAGGTGTGTTTGATCAGGGTTACAGCTAAACTCTGCAGGGCATAGGCCCTCCAGGACCGGATTTGAGGAACCCTGGTGTAAACTCACAATAACAACAAAACGTTGTGCTTTTGTAAAATAAAGAAAAAAGAAGGCCACTATACTGCGGAGATGGCGACCATCAACTTCATCTTTGCAGCCGACACTGATTCAGAAAACACTAAAATAAAAATTTCTCCTTGCTATTTTTTCTGATACATTCATAATTATTACTTTTGCTGGTGTTTTGCAGCAAGCTCTATGCATGAAGTACGAAATAGGCTATATATTCTGCCCCCCACCCACAGTATATATTTAAGTAATTAAATTAATTTACATGTGATTAGTCGACTAATGGCTTAAATGAGCAACTACTAGTCAATTAGAAAAATCTTTAGTCTGGGGCAGCCATAGTATTGACAAAAAATAATAATAAAAAAACAAAATTAATAAAAAAAAACAAATCAATCTCTAAATAAATAGAAGAAAGACTCACTGTATATCAGTGATTATAGCACTGAGTCTGTGTGTGTGTGTGTGTGTGTGTTTGTGCAACATGAACAGAAATAGAGAGGAGAGTAGAGCGAGAGAAAGAAAGCAATTTGAGAAAAGCTTATGATTGACTGATGGCAGAAAAAGTGCCATGTGCAAAGCAAGTCTCGCAGAAGTATTGATCAATATTCTCATCCCGGTGCTCATAAACTACAGCTTGGACAGCACGCTCCAATCATGGCTCTCCCTGCCGGAGCTGACAGCTAGAATGGGGCTTTTATTGTGAGTCGAGTCAGCTTTATCTGTGTCTAGGGGAAATTTAAAACTAGTGCCAGTGTTTGAACGTCACCCATAAAACAGACCTCTTCGATTCAGCGCTGTGGTGTCACTCGCAGAATATTGGCAGATCGACAGGCCGACTTTACAATAAAAGTGAATGAGAGGACAATTGAGATCTACTGATTACTGTCAATAGGGAATCTGCACATCGATGTGAGCTTCTTTTATAGCTTTTTATGCTGAAATGTCAAATGGCATCTAGCATACCTTCTGAAATGAAGATTAAGATTAGACAGCTACTCCAAATAAGATCTGGTTCTGTTCTGATGATAAATCCACAGCAACAGAAATGTCTGTATTGCTTGGTTGATTTCAAGAAATTGATTGCATGACTACTCTATTAGCACTGAGAGGAAGAGGAAAGTGAGATGGGCATTTAAAAAAGAATCATATATTGCCTTTCTCTGTGACACAGAAAAAAGAAAAACACTAGAATTAATTTGCTACCATATCACCAGGCACCCTCTAACTCCTTCTGACTGAAGCTCAGGAACGCTTTGAGGAAGACCTTTTTTCCACCCTCTCCTCATTAAAAACTCACACATTTCTTCAGTTGCATCATGCATACGAGACTGTTGTGAGAGTGTGGTATGTGCTGACTTGGCACACGAAAGGCTTTGTGTTGTTTTAGTGTCTCTTTAGAGCGGTTTCATAACCAACACACTGGAGCTCAGGCCCAAATCTCATCAGTAATGGAAATGTGGAGCATGT
The DNA here is from genome assembly GCA_018749465.1 of Paracanthobrama guichenoti. Classification (NCBI taxonomy): domain Eukaryota; kingdom Metazoa; phylum Chordata; class Actinopteri; order Cypriniformes; family Gobionidae; genus Paracanthobrama; species Paracanthobrama guichenoti. The sequence continues at coordinate 17,301,981 of CM031960.1, read as the reverse complement.
TGATACAGAAAGCCCACGGGAGAGCCTGCAAACCACATCTTTGACAGACTTTAACTTTGCTTTCGGCAATTAGACGCCATGAGAAATGGCAAATGTGGATGTTTTGCGTGATAACTTAGTTGGCCACCAAGTCTGCGGCACAAAAAAAGATCCTTACCGAATTGATTTATGCGATGTTTAGACAAACGAACCCCATGATGAAAAGAAGCAATAAAGCGACATGTCAAATAGACCATTAAACAAGTCCTTGAGTAAACCTCTGCTAAAGAAAAAGTATCAAAAGAGGCCATCTCTAATCTATGCGCCAATTGTTCTAATATTGCTAAAGTCAGTCTTTTCCTCTCACAGACCCTGGCTGAGGAACAGCCACCACGTGTCAATAAAGATTTCCCAGAGTCTCTATTTGTTTGTGACTCACTGATTGATACTATAGTAGTTTAGTATTTTAATGCATTTGTAGGTATCATAGGTGAGGTACAAAAGGTAGGACATTTATTTATGCTGCCTTCTGAGATACTTTCTGATGGCCAAATTCAAGGAAAGGAAAGCCCAGAATGCATTGTGAGAAGCTCAGTGAAACAAAACATCAAAGATGGCAGACAAGGTGAAAGAAATCATAATAAATAAACATTTCATTCAATATTAAAATGTATTAATAAAATAGTTCAGTGTAGTAAAATAAAATGATTATTTTACTTGCTATGTACACCATTCAAAGGCTTTGCGTCAAGATTTTGTCTTTAAAGAAACGTATATATTTATTCAGCAAGCATGCATTATATTGATTAAAAAGTGACAGATAATACATTTATAATGTTACAAAAGATTTCTATTTCAAATAAATGCTGTTCCTTTGAATTTTCTATTCATCAAAGAATCATGAAAAAGTATCAGTTTCCACAAAAATATTAAGCAGCACAACTGATTAAACATTAACAATAAAAAGAAAGCACCAAATCAGCATATCAGAATGATTTCTGAAGAATCATGTGAGCTTTGCCATCACAGGAATAAATGGCATTTTATAATCTATTAGATTAGAAAACATTTATATTAAATTGTAATAATATTTCACAATATTACTGGTTTTACTGTATTTTTGCTCAAAAACTTTTTAGACTTTTAAAAAAATCTTATAGACCCCAGATTTTGATCGGAACTGTGTGTGTGTATATATATATATATATATATATTTTGGCTTAGAGAATTGAAGCATTATTTTAGCAACATGTTAGACCATTCCAAATCAGTCCCTTCTCCCAAAGTAGAAGGCAGTTGTCTATAGTAGACAGCAAGGCAGCTCACTAGGGTTTGGAACAGGGCTTATGTAAATGAAGACGTAAATTAGAGGTTTCTTGGAAAAGAACTCTCAGGCATATGAGGTAAGAACCAACCATTTCATCACAACCTTATTCAAAAACTCTCATCACAGCTGGTTCTGCTCACATAAACAGATGCATGCTGCATTTATGCTGATGCTTGGATAAATAAGTGGATTCAGTCTGTAAAAGTAAGTCACTTTGTAAATTCTGTGCCGTTGGGGTTATTACAGATTCTTTCAGACTTGAATTCTAGTAACACATCTACTGCATAAGTACATACTTAAAGGGGTCCTATTATGCCCTTTTATGAAGTCTTGATTTTGTTTTTGGGATGTACTAGAATATGCTTTGATGCTTAATTGTCCAAAAAACACATTATTTTCACATAGTTTACATTATTACAGCACCAGTCTGGCTCAAACGCATCGTTTATTTCCTGTTTTTGATGAAGCCCCTCCTTCCGAAATACGAAATGTCCTGTGATTAGTTAGCTAATCAGTGTGTAGTGCTTAGAAGAGAAGCGTGTGTTCGGGGGAATGTCACGTCCCTTAACATAACCGTGAGTTTCATCTGCTCAGGTGTAAATATTAAGGACGGAATTTCAAACCAATTCAAGCCTGATTCAGACATAAGAATGTTAAATAACAATGGATTTCATGCACAGACTTTGCAAGCACGGATTTCACAGGACATTTTAGAGTGGTATGTTTTTTTTTGGTAATGTTCATATACATTTTAGATACTATGTTATACACCATTTAATCACGATACTTGTCAGAAAACTATGGTAATACAAACAGTAATCGATCACCAAACCATGGTTAATTATCCTAAGGGGTGGTGAATAGCCTTACAAAAGCAAGCTTACTATAGCTACAGCAAACACTATATCAACACTAATGTTGGCTAGTAGGCGAGCAGAGGCACGTAGCAACAATAAAACGTATAATTGGAATTGTTAATAGATAACGCAACAACAAATAATAAGACAAACTTACAAGTTGTGATCCATAAACAACAGATTGTCCAGACAAACTGCTCCATTTCAAGAGAAGCCTTTCTCTCATGAGAAGATGTACTCTCATGTTCTGGATTCTGGAAGCTAATGTTCAGGAACAGTGTTTAAAATAAATTTTAACCAGTCTAAGTTTATCTTAAGAAGGTCAAACAAATGAGTTTTGGAAAAGGGGTGGAAAAAACAGCGTCTCTTTGACATAGCAGCGGCTTAACCAGGCCTCGCACACTTTTTTGCATATTCTGTGGGCGCGGATTATTTAAATGAGTAATATTGTGACTTCATAAAGCCCAGAAAAAAAATGCGTTGTAGTCACTGATCTATATAAAGATCAGTGGTTGTAGTCAAAATAAAAAGAGTGGAAAGTGGATTCTGTTAAATAAAATATCTCCCTTTGGAGTGGACTTTGAGGTTTGCAACCTTGCAGATCTTTTATAAGCTCAAACAGTAACATTACACACTAACTAAAGTTGAAAAAGTTCCAGTAACTTGGAAACAATGCATATGATGAATGGTGTGTTCTATAATATTAGCGCTATTATGCAAAATAACTTGAAAGGCTTTCAGACAGCTGGAGTCAGAAGTGATCACCTCACCTGCACCTGTGTTGATGTTCCTCATGCTCTCCTTTGCACTGACTCTGTTGTTGGGAGGATAATCTGGCACTGGGGCCTCATAGCGCCTATCTGGGACGCGTGGGCTGGTCTTACTGGGGTAGGATCTAGGTCACAACAGGGAGAACAAGGATGAGGAATTTTTAACTGAAATCAACTAAAAACTGTTTTATAGACTGATTTCAATCACATACCCTGGTCCCAAACCTGCTCTATTATTATTGTGCATTTAAACCCCACAATTAATGTAATGTAATCTACTTAACTGTTGATGACTAATGGACATGTATGTTGATGAAACTGTGGTACACATGCTTTGGGTCATGATGGGTAATGCTTTTTTCTCACCCCACTGATGAATGCTGCTCATCAATGGCATCCACAGCACTCTCTACAGAGTTCAGCAGAGACTGGATCTGATTGGCTGATTCCTTCAACAGGAAGCGGGTCACAAACTGCTCAACATTAGTTCCACGTTCATATACCTACAGTGAGTGAGGGAGAAAGAGACAGGAAGAAGAGATGGAAGGAGAGAAGACAGATAAGAGCACATCAGCACTTTTCTGATGATCTTAGGCATGTATATTGAAGTCCTATTTAAGAAACTCTAGCAAACTTTGCTCCAGCTTTAAGCAAAACATGAACCAGAGGTGCAAATCTTCAGAGGGTCTCAGGGGAATAACAGATGTGGAAGGAGTTTAAAGAAAGGAGAAAAACAAGATGCTGATCATGTGGGTAAAAGCTTAGGGCAAGTTAAGGTCTGAAAACTCTAATGGTATTGGACATTGGAGGAGCCAACACTCATTGATCCGGTGACATTTTGACCGCTTCACCCAAACACTCAGGGTCTGTTTTACACTATAGAGGCATAATGTCTCACGAGGGTGTTGTATTGGAAGAAACAGACTTTGAAGGTATTGAAGACTATGACCCTGAAGCCCCTTTAGTGCTGAACTTTAAGCTTTATTATTGTACATATAAACACGTGGATTTGGTCAAGCACTCCCAGTAGCCACTGTGGAGTCTTCGTTTAGAGGTTTACAAGCTTTTAACCAAAAAGGTCTCTCTCTCTTTTTTTTTTTTTTTTTTTGCAATTTCCTCATATTTTCTTGATCCTTGTCCCATCTAGATATTGTCTGGATGGCAAAAAAAACGTTCTTGTGTAGCAGCCAGAACTCAAATCATGGGCATTGTAAAAAAAAATAAACATTTAATCTCTAGCTTGCTCAGTCATTGTCCATTGGCACTGAGATTTTGCTCTGATTTGCAGAAAGATTGTCATGGTCAGCGTTTTAACCTACCCTGGCCTTCACGGATCGCAAATGAATATCCAAATGGAAAGGCAGCATTGGCAAGGAAGTAAAATTGGACTGCAGTGCTGGCCTCTGTAAGGTATCTCATAAATTATGCTGCATTGCCATGCAGACTTAGGATGACTGTGTATAATAATACCATAACAGAAGGAGTAATAAAGGAGACTGGGAGCACTGACAGCCTGTAGTACTCCATCAGTCCAAAAAAAAAAAAAGTATGTGAGTGAAGGAGTGGGGTGTAATGGTAGCCTGTGTAGCCTGCCAGTTAAAATTTATAAAAATGAAAAGATTGCAGGTTTGATCTATGACTTAAAGGGATCGTTCACCTAGAAATTAAATTCCATAAATATAAATTGCTCAACCTCATGTTGTTCCAAATCTGTATGAAACCACACTGACATTCATAAAATGGATAAAAACTGTTGAAAAAAGAAAAAACAGTCTGATTAGACTGGGTAAACCCTGCCCGATCTGCCGGTGATTTGATTCCTGCAGCTCAGGCTGGAAACCTGTACATTTTTCTATCCTGCTTCCGTTACAAATCTGTGGGGACCAATCACAAACTGGCTTATCCCCTTGGTCTTGTGTTAAACCCACGCTATTGGCGGGTTTAACACGATGACGATAGAGAAGCGACGGCAAGCAGCTTTTTGTTACAAATTTTTTGCTTCTGTTACAAATCTGCCGGGACCAATCACAAACTGTCTTATCCACTTGGTCATCATGTTAAACCCGCGCTATTGGCGGGTTTAACACAATGACGACAGAGAAGCGACGGCAAGCAGCCTTTTGTTTACATTCAACATGGCGGCCACGGAAGCGCAGCAACCCCCTTTGATGCCCCTGTCGCTGCTGTTTTAAAAGTTTTCTTTAAAAAACAGAAACTTGCCCTGGAACAATTCCTACAAAAGAAGGATGTGTTTACCTTACTACCGACCGCTCTGCAAAGTACGTCACCCAGATCGTTGGTCTGATTGGTTGAAGGACTATCAAATTGCGTACAGAGTAATTTGAACTATGCCCGTTGATCACGCCTCTTGTGCAGTAGAAAATACAGAGCAGACTGCCCAGACTAATGTTCAATCTTAAAAGATTGAGCTTGGTCTGGTGATAGCCAAGACAGATAGACAACAGTCAGACAGGTATAAAATTACATTAAGATTACGTAAATAATGCACCTTTCTTCTTTTTTTTTTTTGCCATCATATAACACTCACTTAAAGTAAATCTTTAAAACCACTAATAATTGAAAAAAAAAAGTTAAATGTAATTTTAGCAAATATTCACTTTTCATACTGTACACTTCAATTTACAGAAGTAAATTCTGTATGCCTATATTCAATTTAGTATGCCTAAATTCACTTTGGCTGCATTTACACTGTCAGCCCAAATCTGATTATTTGTGTATCTGATTTTAATCTGATCTAAAATGATTGTGTATCGCAACTGTTCAGATCCAAACATGCTGCTCTTTGGTTTTCTGTGACAATAATGTTGTGTTGGTAGGCATACGCCAAAACCAACAACAACCGTAACATGGAGTGGCTTTATTCCGAGCTGTCGTCTCCGTCAGTTTCAAAACACGTCTCTGTTATATTGTCATTTTCTGCTCGTCTGGCACTTTGCAACAACACAACCTTGTTTCTGCAGAGACTTTCAGCGTTTCCTATAACAACGTCTGGCGTTTACATTTTACGCTGCATGAGAAAGTGACATAAACCAGTACACGAAATCTGAGCAGTCAGACTAAAACAGATTTGCAGAAATGTGATTTGAATAGGATTTCAAACCACATATGATTTCATGTGATTATTATTGCCATTCACACATGCTAAATCTGATCGGATTTCAGTCAGATATGCACAGAAATTGGACCTAGACTGACAGTCTGAATGAGGCCTTTATAGCTTTAAAAATGACTGATTTTATTTTTTTTGTGTTTTATTTTTAATTAGTAAATAGTATAGAATTTGAATATCCAGGTTAACAATAATGAAAATAATTATCAATTTAATATTGTGCATCCCTAGTTACATGGTGAAACGGCATAAACTTCATAAAGACTTCCTCTAGCCCTGGTTGTGTGGTGATAAATAAAGATTCTTTTCTAAATGTTGGATGGATTTTGTCATGCTCACCTGCCTGAACACGGAGCCACCAGGTGGTGACGATGGTGGTTGGGAAGGCTCAGAATGATTTATGCTAACGGTATGCCAGGTCAGCGGCTCCGCAGTGCGTTTTAGTGCCAAGAAGGGCCTTAACACACATCGGCAAGCACGGAGGCAGGGCTTACTGTCCATAGCAAAATAAACATGATTTCTTGACATAACTGGCAAAACAAATAACTTTTCAATCCCGGCGGAATGCATTAGCCAAATGACGTAGACGTAAATCAAGAAGTAAAACAAATAACCTGAAGATATTTATACAAATCAAAATTCTACATAACTGTGGCATGCCTTTAATGAGCTGTAAATGTGTTTGAACTCTCAGGACAACAACATGCTTGGAGCGAATCTAATGATTTGGTGCCCAGACTGCATGAGTGCATAAGGATATGGGTTGTCATGAAATATTCATTCTTCTCTATTATGGCTCCGGCAACGCATATACCCAAACACAAATGTACAAATGGTCTGTCACCCTTCTGTAAAATATGCTCTAGGCACTTCTGAAAGTGTGACTGATAAAGTGAATTACTGAATAACAATGAGTGACATACTGGACTAAAGCATCCCGAGACACCTGCGCTCAAGCCAAGACCTACACTGCCGAAAAGAGCATTATATGTCACACACAAAGACAGGTTTTCCACAAAATAAACAAATTGTGATGGCTAGACGACTGGGTCAGAGCATCTCCAAAACTGCAGCTCTTGTGGGGTGTTCCCGGTCTGCAGTGGTCAGTATCTATCAAAAGTGTTCCAAGGAAGGAACAGTGGTGAACCGGCGACAGGGTCATGGGTGGCCAAGGCTCGTTGATGCATGTGAGGTGTGAAGGCTGGCCCGTGTGGTCCGATCAAACAGACGAGCTACTGTAGCTCAAATTGCTCAAGAAGTTAATGCTGGTTCTGCTAGAAAGGTGTCAGAATACACAGTGCATCGCAGTTTGTCGCGTATGGGGCCACAGACCAGTCAGGGTGCCCATGCTGACTCCTGTCCACCGCCGAAAGTGCCAACAGTGGGCACGTAAGCATCAGAACTGGACCACGGAGCAATTGAAGAAGGTAGTCACAAGTCTGATGAATCCGGTTTTCTTTTACATCACGTGGATGGCCGGCTGCGTATGCGTCACTTACCTGGGGAACACATGGCACCAGGATGCACTATGGGAAGAAGGCAAGCCGGCAGAGGCATTGTGATGGGTTGGGTAATGTTCTGCTCGGAAACTTTGAGTCCTGCCATCCATGTGGATGTTACTTTGACACAAACCACCTACCTAAGCATTACTGCAGACCATGTACACCCTTTCACGGAAACGGTATTCCCTGGTGGCTGTGGCCTCTTTCAGCAGGATAATGAGCCCTGCCACAAAGCAAAAATGGTTCAGGAATGGTTTGAGGACCACAACGAGTTTGAGGTGTTGACTTAGCCTCCAAATTCCTCAGATCTCAATCCAATCGAGCATCTGTGGGATGTGCTGAACTAACAAGTCCGATCCATGGAGCCCCCACCTCGCAACTTACAGAACTTAACGGATCTACTGCTAACATCTTGGTGCCAGATACCACAGCACACCTTCAGGGGTCTAGTGGAGTACACGGGTCAGGGCTGTTTTGGCAGCAAAAAACACAATATTTATTGTCATAATGTTGTACATGATTGATTTATGTAACCTTTAGTTAACCTTTATATATATATATATATATATATATATATATATATATATATATATATATATATATATATATATATATATATATACACTCACCTAAAGGATTATTAGGAACACCATACTAATACTGTGTTTGACCCCTTTCGCCTTCAGAACTGCCTTAATTCTACGTGGCATTGATTCAACAAGGTGCTGAAAGCATTCTTTAGAAATGTTGGCCCATATTGATAGGATAGCATCTTGCAGTTGATGGAGATTTGTGGGATGCATATCCAGGGCACGAAGCTCCCGTTCCACCACATCCCAAAGATGCTCTATTGGGTTGAGATCTGGTGACTGTGGGGGCCATTTTAGTACAGTGAACTCATTGTCATGTACAAGAAACCAATTTGAAATGATTCGAGCTTTGTGACATGATGCATTATCCTGCTGGAAGTAGCCATCAGAGAATGGGTACATGGTGGTCATAAAGGGATGGACATGGTAAGAAACAATGCTCAGGTAGGCCGTGGCATTTAAACGATGCCCAATTGGCACTAAGGGGCCTAAAGTGTGCCAAGAAAACATCCCCCACACCATTACACCACCACCACCAGCCTGCACAGTGGTAACAAGGCATGATGGAGCCATGTTCTCATTCTGTTTACGCCAAATTCTGACTCTACCATCTGAATGTCTCAACAGAAATCGAGACTCATCAGACCAGGTAACAGTTTTCCAGTCTTCAACTGTCCAATTTTGGTGAGCTCATGCAAATTGTAGCCTCTTTTTCATATTTGTAGTGGAGATGAGTGGTACCCGGTAGGGTCTACTGCTGTTGTAGCCCATCCGCCTCAAGGTTGTGCGTGTTGTGGCTTCACAAATGCTTTGCTGCATACCTCGGTTGTAACGAGTGGTTATTTCAGTCAAATTTGCTCTTCTATCAGCTTGAATCAGTCGGCCTATTCTCCTCTGACCTCTAGCATCAACAAGGCATTTTCGCCCACAGGACTGCCGCATACTGGATGTTTTTCCCTTTTCACACCATTCTTTGTAAACCCTAGAAATGGTTGTGCGTGAAAATCCCAGTAACTGAGCAGATTGTGAAATACTCAGACCGGCCTGTCTGGCACCAACAACCATGCCATGCTCAAAATTGCTTAAATCACCTTTCTTTCCCATTCTGACATTCAGTTTGGAGTTCAGGAGATTGTCTTGACCAGGACCACACCCCTAAATGCATTGAAGCAACTGCCATGTGATTGGTTGATTAGATAATTGCATTAATGAGAAATTGAATGTAATGTAATAAGCAGTACTTGTGCAATATTTCACAGTTCAAAGTGAAACTGGGTATAATGAAACCCTCATATCAAGTTTAATAACCAATGCTGGTCATTTTAAACAGACATCGGCAAATTAACCCCAGAATAAAATAGCATATTATAGTGGGACATGTCATTTGACTGATTTGTCCCAGCCTCTTTAAACTCAATTTTGCATATCACAAAATGTTGTTGCTAAGAAACATATTGACTGCTGTTGCTAGGAAACGATTAATTGGCTCATGTCTGAACAGAGAATGTCTAGTGTGTTTTTGTCTTAAAATAGATGAAAGCTTACAGTTATACTAACATATTTACAAAAGAAGTCACACCCTTGTATTTGTTGATGCGGGTGGCTGATAAAGATACACAGATACTGTTCCAGATAATTATACAAGATATAAGCATCTCATCTCTAGTATGTTATCCAATACAATAAATTGCTATTGAATTGTTATTCTAAGTGTTTTTTTTTTTTTTTTTTTTTTTTTCGGGTCAAAACCATCTTTGGTTGACAGACACCCTATTTTTCTTTTATTTTGACATCCTGAAGAGCTACTCGAGTCAAGTGACTTTATTTTCCCATTCAGTGCTAAATAAAATAAAATTTTAAACAAACTATAAATATATTAAAAATTAATGTATTATATTAAATGCTATAATTATAAGTATATTTAAAATAAAAATATTGCATATAATATTATTTTAAACTTTATAAAAAAATTATGGAGGGGCATGGTCCAGTCTGGTACTTTGAGTTGAAATTCTGTGATCAAACCTGGGTAGGGTTGCACCAGTCATTCGTAAGTTCTTACTCAAATTGGAATGTAAAGTCCACACTAGAGGCTTGGTAAATATGAGCTAGTTTGTAACTGACTTTATTCAGTGGCACCATTTGTTCTTAAGGCAGAACGTAGCTAGTAGGTCGTAAGCTTCCTGTAAAGTGATGCGTAGTCGCATAATATGACGTTCATCTTCTGTGATCCTTCATATATATGAGCAGAAGTTCTGTTTAAATGCTGTGAATTTCAGTTTACCCTTCATTCTAACTACTTTTGCCTCATGTAACTAGTGGTGGAAATAAGTTTTTATTGAATATGACACTACTCAATCATGAATTACATAATAGGTATTTTATAAATAACATTCAGAAACTGTGACTGTGAAACTGTCTTTGAAAAAATTACATTATGACTATATGATATTTGACATGCATATCAGCGTGCTGTTTAGGACGGTTTGTGCTGAAGAGCTGCTAACTAAGTAATTTATTCACTCTCTCTAAAAATGTAAGAAAGTGTAAATGTCAGCATTATCATATATGTCTAAAGAATTTAAATCTGCCGGGTAAAACAAGAGCTTATTAGGGGCTTTCACACCAGTGGAACCTTTTCATAGTTCCTATAACTAATGGTGGAAGTACCCGCTTTTTGGTGTGTTCGCACTGCAGGAAATGGGATTTTAGTTCTATGAATGCCTTTTGGAGAAACTAAATTAGCTCCTACTTCAGAGTAGGGTATAATCCAGCACAGTAGGAACTATCATTGACACAAGTGTACGTTAATTGGCCGAACGCATGCTTTTGGCACCTGGCATTTTGAAAAAGCTGTATAAACACAGTTTATAGCTTATACTCCATGAACATGGAAAACAGTGGTTCATGGATCAACGCCTGAGTCAAGTCACTTCTCAACCTTTACGCTAAGGAGGAAATCCATTGCAATTTTGAAGGGACCAAGCGAAACATGATTATGTATTTCTGCCTGGCTAGCGGCATTGGGGATCAACCACACGGAAAACTTTTTTGTATACCGCATACTTTCTTTTTTTAACAGTTCTATCTACTAATGTATAAGATAGGACTGTTAAACAGGTTATAAACTACTGAAGACAGAGAATGGGAGCTCTGTGTGCTCAGGCTCTGGCTGATCCGTTCTAAGTGTCTTCAAAAGTCCTGCACAACAACCAGAGTGACGTCACTTCAAAGTTCAAACTGGCGGTGCGAATGCAACCAGGAAAATGTAGTTCTCGAGGGACCGCTCCAGTGGCTAGTTCCTAGTAACTACCCAGAGCCAAAGCCGCTATTGATGCAGTTCAGTCAGTCTGCTATTTGAATCCAGCCGTTATTCCGGATAGGAGGCTTCTGCGAATATTTAGTTTTAATGTAGTTATGCTTCAACTAAGTTTAATAGTGTAATGCAAAAATATTTAGTAGTGCGTAAGTTGTAACTTAGTGCCCATTTACGTCAAAACAGGACAAGTTGTAAATTATGCACAGCTGGTGCAACCGGCCCCTGATCATCATCTACTCTGCTGCTGCTGCTTCTCAAAGTGCAAAATGAAAAGAGGGTTAAACAGTTCTCTAGAATAAGCCAAAAGGGTAAACAACTTGAAAAGAACATTTCTCCCAAAATTACAGAGCACAACAGAGGCAAGCAAAGGTTTTCTCCCACCTACGGTCTAAACCTGGGCTCAACCTAGTTAGACAAAGCTTCCGAGAATTGAGAGCAGAGATTCAATCACAATCGCATTAGCCAAGCCTGAAAACAGAAGTCATGGCATAATGCAGTTATTCAGCCAGGGACACATCCATTCACAGGGCCAAATCACAGTTGCTGAGACTTTACAAAACCAGGATTAAATCCCAGTCTGGTAGAAAATGAAGAGATGAGAACACAGACTTCCTATTGTAGAAAAAGGATGATTGAGCTGTGCCTCCATTATTGTCGGGGAGTGTGTGGGAAATGGGTTGTCTAATGCTACAAGATAAAGATGTACACTTTGATTTCTGCTCTTCACTGCAGGTGTCTTGTGTATCTTTCAGTGTGCTGCTGAAGGTTTATCTAACTTCGGGCATCACAGTTTCAGGAACCCAAGCCTTTTGGGAGGCTTTCATCTTTTCCAGCTACTGCATTTTCTCCTTTCATCTCCCCCAGAGAGAACAGTTTAACCCAGAGTCCACTGGCAGACTTAGAGTCAGGGTTTTATCCTTTAAGAACAGATAAAGTGTGTGACACCACAGCTGTGAAAGGCAAAGAATTTTAAGAGACGCATAGTCACGCAATCAGCTATTTCCTGTTCCTTTGACCCTTCCACAGTACAATCTGACAGAGAAAGGTTGGAAGTACATAGTTTTCGAGATAGTTCTTCCTTGTATTCAACCAAGCAAAAAATATTCCTGTGAGGAAAAACGCATTTCACCTTTTAAATGCAAGTTACACAAAGACTCTCGTTTAAGTCTATGCAAAGCAGTGATCAATGTGAGCAATAATCTTTTCCAACTTGCCTGGTTGAATTATGGATCAAGATTAATACATCAGTGTTTGTAGGAACTGTTAAATTCAGTCGATTTAGTCATTCTGGCAAGAAGCACAAACAGAGACGATCGTTTAGTAATAAAAAGAACATAAGCTGAATTTGCAGAGGCACTCAACACTAATATTCTCCGCCAAATATCCATATCCCCATGTGGAAGAATTAGCATAAGAGAAAACACCATATCCTTATTAACAAACATTATTAGATTAGATCACTTACTACATGTCAATCAAATGCTCTGTGGTTTGACCTTTATTGGTTTGACATTTAGAATCCTGAGGGCATCTCTAGAGGATAGACTTCATGGCAGGCTTATATAGGAACTTGTATAAATAAGTTAATTCTAGTTTACCTCAGAGAGTGCACAAAAAAAAAAAACAACCACCAGTGAACTTGAAAGTGCAAATCTTTATTCACACCCCACAGGCAGTGGGAGGCATCTGAAACAATGTTATTCTCGAGCCACAGCCACCACCAGCAAACATGAACAGGGCTTCTAATTATAATCGCCTCTTGCAGAGTTTTCCAGGCAATTTTAATCAGGCGGCTTGATGTTGGGGAATTATCATCACAAAGACAGGACTCGGTGTAACGGTGATAGCCTTTTCTTTCGATGATGAAGAAACACAGGTCCACTGATCTGTGTCACGTTGGGAGCGTTTCGTAACTGCATTGATTGAGACAGCAGTCAGGAAATCTAGCGCTCCAGCTGTGCCCACCTATAAGCCATAATGGTGATGAGGCAAGTATTTACCATGTTCAACACAAGCCATCATCAGTGTCTCTTTCAGCCCTCTCTTCTTTTTTCCCAACACAATTCATGAGATTAAATGACACAGGCTACTTTTAATGAAAGAATGGTTGACCTTATCTGTCAAAATATACCATGTCGCTCCAAACTTGTATTTCCGCAGAACACAAAAGGAGTAATTTTGTAGATGCTGTCGCTCTTTTCACTGCAACAACATAAAAGTAGTCCATATGACTTTATTGTCATATAACACTCTTGTGTGAGGAACGAGGATCGGTTATTCCCGATCACAATACAAATTACATTCAAAACAGTTCGATGAACACAATTTATTGAATTAAAGATTATATTGTGCAAAAATAGGCTATTAGATGTTTTACACAAACTAAACCAATGATATTCAAATGGCGGACCGCGGTCCATATCCGGACCCCGGCATGTTTCCATCCGGACCTGCAAGACGAGTCAAAACAGTGGTGCGGATCACACCACAAGCACTCAGGATCAGTGCCGGACCGTGGGGTCGTGGGGCCCTAGGCGAGATCATGAAAATAGGCCATAATCATAAACATTTTACGAGTGAAGAGAAAGCACATAAAACGACAATTTCAATATTTAAGTGTATAAATGTGTATTGAGGGTAATATATTCAACATGGAAAAAAAAACTGATTTAAACGAGAGTGCGAGTAAGCTTGAAATTTAAACTAAATACATACACATGAAACACAAATAAATAAAATAAATGTGTGAATAGTACATTTTAAAAAATTAAAAATATAAGGCTACAGATCGGTCAATATTTAAGTGTATAAATGTGCATTAAGTATAACATTCAACATAATATGTAAAAAGTGTCGGTGTATTTTGGTGTTGTTTCATGTTTCATCTTTTTGTTATGTTCACTGTCATGTGATTCCTTATGTGATCATGTCATGTGCTTCCCTAGTCTCTTGTGTCATGTTGTCATTGGTTCATTGTCTGGACTGTTCACAGGTGTGTCTTGTCTTACTCATTAGCCCTTGTGTATTTAAGCCCTCATGTTTGCCATGTGTCCTTGTCTAGTATTGTTACCTGTAACCACGGTTGGTGAGTTCTCTGTTAAGGCTGTTCAAGTCATGTCAAGTCTATTCAAGTCAAGTCTTTCCTTTCTTGGGTTTCCTTTCTGTGAAGTTAATCAAAAATGAACCAAACTCAGCAGCACAGCTGTCGCAGTTTTTTCTTTCGTTTTGTTAATCTGTTAATTGTTTAAGTATTTGTTCCTTTTATATAGGCCTATAGACTATGATTTTCTGAAAACAAATTTAATTTTTTAAATTTTTAATAGAACTCCATTTACCTTAAATCATCCTGGCGACCCATTTTTTAAGTCTCAGGGTTTGAAAACCACTGCCCAACGCCACTGCCACTGATAAGTAGTAGATGTTTTTTATACTTTTGTCTGTCCCGACCAGACATTGCATCTGCCAACAAGGTGGGCTATTTGCACTCCACTATATATAGACACTATATAGACACTCTGATTATTCTAATAGTTTCATGGGCCGCAGCCGTGGTGGGCCCCCAATAAGGCGGGGCCCCAGGCGACCGCCTATACCGCCTGTTGGACGGGCCGGCTCTGCTCAAGATCATTTGTGGTAATGATATTTCAGTGCTATATCCTCTAGTAATTTTATCTAAAGCCAAATGCGCTTCATTCAAGCCCTTTCAGCTCTGTGCACGTTCTCTCTTTCTCTCGTTCTCTCTTTCTTAACGCTCAAACGCAACCTTAACATTCAGAGACAAACTGCTATGTGAACTGTGTGAACTTAAAACTGTCCACGAACTGTGGACTGTAGTTCATCATAAAATGCAGCAGCAGAGAGATTTATAGAAGGAGCTTCAGAAGTTTAATGAACGAGTGAAGACAAGCGCTATGGCAGCACTTAGTTCTCACTGGGCAGGCACAGGGCCCACCGCTGCGCTAGAGCGTATGGGCACAGGCTGCCATTCACACACTAGCAGTGAAGAGATGAGTCTCAGGACAGTAATAAATGACAGAGGTGAGTTCTAGCAAAATGCCTAGAGCGTCACATGCTCAGCACTTCAACCACAGATATAGGAAAGGGTTCAAGATGGAAATGGTGGAACATATTGGAAGCGCGGCAGCAATCTGCTTACTGTTTAAATCAGTGATGCACCTAAATGAAAATCATTGGATGGAACCAAAAAGCAAAATTGAAGGTACACTAAGCTGGAAACCAAGCCTGATTTTTATTTGCTAGTTTCATACATTATTATAATATTATTATAATATATTCTGCTGTGCCTTCCTCATAGGAATCACTGTGTGGCTAGAGGTGCATCTGTCAGGGTTAAAATGAAAGTGTCGGCCCACATGCCAGCAGTCACTGATTTAATATTCATGAAACTATACTTATTGAATGATTGTAAACAAAACAATCAAAAAAGCATTGTGCATCACCAGCATTGTGCAATAATGTTCAAAAGTTAGGGGTTGGTAATATAGTAAAAACATTAACATTAATATTGTGGAATATTATTACAACTTAAAATAAAAATCATAATTTATTTTCAAAATTGTATTTATTCTTTTGATGGCAAAGCTGGATTTTCAGCATTATTACTCCAGCCTTTAGTGTTGCATGATCCTTCAGAAATCATTCAAATATTATTATTATTATTATCAATGTTAAAAGCAGTTGTGATTCTTAATTTTGTGGAAACCATGATACATTTTCCAGGATTCTTTGATGAATAGAAAGTTCAAAAGAACAGCATTTATTTAAAATTGAAATATTTATAAACAAAGTATTTAAATGTCTTTACTGTCACTTTTGATAAATGTAATACATAGCTGTTGAAAAAGTATTAATTTCTTTAAAACAAAAAAAACTTACTGAACTTTTGAATGGTAGTGTATTTATATAATTTTACTTTAAATAAAAGGAAGCAGAATCAATTGAAATTCTAACAATTTATATTACTGATGTAAAAATCCTTTCTAATAATACATTTATTTTTTCAGTATAAATCATACATAAACATGTTATAATACAGACATATATGGTGTATTACCAGAAAATTATGATGATAATTAATGTTTGAAATGCCACCTTTAATTTTTATTTTATTTAATTATATTTTCTAACTTAACCTACATTTTATAAACCAAAGTGTTACAGCAGATCCTTTCTGAGAATGGTAATGCATCTCTATGAATTAGTTCCAAAACATGAATTGAAATGGAACATTTCCTAAAATCTTTATTTTTTATGATACAGGTTTTCTGAATTGGAGATTCAATAAAACAAGCACTTCAGAAAAACAGTGATTAGACTATGAAAAGGTTCTTGTCAACTGATCTACTCACAATTCAACTCAACAGTGACATTCTGATTCACTGGTGCTTCCCAGTCCCACTGCTCTCCTCTCATTGTGTTCCTATGTTGTTGCTCCAAAAAATCATTTATCCAGATGCAGATGAAACCATAGAATGTAAATATAAAATGACTACCAGTGAATAGAGTTTAAAGCCACTCATGTTACGCAACACCATATTTCAAGTTTTGGAAGGCAGAAAGGAAAGCAGTATTTGAAAAGCAATTCCCTACTAGCAGCTTGGGACATTGAGCCAGTCTCATTAGCACACAGCCTGCTCAAGGATAACATTACAGCAACATGCAAAATCTGAATTCCAGGCTCACCGCCTCATAAATAATCATTCACACTGTGGAGAAAAGCAAGGGAGGAAAGAATGAATTTGCTTATTGTTAAGGGAAGTATTTTTTTTATCCTGTCCCCAGCACTAGGCATTTAGATCCCAGGCCAGAAAACAGCCTACTGTACAGTATATAACAATAGTACACGACACGTGTATGAGCAGACTGAAGCCCTCCACACTAACTGAATCATCAGCAGCAACATTCCAATAAGCACTGAATTAAATTACCTCTGAGCATAGTGGTAATGCACCATAGTAGGTTCCAGAAAACTGAGTAAATGTCTCTGTATACAGCAGTTTTATGTTCAAGAAAACACTTTAACACTTTGTGTGCCCCTATTATGCTATTTTAAAGGTTCCTACTTTTGCTTTGGATCTCCTACAATAGGCTTACATGCATCCAAGGTAAAAAAACACTTTCATTTTCTCAATATATACATTGCACCTTCACCTCTTTTGTCACAGTGTCTGAAACAGTTTGACAAAGGGTTCAAGTCTCTTTAAACCCCTCCTTTCCGAGAGCTTACACTGCTCTGATTAGTCAGACGGCCCAGTCTGATGTGATTGTCTATAGTGTTGGAAACAGAATGCCTATTTCCATATCTGAATTTCAACTCAGGAGGCTTCCTCAACACTTGTATACACAGTTATACAAACAGTAAACAATGATTTTACCATATCAATTCCAATGCGAGTCCTCATCCTTTGGAAGTGTATACAAAGTGGATTTGCTTTCGTAGTGCAGAAAACAGCGTCTTCTCAACATGTCGACAACACAAACTAAACTCTTTCAGGCCTCAGCTACAACTACAGTGTTTGAGGGCGAGTCAAAGTAGACGGCCAATGAAGATGCATGAAAATGTGTTTGTGCAGGAAGTAAGACTCGTCTACTGATGAAATCACTTCAGGCAGTTCAGAATCTGTTCTTTTTTTGGGAGACTATGGGCCATATTTTAACGATCTAATCGCATGGTCTGAAGTGCACGGCGTAAGTACACTTAGGACGAGTCGGAATCCACTTTTGCTAGTTTAATAACTGGAAAAATGGTCGGCGCACCAGGCACATTGTCTAAAAGGGTTGTCCCTATTCTCTTAATGAGTCGCAGTCGTTTTCAGTTGCCTCAAAATAGCAATGCGCCAACAATGCTCCTAAACACACCTTGTTTTCAGACCAGCATGCCCATGGGTACACAAATGCATTTGATATTTAAACAACGTGGCACAGGATGTGAAAATGATAACTGTGTCGGACTGAAACTAGGAAAAACAGGTATATTATGCACTGCATGAAACGTGATATTCGAAAAAGCATAATAGGGACAATTTAAGGTCCATGATGCAACATACCTTTAACACTTTGCTCCTATTGTTATTATTCAACCTACATGTACTATAAGGACAAAAATATGTGGATATGCCATATGTGGTTACCAGGGGAACTATAGGTAACCGGGGTGACATTGTGCAACTCGAAGCAAATGAATGCAAGTGAGAGTGACTGAATATAGAAGGAGTGTATTACATGTCTAGTATTACTGTAACAATGGTCAAACCCCCTCACCTCAGGTCAGCATGAAATAAAAGGGGAGAGAAGTTCTGTACCATCTGTGGTTAAGAAAACATAATTTTCTGAAAAATGTCCTTCACCTCTATTTGGGACCTCAGATGTTCCCAGCATGAGTCTATGATAGACTCGTTGACCAAGCTTAAAAAAATGAAAATAAAGCACAGAGATTCGCTGCATCCAAAATCTAATACTTCCCTATTATATAGTATGCAAAAAACAATATGCCAAAAGAGTAGTATGTACAGCAGGCGCAAAGTCCTCGGATGACCTACTACTTCTGGTGAGAATCTAGAGTGTGGACACTTTACAATACCATGAGGCCTCGGAAGAGATTTTTTTTTTTTTACATTTCACTGCTGGTTGTATATTCTGTATATAACTGTGTATGTGACAAATAAAACTTGAATCTTGAATCTTGAGATTTATGTATGGAAGTGAAGAAATGTAGTACCTACTTAGCCAGTATACCATTTCGGACGCAGGGATTAACCTCTTTTCAGCATGGAAATCATCAAGCAATACACAAACAAAGCTGTTTTGGTATAGGATAGAATGTGAAAAAAAAAAAAAAAGTTTGGAAACTTTAAAATTAGGTTTTTAGCATGAAACACCTATCATCATAGAATATAGGCAATATAGTTAAAGAGGGGGTCTAATGCTATTTCATGCATTCTGACTTATTTACACTGTTAGAGTTGGATTCTCATGCTAAACATGGCCAAAATAAAAAAGAAAAAACGAGTTGGATGTACGACGGAGTAGTTTTGTGCACTCCTTCAGGATTCGAATACGTTTCGGAAAGTTTTTTGAGTATGGCCCTGTATGACGTCATAAAGGGCGGAATTCCTTGTATGGGCACTTCTCCCAGATGAGCAAGTATGCGTATCAACCACAGCGAGAGCAAGAACACGACCATCAACGAGCTTCATTCGGGTTACGGGAGCCGTTGGCAGCGCTGTCATTTAGACCACGAAATCAACAATATAACTAAGAAGTGTGTTTTTGGTTGTTCACTTTCCAAAGGACCCAGCGTTAAGGAAACAGTGGATGCAGTTTGTTTTTCCGGAGCAGCAAAGGAGTTCTGCAAGTGTGTTTGTTTGTTCCTGGTCAGGAGTCGAAACCGCAGGTGGCGAGTGAAACTGCATCAAATGTCTGTTTTGTTGGTAATCGGCGTGTAAGCACATATAATGTAAACACGAACCTATGGTGAATCGTAAGTTATCCAGGGATAATGTCATGATGTATTGTGTGTGTGTGTGTGTGTGTGTGTGTGTGTGTGTGTGTGTGTGTGTGTCTTTAGCTCCGCCCACTGCATGCCGGCACAAGCTTGGCTGTTTTCAGAAAGAATAGGTACAGTGTATCTGTCTTATATAAATATGATAATACTAAAGACTCTTTGGAGATATGAAGGATACAATACTACTCTATAGGTACTCAAGATTAACATGAGATTGGCAGAAACTGTATGTGTTATGTAAAGGGTATTTCAGCGCTGGGAAGATAAACTGGGTCATTTATGTAGTAGAAATTTAGAATTTGGTGCCTTCTAGACTGAGAAAAGCCAGAAAATTTATTTTTTGCTCATGTGGATGAAAGACAGCAACTCCCAGAATGCACTTGCTTCGCTCCCCTACGAGGCCACTCCCAAAGCCACTGCTAATGGATCACTGGATCACTTGCCCACTGCGGCACCGCCCCTACTGTTGTTTTCATTTTCATAATAATAAAATCATTTATTTCAGTGAGAGAACACACTACAATTAAAAACTGAACGTTCTGTTCAATATAATGTGAGTGAGCCGAGCGAGTGTCACAGCACAAATGCAGCAGGAGTCAGATTACATTCATCGCGAGGTAAGCGCAGCATACATTCACGGCGTGTGTTCAGTCTGGCGTGTTTTCAGGTCATGCCTATGGAAGCTTAACTTTCATAGGAATTAATTTTAAAAGTTGAAACACTCACTTTGCTCCGCACCGCTCCGTTTACATGAATGTCCGCAGCTGCCCGAGCCGAGCGCTGAGTGCAACGCGATCCCACCCATCGGTGGGTTGATAACATGCAGAACTAGCAGAAATGACGATATTTGCGTCATCGGAGGATTTTTTCCAGAAATAAAATACATAAATCTCTCGTCTCAGGGGGATATGAGGGGAGGAAGCGCGATCATTCGAATATGCTACCGGATTTCTACTGATACAAAGCTTAATGCTAATCGCTGAAGTATCCCTTTAAGTTTATAGCAAAATATTCTGATATATACACGACAGTTCAAAGAGCCAGTAAGATATTTTAAAGATCACCATAATTATCTTTTATTCAGCAAGGACGCCTTGAAATTATCAAAAGGGATAGTAAAGTCATTTATAATGTTACAACAAAATCTCAAATAAATGCTATTCTTTTGAACTTTCATTCATCAAAGAATTCATTCATTCAACATTGATCATAAAAGGAATAAAAGCATATTAGAATAATTTCTGAAGGAAACATTATGCCATCTGCCATCACATTATGTTTTAAAAATATATTCAAATAGAAAACAAATAAATAATAATATTTCACAATATAACTGTTTTTACTGTGTATGTGATCAGATGCATATGTAAATCACAATTTTAAACAGTAGTGAATCACACTGACTTCTGGCTACAGAAAATAATATCACCACTTCACAAACTTATGCCTATTAGTTTTTTCTGTGGATAAATTAATAAGAAACCAGCTGATGCACTCCATAACCTTACACATCTGCCCAACGTACAGTTTCACAGGAATTGCAGGGGTTTACAGTAAATCAGAGCTGACAGGAAACCTCAGAGACCAAACCTAACACTGTCCATCACACTCCTCAATCTAACCCTGTCAAGATAGAAAGAACAACTGGAAAACTGGTATAAAACAGTCCCCAGTCCCCCTCTACCTGCCAAAATCTCTTCCTGTAAGCATAATTACTGTTTGCCATGTGACAGGCTCATTAATATCAACTCTGGCATCAAACAAAAGCTTCAGAGTGCACTGCACAGCCAACCTGTTCAAAACGCGACAGCTCCCAGCTTGGCATCCTAATGAATTCCTGCATTTACATTTTAAACAACAGACACTCCTACAATAACTGCTTTTTCATCCACTGACAAGTGTGCTCATTTTAGCACATGAAAAACCCCACATATGGCACGTCACTTGAAGTAGGCTGAAATGAGCTGAAAGACATGCGAAGAATGCAATTTGAACAGACCGATGAGAAGAGATAAGAAATGATGAGAAACTTCTGTCATTGTTAAAACTGCTAAAACAAAATCTCATCCTCAAATAATACTAATAAAAAAAAAAACTACAGGGAGTGAATTGAAGAGTAAACGTTCTCTATTTGAAGACTTAACAAAAAGAACAGTGTGCGAATGTCTGGGCAAAGTCCAAGTGTTTTACCCAAGTAGCAGCAGCTAATGAGAGGAGCTCATTAAAATGGTGTGTGCAGGACAGGGAAAGGAAAGATGAAATGTATTTAATGAATTCTTGCTTTTCTTTTGTTCCTATCATCTTCCCTCCAATGGCATCCTCCTGCTTTAGCCACTTCCAGTTGCTAAATGGCCAATTAAAAACATGTTCTTGAAGTATTAAAATTTAGCATGCTATGGCAGGAGTGATGATGAACCTTGCACACTTTATTGAAAAACAACCACCGTTATTTTTGTTGTTTATTTGCACGATAGGATTTTGTTGGGTGGGATTTGGTTCAGTATGGCACTTCATATTAGTCTGGCTTGCTTGATCTCTTCACTTTCTGACTTCAGTAAACTATTGTCAGTTGAAGAATTATCTTAAAGTATGCAGCAGTAAAAGATTTGTATGATACATTTTAATCGGCATCATTCTTCATATTTACAACAACAATAAATCATGCATATTCTGTGAGAGACAGAGAAAGCGCACAGCGCACACCAGTAAACTATGTAATATAGACCATCTGGCAGCGTATATGTGATCAGTGATCTGCAGCTGATATTTCCAAGATGTATCTTTTGTACGCTCGCCGGAACATTGTGTTTTAGACTTGTTCCATTCACCAAAAAATATGCAGAGGACAAGCGGCAAGTCGGTAACGTCAAGATGATGTGCGAACGACAAAGCAGTTGCATGTTCAGATAACATGAGTCCGCTGACAGTGGGTGCGAGTGTTCTCGTCTCACTCTGTGGCTCTGATCTACTTCCTTTGCTCTCTCGCTCTGACAGGTTGAGATAGAAGGAGAGAGCTGTCCTCTTTTCTGACATCAGTGCTCTTCTACTGAGCTCATTTGTTCAGTGGGATGTCTGCAAATGCAGTTGAGAGACTTAATGAGAAGCAAGGTAGCAGAAACAGAGAGAAGAAATCTTTCATTTTTCAAGCATTCCCAAAAGACAAACTGCAAAAACCGTGCACTGAATAGGCCACAGTTACTTACAGAGTATGTGAGCAGTGTGGAAGAGGAGCGAAGTTGTTTAATTTGGGCTATTTTTATGGAACAAAATACACCATTACATATAATGATAATAATCATTGTTATTATTATTTCAATCTATTTATTTAATTTAAAAACATTATGTATATTTATATTTAAAAAATATATTTTTGATGATCACAGTGCATGAAAATCTGAGAGTAAAACTATAAATTTAAAATTATCGAATACTTGCATAAACATAAAAATAACCTCTATCGGTATTCATAAAAAGGCAATATCAGTTGATCTCTGCATGGAGTGAACCAATAATCAGTTTATAACAATACTACTACTACTAATATAACAACGTTTTCTCCAGAGCGGCTGTACAGCCGAATCAAATTCTGTTGCACTATTTTCCTGTTAACACTGTGAAGCTGCTTTGAAACAATTGGTGCTATATAAATAAAGGTGATTTGATTTGATTTGATACTAATAATATTTAAAACATTTTAACATATTTAAACACATTTCTTTTTTTCTACAGATTTTTTGATTATCATCGTTCTTAATGTGTGATGTGTGAAAAACAATAATTTAAAATTGGTTCTGTATATTGGTTATGGTATACTTACATAAACATAAACATACATAGCCTGTATTAAAAGCAATATCGGTCATTCTCTGCTATTATGTGCAAACCCAGAGAGGACTAAGAGCAGAGCCATTCCAGAATGCCTTGAGTGAGTAGGGAAAATTGCTGTCTATAATCTACAAAAGATTTTACCCCAATGGCTACACCTCAGATAAATTCACCATGGCATATTTAAAGCATCTGATCCTATTAGAGACCACAAAGAGAATTATCTAGTCTATACACGACACTTTAACACAGTATACACATCTGGGAAATAAAGCAGCTTTCATTTCCACCATTGTTACAATAGAAGTGTGTCCCTCCATACACATGATCACACAACTAAAAACGCACATAAGCCACAGTGCAAATTGATGCCTGCTGTGCAAGAGCATGAATATTTCATGGGCTGTATGAAAAAGCACATTTACATTAATAATTAGCAGCAGCCTTTAACCTTTCCCAGAGAACAGAGCACTAGATTTTGAGTAATGAAGAGGCGTGAGAGGACACAACAAAACACTTATCAATATCAGTGCCTGTGGCAAACATCGCTTTGATTTAAGAATATCTGAATATCAGCAATCAGACAGACATCAGTCTCATGGCTCAGATACTCAGCTAGTGGAAGGGTTTGAATCTCCAGAGACGTGGCAGTAATGGAGAAGACAGTGAATAAACAAAAGCTGGACAACTCAGTGTAATGTCAAAGGTTCATGTCTAGTAATGGGGGGAGGGAGCGATAGAGAGTCTGTCAGGAAATGCAAAAAACCTGGAGGTGATTACAGAACGCTGCTGTCAGTCCAGTCCATACTGTGTTCCAGCCCATGCTTTACTTGGCAGCACACAAAGCTTGATGCTACTATTCTTGTTGGCAGATAAATTGTAAATTACTGCATGTAAATTACTCAATATAAAGTGTGTGATATTACTTAATTGTGAGTAGCTGTTAAAAGCCAATATTCTTTTACATACTTTTACATACTGGTCTCCTAAGAGATGACACTGTTTCTCAGTCCCAATATATTCTGCAACAATGCCATCTTCATTGCAGGAGAGGAAGCCTGTCATTTTTCTACTACCCCGTATATTAGATGACAGTTGCTGTTACACTAACACTTTGCACAGCATCTGGTATATTTCACATTACCACTACTACTGTGATGGCAATGCCTGTCTCAGTTAGTCTCTTCATCTCATCCACTGAAATACACACATTCATACACAAACACATCCAGTGCAACAAGGAAAAAATTACAGGCCTTATGAAAAGCTGATCTGTTGTTTTTGTTTGAGTGTTTCTCTGTAAGTGGCCGGTGAAGTGGGAGAAGAATAGAGTCAATTTTATAGTTACCTAATATCTACACAATGTGTATCTGATATGAATAAAACACGTTGTCAATTTATATAGTCTGCGTGACGCACTGAAATTTCTAATCACACGTGGACAGCCTGGACCGATCCCACCAGTGCGATCATATGTGTCAAAGGGGTTAAACATCCTCTCTCTTATATTACTATTTATGCAATGATGGTTTTCAAACCTTTAGATTCCAAGGACCCCTCAAATATGGTCCCTTCATGAAAGACTCCCTTTCTAAAATGAAATGGCAGATACATATTAATGTATATATATATTTTAACTGCGTAAGAAAAACATTAAGGGCCCTATTTTAACGATGCACATGGCGCAGGTGCACTTAGGGCATGTCCGAATCAACTTTTGCTAGTTTAACAATGGGAAAATGGTCCAAAAGGGTTGTACCTAGTCTCTTAATGAGTGTGTTTTGGGCATAACGTGTAATAAATCAATTCGAGTGTCATCTCCCATTCCCTTTAAAAGCCAGTTGCGCTCGCACCATGGCGGATTCGCTATTTACATGCTGGAATGTAGACACCCTCAACCTGACGAGTCAGTTTAAATACATGTGTGTATTGCCACGATTGGTGCAAATAGGTAATTATGATACATGCAATGACTCTCCATGGATGACATGTAGGCATTTTTATCTTTATGTACACACTAATAATCTTTTACATTGCAATCCTTGTATTTACATTTTTTGGCATGTTTGTGTGCTGCTGCGCTTGTGTGTAACCGTCTATAGGCGCACTTTAAATAATAGCAACGCAGCAACAATGCGCCTGAACAAATTTCGTTTTCAGACCAGCCCACCCATAGTCGAACAAATGGGGGCGAGTGCATTTGCTATTTAAACAATGTGGCGCTGGACGTGAAAATGATAACTGCATCGGGCTGAAACTAGCAAAAATACGTGTTGCGCCTATTAGAGTGATATAAGATATATAAAATAAATGAATAATAAATAATTAAAATGCTAGAATAAAAACTAAGGCTAGAATAATAGACTGTGAGACTGAGATTATGAGATTAATCTCAATTTTTAGAAAGAAGGAAGAAACAGTAAAATTATCAAATTTCACATTATATTGAACAGATTTAATAATATATCAAACACATTAACTTTGAAAGGTGTAAAAATACAGTCTGTAATTTTTTCCTTTGTCACTTTCCTATCTCTAATAGCGGCCCTTTGCGGCCCCCTGGGGGTTTCTGGACCCTAGTTTGATGACCCATCAACATACATCTACACAGTCTAAAAACTGATATATGAGCATTACATTACGCTCAGGTAGGAATCACATGCCTAAAGATGCAAAAACACAAGCAGAACATTGCTGCGTTTGCAAGAGAAAAAAGAATTCAAGGAGAAAATTGTGCAATTGTGTGTGGCTTTGGTAAGAAACCACCTGTCGAGAACAGAAATGCAAATGTAGGGGTAGTGACGAAGCACAGGGTGCAATAATTTGCTTTGTGAAATCAATGAAGATTTGTTTGCAATCAGCCAGCCGCATTAAAACACAAGTGTTTGTCTGTAAAGCTCACAGACCAAACAAACACTAATAACTGTACACCAAATGGGCCATATATTTTTAAAGGGTAAACTCTGTATTGAGACAGATATTTTTCAACTATCACTCATCCAGGTATTTAAGAACTCTAACCTGCAGTATTAACAAGGACCTTAGTAACATCAATTAAATTCTCCAGCATGCCAGTGGGAAGTGTGAAATACGAGGAGGAGGGAGGAATACACTCAAAGATTGATACAAGACGAGCCGGAGGAAGAAAAAAAAACAGAGAGACTGGGTTTTAATCTCTTCTATAAATCAGATTACACACTCGGTTAGAAACGGAAAGGAAGAGAGGCACATATTTGTGATGGCCACAGCTCAGTAATCTGCAGCCCTGTCTAACTGAGCACCAGCTTGCTAATGAGAAGAAAACCACAAACAGAATATGCAAGCCAAGCCTTGAAACGAGAGGTTATATTTAGATGAGTAGGAGAGACTGCATTAACATACATTCCTCTCTCAATATCTATTCCTCATCTGAGGAAGGATTTACTGTAGTATACTTATAGGATAAGGTTTTTTCTTTATAGACCCCCGAAGACACATCTGATCCATGCTATGATTTAGGAGCAGAGCTAAACCAGCAATGCTTTAATAAATATGTGCATGTTTTCATGTTATTGGACCTTGTATTGACAAAAACATAGAAGGGGAGATACAGTTTAGTCAGTTTTTGGCACATTACTAACCTTCTTGGTGAAGTCCATGGCTTTGAGAATTGCCAGGTTGAGTGTCTCTAGGGAGGCCAGCACACCTTCATAATCTCCCATGTGGTTGGCAAAGTAGTCTAATGAACAGAGAGAGATAAGGCAGGACTGAATTATGCATTATTTTCTCACAAACAACATGGGAGAATGAAAACATGGAAGCAAAAATCAAATTGCCTCAGAAACAAAATTGCCCAAAAATATTCCACAACAGAAATTGTGCACAATCCATCGACTGATTTTGTAACTGACACTATAGGTTGAATGACTAAACAAATGTTGCTTGGTTCATATATTGTTAATGAGTAAATATACTACTTAACTGTATTCAAGATACTTGTTTGCAAGGAAAATTCAATTCTTTGTCACTAACACAAACAGACAGTTTCTTTTCTGATACTCACCACATAGTTCCTTGGTGTCGACATTACTAACACATCACAGGAAATGGGTAGCGTGCAGAAAGACAGAACAGAAGAGGCAGGAGAGGAAAGGGATAAGAAACGGGAAACAATCCAGCACAAATCACACATTACATCATTACGTTCTACAACAGTGGGCATAAAGAAACTCACTAAACCATCTATTTACATGGATCCTCAATACAATACAAAAAACTTAAGCATATGTTATTTTTGAAACCAGATCCTCAGCAGACCTCAAATTTACCAGTTTCAACAGAATTAATTCATCATTTGACACTGATGAATGGACAGATGCATTGGACAAATTCAATCTGATTTAATCTTGATGTGCTTGGGTTATTTTTATTAATTAAACCATAGATATGGTTTTTATAATACTGATTATAACTGTCCATACATCCATCTTCCATACTGTGTATACTATACTGGGTCGCTGGATGATTTCTGACGTACAGCGGGGTAATGATATCAGAGAGTAAGAGGTTAGGGGAACTTTCTGAGAACATTAGAATAACGTTAGGGGAACGTTAAAGTAACGTTAGAATAATGTTCTACAAACAAAAACTAACGTTCTATTTCTGTTAAGAAAACTTTCCTGGTGAACCAAAAACAAACATCAAAAGAATGTTTTGGGAACCAAAAATTGTTTGCTGGGTATATTGGTTTTAATGTTTCTATCTGTTTGATATTAGTTTTAATGTTTTAAGTATTTCGTTTTAAGTCAAGTGTTATACAATATATAATACCAAAGTTGGCTATATAATTTGTACTATTGCCAGTAATTTGCATCTATCAAGTTCTAAATAAAAAAATAAAAACAATCAAATGAGGTAAAGTAAACTAAACTAACATTTCAAAGTCATTTTTTTATTCATATAAAAATTACTCTACTGTGATATACAATGCTAGAAAAAGTACTCATATTGGCAACTACTAGAAACGCCTCGGTTACGTATAACCCTCGCTCCCTGAAGGAGGGAACGGAGACGCCACGCCGAGTACCGACGAATAGGAATCTCGCTCGCGAGAGCCAATCTACTTCGAGTGTAACTAAAACGAGCCAATGCACATTGGCATGCAATGATTGCACCAGGTGCTCATGCCACGCTGTGCGGGTATAAATGAGACACAGGTGATTGCATCAAATTAGCCTTTGCTGAGGAGCCGAGTAGGTAGGCAGGCACCCCAGCAGGGTACAGAGGACATGGCGGCGGGACGTGGCGCTCCGCCTTCAGGGAACGAGGGTTACATACGTAACCGAGACGCTCCCATTCAGTCGGTCACTCGACGCCACGCCGGAGTACCGACGAATAGGAATCCCTACCAAAGTGCCATGGCCTCTGCCCCTTCCAGTGCCCAGTGTGAGCCACCTGAGCTCTCTTACCTGATGAGACGGGCTCACACCAGGAAGTCCATCACTGCTGTTCCGCATGACCCTGTTCAGTGATTATTGGATGACACTGGGAAAGCATGCCCTAGAAAAGGGGCCAGCTGCGGAGCCCACATCGCACTCCGGAGGAGTTATGTGGAGTACAAAGCTGAGCCGTAGTCCGCAAGGGAGGAGGGGGCTCAGTCCCGTGTGACGGGAAGGCTCTCCCAAGGGAAAGACACGGGCTTCCCGTAGGAGCGACCGTGGAAGAAATATGGGATCCCCGCAGGGTCACTCATATAAGCCCAGCCCATTACCGGTTCTCAAGGATTCAGCGGCAGGGCCTGATGCCCGACGTTCCGCGGCGTCCGCACCGAGGGAGATGGAGGACTCACAGAGTTTGCTTCTGGAGAATAAGAGCGCCGAGCGCAGCAAGCCGACAAGAGCCGGGCCTCTCAGTGCTTCTACCCGCTTGAGGTGAGAACACAGGAGGAGACCGGCTCTACACGTAGGCTATAGAATCTAGCGAACGTGTTGGGTGTCGCCCAGCCCGCAGCTCTACAGATGTCTGACAGCGAGGCGCCACGTGCCAGCGCCCAGGAGGATGCAACACTTCTAGTAGAGTGTGCTCGCACTCCCGAGCGGACAGGGCACACCTTGTGCTTGGTAAGCCAAGGTGATGGCATCCACTATCCAGTGGGCCATCCTCTGCTTGGAGACAGCCTTTCCCTTCTGCTGGCCTCCGTGACAGACAAAGAGCTGATCTGAGGTTCTGAAGCTTTGAGTTCTATCCACATAGATCCGCAGAGCGCGGACGGGACAGAGCAAAGCTAGGGCTGGGTCTGCCTCCTCCGGGGCAGCGCTTGCAGGTTCACCACCTGGTCCCTGAAGGGAGTGGTAGGAACCTTGGGCACATAGCCAGGCCAGGGCCTTAGTACCACGTGGGTATTACCCGGCCCGAACTCTAGGCACGATTCGTCGACCGAAAATGCCTGCAGGTCCCCTACCCTCTTGATGGAGGCCAATGCAGCCAACAGCAAAGTCTTCATAGACAGAATCTTTAGCTCTGCTGACTGCAAAGGCTCGAATGGGGCATTCTGGAGTGCTCGGAGCACCAGAGCAAGATCCCAAGAGGGTATGGAGGGGGGTCGAGGAGGATTTAACCGTCTCGCCCCCCTAAGGAACCTGACGACCAGGTCGTGCTTCCCAACCGACTTACCTTCTACGTGGTTGTGATAGGCGGATATAGCAGCAACATAGACCTTGAGGGTGGAGGGTGACAGCCTACGCTCCAACCCTTGTTGCAGGAAGGAAAGCACAGACGCAATCGAACATCTTCGGGGGTCCTCTCAGCGAGAAGAACACCACTCGACGAACAGGTTCCACTTCGAGGCGTAAGCCTGTCTTGTAGACGGTGCACGTGCCGAAGTGATGGTGTTAACTACCTCTTGGGGTAAGTCACCTAGAACCTCCGCGTCCCGTCCCCGGGCCAGACATGAAGCTTCCACAGGTCTGGACGCTGGTGCCACAGGTGCCCCGTCTCTGAGTCAGAAGGTCCTTCCTCAGAGGAATCGGCCAAGGAGGGGCTGTCGCGAGGAGCATAAGTTCTGGGAACCAGGTCCAGTTGGGCCAGTACGGCGCCACCAACAGGAGCTGCTCCTCGTCCTCCCTGACCTTGCACAGTGTCTGTGCAAGTAGGCTCACTGGGGAAACGCATATTTGCGCAGCCCCTGGGGCCAGCTGTGCGCAAGGGCATCCGTGCCGAGTGTACCCTCGGTCAGCGAATAGAACCACTGGCAGTGGGACGTTTCTGGGGAAGCAAACAGGTCGACCTGTGCCACCCCGAACTGTCTCCCGATCAGCTGAACCACCTGGGGGTGGAGTCGCCACTCCCCTGGGAGCGCAGCTCGTGAGAGCTCGTCGGCCACACGGTTGCGCACACCAGGGACATGAATGGCCTGAAGCGACCTCAGACACTTCTGACTCCAGAGGAGGAGATGGCGGGCGAGTTGCGACATGCGACGGGAGCGCAGACCACCTTGTCGGTTGATATACGCAACAGCCGCAGTGTTGTCCGTGTGGACCAGTACATCTTTGCCCGTAACCGCCCTTTGAGGCGGCTCAGAGCAAGATGTACTGCTAGCAACTCGAGGCAATTGATGTGCCAATGCAGGTGCGGGCCCGTCCAAACCCCTGACACTGCATGCCCGCTGTACGTGGCTCCCCAGCCCATGGCGGAGGCATCCGTGAAAACCACAGTATGCCTGGACACCTGTTCCAGGGGCACTCCAGCCCGAAGGAACGAAGGGTCTGACCACGGACTGAAGGACTGGCGACAGGCCGGTGTGATGCTCACCCGGTGAGTGCCGCGCCCGCGCCCATCTCGGGACTCGGGCCGTAGCCAATGCTGAAGCGGTCTCATATGAAGCAGGCCGAGTGGCGTTACTGCCGCCGCGGCTGCCATATGCCCCAGGAGCCTCTGAAACCGCTTCAGTGGAACCGCCATCCTGCCCTGAAACGTGTTCAGGCAGTTCAGCATCGACTGGACATGCTCCTCTGTGAGGCGCGCCTGCCTGCTCGACCGAATCCAACTCCATACCGAGAAAGAGATCCTCTGCCCGGGGGCGAGTTTGCTCCTTTCCCAGTTGACCCGAAGACCCAACTGGCTGAGGTGTCTGAGCACCAGGTCCCTGTGTTCGCACAACTGATCCCAGGACTGTGCTAGAAAGAGCCAGTCGCCGAGATAATTGAGGATGCGAACGCCCCGCTCTCTCATGGGCACGAGGGCCCCCTCCGTGACTTTCGTGTGAAAGACATGGGGGACAGGGCCAGCCCGAAGGGCAGGACTTTGTACTGATATGCTCAACCCTCGAACGCAAAGCGCAGAAATGGCCTGCGCGCGAGGAAGGATCGAGACATGAAAGTACACGCCCTTCAGGTCGACCGCTGCAAACCAATCTTGGGGACGGATGCATTCAAAATGCGCTTCTGCGTGAGCGCCTTGAACGGTAGCTTGTGGAGGCTCCGATTCAGGACTCGCAGGTCCAAGATTGGCCGTAACCCACCGGCTTTCTTGGGTACAATGAAGTACGGGCTGTAGAGGCCGGTCTTCATATCGGCTGGAGGGACCGGCTCTATCGCGTCCCTTCGCCAGCAGGACAGCGATCTCCACACACAGGACATGGGCATCTGCAGCATTCACCGGCGTGAAGCGGATGCCCCTGATCCTGGGGAGCGCCAGGCGAACTGAATCGCGTGAGCCGATCCTGATGGTCCGAATGAGCCAGCGAGACGGACCGAGGAGCACTAGCCAGGCTCCCAGGGACCGTATAAGCAGGACCATAGGGACCACCGGCGTACCCACCGTGGGGCAGCGAGGTGGAATGCAGATACCGGACTGGGGCGGCTGTCTCGTGGAGGCGGCCCGCAGCGAGGTGAGAGTGCCGTGCAACACTTACCTGATTCCACAGGTGGGCAGCAGGAACATGAGGGGTTGTCCACTGCTGCCCGCTGGCGAAGAGGGGAGGATGAGTGTGGTCCGGCGCTTGACCGCCACAACTCTCCGAGCCCCTGCGGACCCGGAGATGGAAGGAACTGCTCTTGTGTTGAGAATTTGGGTACCGCTGGGGCTGAGCCCAGCGGCGGAACAGAGACAAAATGGAACACAAGATTCTCCTCCCGGCCCTCCACCGGGGATGGAGCGGTGTGGTCACCATCTCCAGAAGAGCAGTCCTCCTCACCTCCGGGTCGCCCGCCTCGTGGCAGCCTGCCCTTGGCCTTGCCTCCTCTCTGGCAGGCGCCTGGACGGGTAGGGCGGCCTGCTTGCGCCCGGCCCACAACGCCGCTGGGTGGAGGCTGCTGCTGCGCGCGGAGCGCGGAGCAGACGCAGGCGGCGGCGCCCTCGGCGACGAGCAGGCTGAGAGCGCTGCCGGGCGCGGGTGGAGACAGCAGCTGACCGCCGAGGCAGAATGTGACTGACCGCCTCAGTCTGCTTCTGTGCGGCCAAGAACTGATGGGCGGTTCTGGGCCGCGTCGCGAAGAGGCCAGTCTGGGAGACGGGGAGTTAAGGAACCTGACTTTGTCGGTCTCCCTCATGTCCGCCAGACACAGCCAGAGGTGGCGTTCTGGACCACCATAGTGGACATCGCGACGACCCACGGCCCGCGCCAGTAACTTCGCCGCACGGCGCGCGAGGTCCGTTGCGGTTCTCAGTTCCTGGAGAACTGCGGGATCGTGACCACCCTCGTGCAAGGTCTTCAGAGCCGGGCCTGATGGACCTGCAACAACGCCGTAGCGTGTAAAGCGGAGCCTGCCTCTCCACAAGCCAGGTAGGCCTTCCCGATCAGATCGGATGAGTACCTACAGGCCCCGGAGGGAAGACACGGGTTCCCCCTGGAAGTGGAGTTAGGGCACAGTTGCATAGCAACGCCCGTTCCACGGGGAACCTGCGTGTATCCCTTTGCAGGTCCGCCATCGAGGGTGGTGAGGAGGAGGAGGATCCACTAGGCCGGTTTCGGGCAGTAAAAGGTGCCGCCCACGACCTTGTGAGCTCCTCGTGCACCTCCGGGAAAAAGGCACCGGGTGGGGCGCTGAGAACCAGCACGGGCCACCCCGAGAATCCAATCATCCAGCCTTGAGGATTCGGGACACGGTGGAGGGTTCCACATGAGCCCGACTCTCTCGGCGGCCCGGGCAAGCATAGCCATCATCTCCGGATCAGTATCGGGCACAGCGGGTCTACCCGGAGGAGCCCCCTGCGCCGACACATCCTCTCCAGAGAGTTCTGACCCTCCCTCCGATGCAGCGATGGACATCTGGTCCTCAAGGGGAGCCCCAAAGGATACGGATGGTGCACATCTCGTGGATGGCCCACCGCGTTCCAGTGGCAGCTCTACTGGCTGCGGAGTGCGAGAGGGATGAGGGTTCCCCGGGGGTTGGTTCCCTGGGGGAAACACGCTCACCGTAACCCTCAAATCAGCCGGGCTACTGCCTGAAGTAACTCTCTGAGGAGAGTTAGATCGCGGCAGAGGCACAGAGGCTCCGCCCTTGCGAGACGGAGCCGCGATCGCAACTCCGAGATGGTCATGTTCCGCAGTGAGAACATGATTCATCCACCAGCGCTGCCTCAGCGTGCTGAACGCCCAAACACGAGATACAGCGCTGATGACCATCCTCGGTGACAGGAAACCACCGCATCCAGAAACACACAGATAGAATGTCATCTTGAAAAAGACGCAAGCTCTATCTGTGTAAGCTCTTTCAGAAGGACGCTCTCCTTGGTGCTGAAGCACGCAGGGGAGGGGTCGCGCGACACCGTCAGGGATAGTGCAGCCTGACGGCGCGCGCTCTCTCACACGGCGCGCTTTCTTACCAGCCGTGGGAACGGCTTTTAGCGCCTCCACCTAGCGCACCGAACCGGCTGTGAGAACAGCCTCTGTGATCGTTCTGTTCAAACAACAAAGAGAGATGATCGGAAAACCACACGACCCGCTGCTGTGCCGCCACACCAACACCGAATGAAGAGATCGCTCAAAGGCGGCTTCCGCCTTCAGTCAGGACTGCGGTAAGGAGTGATATCTGTAGTAACCATCTACCACTCGGCCCGGCAAAATGCTAATTTGATGCAATCACCTGTGTCTCATTTATACCCGCACAGCGTGGCATGAGCACCTGGTGCAATCATTGCATGCCAATGTGCATTGGCTCGCTTTAGTTACACTCGGTAGATTGGCTCTCGCGAGCGAGATTCCTATTCGTCGGTACTCCGACGTGGCGTCGAGAGTGACCGACTGAATGGGAACTAAGGATGCACCAACATGAACATTTTGTCTGATACCGATAACCGATAATTCTTTATATTTGAAAGCTGATACTCAACATATTGTGCCGATACATCTAAATCCAATCCAAATTGAGCCTGATTACAAAAACAAAAGTCTCACAATTAAAATCCATGTCCGAAACACACAATTATCATGTTGTCATTATCATTTTATGTAGTGTATGTCATTTTACGTATGACTAAGTCTTGCACTGCACATGTTGCACTTAATTGTAAGTTACTAACTTTAATTGATTTCAATCATATTTCAAGCAATTAAAAACAATTATTGAGAACAGTGTGCATCTAGGAAATAATCCATTATTTATCGGCTTTTAATACTAGAAACAAAACAAAGCAAAGAAAAGGAGAAAAATATTACAATGAGAGAAACAAGCAACAGAAAACCATTCTTTTACTGATTCCAGTTGCCCTTTCAAGGATTCATCCTCTTAGGATGCTCTTGCACTTTTCATCTCTCTACACTCTACTCTTTATACTTTCCCTCACTTGTTAAAATGGAGATGGCATCAGTAAAAGGACGCATAAAAAAGATATACAGTATGACATTTGCAGGTGTGGGCTGAGCATTGAGAGAGAACATGGCTAACAATCCACTCTTCTTTCAGTGGTACTGAACTCTCGACACCTTGCCTGTCAAATAGGCTACGTTCACACTGTCAGCTTTTGGGATTGACAACCGCATTCACTTACTGGTGTGAGACTGAAAATGTCCCGATCACACAGCAACTTACAGTGGCGTCTTGAATACTGTATGAACGTGCAACTGGAGTCAAGCCTGTATTCTCTTACCAGTAACCATAGTGACAGTGATCTAAGTAATATAAAAGACGGTGACATCCATAAAACAGGAAAGTCACTTTTGACACGACAAGAGTACAATCGAGGCACGAGTTAATCCGTCAAATCTTCATTCAATCACTTTTATATCTGTGTGGAGAGTGTAGCGCTCACGAGTAGAACATAAAACTGACGGGAGCAGCTCCGGTGGAGAACAGTGACTGGATCTAAAACCTTCAGATGACACACAGTTCATATCGCTGTAAGTTACTGAAACCACACACAAAAACACACAACATAAGGTAGACACACGCAGGGACAACAGAGACTGTATGAACTGATTGTCCAGTTCCGTTCTCACAGTGTGTGAGAGTCAAAATGTGGTTGTGAATCCAGAAAATTTAAGGGTGTGTGTTTGTTTATAGAATTCGGTTACCACTCCCTTAAATAAACGTATTATGTGCGAACATAATCGTATTAAGGACTCAAATACAGAATTGACAGCAGTATCCTGCTGCTGTGTGAACGTGGCCATAAAGAGTACGCCCAAGTCCTCGGAGGACAAAAGAGATGGGAAAACTCTCCTTTGTATAATACTGTGAATGTATTCTCTGTTAGTCATACCCATTAGCACTGTGCTGGATAAGGATCATAATCATGGTCAGAAAGAGCTTTATAAGCTACATAGTGAAGTGATTATCTTCATTAATGTTATTATTTTCTGTCCAGTATGTTGATGGATGAAGGGAGTCATCATGAAATTGAGCCTATTTACTTAATGCATGTTCCAGGTCTCAGTGTGAATGATTCATCTATGCATGTTATTAAAATAAAAAAAATAAAAAAATAAATGTCTTTGTAATATTTAATCAAACTATAATCACTGGTTCTTCCCCTCAAATGACTTTCCTGATGTCATTTAGGCTGCAAGTGCTAGTATATAGCTTTTTAAAGCACTGTTTACTTGCATTCAGTCTAGCTATATTCTGGTATGTAATGCTCACTTTTCACAATCCAAGCGATTCTCAATAAATAAAATTCTTGATTTTTTCTTGTTGAATATAATACTTCACATAGAAATGTGTAAAATGAGGGCAAACAGATATTAGCATTTACTTTAATATACAATTATGAGGAGAAAAATTTGTGACCAATGAGATTTCATAATGGGTGGGAATAACCATGACTCCACACAAATAACAAAATGTCCTGTTGCTCGTCATGGTCTCAACTAGAAATCTGATTTCCATAGTTGCATCTGGTTAGAGCACTGTAAAATTGTTAAATATCAGTATGATATTTAGATAAAAGGAGGACAAAAGATGAAGGATGCATGTTTTATTTTAAATCTACAACATGAGTGTAAATGAGAAACAAGCACAAAAAGGTGACATGTATTAAGCTCTCAATTTTATTCCTCCATTTGAGCTTCACCCACCCGTCTCTCTCAGCACCCCCACCCCAGTGTCTTTCCCAACCCTCCCCCCATCTCATCATCTAGCCCTCTTGTCTCCATCCCTTTCTCTGCACCAGTCCTTATGGGCTCTGGTGGTTCATTATTTAGAGAGAAGGCTGTGCTGGACCTGAGAGCAGCGAACGGATCCTAGCAGCTGCAGACTTCTCCTTTTTTACATAATTCATTCTGAAATGTGATTAAAGACAACACACACAGAGACACATTCACACACTGGAGCTGCTCTGCCTCCAGAGACCAGCACACACACCTATACACACAAACCGAGAAATAGGGTGTGTGAGACACAGAGAACAGAAAGAGAGAGAGATCTGACAGCAGATCGCTATAGATGAGACAGATGTAGTCTCCATGACAGTAAGACACTTTCCAAACACAAAACTTTGAGAGAGACAGTAAAGCAATGTTGTGTGCCCATAAAAGCAAATATATAAACTGTTCTAAAGGGTCTAGTATCTGTTCACCTAATTCCTTTATCCCTCATCAGTCACTGTCTTTTTTCCCTTTTCTTGCTGTCCATTAACCTTCATTATGTCCATCAAAATGAAATCTGCCTAATTTTTCTGCCTGTTTCCTGAGAAACCATTAACTAGGAGGCTAAATTGAGAACCATGATTTGACGATCATGGCACAAAAGATATCCATCCCACAATTTCCAAAGAGTGTACAGCAGCTTCTCCAAACATGGATAATTTTATGTCCCAGTGAATACATTTTATTACGTAGAACCAGACTTTTAATCTTAAAATGTGAAAATCCATCATAAAATATTACCCTTAACAAATACTTCTATTATATTTTTGTGTAATTTGATTACTTTAAAGGAATAGTTCACCCAAAAATGAAAATGATCCCATAATTTACTCACCCTCAAGCCATCCTAGGTGTAAATTACTTTTTTCTTTTAGCCAAACACAATCAGAGTTATATTAAAAAATATCCTGGCTCTTCCCAGCATTATGATGGCATTGAATAGAGTTTTTGAAGCTCAAAAAGCACATCTATCCATCATAAAAATAATCCATACGACTCCAGGGGGTTAATAAATGCCTTCTGAAGCGAAGCGATGGGCTTTTGTAAGAAAAATATCCATATTTAAAACTTTATAAACTATAATCACTGGCTTCCGGCAACAGCCATATATGCGTTCACGAGAGAGTTGCGTAGTTTTCACGAGAGGCGTCTATTCTAACCTAAGCTTATGGTACGCCTCTGTCATACTTCAGGTCAGAGGTCACCCTTCCGCCACAACTCAACTATCTCGTGAATTTTTCATCCAAAAATTTTAATTCTGCATTTACTCTCTCTCTCATGTTGTTTTTGCGAGTCACGCAAGCATTTGAATGTCCGTATTTAGCATAAATGGGGCAATGCAACACATTTTTTGCTAGTTTCAGCCTGACACAGTTATCATTTTCACATCCAGTGCTACATTGTTTAAATAGCAAATTAACTTACGCCCATCTGTTCGTCCATGGGAATGCTGGTCTGAAAACGAGGTGTGTTCAGGCGCATTGTTGGCGCATTGCTATTTTGAATCAACTGAAAATGACTGCACCATTGACCAACTGAAATCTGGTCTAAAGCCAATGCTGCAGTATTCTTTATTTATTTTTTATTTAAAAGGGTGCATTAGTAATATGCGCCTGTAGGCAGATACACAACGTGCATACACTCTGCTTGTTACACACACAATGACAATGTGCAGCAGCACACAAACATGCCAAAAATATTAAAAATAAAAGGATTACAATGTAAAAGATTATTATTGTGTACATAAAGATTAAAAATACCTACATGTCATAATGGATAGTCATTGCATGAAATTGGCAAATTAAACTCGTCAGGTTGAGGGTGTCTATATTCCGCCATGTAAATAGCAATCAGCTATTGTTCAAGTGGTTTTAACGGGAATGGGAGATGGCACTCTGATTGGTTTATTGCACGTAACATCCAAAACACACCCATGACTCATTAAGAGAATAGGGACAACCCTTTTGGACCATTTTTTCCGTCGTTAAACTAGCAAAAGTGGATTCGGACATGCCCTAACTGCCCATCGTGTTTCTTCAGAAGACTTTGATTTGGATTAGACCACTCGATTGACTATTTTTTACGATGCCTTTATACATTTTTTTTTAATCTTTTAAGTTTTAGAGGAATGGACTTTAAAATGGAGGGACAGAAATCTCTCAGGTTTCATAAAAAAAATCTTCATTTGTGTTTGGAAGTTATACAAAAATATTGAGGGTGAGTACATGATGACAGAATTTACTGTTTTGGGTGAATTATACCATATAAATACAGTAAGCTGAGCCTTTGCATGTATATCGCAAATCATCGTTTACATCAACTATACATATTGTTGCATTTTTATATTGCGATATCTCAATATAACGATGTATCTTTACACCCCTAGAAGCTAGGTATTGAAATTAGCCTTAGAGACTAGTTAAATAAACTACTGAGAATGTGAAGGTTAGATTTTTTTTCTTAAAGTCCACAGGGCCAAAACTGATGAAACAATTACAGTGTTTTGCAAGGCAGCTTCCATGAGGTAAAGCTTGTGC
Source organism: Paracanthobrama guichenoti (assembly GCA_018749465.1). Lineage (NCBI taxonomy): Eukaryota > Metazoa > Chordata > Actinopteri > Cypriniformes > Gobionidae > Paracanthobrama > Paracanthobrama guichenoti. Next base: position 17,262,060 of record CM031960.1, on the reverse strand, counting down.
TGTAGGTGAATGTCACCTCATCTATGCACTGCCTCTGACTAGATTCTCATAGACAAATGGATAATGCTTAATGTTGTGAACTAAAACAATGCTAAACATAGCTTTAATCCGTGTACTGGAACAAATAACAACTTGTACGGGATGTGCACACATAACATGAAATGAATTGAGAAACAGTGATCCATTCACTTTTTGTCATTCTGGATCATTCCCTGACAAGTTAACCAATGTCATATTGTTTCCTAATCTTATTACCCCTCTATTGTCTTCTATTGTGACTGAGATCTGTTCAGAGTTGTGAGTCTGTAATCACCTGGTGTTATCAGAGTCAATGGTGTGAAACAGTTTTTCCAGCTCCTCTTCATTCAGAGTCCCATCAGAGAAGAAAGCCTGGAATTCATCAAGGGAGAGCTTTCCATCATCTGCAGGGGGAAAGTGAAGAGATTTTAGCTGCACGCCTCATTCATTTTAACACACCAGCCAGAACTGTGCATCAGCACCATGGGTATTTCAGTAACTACATCTTAACAGGTAGAACAAGCTGCCGTCAGTCACAGCATCACAAGTACAATCAGTGTATAATGTGACCTATATATGAGTTCCATGCACTCATATGTGTCTAATTAACTAATAACTACATGTGCACAAAGGATTCTTATTATTAATAGTATGCACAGAAAATGCTCTCACACAAAATTGCTGGATTTAAGGGTGTACACGCATTCATTTTTTTTTAACCCTTGTTCTAATGTTAATGAATCCAGATTATTCTTAATGAAGAAATGAGAGCCCACAGTTAGTAATTAACATAATACATGCCCAAACCATCTCCATCAAGGGTTTTCTGCATAATCTCTTCTTTATGGCTGTTTGTCACTTGCTTATGCTCGCAGATGAATGCTTATGCTCTCTATAGATGCACATCTAAATGAGTAAGCCTAGTGTGCCATTCTTAATGCAGAACTTGTGGTATTTGGTTATTCAAATTCTAATACATTCATACATATACACTATATGGGCAAAAGTATTGGGACACCTGACCATTACACCAACAGGGACTGTGATGACATTGCATTCTAAATACATAGAAAGTTCCCTCCTTTGCAGCTATAACAGCTTTCACTCTTCTGGCAAGGATTTACACAAGATTTTGGAGTGTTTCTGTGGGACTTTTATAGAGAATTTGTGAGGTCAGGCACTGCTCGCAATCTCTGTTCCAGTCCATTCCAAAGGTGTATAGTGGGGTTGAGGTCAGAGCTCTGTGCGAGTTCAGCTTCTTCCACACCAAACTCATCTGAAATAGAAAAGGGCATTCCCCTAAAATGTTCCCACAAAGATGGAAACATAGCATTGTCCAAAATGTCTTGGTATGCTGAAGCATTAAGATTTCCCTTCACTGGAAGTAAGGAGCCTAGCCTAACCCCTGAAAAACAGCCCCATATCATTATCCCTAATCCACCAAACTTTATAGTTTGGCACAATGCAGTCAGGCACTTAACGTTCTCCTGGCAACCGCCAAACCCAGCCTGCAAAACAGAGAAGCACAATTTTTCACTCCACAGAACACGTTTCCACTTCTTCAGAGTTCAGTGGCAGCGTGCTTTAGACCACTCCATCTGACACTTGGCATTGCACTTGGTGATATATGGCTTGGATGCAGCTGCTCGGCCAAGGAAACCCATTCCATGAAGCTTTTTCTGTTGATTTTAATGCCAATGTTAATGTCTGAAATTCTTCTGCTATGGAATCATCATAACTTTACATGGTCTTCTGCTTCATGGCTGTTGTTCCTAAACGCTTCCACTTTCCAATAATACCACTTACAGTTGACTGTGGAATTTCTAGAAGGGAGAACATTTCATGTATAATGCTGGCATGGCTAGGTGCTTGATTTTATACACCTGTGGCAATGAGTCTGATTGAAACCCCTGATACAATAATTAAGAGGTGTGTCCCAATAATTTTGTCCATTTAGGCCCTGTCCACACAGAGAAGCACAATTTCAGTGTATACGTTAAAAAAATTGTATCGTATCAGCATTTTGTCCAGACGGATCCAGCGATTTAGGAGCCTGAAACCAGTGTTTTTTGAAACCGGGTCCCGAGTGGATAAATCTGAAACTGACACCCATGCATTTTCGTGTGTACAGCCAATCTGTATATTTTGTGAAACGCTGATCTCACCATGTCCCGCACGTTAAAGACTAGACAATACAACTACGGCCACTGGGCATGCACACATCAACATTGCATCATTTAATTACTGTATTTGCATCATTGTAAGGGTAGGTTTAGGGTTGGGGTAGGCATGTATACTACATTGTTTTGAGTCGGTTTCAGCGGTTTCGTGTGTTTCTTGAGATGAGGGGATCCAGATATTCTTGAGACGAGGGAATCCAGATATTTCTTGAGACGAGGGGAAAAAAGATTGGATAGGGAAAGCTCTGGCTTCGTGTGGATGTGGCCATAGTGTGAATATAGTATGCATATTTGTATAGTATGCAATCTCTTATGCTCACCATAGTATGTATTTGTCATCAAAAATACAGTAAAAACAGTTATATCATTAAATATTACAATTTAAAATAACTTTTCTATTTTAATATATTTTAAAATGTAATGTATTCCTGTGATGCAAAGCTGAATTTTCAGCATCATTCCTCCAGTCTTCAGTGTCACATGATCCTTCAGAAATCATTCTGATATGCTGATTTGCTGCTCAAGAAACAATTCTTCTTATTATCAATGCTGATAGCAGTTGTGGTTGTGGTGCTTAATAATTTTTTGTGGAAACTGATACATTTAAATCTTTACAGCCACTTTTGATCAATTTAAAGCATCCCTTATTAATTTAATATGTATAAAAATTCTTACTGACTTAAATATAAAGATCCTCATGGTAACTGTATAGATGTGTATGAACATTTTTAAAGCATCACCAGTAAATAGAGACAGAAGGCTATTAGAAGAATATATTGTATTGGCTTCCTCTGTGTGGAAGGGTTGAAAAAAGGTCGGTGAGAAAAAGGGGGGTGTTACAAATAGAAGTCTCAGATGCAGTCAGTGCCCGGCTGAAATTAAATATTCATCACCCTGGATTTGTCCTTGAAGAAAAACCTACGCTTATTGGACAAACTGAAGCCGAAATACAATACGAAAGTAGGTGCAGCCAATCATTGTTTCCAAAGAAACTATTGAATTGTAGTTTCAAAACCCAAAAGCTTTTACTGGAAATGGGAACAACTCCTGGCTTGTCAATGCAGTTCTATGAACACCTGCAACACACAGAAATGCACATGACCTTTAACCATTCTGCTCTTTATAGAAAACACCCTATCTTTAGCTTTGTGTTTTTTCTTTCTCTACCTCCATAATGTTCTCATTCTTTCTGTTACCATCACATGCATAACAGTTAGAAAGTGAAGGCTGAAGGGAAGTAAAAATCAAAAGCAGATCTTTCTGTGAACCATAGCTCTTACATGGAGTGTGTCTCTGTCTTTCCCCATCTTTATGCAAGCATGGGGAACCCAGCCCTTAATTAGGCAGTGACCCACTTTTCTTATCTTTTCCTCTGGAAGAAGTGCTAGCTCAGGAAACAGACATACTTCCCCAGTTTCTACGTTCAGCATTGTGCTCTGATGACAGATGATGCATAACAGTAACATTACACATGTAATAGATCTTAATGAGTCAATAAACCTCTTTGCACTGGGTTGGGTTTACAAATTAATCTTATACAGCCAGTATTTAATGTCAATGATCATTGTTTGCATGATGCTGGTTAGAAAGAAAGAATTTTATTTTCTTGCAGAGCTATTTAAGAGAGTGAACAGTCCTGCTGTGCAATTACCTTGAAATTGCTGCCCTCACCTAAACTGCAGGTGGGCTACTGTAATGCTGCTTGATGGACAGAAATGGTTTATCTTTCCAGATAATGTGAATGGCCTTTCAGTGGGATTTAAGAGTGCAAAGTCTCATTTGACACAGTAAGGGTGTCATGACAATGGTAGCTTTTCATTTACACAGAACCAAAGCCTAAAACCTCTTATTTGAAACTCTAAAAATACTCTTTTACTGCCTTTTAAGTACTAGAAATTAATACTGTACATATACACTACCATTTAAAAGTTTTGAGAGAGTAAGATTTGTAATGCTTTTGAAAGAAGTCTCTAATGCTCACCAAGACTGCAATATTTGATCAAAAATACAGTTAAAAAATATATATATATATATATATATATATATATATATATATATATATATATATATATATATATATATATATATATCGTGAATGTAATGTAATATCGTGAAATACACTGCCTGGCCAAAAATATAAATAACATCACAACAAAAAAAATCATATCACAACATTTATTTCCATCAAGAGGTTTATTTCCATCAAGAGTTGTGTACATTTTTGGTCAAGATCATGTATTGACAATGCAAGAGTCCAGCACTCTGTAAAGTCTCCTCCAGCACATCCCAAAGACTTTCAGTGAATTTAAGGTCTGGACTCAGAGGTGCCAATTCATGTGAAAATAATTCTTCATGCACCATTCTTTCACAATTTGAGCCTGATGCATCTTGACATTGTCATCCTGGAATATGGCCATGATGTGTCTTCCTACATGGCTGTTTAAGAAATGAAAAGCTACACACTCAATCAATTAGGGTTATAAAAACTGTTGCCAAACATATAACATGCTAGAAACATAATAACCACTGCAATATGATCATATTAAGCATTTGCCTATTTAAATCCAAACAGCAACTTGAAGTGTATTTCAATTTGAAGGTGCACCATGCAAAATTTAGTATAGTTACATTACTTATAAAAAAATATATATATTCTTATTTTCTGCTTGAGTTGCTGTGCTCGTGAGCTTGGCTGCAGCCTTTGGCCTGTGCGTGTGTCACTCCAGCCAATAATGACACGCAGCACATGTGAGAGCGGACTTTATCATCTCTGTCTGAAGTTCGGGAAGCTCCGCCAAGACAATTTGCTTGTGTTGCTATTGCCCTATTGACTGCTATTGAATGTTGTGTCTCCAAACAGTAACAGAAAATATCTGTATGTACCTTTAATATATAAAAAATATAGACAAGCTAATCAACCTCAAAATTTATCTAGTCAGTTGATGGACGATTACCACTGTTACACATTATTGACCACTGTTACACATCTCTCGTAGAGAACTTTGTTGCCTCTAACTGCCTCTGACTGAGTGTAGAGGGATGGATTATATTTCATGTAATGGCCCGGCATGATGTTCTCTCTCTTCATCTTTTCTCTGTCACCATTATATTCTCCAGAGATGTGGACTTTGGCACATAAACCAGTCCAGTTGCAGTGAGATTGTAGATGGGAAAGGCATTGGGCTACTGCAATGCTGCTTGATGGACAGAAATGGTTTATCTTTATAGACAACATAAATTGTCTTTAAGAGTGGAAAGTTTAATTTGGTGATGAAGAAATCAAAGTCTTGAGTCTTGAGAGCTGAAATAAGGGGTTTTGGGAGGTGGAAATGGAAATGGACCAAGAGGTGAAGTTTTAGTTAATGTGTGTAGGAAGGCAAGAGCCTTCAGGGACTGGACACTGTCACAGACCTCACTACTTCTTATGAAAGGGAGGCAATTAGCACTTTTCACAACCAATGGCCCCAGCACATCTTAGCACCTCCTTACAAACACGTCTCTTCCCATCTCTCATTTCTCAGCGCATTTCGGGGAGAACTGGGGTACATGTTGCCATGGTAACTACAGGAACAGGAGCAGACCTTTGGGATTCGAGATGTCTTAATCGTACATGCGCTTGCCCTTATTTTTTCTCTTTCATTCTGTTTTTCTCTTTCCCTAGCCCATGTTCTCCTATGTTCAGCTCTCGATCCACACCAGTGGCATGGGGTTGACTTCTGTAATCAGGAGTGTTTTTAAGCCAATGTAAATTCATGTTCCAATTACATATGTTTACAGAGTTTCTTTTTAAAGTAGGAATGCATCAATATTACAATTATGGAAATAAAAGGTAATTATGTCACCACCAATAATCGATTAAAAATTCTCTACCATTTTATTCTATTTTGTAAACAAACAAGAAATATTTTAAAAGCTACAAGTGAATTTAGACATCACAATATTATAGAGTATAAAAATGGTTGTTCATTAACCTACATTTAGCAGTGTTAAAGTTTTTAAGCATTTTAAAGATTAACATTAAGTGAGCGTTAGATGACTGTAAAGGAAATCTAAATGCAAATAGAGATTGGAAATGAACAGCATATCAACTGTTACATTACAGAATCAGATATATTGTACATCCCTACATTAAAGGCATGTAAAACACCACTTACCTTCAACAAGAAACCAATAATAGCCTATTATTTTAATCTTTTTAAATATTTTTCTTTTAAACATTTTTACATTGATTGACTTATAATAACATAACATATAGTTTTAAGGCTATTCTGGAAAAAAGCATCTTTGTCTGTTGGTGTCACAACTGGAAAGTTTTACCTAACAATTTGTACTCAGATTTTGCAAAATCGGAGAAAATACCCTGGATCCACACACATTTCAGTTCACCTCGTAGAAGAGAAGTATTACTTTTCATTGCCCTCTGCTCATTTTGTCATTGCGACTCTGCTCATGGTTATAAACAACCTCCGTCTGGAAATAAACATCTCCTTTCTGCATCAGAAGCATCACAGAGTATATACTGTGTCTCTCTTTCTCATAGCGTAATGATGCTGGAAATGATTGGGATGCAGAAGCAGAAATCTAAAGACTGTATAAACCTGAACACCCCACCCCCCCTCCATTGCCAAAACCGTAATAAACTCAAAAGCTAAACTAAAATGAAAGTCGCACACTCCCTCTGGCCTGTCCCAAAGACACCACTCAGTAATGATGGATGAACAGTAAAAGAGCCTTTCACAGACCTGTCAGATTCTCTTGCTCTGTGACATCGATCAACATGGAAAAAACTAGCCCCACCTGTCTGTCTCACTGTAAGCCTGTCTGTCAAGGCATCATTTAATCTATCTGCCTACAGATTGCCTGTCTGTCTGCGGTGGACAACGAGCACCTTTGTTTGTAGTCCGGCGGGTTTTGATTCAGCCATATGTCTGAACAGTGCGATGGCAGCAAAAGAGGACCCATCATCACATGTTAAACATTTACCAACTCATCCTCCCACTTCCATATGTCTCCAGCACAGACATGTTTTGCTAACAGTGTAATTGTGCAGAGTGAGCCAAAATAGAAATAGGTGTTACTGAGTCTGTACAACATGTTCAAGCTCTTGGGAGGCATCTTACTGGTTTTAGTTCTGAAACAAGAAAACAATCTCATGGAGCAGCAAACTCACATGAACAGAACATAAAATTTGGCAGTAAAATAACACAATTTACTCAAAACAAAATCCCCATCAATCAAATGACATGCAAACAATTTAGGAGCAATGTTTAAACTCCTTGTGATGAAGATACCAGCTAATACACCACATGCAATAGCTCACTGCACTCTGTCTCTGTGAAGAAGATATGGGATGGCCATATGAGAACTGATCCAGGATCTGATTGAATAAGAGTGAATCCTAATCCCCGGCACCACTGACAGAATCAATTAATGCTTCATCTAACAAATCTGATTCAATCACAATTCATTCAAATGAGTCATTAACCTCAGCTGCCTGAGTGGGCATTTCACATGGAAATCCTATTAGTGTGACCCAGCCACCAGAAAAGTGCATTAGCACAGAGAAGCGAGGGCTACAAATCTGCAAATCTCGAAAGCAACGCTCTCATAAGCACTGTAGCTCTGCACCAACCCAACAACATTCTCTAGAGAAACACATAGAGAAAGTAATACACTACTTTGTTTTGTTGAAATGATTCTGGGTCTCAAGTAGTCTCGTGTAGCAAGACCTTCAGACTTACGGCAGAAGGTCTGGACTCCATTGCAGCTTTCATTGGCCAAGGACTGCCCAAGAGGAATAAGAGGAACAATGGTGGCGTGAACTTCACATACTTTTGAAAATCCAGCGATTAGTTGATCCTGATAAGCGCTCATTGTCACATGGTCCAGGCAGATCGATAAAGAACGTGACACACATCTCTCCCTGAAATCCTGTAGAATTCAATCAATCAGATAACGACTTCGAAACTCCCAAAGTGTTTACCATTTTGTGTCCGTTATACATTAGACGCACAGATGACAGTCTGTGGGCATGACGCCTGAGGCTGAGACTAGGTCACCAGAGGTTTTCACACAGACAGACCACTCACAGTTTGTTCACTGTCTGATGTTTATTGCACACAAAACTAGCAAGCAATATCTGAAAATTGACAATTGTCCAATCTGATTGACTGGCTTCTACGCAATTTCCAGAAGTAAAAGTGCACCAGTCTTCCTGGAAATTTTCTGTGAAATAATCTGTATTTACTGCTTTTAACTAGGCTTAAATTCTGATTACAAAATCTCCACACATTTCTACTAATTCATTCTGTTTTCTGTACAATTGAAATTAAAGCTTTTCCTAATATTTTACAACACTGTCATTTAAAGGTGAAGTATGTAGTTTCTGAAACACTAATGGCACCAGTAGAACGACAAAAAAAGGCATATTTTCAAACAACCTTGTAAATACCCCTTTCACACATCACGCCTCACCCAACTCAAACATTACAAATACAGTTTTTACTGTCTGTATGAGTGTTTGTGTGTCACAATATATCAAGCATTAGTTCAACATAATACACATCCGATGGTCTAAAATCGCTTCAATGTTCAAACTGGCAGGCCTTAAAACACATACAATTGACAAAGTTTTGTGAGGACGTAAGTGAAAGTGATCTGGTTTCAGGGCGCACGCTGTTAGAGACATAAAAAAACGGCTCGGCTCTCTGTGTCACAGCTTCGGGGGCGCCGTCTGTGTGCGTGGTGTAGCACCGCATATAAGAACATCGATAAACTTATTTCTATAAACTGTGTAAAACATGCAATTACCATAGTAATTCTGAGCATCCAGATTATATAAACAAAGATAACTGCTTCTGAATTTTTCCATGTGCCTGCAAACTGCACTTGATGTGACTGACGGGGCGGAGCCACGCGACTAAAACCGAAATAACTGACATGGGAAAATTACGCCGGTTAGAGGTTCTGAATCTCGGTTTCGATTACTTTTTGATTAATCATCCAGCCCTATTGTGAAGGCACTTCTCAACAGGTAAAAGTAGGCTACTTTCAATAAAAGATCCATCAAATTAGGAATACTTTTAGCTGTGTTGCTATGTGTCATGACTGAGTAAGCAACTGAGCAGGCTAACACTCTGTCAAATGCAAATGTGTCGCTTATAATAAACTCATCCAACATATATGGGCTAATTTTTTGGACACATCAAAGTATTTATTATAAACTGGTACATTTGTCTTTGGACCAGACTTTGGGCCCTATCATACACCCGGTGCAATACGACACCAGACACAAGTGTTTTTTTGCTAGTTTCAACGTTATGCAGTTGTCATTCTACATTTACATTTATGCATTTGGCAGACACTTTTATTCAAAGCGACTTACATTGCATTCAAGGTACACATTTTTACATTTTGTCAGTTCTTGCTTTCCCTGGGAATCAAACCCATGACCTTGCCGTTGCTAGCGCCACGCTCTTTTTGTTTGAGCTACAGGAAAGCGTTTTCACATCCAGTGCCCATGTTGTTTAAATAGCAAATCATCTCGCGCCCATCTGTTCGCCAATTTGGCGTGCTGGTCTGAAAACGAGGTGTGTTCTGGCACATTGTTGGCAGATTGATATTGTGAGGTAACAGAAAACAACTGCGACATTGACCAACTGAAACCTGATCTAAAGTCAATAGCGCAGTATTTATTTTTTTGATATTTAAAGGGTGCGTTAGTATTATGCGCCTATAGGCGGCACAGATATTATTATAACATGCACCTATAGGCAGCCAAATATTAAAAATAAAAGGATTACAATGTAAAAGATTATTATTGTGTAAATAAAGATAAAAATGCCGACATGTCATAATGGATAGTCATTGCATGTATCATAATTACCTATTTGCAGTAATGACAAATGAAATTGACTAACTATTTGACCAATTGTGGCAATACACGCGTCAGGTTGAGGGTGCCTATACTGCGCCATGTAAACAGCAATCCGCCATGGTGCAAGCGCACCTGGCTTTTAAAGGATATGACACTCTGATTGGTTTATTTTGCACGTTACAACCAAAACACACCTATGACTCCTTTTAGATTTGTTGATGAGTTGTTAAACGAGCAAAAGTGGATTCGGACACGTCCTAAGTGCACCTGCGCCATGTGCTTCAGACCATGAGCTTAGATCGTTAAAATAGGGCCTTATATGTTGCAAGTAAAAAAGAAGACTACAGGTTATCTAATACTTGGAGTAGAGTGCTAAGGACAGTGAGATAAGCATATCATTTAGCTTCAATGAATTTGTTCTAATCAGCTTTCCTGTTTCTATTTTATTTTACAAATGACAAACTCTTCAAACTGGAACTAGAGAGCCTGTTATAATTACAGCAAGCATAATTTTCTGCCTCTCAGACAAAAGAGCCAATTCAGACGAGTGTTAGATGCATTGTTCAGAAATGGAGGTTGGTTTAGTTTGTCTTTGAGTATGACAGAGTGCATCTTTTGGCCAATGGGAAATGGGTGGGGCTTTATTAGTACTGCACCATTCAAAGCAATGCCATCAGTCAAGGATGAAGAGTCTGCCAGGCGACTAATGTAAGTTCAGCCTGTTCTGTGGTCAATAAAGTCCATGAAACCTATCTCTAATGTAATGCAGACTGCAGTATGATGAATATGCAGCTCAATGCTGCAGTCGGCTAATTATTAGAAGAAAAGATTCATGACTATGATCACCAGAAGTGCTAAGGGACCATTAAAACATTAAACAACTGGCTTAAAGCGAAAATGTAACAATTATAACAAGGCTTTTCCTGATAAAATGTATTAGTTGAAAGGGTAATACACTAGGGCTGCATGATACTGGAATAAACTGGCATTGCGATATTTAGTTTTTTTTACGATTGCAGTATGAGAACAATTTTACAAGATGACTTGAATATCTATATTTGGAAAGAATTAATAGAATCTAGAATGATTGAGGTGGTTTTGTAGGGGAGTGCATCAACATAAAAAATAATAAACAAATTATAAGCATAAATAAATACAATAGAACAAAAAAAAACACAAATGAAATAAACTGCTTTATGATTTTCAGGTAAGTCTCAGGTAAGTTTTGTTGTTTGATTAACATCAATGACACAGATGGCAGCAGGTTTATTAGGCTGCTGTCACTTTAAGACCTAATGCACTGATCCAATATATTAATATGCATCTGTTTTCTTCCTCAACTGTATGTTCACTTAAGACATACTCGCTGAGATGGGAATTTTGACAATTTTACATGTATGTGTCCGTTCAAGCACAAAAAGATGAGAAAGAGAACTGAATTCGGTGTTCACGTGCTGTCTGTGGGCTCTGTGTGAGTTTTCTTTTGTGTCTTCTTGCGTTTGCATGCTTTAAACTCGCTTGAATGTATAAACTGACAGGACTTAAAAACATGTGCAAATAATAAACATTCACTCTATGATGGTTAAACTTTGCAATCAATCTGCAAATCACATGCATTCTGAACCTGGTCCATACGGATCAACTACAATTCCTACTTACTTGATGCGCACATTGCGATGTCGATCGATGCTGAAACTATATATTGTGCAGCCCTATAATACACATTAGAAAAAAACCTACAATATTTGGTTGGTATTTCTAGAGGAATACGATTATTCCATGTAGAAAAACTATGGATTATAGATTTAGATTTGTTTTTGAATAAAATCCAAATGTTTTAGAAAAGAAAACTGCATTGCACCAATATGTGGCACTGGCAAATGTCCACTTGGTATCCTCAGAGATACAATCTGGAAGTAAGCCATTTGGGTTTTAAAAGTAGACACAAACCAGAATTCACTGTTCAACATTCAGCATCAGCAAAGAATCGAATATAAAGTCAGCAGGTGGTTTATTCTTTTCTATTGTGTACATTTCATTGGGCGTGCAGAACATCTTTTTATGTATCCTGGATAGGATTTTACTCTAAAACAGAGGTCTTCAACCCTGCTCCTGGGGACCCACTGTCCTGCAAAGTTTATTTCCAACCTGCTTCAGCACACCTGCCTGTGTATTTTCAACAAGTGATCCTGAAGATCTTGATTAGCTTCACCTGTCTTTAATTAGGCTTGGAGCCAGCCGCTGCAGGACAGTGGGTCCCCAGGAGCAGGGTTGAAGACTTTTAGTCTAAAAGCTTCCTTGGAGAAAGGTAGTTGAAGGATGAAACTTATCTCTCTGAATAATTTCCTTTAAATATCTATTATCTTTCACATTCTGCGAGAGAAGAAGAAATTAAGAGAATTGCCTATTAAATTAGAGATAAATATCTCTAAATAAAGGCGGCTGGTACTGGGACACTATCCAAGATGACCTTACAGTTTCAAAATCCTCTTAAAAGGTGTAAAAAAAAAGAATATCTCATGGCTAACTAATTATAGCTATTTCCCCAAGAAGCTCATACAATACACATACATTCATAAAGTGTGAAAAGAGTTTAGGAAAAGAACTTCCTCTCTGCTCTCAAAAAATGAGTTGTGCTACTTGCTCAATTTACTTAATTAAAATGAGCTAATGCAATGCAATTATACAGCATTCTGTCACAACTTAATCTAATTGAACTCAATCCATTTAAATTTGTAAAATAGAAGTTTACTTAATCCATTTGCAATGAGACTACATGAATAATTTAAGTCAGAATTAACACAGCATTACTGAAACTGGGCAAAAGATTTCCAATTTCCAGCATGCTTTTGGTGGGAACAGATGGGTTTAAAGGAATAGTTCATGCAAAATGATCATTTACTAATTCTCACAACGTTTCAAACTCATATAATTTTCTTTCTTCTGAACAAAAAAGAAGTTATTTTAAACAGTTCTGTTTCAATGTTTCAAGAAGATACTTTTCTCATGTGTTTTTCCATACAATGAAAGTCAAAGAGGTCCAAAACCAACAAAATTCAGGTTTAGAATGACATTACGGTGAGTAAATGGATGATTGAAAATTGTGGAGTGGGACGTTGCTTAAATCAAAAAGCAATTACTGTGCAAATGCAGTGGAGTGACCAGTCTTTTCTTTCTTGCGCCTCCAATCAACACAATATTTTACATATGGTAAAAAGAAAAGTGACATTTAGTATGCTAATGTGTGCTGTTGCTCGCTCGTTATTAACTGCAAGAGTTGGGTTTCTTTGACATGTCTAATTCTATTGTGTTTTAACCAATGCAGTTAGATTTTGCTACATAAAAATGAGAATTCACAGAAGATCACAATAAATTTAAAGATTGTGATCTTGATTCAAATATCCATGCAATCTTATTCATAAATGACAACGATTCGGTCATGTTGCTGATGACCCAAAGACAGCAGTTGTCGTGTGTAGGTATGAAACTGTTTCACAAACAGCCTTTTCAACTACACAGTATCATTAGTTCTGTGTTACAATAATTCAAATTATCACAGAAGTACTAGGATGATAGTTTATAATTCGGATATAAACACTGACTGTTTACGGTAGCGATCAAAATAGAGTAAATCACCTTTTGAAAGTAACTTGACGTTAAAGATTGTATCGATTACATTGTTACACCAGTAGGTGGCAACAAGAGACTGTTAAAAAATGTTTTTGTCATTGAATCATTCATTCAGCAGATTCGTTCAGAAACACTGATTCATCCAGTAATGAAACAAGTGAAGTCTTTATGAGTGAGTCATTGAATCATTCTCTGATTCATTGATCTCTGAATCCTTGATCTCTCTCACGTAAATTCTAAAGTGATTCTAGAACTAGTGATTGAAGAGAAGAGAAGAGAAGAGAAGAGAAGAGAAGAGAAGAGAAGAGAAGAGAAGAGAAGAGAAGAGAAGAGAAGAGAAGAGAAAGAGAAGAGAAGAGAAGAGAAGAGAAGAGAAGAGAAGAGAAGAGAAGAGAAGAAAATAGCGTTCATTCAAAATAGCGCCTCACACCCCCACATTCAGCTGTGGCAATCAAGCAAGTCTGCCTTATTTCCACTGAGGATTGGAAATTCTCAATTAATTTTCTCTCTTTTATGCTTCAAGGGACTCAATACAAAAATCATCTGGCTTTGGGTGGGTGCCTAAGAAGAAGTATTTGTCTTTTATTATATAGACATTTAACATAATTGAACACTTCTGGGTCAGCCAACTTAAGGGCTCAGAGGATGTGTGAAAGAAATGAAGACATGGATGTGACCCCATATTGGGTTTCCATTTGATTAAAGCCTTCAGGCATCTGAGGAAACAAGCTTAGGGAGATGATGATGGCACCATGGCAACATCAGGAGCCAGAGGCCTAATGGGGATCGCAGTTTGCTGTTACCATGGGTAACTGGCTACTGGGAAGTTGGTAGGGAAAATGCATTATTACAAACCATCCCCACTGATTTCTGCTAAATGTGCTTGAGAACATTCCTAGACAGTGGCTTTGATGCTGTCAAAAGTGGCCAGTTTAACCAAATTCACCCTTTATAGGAAAAAAATCATAACACGAGAAGCTACAAAAGGGGTGCTCTGGGGAGCTCAACGCAGTGTTACGGTGCTGCTCTTAACTAAGCTCTTTTCATTTGCAGTTATTGACTTACAGGTTGATTTATGGAAGAAAGTGGCCACAACAGCACTAAATCCTGCTGTCACTGTTCAATACATGAGGCTGTATTGCCATTGGTACGATAAAACCATAAGAACTTAATGTAGTGAACTGATTGCTCTGTTTGATTACGATAATAGATCTCAAAGTGGAAAGATTAAAGAATTTGGTCATCATTTACTCACCGTCATGTCATTATTTCTTTCTTCAGTGGAACACATAAGAAGAGATTTTGAAACCTTTCTTTTTTTTAATCTTTTTTTTTTTTAGATACAGTGTCATTTTAACCCTACTGGCTTTCACGGTACAAACAAAAATAGTTCAAACTTCCAGAGAAGAAAGAAAGGACCATCAGAACCTGGTTCACTTACAAAAAGACACTCATAATCATACGGAAACATACAGCACACCTTGTTAACATATACAAAGGTGCTAATTAACTGACTTTTACATCCCATTTAACAACGAACAACACATTTTTCAAGCCTATAGCTGCACATCACATATAGCTGAGTCTGTTGTTTAAGACCCACTGAAGTGCCTTGAAACGCGCAGCATCATTCAATGTGTTGACGTAATTTTCTGAAACAGCAAAACCAGACTTCATTCGCTCCAATGGAAAACATATTTACACTGTCTGAATCATTCCCTATCTCCTATATAGTGCACTATGTGCCATTCACCATGTAGAAAATAGTAAACGTGTGATTTTAGCCGCAGCTTCAGTATCTATTTATAATGTAGGGGACGGGACACTGTAGATTCTAGAGAGCATTTGATAGGACAGAACATCTGATGAGAAGTTGAATTGCAGAGTGATGTCATCAAAATCATTGATCCATATTGGCAGAAGTGAGAGACTAAGTTTTGAATGCTTATATCTTCTAAATGCGAATTTTGTCATTGTTTTGGAGCACAGTAGCTTATAGATAACAGCCAACATATTCATACTAAAGTCAAAAAACGTTGATTTCATGGGGACTTTAACAACTTAACTGTCTGTCATTAGCTAGTATAGGAAAAGGCCACAAATTCACATATGCGAGCAGAGTACCTTCACGATGGTGATTATCACAAGAGCGAACACCTATCACACTGTCATCATTACTTATACGATGTGTGCTTCCTGCCAACTCAGACCATATAATTCTTGATCATGGCTCAATTGACTACTACTTTTGGTTACTTAATTATGTCACAGATGTTAAGATAACTTGCATTTTTGCAGTAATGCTAAATATGAAGGACACTACACTAGAGTAAAATACTACACATTGTTTTCTGTGCCCAGTGTTGGGGGTAACACATTACAGGTAACTTGAAATATTTGAGTTACTTTTCAAATAAGCAATCAAGTTACTTTGTTCCCCATTTATTGACTGACGCTCTCTTGGCCCAATGTTGAGAGAAATCATAAGTGCAGAGGCTTAGTGTGTGAACATGATGCTTATTGTAGTTCTAGACTAAATGTGAGCATGCATTTACTCACCTCATTTGCACAAAAAAGATTCAGTATTCCTTAAAATGAATAAAATCAGTCAAATGCAAACCTCCACTAATTAAATGTATTAAATACAACAAACATCTTTATGCATTTCATTTCACTTTATTGACCAATGTACTTGCTGCTGACTTTCAATGATTCAGTTAAACCATAAGCAAAAATGACTTTAGATTTTTTGTTTTTATTGGTGAATTAAGTGTTAAACTTTTTTCTCCTGCGTCCTATTCTTCCGCTGTCCAGAATGGCAGCACAGCTAATACTCTTGTTAAGAGTTGCATGCTCTACTGTACAGGCATGAATTTGTATTTCCTTCACCCTGAGGCTTGTTATATCAATTTTGGTGTGAAAGAGTCTTTATATTTGCCCAAAATAGAACTTTTTTTTGTTATAAACACAAAAGCAAACAAGCCAAGCCCAGGTAAGAAAAAGTAACCCAAAAGTAACATAACACATTCATTTTCTTAAAAAGTAACTAAGTAATGCAATTACGTAGTTCATTTTTAAAGGAGTAACTTGATATTGTAATGCATTACTTTTCAAAGTAACTTCCCCAACACCGTCTGTGCCACTACTGAATCTATCAAACATACGTTTGTATCCTCATCTGAATCAGACGGCTGTTCAAAGGCTGTGTATGCAATCATAATCATGGTGGTAGTTCATCAGCAGGTTCTTGAAAACAAGACATAGAATATGAATGAAGGTACAGTCGTGATTAGTACTGATTAATAGTGATTTTCTTCATGGAGAGCTGCTGTTTGCCCTTTGATTCACCTCATCTTAAAGTTTTCCATAAACAGGAGCAGAGAGGTCGCCCTTTATTGTAATAGCTGTATGCTCAGTTTTTGTGAATTGTGTGTTTGGTTCATAATGAAAGTCAAAGGTGCTGTCCATGTGGAGAGAGGTTTAAACGGAAAGGTCAGGTTGATGATTCAGTCCCACATTTTACACTTTACTCAGGGGAGTTGTGCAGACCAGATAGCACTTTCTGTTATTCTGAAAATAGCATCTCAAGGATTAAGTTGTGAGGGAAAAAAAGAATTTCTCCAATGGCCGTCACTAGTGTGTAGTCTAATCCACAATCCAAGACTCGTGATGCAGGAAGAAAGATTCTAGGAGACTTTAATGAGCACTGAGTATACACAGGAGAACTCCTAGCACACACTACACATTAACATAAGACGACACGGAACAAGGAACAGAAAGAATTAAGGGTATAAGTATACGCCGGGATAATTAACACAACAAGACTCAATCAGAAACCATAGCAACAAACTAGAAAAGTTCATTGCGTCCCAATTTGCATACTATGCATCCTAAATAGTATTTAAAATTAGAATTAGTGTCTGAAATCATAGTATGTTGAAATGAGTATTCCAAAGATACCCAGATGGTCTAGATTTTCTGGTTAGAATAATATTGCCCCATTTGCCCCCCAGCTTGCCTACTATTTTGCTACACACTCAAAAGTATGTACTTTTTCTTCACAAAAACAGTACATATGTTTCAGGCATAGTATAAGTAGGCAAATTGGGACGCAGCAGAGAACTCAGGCAACACTGAAAAACCAAACTAAACAGTGATTCGAGTCAGGCATTACATGTACAACATGTGAGCATTCTAAATGTAAATGTCTTTTTTGTGGTCACAAACTAAATTAAACATATTGCTTATACATAAATACTATTTCTACAAATGATAGTTGGAAACGTTTAGGGATTACTTTAGGGAAAGAGGGGGAAGGAAGACCCTCAAACCAGCATCCCTCAGGAGAGTGCTACACCTCATTGCACCATGAACACAAGCACTAGCGCATCGTACATGATCCTGACACTGAGAAGCACTTAAGCAACATTGACAACCAAAACCTTACAAACAATGTAAGAGGCAAAATGTAAAAAAAAAGAACAAAGGCCCTGTTTACACCCGGTAAGGTGTATGCATTTCGGTCGTTCGGATCACAAGTAGACGAGAAAGACACATACCTATTTACACCTAGTGTTTTAATCAGTATCTTTTGTCCACTTTCAACCACTTCTGTCTTAAATTCTTCAAGGCGAGGGTCTATGGGTGGGTAAAATGTATGGACTATTTCCGATCTAATGGATGAAATAAGCTCCCGCAATTTACATATAAACATAACTGGACGACGTACATCGCTTCACCTCTGATAGCCGCAAGACCTCGCTGAAGTGTGTGTTAGAAATCAGGAATGGTGAGAGAACATTGTGCTTGGTACATTTTTCTTCTTCAAATCAAACTTGGGTCTCTTAACTTTAAATCCCGTCTGGCTAGTGCGCTTCCCATGATCAGTACGCGTTAGGTCAGTAGGTGGAGTGCAGGTGGTTTTTTGTGGCTATTTGAACGCATTTAACCACAGTGTCTCCATGAAAGCAATCCGGACAAATGTATTTTCGACTACCTCTGAAAATCGTCGAAAGGGGACAAGCTCAAAATGTTTTAGACCCCGTTTACACCTGTATTTAGCGTTGTCCACTTGTGATCCGATCGACCTTCGATCGACATCTTAAATACCAGGTGTAAACAGTAGTGAAAGAATGGAGAGAAGACAACAACTCCAGCAGAACAGTGCTGTTATTGTTAACTAAAACTACAAATCATTTTCGTTCATTTTAATAAAACTGCTGGAATAAAATAAAATATAAAGGTTAGATGACTTACAAAATTAAATAAACATTTGAAACGTTGTCTTAGGAACTAACTGAAATAAAACATGTTAAGTTGAAGTACTAAAAGTAGAACTGAAATAAAAATGATTTAAAGCTACATAGAAACCCAATCCTAATAAAAATGACAAAAGCACATCAAATTATTTAAATTAAAATGAAAACTAAAAATATAAAAAATATATATTCAAAATATAGTATAAATACTATAATATTATAATAATATTATAAATGCTGAACAGAAGCCGTGACAGCTCCCTGCTGAAAAGACCAAGTTAAACCAGCATGAATTTCCATGCTGATTCAGGCTGGTTTATGATAATGATGGCTTGACAAAGCCTTTGAAAAGCAAATGTTAAAATCTGCTTATCATGTCACCTGGGTTTACCCTCACCAATCTACTTCATCTTGACCTGTCAAAAACACAAATAATTTTGGCACAATCCACAACAACACAGTCCCCTGCCAGACACCAGCAACAAAGGTCTCCGATAATGCCCATGCGCCACAAATACCTCACTGAACCCGGAGCACATAAACAATTAAGACATGCACCCTTTGTGCTTGTTTTGATTTCATATTGCATATGATAGCACACGAGTCTTATGGAGCACCGTCTCCGTTCATCTGAGTCCCACTGGATCTTCATCTCACTCCCGCTGCTGTGTGAGCAAACTGATAATGCTGACAGCATTCTGTACGTGTTCTCCTGCCAGGCTGCACCACAGCGTTACAACTGGCATCTCCCCTGTGGAACAACTGCTAAGACTGACAGTTAACATTGTGCTCTAGCACAATTCTTTCAGGACAAAGCAACGACTCTACTATATGAGAAAATGGCACAGTGCTTATTGTGTGTGACCACTAACAGCATAGTGAGTGAGCACATTGCTTGTGTACTACAGTCCTTTTTGGTTGTGACAAGCTAAAGCAAAAGGGAACCCAGTGGTTAGCCTACAGTACAAAAAAGCACTTAAAAAGGCTTCTTTGTGATTCGAGCACACATATGATTGTATGGACATCTGAAACATACAGATGAGCTCAGAATTATTAGCCCCCTTGGTAAATATGATCAAAGATGGCTGTAAAAATAAATCTGCATTGTTTATCCTTTTGATCTTTCTTTTTTCTTTTTTTTTTATCATTAAAATCTAACCTTTCATTGAAGTAAAAGTAATGCACGGTGAGGAGGAGAGTTTGAGTGGCCAAAGACTCTCCAAGGATCACAGGTGGAGAATTGCAGAGATTAGTTGAGTTTTGGGGTCAGAAAGACAAAAAAAAAACATGTTGTTTGGGAGGGTTTCAATAAAAATCCTTCTCCCTCATCCAGAAACAAACTCCAGCATATTCAGTTGTCCGATGCGACTAGAACTTCAAAACGGACCGCTTCTATGGTCAGTTGAAACTAAAAAAATAGCTTTTTTGCAGCAAACCCACCGGATGGGTTTGGTGCTAACAGGGATAAAAAGCACCCCGTGTCCACGGTTAACTATACCGCTGAAATCTTTGGCCTATTTTTTGCTATCTTGTTCAGATACATGGCATCATGGATTCTAGTGAATACCAGCAGATAATCAAAATCAACACAAAAATGGGTCACTGAGCACAAAATGAAGCTTCTGTCATGGCCGTCCCAGTACCCTGACCTGAACACTATAGAAAATGGAGGAATGATCTCTGCTCTCTTGTCAGGTGTTCTCCAAACTCATCAGGCATTATAGGATAGCTGTTATCTTGGGAAAAGGAGGTTATAAGTATTGAATAAAAGGGTGCTAATAATTATGTCCAACATGTTTTGTAGAAAAACATTTATTTCATAAAGAGATTTACTCTTACTTCAATGAAAGCTTAGATTTTTGTGAATTTATTGAATAAAAGATCAGATTTATTTTACAGGCTTCTTTGTTCATATTTACCAAGGGGGCCAATAATTCTGACCATAACTGTAAAACCTTTTACATATGAACAACATTTGAGACAAACAAATGTTTATAAATATCAGAAGTATCGGATATTGATTTGTACATGATCATTTCTATTTTAACATTTTGATTACCTCTGCTATCTTTAAAGGTTCGTCTTTAAAAATGCTAATACTGTTAAGTGTAATCTTTAGCAAATATCAGAATTAATATCACAGATTTAAAACTTAGAATCTATATAGGTCAGGACAGAACATTTTGTATCTGAATTTCAAGCAATCCTCCACTGGACAGTGCATCAAAAAACCCTTTCACATAGAGCGGTGATCCCAGAAAATTGTGAACACAAACACGTTCCGGGATTCATCCTGGGATGGGGACCTAGTAACATTGCTGGGATCAGTCCCAGAACGTGCCCTGTGTGAACAAAAGGCAGGACCAATGCTGTCGTAGTGATGATGCATGTGTCGCAATTACAGTTATCGTGCGACTCTTTGACCGGGGTCAAAGAGTCCGCAGATCAACGTTCACGTTGTACATTAACAAAGAATAAAGTCCGTGTTCGTCAAGTAACAAAGACATTACGACATTCTGATGTCACGTGTCTTTTTGGGATCTTTATGGGATGTGTGTGAACACATGCACAGATTCCAGAAAATCATTGCCAGTGTGAATGAACCAAAATCAACTGATCCCGGGACATATTATCAGTGTTTTTTCCGGAATCTCTGTGTGAAAGGGGCTAAAGATATGCCTTTGAGAACTGAGATGGAATGAGACCTCATTAGAATTACTGTCATTTAAAACTGGTTATGCTCTATGAAGATGCTTGATGAAGGTATTACAGTGTGACAGCCTTGCTTTACATACTGTGCAGTATGTGGTTTTTAGTACATAAAAAGATATATTCCATTAATGCTCAGCAAAACAAAAGCCAAAGACATCTCGAAGAGAAACACTGACATGCCACATCAACTCTTTCTCTGTCAAGCAGCCAAGTTTAGCACAAAGCGTGGGCCGCCAGGTCAGCCAGGTGAACTCCCCCGAGTCTCAGCTAACATCAAAAATCAACCAATCTCCACAGCCTCGGAGCCAATCGACATTCTCCTATAATGCCTTGGGACATCCTCTGAAAGCACTAGGATTCCCTTAAAAACAATTCTGGCATGCTACTTCTTATCTGCAGTGCAGTCCTGTGACTGCGGCGTTTTCTCGCACATTAAAGAGAGTGTTTCCTTTGATGTGGCAGTGCGCGGTCGGTTAGATGGAGAAATGTGGGGAAATACCATCAGTGCACACAGAAAGAAGTACTGTCTGCAACCGCCTCAACTGGGCATTCAGCTTATCACTAACTCAGAGAACACAGTATGTGCTTATCTACTTTAAATTAAGCACTACCACATATTCAATATTTATTTTATTCTATTTACATGTGGAAGAGATAACTTTTTTAAAACGTCAACATTTTAGCAAAACTTAATTAGTTAGACATAAATTTGGCATTAGCGGGTCGGGAAAAAAGAGGGAGCGTGGGGTGGAGGTGGAAGGCAAAACAATGGAAGAATGGGAACAGGCCCACATCGCTTAGCTGGAGGCCTGGAGTATTTTTAATTAGGCAAAGTCTCCTGGGACTGAACAGTGTGATTTGAACAGACCTGCAGGAACTCAATGCATTTTCAAATACTTTAAAAAAGATTCCCTGCTGACTTCACTTAATGTTGCACTTTGCAACAGCATAATCTTAGGAAGGAAAGTTCTTCTCTCAATGCATTCTGATGACTTTAAAGCTTCTCTAAAAATACCTCACTGCATTACGGCAAATCTTTAGCAATGCCGTTCAGATGTGCGAAAAACCTTTCAGAAAAACTTTAAAGGAACAACAGTGGTTTGTGTACAAGTAGTTTGTGAGAGAGCCAGTATTTGATGCATTTCAAAAACAGATCTTGAAAAATGCATCTAAAACGATGAGTACAAAGCACTACCTTCATAACCCACAATGCAAGAGATGCTTTGTATACTCCTCTGTGCTTTAATTAAACTTTATCTAACTGCTGCCTCTCAGGAGCCGCTGTGAGGACTGACACAGAGAAGCATATGGGCTCAGGATATTCATTTATCTTCCAGATCCATTTTTAAGGCAGCAGTTAGCTGGCATCAGACTGTTTTTTTTTAGAAGTTCAGAGAGCGGATATCTGTCCAGAAGCCCCAGTAAGGCTTTAATTAGTAGAATGGGAATAGGAGGGGTTTCAGATCTCAGGCCAGCTTCCATCAAAGCAGGGTTCATCCTGAGGAAGATGTGAGAGCCATTCTGTAAATGCATTCATAAATGAGTTGTGTTGGGACGGTGCCCACTGTGAAGAGCATTAGCCATGCTTACACCTGCCTGTGACTTAAAGCAGAATAATTATGCTATATGGATTTTGGCACATGACATTGTCCTACTTATCTGTTACAGACTGGATTGTAAGGCCCAAATCCATCTTAAAAGATGAGTGCAGTTATTGACGAGAAGTATGGTATAATAATACAGGTGCTGGTCATTTAATCTCATATAATTAGAATATCATCAAAAAGTTGATTTATTTCACTAATTCCATTCAAAAGTGAAACTTGTATATTATATTCATTCATTACACACAGACTGATATATCTCAAATGTTTATTTCTTTTAACTTTGATGATTATAACTGACAACTAAGGAAAATCCCAAATTCAGTATCTCAGAAAATTTGAATATTACTTAAGACCAATCCAAAGAAAGGATTTTTAGAAATATTGGCCAACTGAAAAGTATGAACAGGAGGCATAAAGTGCTCTAAAACTTCCTGGTATACGGCTGCGTTGACCTTGGACCTCAGAAAACACAGTGGACCAACACCAGCAGATGACATGGCACCCCAAACCATCACTGACTGTGGAAACTTTACACTGGACCTCAAGCAACGTGGATCGTGTGCCTCTCCTCTCTTCCTCCAGACTCTGGGACCCTGATTTCCAAAGGAAATGAAAAATTGACTTTCATCAGAGAACATAACTTTGGAGCACTCAGCAGCAGTCCAGTCCTTTTTGGCGAGACGCTTCTGACGCTGTCTGTTGTTCAAGAGTGGCTTGACACAAGGAATGCGACAGCTGAAACCCATGTCTTGCATACATCTGAGCGTAGTGGTTCTTGAAGCACTGACTCCAGCTGCAGTCCACTCTTTGTGAATCTCCTCCACATTTTTGAATGGGTTTCGTTTCACAATCCTCTCCAGGGTATGGTTATCCCTATTGCTTGTACACTTTTTTTCTACCACATCTTTTCCTTCCCTTCGCCTCTCTATTAATGTGCTTGGACACAGAGCTCTGTGAACAGCCAGCCTCTTTTGCAATGACCTTTTGTGTCTTGCCCTCCTTGTGCAAGGTGTCAATGGTCGTCTTTTGGACAACTGTCCAGTCAGCAGTCTTCCCCATGATTGTGTAGCCTACAGAACTAGACTGAGAGACCATTTCAAGGCCTTTAGAGTGTGGCACCAGGTGTCTTCAATATTGAATCTTTTCACAATATTCAAATTTTCTGAGATACTGAATTTGGGATTTTCCTTAGTTGTCAGTTATAATCATCAAAATTAAAAATAAACATTTGAAATATATCAGTCTGTGTGTAATGAATATAATATGCAAGTTTCACTTTTTGAATGGAATTAGTGAAATAAATCAACTTTTTGATGATGTTCTAATGATATGACCAGCATGTGTGTATATATATATATATATATATATATATATATATATATATATATATATATATATATATATATATATATATATATATATATATATGCATTAAACTGAACAAAAGTGACAGTAAATAAATTTGTAATGTTTCTATTTCAAATAAATGCTGTTCTTCGGGAACTTTTTATTGATCAAATATTCCTGAGAAAAATTTTTATCTAAGAAGCATGTTTTCAACATTGATAATAAATGTTTTTTGAGCTCCAAATCAGCATATTAGAATGATTTCTGAAAAATCATGTGACACTAAAGACAATTCAGCTTTGCCATGACAAAATAAACGTTAATTTTCAAGTTATTTTCATTTTAAAAAGAAAGCAGTCATTTTAAATTATAATATTTTTTTATATATTTATTTATTTAATATATTTACTGTATTTTTGATCAGATAAACAGCATTTACATCTTGTATTAAGATGCATTTTGATCACAAGGAGATGAGGGAGACCCATATTCGTTTACACCTGGTCTTTTAATCCATCTCTTTTGTCGACTTTTGACCACTTCTGTCCTGATTTTTTGAAGGGAGGGTCAATATATGGGCTTTTTCAGATATTTTGATCTAATGGACGAAATAAGCTCACACAATTTACATATGAACGCGATGGAAAAACATACGGAGAACACCAGCTTTCATTTCTGCTCTGACAGCCGCAAGACCATGCCGAACTGTGTGAGTGTGTGTTAGGAATCAAGAATGGTGAGAGAACATTGTGCTTGGTACGTTTTTCATCTTCAAACCAAACTTGGGTCTTCGGCCAACAAAATTTAAATCTCATCTGGCTAGTGCGCTTCCTAATGTTTACGTCAGTAGGCAGAGAGTAGGCGGTCTTTTGTGGCTGTTCAAATGCATTCGACCACGCGTCTCCACGAAAGCTATCCGGTCTAATGCATTTTCGACTACCTCTGGAAGTGGTCGAAAGTGGCCAAGCTCAAAACATTTTAGAGCCCATTTACACCTGTATTTAGCGTTGTGAGTGACTATAACTGTCTAGGACATTAAGAGTCAAAACTCACTGGAGCATCAAGAGCGGTAATTAGGTCCAAGCAGGTTTTCAGACAGGTATTCACAGTGCAGCATGTACCGCTTCTTGACAGCTATTTGCCATGGCAACACAAACCTACAGTAAATGTGTTTATATGTGTGTGCTATGCGATTATATATCTGAAATAAGAATATGATGTTGACCTTTATGTGCATGAAACCCCACAGCACTTACAGCAAGATAAGCCAAATATAAGTGTATTTTTCTTTTCAGCGCTGTGACTTAATATGTGCCACTCTGCCAAAGTCTGAATCAGCATATGTGCGCATTTCTTGTTTTAGCAGCATGTCAAAATGCCATCTCAAAGGTGGCTAAATAATATATGTCCCTGCACACTGTAGGCTAAAGCACATGCTGTGCAAAGAGCCTTTAAACAATATATTCAAGTTCTAAGGGCCAGCAACATAAATGTGGGCTTTGGTATATGACTAATGGTCTAAAAGCCAGGAACAACCATTGAACTGAATAAACAGTTACATATAACTAGTACAACTGAACTGCTCTGGCACTCATTTCTCTCATTTCGTAATTTTAAAGTACTACAACACTGGCAGTGACAATATCCAGCTTAGGACCATAAATGGCACAAAATCTCATCTCAACAAGTTTAATGAATGGATACACTATCTTTAATGTTGTCTTTTCATCTGGATATCAACATTTGTGAGATTTAGTCAATCAAGTTTTGAGGTGATTTCGACATTTTATTATGTCGAATATCAAGTTTTTTTGTCTATTTGTTAATGAGGAATTTGTGGACACATTCGTGTTTAAGTAAGAAGAATTGAAAAGATCAAACCAGACCCTTGGGGTAAGATGGCCCATCAGAATTGCCACAGAAGGCCCCTAGTGGCATGTTGTTACTTGTAGGGTTGTCACGGTACCAACATTTCAGTAGTTGGTACCAATACCAGTGCAATTTTGTGGTTCTCTCTATCAATTTCTGGTGAGTTAAGTACTTTAAAAATGTTGTCCCGTTAGTTATCACTGTCAATCTTCGCACTTTCCAATTCAAAAGGAGTTATCAGTCCAGAAACGTTGCAGTGTACTTAGCAGCATGAAAAACTAAACTTGTATTCAGATAATAAATCGGAAGCAAGAGAAGAGACCTCCCATTATAAAGGCTCTCAATCTCTGAAGAGCAAGTTCACTGAACTCTGCACTCTCATGAAAACTCCCGTTATAATAAGAAAGCTGTCTTAATTGTACAATGAATCTCTTATTTACATCATGTTTACACTTTGTTGGCTATAGTGAAAGGATTTGTAAGCGTGTGGCTCGCGTTGAACAAAACCAAACCTCATGTGCTAAGCATGATGTTATTATTTTTAATTAAATACTTATTGTAATTCATGAGGCTATTATTCAATAATTAAATGAATTAGATGGACATTTCAAAAATCTGTACTGTTTTATTAAAACCTAGGCTATTTTAATTTATAGTGTTGCTATTATGACATTTTCATTTCAAATATGGGCAAATAAATATTCATTTGCCTGTATAAGTCATAGAATAAATTTACCTTTCAGACAAATATATTTTACTGGATTCAGCTTTGTCTGTTTGTCAGTTATTTCCTTATTCAACTAAATTGAATAATTTAACATTTTGTGCAATGACAAACAATTTACCAAATATTTCACCAATTATGCCCCTTTTTCCTAATGGTTAATTGATGAATTTATGTAGTTGATGTGGAGTTAAGTATCTTCAAGTCATCGATTAGCATGTTCTGTCATCACGATAATTTATAAATTGCTGTACAGGTGCTCATGTGGGAACTGTTGCAAGATGCCTACAGTGCCAGAGAATATATGCTGCATGAAGATAGAACAGGTATAGTTTAGTTTTATTTATAATTTATGTTGTCATCTTGCTTTTATGACATGCTATTGCATTAGTGTTACGTACTGTATTGCAATAAAGGTGAAAAGACGGATGCGACCGCTTGAGTGTATAACTGAACCATCCTGGAATGGAGGCCGTTTGTTTAAACCAAGCGTGCCACACGAGTCCTGAAAAGTGAAGCCAAAGCGGTTTGTTCGCCCCTAGGTGACTGGATGCAGTATAGGTCATAAACCCCGTCCTCTCCATGTAAATAGGACATAGACAATCAAATTACACTTCAAATAAATTTTGTCATTTTAGGTAGTTTTTAATCACGCTGATGTTAGTTCGTTCTTGATGCTATAAAAACAGGGGTGTGACATTATGATTGACAGCTGAGATTGAATTTTTCCAAGGTCAAATTCAAGCACTTTTCAAGCACTTTCAAGGTCCATTTTAAAGCTTTTTCCAGCACCTTACACCACAGTAAATTACATACCAATACATAGTCAAAATTATTATTTATGTAGTGTTATCATCACATTAAAAGAGATAATGCTCTTTTAATATGCTCTCTAATGCTCTCAAAATTGTGTTTTGTAATAGCAGAAGGATCAGATTGTTTGCTTTTTTTTTTTTTTGGTGTGAAAACTATGAATATCATATATTCTTAAGCAATAATCTCACCAGTGTTCCATCAGTTATGACATATTTAAATCTAGCATTTCTGTGTATGAGCCCATACAGTAGCCTAGTGAAATACATATCCATATTTTCATGTGATTTGACAGTTTATTTTATTAAATATCAAAAAGTGTGCATCATACCTAACACCTAGATGAACACCTTAAAGTTGGTTTTATGACTGTAGGTCATTCTCTTCAAATGCTATTGAAGTTAGAAGTGTGTATACCAATGTCGTATGTAAATAGAGACGGTCCCTAAATTCGTGATTATTGAACATCCAACGTCAAACCAACTTAATGCCAGTCACATCAGATGCGCTATGGTTCTGCTGTGATCTTTGTTTGAAACTATTTTCACTGCTGACATAGAGCAAAAACAGAATAACTGTATGATGAGTGAATGTCCGTACATCTCTGCTTTGTTGTTTATGATGAGAGTGCAGATTTCAGTGAGTGAGAGCGCGCTCTGAACAAAACTCTGATGTTTCAGCGATGACTGATCTGAACGCCTCTGTATTAGACATTGCAATCATAAACTCAAAAGAATCGAGTGTGACAACATGCAACACGATTATAACAGATGCCTTTTGAGAAGACTACAATAAAATTCAACCCACCAAATTGGCTAGTGGGAGTGACTGTGTTACACACCACATCTGAAATCCACCCACAAATGAAATCCACCGGTCACACGTGGAAAAAGACCGGCAGATCGCGAGCACAGCAGGTTTCATGTTAGGCTCTCCGACATTTTATTTCTCCATTTAATGAACAAACTATTCAGTCAGATAGGTATTTGTTGTGAAAGAAATACAGTTAAAACTTCAAGCATTTTCAAGCATTTTATCAAAAATTTAAGCACTTTTCATTCAACATTTCACAAAATTCAAGCATTTTCAAGGATTTCAAGCACCCGTACCAATGGAAGAGAGTGAAGGAGCGTCGTCCTTCTTTTACAGTCTATGGCGAACTCTGTCCTTCTCACTCAGGGCTGTGTCTATGCTAATAGGGCAGATCGTCACCGGCTGTGGGCGGGGCTTCTCCCTACAATGATGTCATTGTAGGAGGGGAATCTGAATTTGCTCGTTTGAAGAGACTGCTTTTGATTTATGGGAATTATAAAAAAATGAGTGAGTGGATTTTTACCATTATAGACTGGTTGTTCTCACACACTGCAGACACACATCGGTGTTCAAACACCATATAAAAGTGAATTTTGCATAATAGGTCCTCTTTAATGCATTATCATCCTGCTCATGCATATAAACTTATATCACAATATGTTACAATTTAAATGTAAATTCACATCGTTCTTACCCGATATATGGGGCAGTTTATACAGCACAAAGGTTAATGTAATTCAATACAAAGCATTCTGGGTGGGAGCAAATGGACATAATACTGAATTAACTGAAGTTTAATCAGACAAAATGGCTACGCATTCTGCTAGTTTTGCATAAGGACAAAGCTGCTTATGCACACAAACAAGTGAAGCATGATGAAAAATCAGAGAGAACCAAGCAATGCACATCTATATTGATCCAAAGAGGAGACAACATGTGTTGCTGTTCTTTGTGGCGATAGCTTCAGAGTTGGCCCCGAGAGGATACAGACATGTGGTGTCCAAAAGCTCTACACTACACTGAAGGTACATAAAGTGCGCATTAATCTGAAGTAAAACCAATCAACATTCTCATCAGCAAATCCTTCAAGTCTTTAATATTTAGCAGTACTTGAGCGTGGGGCACAACCTAACGCAGGGTTAGTTGTAACACGCATGGTTTAACACTTTCCACACATGACGAAACTCAGTGTATTTACTAGTTGCCATAGCAACATTATTTAGAGAAAAAAATGCGCCAAAATTAAGAAATCTTTGAAAGATATCACTGAACATTTATTTAACCATAGCAAAAGTAAATTTAAGTTTATTTTTCATCTCTGTTTTTTAGTGTTTATTTAAAATAAGACAAATCAGGTGTTATTTTAATCTGTTATTTAACAGTTGAGATGGTTCTTTAATGCTGATCTGACAGCAGAAGACACGAGCCGGGGCATGTTGTCACACTGCGTTACAATGAGTCCCTATCAGAATTATGATATTATATTCTATATTTTTATGAATTCTTTTGAGAAACCATGAGAAAAGGGTGAATAATGACTGAGAGTCAATGTTCGGAAATGATTCATTATTATTATGTTTTTAACTATGCTGTATAGCTGTATTTAGCGACGTGTTTGTTGTCAAACTCAAAAATTTGTGTATTTTTAATGATAAAAACCCCATTCTTTTATTTTAAAAAGTTAATAATTGTATTTTATTGACAAAATATTTTAGTTTGTCATGGATATTTATTTGATTATATCAGGTAACATTTTAATCTGTCATTTGCTCATGTGACAATGTGACAATGTTACAGTGTACCCCACCTATGGGGCATGTTGTCACATTTCACTTCCATTCTTTCGGGGTAAATCAAGAAAAAAGTATACACCCTATTAATGAAACAAAACCACATATTGGTACTACATATGTGTGAAATTAATGTGGGAAAAAATAAATACTCTTAACCCCAAGTGGATTTACACAAACTGAGAAAGTCAAAAAGCGTTAGGTTGTGTCCCGCTCTCCCCTACACTATCAAGTAAACACACTACATGATTAATACCAGGAATATTCATGTCTGGGAAATTGACCTGAGATAGCCACTGAGTTATTTACCCATTATGCCATTTTTACACAAGTTTAATGATTCATAAGATCTAGAGCAGGGAATCCTTGATGCTTGCATGCTCTGCATGAGGCTGCTGTCAGCATGTTTATTTTCAGTGAGCACACACATAAACACTCATTTACTGCCAGTGAGAACCCGCAAATCTGGAGCAAAGAGGGGGAGAGTACTAGAGAGGAGAGAAGCGCACATTACATGTTCAAACCCTATAAATTAGCTGCGACAAAAAGTTGTGACATTTAAAATGACAGTCGGAAGTCGGTTTCGTTATATGCTGTATCATTTAGTAACAGTGCAAGCCAAGTTCTCTTCTTGTGCCGACAAACAGCACGAGCCATGATGTTCGATTTGTGTACAAATGACTCTTATGAACTGATTTCTTTTTAACGAGTCAGATAAAAGGATTAACAACCTCAAACTCGCTCGCTCAGTTTGAATCAGACTATGGGGCCGTTAACACAAAATGTGTTTTTACAATCCACTGCGCTGTTTTTCCATTGTTTTTATGTAAACATGTACTAGACAAATGTGTTTGACTGTTGTGTGCATGTCTCGCGTCTTTTGCAGGATCAATAGCTTTCTAAAAACATGGCGCTCAGGTTAAAGCTGAAAAACGCACACTAAAAGCCTGTCATACAGCGTGTGAGTACTGCACTAAGTCCTCTTTAGCGTCATATTGCGCTTAAACTGTCAAATACAGACATTGGGTCTCATTCCTGAAACTTTCGTAAATATATGAGCAAATTCTGAGAAATTCTCCTCCAGATTCATAAACGCTTCGTATACCACGGATTCGGTAGTTAAACGTGTGTATATTAATGAATAATTAAATTCGTAAATATGACTAGCGTGCATGCTCATTCATAATTAGCATAATCCCCGCCCATGAGTGACAACTGCAAATGACGTGTCCAAGAATGCTGTGGAATCTTCTGGAATTCTTTCTCAGGTTTGGCTCCATAAATGCTAAAGAGACTAATTGGCCATATGCCTGTGTCCATCAAAGCATTTTTAGCCAGCTAAAAAACTACTGGTGCTCTTCTGAAAACGGCCAGCTGGTGGCGCTTGAAAACGCTTTGCAAGGTCAGTTTTTCCTGCTGAAATACTTTGGTTGCTGTGATGCAGAATATCCATGGCAGTAATGTGTTTACTACTATCTCATTTTGAAGAATATTACTGAATATAAAAAAATGCAGTAAAAAATCAGTATTAACTTCTCCATAATTGTTGTTCAGTCGGTGTACAAGTAGGATGATTGGTCGGTGTAATATTTGTCCCGCCCCTCCTCCACTGTGATTGGACGGCCTCAGTAAAAAGTGACAGTGACAAGCTACTTTTTGCTATTTATTGCTATTACCCAACATTGAACAGTGTAAAAAATAAAAATATAAAAAAAGACGGGGCAAATCAACTCTTGAAATATTATTATGGTATCCCAGGTGAAAATTATGTACTATTAAATGTATTACAGACGTACTTGGGTATGTTTTAAGTACAATACAAATATACTATAATGCATTTTTAATACATTTAATAGTACGTCTTTTTCACCTGGGACATCAGTTTGCCTAAATTAGAACACAGAATGTTCAAATGTTTTACACACTATTTACACGTGGTAGGGAGCAGGTGTAGATTTCTTTCATACCAACTAACATTTTGAAAATACGAACATTTTTGTGAATCCAAAAATTTACGTCAGAGCGGCTTTATTGAGCGATTTCCACACACATTCGCTCTGCTCGTGTTTCATGAATAAGGCCCATGGTTTACATAAACACAGCTGTTTATATCTTTAGTGAATGTAAACAGTTGTCAGTATATCATGATACGCATGTATATCGGTATATTAGATCCATGCATTCGGTCTTAAAGTGGCAGCAGCCTAATAAACCCGCTGCCGTCTGTGTCATTAATGCTAATCAAACAACAAAATACAAAGATAAAATCACTCACTGCTCTTGAGAATCAATCTATATTTAATTAATAGAGTGAAGTCTGTATAGTGTTTGTTTATTCAATTTCTTACTGTTTATTTTTACAAGCACTGTTTATTTCATTTGTACCTTACTGTTTGTAATTTGGATCTTTGTTCTTATTACAAAGATAAAATAATGAAATAAAATAAAGTGAAATAAGATTTTGGTCATAGAGCCCACCTCTAATTTGTCCTAAATGGTCTGTGATTCTTTTTCTTTTGTTGCCTTGTAAAGTGTCATTTTTGAATGTATAGATTAGTGATTTGCAAAACAGTCCTAAAAACCAAGCGTGATAAGATCGTGATCCTGCTTGAAAAAATAGTAATATTATATTTCTGCCATATCTCCCACCTCTACACCAATTTTTACCATGATGTCGCCCAACGTCACCAAGGTTGTGTACATTTTCATCCTGATTCTGTTGCCCCACAGTGTCAAACGTTACATTATTCTACTGACTGGTTCTTCATATGAATTGGTTCTACACAATGTGCATTTATGGGCTAAACTTCCCTTTATCATGGCACACAGTGATTTTGTAATTTGTCAACAAAAAAGTAATTGTTTCATTATAGTCACCAATGACTAATTTTTCTGCTCTCTCTGTTCCTGTGAGATATTTTAGATGTGAAAAATGCTGCACAGAGAAACAGCACAGAATTTAAAACAGCTGAAAGAACCAATTAAATTTCCATTACAGGTACCCATACTGCTCTTTCTCTCCCTTAAACTGAGTAATATTTAGGAGGGCGAACTGCAGATGCAGATAAGGCGATGGGTCACGCAGGTCTCTGCCAGTCTGCTCTCATGTCAACAGCTCTTGCAGATTTATGGTCACAGACCAGGTAATCAAAAAGCAGGAGGCTGAGCCTGCCAGACCAAGCCTACATAAAAGCTCTTAGGCCAAAAGAGCATGTCATTTCCTGTATACAACAGACGTTAATGATTCTCTCTGCCTGCTCTGCACGCATGATGTAACCAATCACTCCTGCAGTAAGAGACATGCGGCGGGGTGGCATGACACTCTCTGTGTTGTTTGCTCTCAATATGATGGTTTATTCTGGAAGATAAATTGATCCATAAATAATGTATTTCAAAGGAATAGCTAACTTAAATGAAAATTGTCACTATGTACGCACCACATTGATTCAATATTTATTTATGTATTTTCACAATGTTTGGAATAATTAGGATTTTACTCGTCTCACACTCACAAAGCCTTCATTTATTTGATCAAATATACATTAAAAACAGATTTAAATATATTCCATTTTAATATACTATATTGCCAAAAGTTTTAGGACACCTGCCTTTACATACACATGAACTTTAATGACATGGAGTCGGCCCACCATTTGCAGCTATAACAGCTTCAGCTCTTCTGGGAAGGCTTTCCACAAGGTTTAGGAGTGTGTTTATGGAAAATTTTTGACTATTCTTCTAGAAGCGCATTTGTGAGGTCAGGCACTGATGTTGGACGAGAAGGCCTGTCTCGCAGTCTCCAAAATGTCTTAGTATGCTGAACCATGAAGAGTTCCTTTCACTGGAACTAAGGGGCCATCCCCAACCCCTGAAAACTCTACTAAACTTTACACTTGGCACAATGCAAGTCAGGCAAGTACCGTTCTCCTGGCAACCGCCAAACACAGACTCGTCCATTGGATTTCCAGAGAAGCATGATTCGTCACTGCTCTAGAGTCCAGTGGCACCACTGCATCCGACGCTTTACATTGCACTTGGTGATGTAAGGCTTGGATGCAGCTGCTCGGCAATGGAAACCCATTCTATGAAGCACTCTACGCACTGTTCTTGAGCTAATCTGAAGGCCACACGAAGTTTGGGCTACTGACTCTGCAGAAAGTTGGCGACTTCTGCGCACTGTGCGCCTCAGCATGCGCTGACCCCACTCTGTGGTTTTACATGGACTACCACTTTGTGGCTGAGTTGCTGTTGTTCCCAATTGCTTCCACTTTGTTATAATATCACTAACAGTTGACCGTGGGACTCTCACTCCTGAACTCAGTCACTTAACATCACGTGACCATCGATACTCTGACACTGCACTGCACTTTCTGTTCTCGTTGTTACTGTCTAACAACCTGTTATAAACCTGTTTGCACATTATACTTTGTACATTTCTGTTAACCACATATTTATAAGTCTACAGTTTACACACTGCACAGTTTATTTCACTTATTTTTCTACTTGATTTATTTATAATTCTACAGATATATATACATATATAGTACTTTTTTTATTCTATTTATATTATAATTTCCTCCTTGTGTTTTTAACTGTGAATTTGCACTGTCCATGGAGCGGACCTGTTTACATTTCACTGCCGGTTGTATATTCTGTATATAACTGTGTATGTGACAAATAAAACTCTTGAATCTTGGAATATTTTGTAGTGAGGAAATTTCATGAATGGACATATTGCACAGGAGGCAACCTATCACGGTTCCACGCTTGAATTCACAGAGCTCCTGAGAGCGACCCATTCCTTCACAGATGTTTGTAAAAGCAGTCTGCATGCCTAGGTGCTTGATTTTATACACATTTCGCCATGGAAGTGATTGGAACTCCTGAATTCAATGATTCGAAGGGGTGTCCCAATACTTTTGGCAATATAGTGTATATTTTAACATGTAACCTATTCCTATGATGGCAAAACTGAATTTTCAGTAGCCATTACTCCAGTTTTCATGATACTGCAAAACTAATTCTAATATATCACAGGAATAAATGACATTTTGAACTCTAACAACATTTCACAATATTAGTGTTAGTGTACATAGTAGTATATATAGTATAGTGTGTTTGTGTATACTATATTAGTGTTAGTATAAGAATATGAGATTAACATGACAACGATGTGTTAAAAATGGAAAAGTTTTTCTTTCGCATTTTTCACATACAGATGACAACGTTGTCAAAACGATCCCCGTTATATTTTGTATTATACTATTCATTTAATTTTTTTTTCTTTATACATTTTTTTCCCACAGTTGTGGTCACATTAAACTCTTAGTGTATGAAAAGAGAAAAAATCCATTTTGTGTTCCATAGTAAAAATAAATCCAGGTTTAAGATGACATAAGTAAATGAAGACAAAATATTCTTTTTGGGAGAACCTTCCCTTTAATGCATGCGGCCCTTTCGAAAAGAAAGAGAATAATAATGTTTCACTCCTAGGAGTTTAGCTCTAAATGCTGGAGGTAAATTAGACTTCTGTGCTTTGTTTCTTGTTAGATGGTTGTGTGATTGAAAACCAAAATGTTGCAAAACATGGCACCCATCTCCTGTGGTCCTGATTCTTGTTTTTGTTTTTTTTCCCCACCCTCTTGCTCTCTCTCTCTCTCATTAAAACTGTCACCGAGCTGCTCCCCTGGGAGTGGTTTAAAAATAACACAAACGGCACTAGCATCACACATCAAATAGCCACTACTCCTTTTAACAAGGTTTGCTGCAGGTTTTCTCGCTCTGCTATTTGTACCGACTCTTTTAAGCCCGGGTGCAATAACTAGTTTCATGGCATGGAGTTTTCTTTTTTTAAAGGAAGCTACAATAAATAAAAAATGTTTTGTATATGTATATTTCATCTCAAACCAAATGTCGAGAACAGATGTGAACAGGTCTATGCCAATAAGGACGAACAAGAGCTGAAGACTCAGGGAATCAGAAATCATATAGAAAACTGCATTATAATACATCTGAATGAAATGTAATATGAATCTTCCCATACAGTACATGAATTTTAGCATTACAAGATATGCAACAGAGCCTATCTTCGTAATCATAATTGTTCTCATGGACACAGGGTATGAATATGGATAAAGAAGCTAATTTGCATAATGAGACTAATCTAAAAGTCAATTAGTAAATACATCTGCCCCCGGTTTCACAGACAAGGCTTAATCTAGTCCCCGACTAAAATGCGTGTTTGATCTGATTTAACTGAAAGCAACTTGAACTGATATATCTTAAAATATGTCAGTGTCATTGTTTTGTCTCAAGATGCACATCAATAATGTTTTTTTCTAAAGCAAGTTTATAAAAGCTATTTAAATGTCTTAAGTGAACTAAGGCCCAATCCTGGCTTACTCTAAGCCCTGTCTGTGAAACCAGGCGCGGGAATTTTTGCTGTAATTTAATTAGCATTGTAATAGAATAAAACATAGTTTAGAACATCCAGCAAACACAATCACTAATTGGTGCATTACATACTGATTTTCTTAGCAGATGATATCTCACTGAAGCGGTGTTATAATACCGTGCAGGAATCATACTGGTCAGGCATATGAGAAGAAAAAGAACTGAACTTTTAATAAGCCCCCCAAATGGGATTTATTTAAAAGATTATGCATAAGGCAGCACATTTCCATTGCATTTTCTGGAATGTTTCTTCACGTTCTGTCTTTTCAGCTGTCAGCACCGTACAGACAGATGGTCAAGATCTTCAGTGTTGTGTAAAGCTATAATAGATGTATTTTATACTCTGGATACACCACTCATAAACCTGGGGTCAGTAAGATTTTTAACACTTTTAAATTATGATTTTTATTCAGCATATCAGAATGATTTCTGAAGGATCATGTGACACTGAAGACTGGAGTAATGAAGCTGAAAATTCAGCTTTGATCACAGGAATAAATTACATTTTAAAATATATTAAAATAGAAAATAGCTATTTTAAATTGTAATAATATTTTACAATATTACTGTTTTACTGTATTTCACAATATTACTGTTTTTACTGCATTACTATAAATACTGTACTGTATTTACTGTATGCATACTGTATTTTTCTTAAATAAATGCAGCCTTGGTGAGCGTAAGAGATTAAAAGAATCTTATTTGAACAGTAGTGTGCATTTATAGAGATGGGAAATGTGTATTAAAGTAAATAGGGTCGAATCTGATTTCATGTTAGGAACAGAACAGAGTCTAAGAATCACATTCACAATGATTAAACATGACATGATATGAAGCAGATTACACTCACCATCCTTATCAGCTCTCCGGAAAATCTGAAATGAAACACACACAGAGAAATACAGACTATTAATACAAATTATTAATCATTTTAATTCATATTATCATTCAAAATTATTTAGCTGGCTGAAATTAGATAGTGGCTAAGAAAAGTAAAGTACTGTAGGTACTAGGAAAAAAGATGGATAAAAGTAATTCAAAATGTCTCTCTGTAGGGTTCAATGTCAATCAACCTACTCAGAAAAGGAGGGGGTGGTTCTATAGATAGGCTGTTTGCAATTGCATGATACCTCAGCCCTTAATATGGTGGTGCAATGAATCCTTCCATTACATTTAGAAGACCACCAGCACAAATTACATTATAATCTTTAAAGGGTTAGTTCACCCAAAAATGTTCATTCTGTCATCACTCACCCTCATGTTGTTCCAAACCTATAAGACTTCGGTTCATCTTCAGAACACAAATGAAGAACGTTTTGATCAAATCTGAGAGCTTTCTGTCCCTCCATTGACAGCTACACAATTACCACTTTGACTCTTCAAAACGATCATAAAGAGATACGAATCCCTATGAATCTAACGGTTTAGTCCAGATTTTCTGAAGAGACTCGATCGCTTTATATGATGAACAGATTTCATTTAGGCTTTTATTCACATATAAAAATTGATCAGTGAACATAAACAGAAGTTCAACCAAAGCTGCTTAATACACAAGAACAAACCTCTTGAGGAAGCTCAAACATGCTCCTTAACACACGAGAATGAACCTCATTGGTTCTTGCTGAAGCTCAAACGTGCTGCGTAACACGAGAATGAACCTCATTGGTTTTTGCTGAAGCTCAAACGTGCTGCGTAACACAAGAATGAACCTCATTGGTTCTTGCTGAAGCTCAAATGTGCTGCGTAACACACGAGAATGAACCTCATTGGTTCTTGCTGAAACTCAAACGTGCTGCGTAACACATGAGAATGAACCTCATTGGTTTTTGCTGAAGCTCAAACGTGCTGCGCAACACGAGAATGAACCTCATTGGTTCTTGCTGAAGCTCAAACGTGCTGTGTAACAAGAATGAACCTCATTGATTTTTGCTGAAGCTCAAACGTGCTGCGTAACACGAGAATGAACCTCATTGGTTCTTGCAGAAGCTCAAACGTGCTGCGTAACATGAGAATAAACCTCATTGGTTCTTGCTGAAGCTCGAACGTGCTGCGTAACAAGAATGAACCTCATTGGTTCTTGAGGAAGCTCAAACGTGCTGCGTAACACGAGAATGAACCTCATTGGTTCTTGAGGAAGCTCAAACGTGCTGCGTAACACGAGAATGAACCTCATTGGTTCTTGCTGAAGCTCAAATGTGCTGCGTAACAAGAATGAACCTCATTGGTTCTTGAGGAAGCTCAAACGTGCTGCGTAACACGAGAATGAACCTCATTGGTTCTTGCAGAAGCTCAAACGTGCTGTGTAACAAGAATGAACCTCATTGGTTCTTGCTGAAGCTCAAACGTGCTGCGTAACATGAGAATGAACCTCATTGGTTCTTGCTGAAGCTCAAACGTGCTGCGTAACACGAGAATGAACCTCATTGGTTCTTGCAGAAGCTCAAACGTGCTGTGTAACAAGAATTAACCTCATTGGTTCTTGCTGAAGCTCAAAAGTGCTGCGTAACAAGAATGAACCTCATTGGTTCTTGCTGAAGCTCAAACGTGCTGAGAATCAACAATTATGATTTTTGTCATAATTGTGCAGCCCTAATGTGAATAAAATCCTAAATTCAATCTGTTCATCATATAAAGCGATCGAGTCTCTTCAGAAAATTTGGACTACATGCTTGATTCATATGGATTAGTTTTTCAATCTCTTTATGAACTTTTAGAAGAGTCAAAGTGGTAGTTGTGTAGCTGTCAATGGAGGAACAGAAATCTCTCATATTTCATCAAGAAGATCTTCATTCGTGTTCCAAAGATGAATGAAATCTTACAGATGTGGCATGAGGTGAGTAATTAATGACATTTCATTTTTGGGTGAACTATCCCTTTAAGTTTCTTTTTTTAAATCAAGACTAAGCAAGTTTGTATATTGCTGATGTGTTTGGTTGAACTTGTGAGAGATTGAGTGAGGTGCCTATATCTGTAAGAGCAACCTGATCACACTGTCCAGTCAGATGTGAAATGGACCACTTAAGACTCTCTTGTAACACAGGGAAATCACAGTCAATAGAATGTGCTGGGAAGCATTACTTACTACAGGCTAGTTTTACAGCAGTCAATATATTCAGCCTTCAACCTTTCTCATTTTCTAAATAAATACAATGAAGCGTGATTTCGTTGTGTTCAGATCTGGATGTCCATGTTAAATGCACTGGCTGCACAGGCAAGAATGGAGGTGCAGGTTTGTGATTGGACACGCATGTTTGTGACTCGGAGGGAGTGTGAGTCAAACATCCAATAATTGAAACACATATTGACAGTGCACAATTTGATCTGCTTCAATAGAGTGATCACCTTCTGTTGACGGTCTAAATCACTTCTCAATTGGATGAGCCAGCTGCTTCATTCATTCCTGACAGCTAACAGCATTCTACCTGTCAGGATACTTCACCATCACAGAACAAACTCAAAAGCCACACAGAAGGGATAAATCACTGAAACATCTGCAGTAGAACAAGAACAATGGGGGGTTCCATTCTTTTGAACTAGAAGCTTATTTCTTGGCCATGGCCATTAAAATGGGGAGAGTGATTGTAGGAACAGCGACATTAGCCATGTTCGATCAATACTGTAATGTATTTTACAAAGCGCTCGAGAGGCACTATTGGTATTTAATCTTCCTAGCTGTTTTATATCTTAAAGCAAAAGTGTCTGCAGCATTAATCACCAGCAGTGCTTCTCAACTGGTGGGTCATGACCCAAAAATAGGTTGCCGCAGATCTGTAATTAATAATTAAATGTAAATAACAAAACTATAACCATATAATCATGCATATTTAAATAAATAAAATTAAATGGGAGGAGAAAGTAATTGTTAAAACTATGAGCCAGACTCTTTTATTAAAATCAGGTTCATATGCATCAAGGGTGAACATGGTTTGTGTGGGTTTGATTTGTTTAAAAATATACTAAATATTTTCTGCTTGGCTACCTTGCATCCGGAAAGAATCAGATAATCGTTTGGTTGTTTATTATTTTTATTGTACTTATTTTTTCTGTGTCTGTTTTTGTAATACTGTTGTTCCGTATTTTGAAAATCTGAATACAAATAATATAATATAAAATATAATATTATTCCAGTCTTCAGTGCCACATGATCCTAATATGCTGATTTGGTGCTCAAGAAACATTTCTTATTATGATCTCAGTTGAAAACAATTATGCTGCTTAATTTTTTTTTTTTTTTTTTAGAAAATCATTTATTTGAAAAAATAGATTCTTTCTTGTAACAGTTTAAGTTTTTACTGTCATTGCTGAATAAAAGTAATAATATTTTTCAAGCAAAAAAATTCTTACTGACCCCAAACTTTTGAACGGTAGTGTGTCATGTTAATAACTTTGCATATTGTTGGGCCTATTAGGTGCATGGTAGCATTAATAAAATTCCATATTAGATTTTAAAGAAAGATATTTTTGTGAACTACAGTGTCGGGTCCTCAGCAAAACCAGTTGGAAACCACTGAATGACGGGATCCAAAGCATTGTTATCACAGAAGCGTATCACAATAAGGGTAGCAAAAAATGCCAAAGGGTATAAACAAAGACTTTATATATAGGAAGAAGGTGTACTCCAATTACTTAGGAAAGTGCAACGCCCAATATAGCGTATAAGCCCCACCTTCTAAATAAAAGAGCAAATCGTTGATTAGTAAAGTCATCGTGTCACTGCAACTGCCGTTAGAAGATCCGGTTGCGTTGCTATAGAAACAGGCAGTGTTCTGAGACACACGGTATAAATAGCAATATTCTTTGGTACAAATAGCAAAAAGAGAAGTTGATAATATTAGATAATTAACTCTTATATAAGAACAGAACCACCATAAGCTGGGAGTTACATCCTTCGGTGACACTTTATATTAGTGTCTTTAACCCTTTCATGCATGGTGTCCACATTTGGGGACAGTTAATTTAACTCCATTTAGGGTTCATTTATCATGGTAATTTTCTCCAAAACACTTGAGGGCAGTGTCAGTAGATTGACTGCAATATTGTAACAGTGGCTACTGGCTTGTATTCCAAATATTCATTGCTTGATGACATCATTAATCCAAGATGGCTGACAGTGATAGCCATGTGCCAAATGCCCCAGGCATATCTGTGAAAAACTGTTATACAAGGAGGTAAATTGAGCTTTAAAAAAAATAAAAATTAGTATGTACAGTAAAGTATGATGAATATGTTAGTATTTTATAAACGGACGTCATGCAATAGTGGAGTCAGATTGCATAAAGTCTGATTTCTGTAACCGTCAAGTATATCTGTTCTATTTTTGCAAATATGTTTTGAATTGTCTTATACTGTAATAAAACAGACATTTAATAAATATATCAACATAAATAACCATTCAAAATTAAATATTACGGCATTAAATGGCAACTTTACACTTACATACTGAGACAAATTTGCATTTTGCCTTCCAAATAGCCATAGGTCAAGCAGTTTTCAGTACAGAATAATAGGGAATATCCCAGAGGACAGTGGAAGTGACAGCAGTGATGAGGAGTATGTGCCAGCAAAGCCCAGTCCATATTGCTACTAGGTTTCCGCATATATGTAACTACCATTATAGTTCCAACAATAAGAGTTTTATCGTTGTTATATTGTAATATTAATGTTTTTAATAACTGAGCTGACACATGATACATAGCATAACATAACATAATAAAAACACAATGTTCCATATTGTCCCATTTTACGCCTTTGTTGCATGGTAGGCGTAAGGATAGTTAAATCATTTTTAAATAAAACTGAATTTTGTAAAAATTAAAAAGGATTTAAATTTTAGCATCATATTAAAGTAATAAAAAGAATCTTAAAAATCTAGATAATGTTTTCCATAATTCATGCATGAAGATGCAGCAAGTTTAATTAAAAAAATACCTGCATCTAATTAATTTCCTTTAAAGACCCTTCATTTACCTTGCAACCCACCCTTAAAGGGATGAAAATGTTGTCATCATTTACTCACCCTCTAATTGTTCCAAAGCTGTAACACAATAGAAGATATTTTAAAGAATGCTGGGAATCAAACAGCTGATGGTAGCCATTGACTTCCGTAGTAGGAGAAAAAATACTACGGACATCAATGGCTACCATCAACTGTCTGGTTACCAACATTCTTTAAAATTGTTCAAAAGAAGAAAAACTCATACAGGTTTGGAGCAACCGAAGGCTGAGTAACTAGATTTTTGGGTGAACTATCCCATTAAACCTACCCATACCACCAAACCTGTACCTAACCTTACCCGCATCCCACCTCAATAGCAGCAAAAGTGTATTGCAATACAATATGAACACATTAAGTACACTGCACTTATTTATTTATTTATTTATATGTAAGTACATAGTTAAAGACCCATAATAAAGGGGATGCACTAAAGGTATGAGGTTGTTAAATACCATTTTCAAGGTCTGACAATATGAAGTCTATTACCTAATGTAGGTGACCCAGTTTGTTTGTACCTCAGAAGATATATCTCTGTATGTATGACACCAAAAAACATTTTTTTTTTTAAATACGCTAATGTGAACTACAAAGCTACAAGTTGATAAAATGAGCTAGACGGGAGAAACTAAATGAATAGCGTAGTTGAAGTAGTCATATAGCTATTCATGGTTAATATGCATTTGAATACAAAAATAAATACAATTGTTATTCATTGGTTTCTCTGCTAGAAAACAATGAACGACTAGAGAGTGTAAACCAAACTATCATCTCATTGCAGCAGAACAATAATCAAATCAAATACTGCAATTGGACTAAATCCAGACAACACAGGAAAAAATAAGGCTATACTCTAAATGACGCTTGCTCCTCTTTGGTCAATGGAGGCTAAAAGACTCTTAATAACACTGATTCTTTGTGTTGACAATGAAGATGAGATAAAAGAGAATGAGGTATTAGG
Source organism: Paracanthobrama guichenoti (assembly GCA_018749465.1). NCBI lineage: Eukaryota > Metazoa > Chordata > Actinopteri > Cypriniformes > Gobionidae > Paracanthobrama > Paracanthobrama guichenoti. The sequence goes on along the minus strand of CM031960.1, from coordinate 17,218,017 downwards.
CAAAGCATGATAAAGACTGATGAAGAGCGTTTGAATGGAGAGAGTGTGACTCAATGAATGGACCTGTTAAATATGTGGACTCACATTTAGACTTGCTAAGTCAGTTGGATTGATTCTCTGTGCTTTGGATCAAATCCAATTCACTGAACAAATGCCAAATATATTTGTTTTTTAAAGTTCAAGTCAATAGTGCGATGAAGTCTTTAGTAAATGTCATGTGCAGTCACCATTTGATCATCAATCTGTTCTCACACATGTACATTAAAGTCACCATGAAATCAAACTTGACAATTCCTGTTTTTATGGAAGATTATTTATTATAAATGAGTTATCTGTGCAGATCATTATTTTTTAAATTCATGTGCCCTCGTAATATTTAATCAAAATAACTTCCCTTCCCTCTTCTCTAATGACGTGTTTACTGGCGCGAGGGCGGGACTACCTGTCAATCACATGAGCTCGACCAATAGCAAACCATCCAATCAATACCCGACGGACAAAATTAGTTTCCACCCCACATTTTTGCTTGTTCGAGAAGCTGTTTCATTCGGATATACGTCTGAATATATCCGAAAAGACTGACGCAACTTCTTTTCGTGCCAACTTTAATGCCTAACGTCCTCACTTTTAAAGCATGAACGAGAGCGCTACTGTAATTTAGTGCACAGCATTCAACCCCAGTGGAAAAGAAGTGTTCAAAAAACATTAAATTCGCTTAATTACTCCCTTAAGCCAAATGAGGTCTGGGACCTGAGACATGAAATACTGCGAAACACACTTAGCCTTCTTTATGACAGCTTGTTAGTGCTCCACTTAGTTTTCACTGTCTGGTTTGGAGAAGCCGTGCTGAGAGAATTCAACACACCCTGAATCCATAACTTGTCTAGCCGGTGAATCGAAAGCTTTCTGAAATGGAAACAGTGGTCTTTACAATTGCATGCTGCTTTAGACACTTTTTAAAATGAAAAGTAACGATGAATGACACTCTGTGGCTCTGTTTTTTTTACCAGTGCCGTCTTAAGGCTCGGTCAGACTGATCCTGGAACAGAGGTGGCAGCAGACATGTCATTTGGTAGAGACAGATTGAGCTAAGTAATGGAATTCGCTCACAAAGCATAGGTGGAAATCAATTCCCCTACAAGCACCTGCGCTCCATACTGAACTCGCCAAGAGAAATCATGTACAAGCGCTCACTATCCATAAAAGACAAATTATCTATAGCACCTCATTATCTGCTTAACCCCTCTCTTATTCATTCATTTCCTCCATCTTCACTTTTGTATACTAGGGTGCCTCTGGCCTTTTTCTGAGGTTTTTAATTAGTTTCGTCCCCTCTGCTTTCTAGTCTGGTTACCTGAGACTGTATCTGGGTCTGGGACTGAACTACTTATCACTCTCTTAAAAAATTTTTACTTCTCCCCCTAAAAGCAATGTAGAAATCTCAAGAGGTATGACCATCAAATACACATAATTATCCAGCAGCAACGAACAATACTGAGGCAATACTTTGACCTACTAAATCAATACTGCTGAGACCTTGCCACAGCAGCCAACCACACAGCATAACTGCCGGGCTCACAGGAAAAGCGCAATAAATTATTTAGATTCGGGTATGCTTCTCAGAGATACGGCCTTAAAATCAGAGCAAAAACTGTTGTATAACCTCAAAATGCTGAACGCTACATCTGAATGCATCACTGCTGTTTTGTACTAGAATCTAATTAATGTATGTTCAGATTATTTTACAGTTATGTGGATTATTTCATTGCACTTATTAAAAGCTCAACAGTGTTCGCATGCAACTGTGAATATGCGTGTGCACACGCAAGAGGCAGACATAAGGACTGTCACACCCTGAACTGAAGGGGTTTATTTTGTAATATTGACCATTTGACAGTAAATCATCTGACTTATTACATGGCTACTTAACAAATTAATGAATAATTACTTGTCTTTTACATAAAACATTGATCGAGAAATTATTTTATCATCCTACTAGTAGAGTATCTGATCTTCCGCTAAGAAAAATAGTCCATTATTTTATACAATAACACTTACATTTAAAAATGATAAAATAAATTGCTTTAAATTAAAATGACCGTTTTTTCTTCTTTTTTTAAATCTGGGATTTAGATAGAACTGTAACTTATTTTTTAAGATATCTCTCATCCAGTAATTTTGGGTTCATTGCTTTTTCAACCGATGTATTTGTTTTCTTGTTTGGGGACTCTTAAGCTTCTATCAAAGTCAAACAAAGGTTTAATGCTCACAATGTAGGCCTATACTACAATTAAAACAAGTCATTTTTATCGTAGTAAGTAACAATTTTAGTCGCACGATGGCGCCAGGTTACTTGCGTCAATAAAGAGTGAGTGCGCGGAGTGATACACGAGAGTAGAGTCGGTATTTTGTCAACGCGAAATATCTAATTTCGGGTTATTATACAAAAAATTATTGCTTGCGATTAAACAATCAGAATTTACTACTGCAGAAAACCGTGTAAAAAAACAAACAAACAAACTGTGTAAGATATTAACATTGACATGCAAAGTGTCAAATTCATAACTGTTCTGAAAAAGATGGGTGGATTGGATAAAAAGTTAAATAGATTAAAATTCATAAAGTGTACTTGATGTAATTGCTTGAGTATCAAAGGTTGGTGAGTTATTTTTGAACTAATGGAATTGCCCAAAACTCTTCTAAGGTTGTTTAATTAATTAATCATGAATTAATAGATTGAATAAAGTTGAAAGAGAGCATGCATTTCATATTTATTTATACATACAATAATAAAATATCAAACACCTACATCCAAAATGACAGAGATGCCCTTTCGGGGCTCCGGTGCAAAGAACTGCTCCTGAGCCACCGCCGCCTCCTCCTTCACATATTCCCGAGTAGAGATGCTTTTATTGTCGCTCATCTTGGTGACTATCCAGCGGACGAGCCCGTCTATTCCACCGGGCTGAGAACCGCTGTTTCCGGACTGTGCAGCCGTCGCTATCTCGCTGTCCTGAGCCCCGGGTTTGGGCTGTTCTTTGCTGTCCTGTGCCCGGAGTTTGGCTTGTTCTTTGTGGAGCAGTTTGTGGACACCGTCCCTGCAGTAGCGCGCTGCTTGTTCACACATCCTTTTGCCGCGGAGCGTTCATGCTGCGCGCTATGGGGGCGATCCCTCCTCCTCTATGACATCAGCGGCAGCACACATCCCAAAACTCACCCCTCCTGTCACACTTAATTGGAGCAGTTCAATAAGTGCCATCCATTTAGTCCAGATGCAGAAGAATGAACGAGAAAAAGCAATATTTGCACTTTAGAGACAGTAGCTTAAAAAGGGAATAGATTGTAATGCTCATCGATCCCAGACAACTCTTGAATAAACTATGGTAATGTTGTTAAAGTCAATTTTTGGCTTTAACTTAGTTTACTGCAGTAACTCTCAGTTGTAGATCTTTGCCATTCAATGAAACGTATGATTCATCCTTTCCTCTTTCCTCTACATAACTGTAAGTCATTATGCCACAGAAATAAAGATATTTAGGCCTATTCTATACTGAAGTAGTTAAAGGCAATTTTGTCATAAAATTTTTGTGTTATTCTGGTTCTCTCTCACATCCTGATAGCAAACAATAATAGATGTGGTCTAAATATAAATATATATATATATATATATATATATATATATATATATATATATATATATATATATATATATATATATATATATATATATATATATATATATATATATATATATATATACCGTCTGTGGAAGTCTCAGGACCAAAACATTTTCGTCCAATGACTGCATTCTGTCCGAATGCAATGATAGGATGTCCGACCTGCCTGTTAGCGTATGTATTTGCATACCTCCACACACCCTGCTCGCGCAGACATCACGTCATCAGCGCGGAATTATGCGTTTCTATGGCAACACTATCAAGGCTGAAATGAATCGGCAGCAGTCAGGTGGTACAGGTCAGAGCTCTGTAAGTTGTTTGCGTTCATTATTATTGTAATGTCACGCGCTTTGAGACATGAGGTGATTTAACACCATCTCGTCTTATGATGCTTTGCTAAATCTTCTGGCTGCACAATCTGTGCGTTCATGTGTTTTGGAGGAGGCGTGGCTTTGGAGACGCTCTGAAGGGAGGGTGGGATATAATGCTTTCAAAGCTAGCTTGCTATTGCTAGCTACCCCGAAATTGCCTACCCCGCCTTTAAAGTCCCCATGAACTCAAAATGGAAGTTTTTGGCTTTTAGTATGAATATGTTAGCCTTACTGTTATCTATAAGCTAGTGTGCTCCAAAACAATGACAAAATCCGCATTTAGAAGATAAGCATTCAAAATGTACAGTTTCTCACTTCAGTCAATATGGATCAATGATTTTGATGACATCACTTTGCACGTCAGCTTCTGCATCAGATTTTCTGTCCACAAAATGCTATATTTTAAAGCGATATGGAGGAGATTAGGAGAAACGGTTAGATATTATGAGGAAACTGTGGCTTTATCAAGCTGAATGGCTCTGGTCAATCTGTGATATACACAAAACACTATTGGCTGTTTTAAAAAAGGGGAGGAGCTGTTCGAAATGTCCCGCCCTGTCTTCCCGTTTCAGTGGAAATTATGTCAACACATTGAATAACGCTAAGCATTTCAAGGCACTTCAGTGGGGTTTTAAGTGTCAATTCTACAAAACACTGGAGTTTTTTTGTGATATATTTGTGTTTGTGAAAAAATTGATGCATATTGTATTTGTTCTGACTAACTTTTATCATTACTGAATGCTCTACAACCTATAGGCTATACTTGGATAGTTCTGACTTCCACAAACCTATCATGTTTATTATGACACATATATACAGTCTGTATACAGGCTGTTGATGTCTGTTTAATCAACAGCCCCACCAAAAAAACAAAACAAAAAAAACAGCTTGCAATTTTGGGGTGGGTACTCCTTAGAAAATCCCTCATTACCTTACAGTCTTTATAATGGCCTGAAATGACCTTTGTGAGTTGAAAGACTGTTGAAAGGCTCCCCGGTCCTGCCCTTTACGAGGGGTGATTAAGTCATTCCAGCTAAAAGGGCCTTTATTTAATTGGCACCAAGTACAACCCCCCTGTAGTTTGCGTTCCTATAGTGAGGCATTTAGCCAAACAGAAAAAAAGTGATTGGATGCATCACTTTAATGTAGGGCAACTCACAGCAACCTGTTACTCCTTCACCGCAGAGGGTGCTCAGATAATTACAACAAGCAGTAATCCCTTGTCTTTGGACATGCTCAGATCAACACCCCTTGCAGCCCGTTTGTGTGTGGCAGTGACAGGCCTCTCTTTTCCATACGTAAACAAACACAGTGGTATGTCATGGAATGTGCAGGGAGCAAAATGAAACTAGTGAATGGTTATTCTGGCTCCTTTTTCAGTTTGAGGCTGACAAGCCAGATGCTGAGACATTGGGGATGTGTCTTTCACCTGAGATTGGACACACTTAGGCAGACTGCCATTCTGACCATTTCAAACTCTAACATAATATATATGTGTACACTAATATATTATATTTATTAGACTGCATGAATGTCTCAGCTAAATGTACATTGTTAAGATGAATATAAAAATATTTTATGCTGTATATTAAACAGGTAGAAAAAAACAACAAAAAAAAACACAATATATATATTATTTTAAATAATTTTATAATTAATATTTTAAAACTGTAATATACTATAAAGTATATTATATATATGTGTGTGTGTGTGTGTGTGTGTGTGTGTGTGTGTGTGTGTGTGTGTGTGTGTGTGTGTGTGGTTCAGGTAAACCCCACGTTATGAAGACGAAATGTCCCCACAAAGATAGCAATATCTGAAATCCTTGTCCGTGTGTGGACATGTTTTGGTCCCCATGAGGAAAAAAGCTTATAAATCAGACTAAATTATGTTTTTCGAAAATGTGAAAATACAGAAAGTTTTCTTTGATGGGTAGGTTTATAGTTAGGGGATAGAATATACAGTTTGTACAGTATAAAAACATTATGTCTATGAAAAGCCCCCATAAACCATGAAAACACAACGTGTGTGTGTGTGTGTGTGTGTGTGTGTGTGTGTGTGTGTGTGTGTGTGTGAGAATTAGCTTTTAGTTTAATATATTAAGTTTTAGGAACTTTTAGTAACTTATACACACACACACACACACACACACACAATAATGAAATATCTGTATCTGAGTCATGAACCTAGAGGGAATTTACCTCCCATCATGCATCAGTAGATATGACATGTTAAAGGTGATTTAAGAGCAACAAGTGCACCTCCTGGTGGACTAAAGAAGAGCACCCAGAAGCTACAGCAGTTAACTTGATACTTGACTGGTGTAATTCAAACAGCAAACCTGAGTGCTACAGAAATGTTTATTTTTCTGTTGAATCTGAGTCTTTACAATAAATTTGTGTTTTGTTTAAAACAGCATATTTCTTCAAACCGAAAGACGGACTAAAAATAAATAAAATGTGAAAAGAACAAATTAAAAACTTGACGACCCAAGAAACGTACTATATTTTTCAAGCTATTTTTACCCACTAATCATTTTATCATTCCTCCTTCAAGATGTTTTTTTCTCTGAAGGAAGATCTGGACAGTGCCCTTTCAAGTAGTAAACCCAGATGATGCCCTGTCCATGGCCCTCCATACGTGGGCAAGAAATTGTCAGCTTTCCGTGACATGGGCCTCTGGTGCCCGTAGGAGGGCCATCAAATGTAACCTGTATGTTCTGAGTTTTTTGAGGTGAAATAGTCTCTGCGCCCTTGATGGTGAAGGCAGGGTTGTCTACCTGAAAGGAGAAGATGGTGGTCTGTTGAAAGACATTCTTGAAGGAAATAGAGACACTGAAACCTAAGTTGATGACCAGGGGACCCTGAGGTTTAGGTGGGGTGCAGGTGCCATACAGAGGGAAGACATACTCCCCTCCAGAGTCTGAGGAGATGGTAAGCTGGCTTTGGATGTCTCCAACCTGGCAAGGTTCAAAATGGACCATCACGCTGATATCTGAGCCAGTTTGGTTCCCCGCTGCTGCTTTGATGTTCTTTTCCACAGTGAAGTTTGGGTTGTCGATCTGAGTCAGAAACAAGATTTGAGAGGAACGATTATAGCAAAGATACTAGAATTTATGTTGCTAATGTTGTTCCAAACCAAAGACTTGAAAAATGTCTCAGTGGGTTTTCTTTTTGTCCATAAAGTGAAAATAAATGGATTAAGTGTTGTTTTAGACCTAATTGACCTGCAAGGTATGGACATAAAAAACTTAAACATCCTTCAAAATATCTTCTTTTGTGTTCCACAGGTTTGGAATGATATGAGGGTGAGTAAGTGATGACAGAATTTTCATTTTTGGGTGAACTGTCTCTTCAAATGCTATTACCATGAATATAAAAATCAGCAATATAATTAAATAATGGGAAAGTAAAGTCTCCTACCCTGCAGATATATTCGATCTTGGCACGAGAGAAGTTGGTGAACTTAGCTATGACACTGTGTTTGCTGCCAAGTGGTGCTTTGAAATATAAAGGCTTCTCAAGGGGGGCAGGCAGGGCCTTCAGTTGAAGCTCATAAAAGAAGTGTCCGAGTTCAGCAGCATACAACACCAGCCGGGCTGTGGACTCTCCCTCACACACAGGCTGATATTCAAATGTCAATGTAACCTAAGTAATAAAAAACAAGACTCTTAAAAAACAGCCATTAAATACTAGGGTCACCATAGCAAAATCACCTTGTTTTTTTCTTGGCATTGACAATTTTTTAATTGTACAAACAAAAAAAATGCAATGGAATTCAATGGGAACTGAGATAGAAGAAAGAAATGTATATGGGTTTGAAACAACATGAAGATGAGTAAATTATGACAAAAATTTAATTTTTAGGTGAACTATCCCTTTAAAAGAATACATGACATGCAAAAAAATATATTATGGTCATAAATGAATGCTGTGGGAACTAATTAAAAAGTTCTGTTAAAAAGGAACTCAGAAACTGATTATACTTGGTATTAACTTTGTGTTTTTTGAAAGTATGCCTACCTTAGACTGAGCAGGCACAAGAAACTGTGGCGGAAAACTGATGTCTGAATTCTGGCACTCTGCAGAGAACGACACGTCCACAAGAAGAGGGTTCTCCACCTCCGTGAACCCTGATGCCATCTGCCTCACCCGGGCCACCAATTCTATAGTGTCAATCAGTCCCGGAGCCGTCGCTTTAAAGTTGAGATTGTAGAATAAGAACTCACCCGATGCCTCATTCTTGAATGTCACCTGTGTAAATGAGGAATATGATATTTCATGGGCCATAAATCTGTTTTATAACCAAAGTAGTCTGTATTAGCATTTTTATGGATGGCACTTGCTTTAGCATTGTACTGTCCCTCTTTATAAGTGAAGAAGGAAAGTTTGTAGTTCTTCGTATCCAGCGCAGGCACATCAATGTATTCCAGGCCCTTCAGGGAAACGATGCCATCTGAACGATCTGGTTTGATAAGTTCTATCACAGCACGGAACCTGCACAGCAGAATATATAAAACACAATGATCGAACATAAATTATACAATGTAGCTAAGCAGAGGAATATAATTTGCAACTGTAGCTTTAGAATTTATGGTCAATGAAAGGTATTATGATCGTTACAAAGCATATCCCAAGAGTGGCTGTTTTATGAGTATTTTCAGGATTAATAATGTTTATGTATGTGCAATGAGCATATGTTGATGTGTAATGCATCCAAGAAATCTTTATGATATGGCATTTTGTATGATGCGGCAAATATAATTTATGTAAGTTAATTCTAACATCTTTATCTGTAAATTTTGGAAGTCTTTGCAGTAAACTTAATAATATTAAGTTTAATAATAAGATTAATAAACTTGCACGTATATGTTTCGGTGTGGATGAGGTACCTCTGAGGTCTGGGCAGCCAGTTGTGGATAGGTATTGTCTGTGTGTGGTGGGTTTTGCATTTGATCTCTTCAGTTACTGTGCCTTCAGCCTTTGGTGGCTCAGCTGTGCCTTGCAATATGTACAGTATTCCACTGCCATCAGGAATGGAGAAGAACACAGAGCCCTGCACCAGAGACAAGTCACCGTGAAATCAAAATTCTTGTTTTTATGGAATACTTCAATATTCTAAATTATTTGTCTGTGCACATCATTTTTTAATTTTTTATTATTAATCTTCCCCTCCCTTTTGCACCAACATCTCTTTTCTTCTCTAATGACGTGTTTACTGGCACGAGGGTGAGACAACCTGTCACTCATGAGATCACAGCAATAGCAAACTAGACGACGATTTGATTTCGACCCTGCAGCTCAGTCTGGAAACCTGTACATTAATTTCTACTGCTTCTGTTACACATTTGTGGGAACCAATCACAGACTGGCTTAAACACCTGACACGCTATTAGCGGGTTTAACACAATGACGGATAGAGAAGCGATGGGCTATCAATTGTGTACAGAGTCATTTGAATTATGCTCGTTTATCACGCCTCTTGTGCAGTAGAAAATACATAGCAGACTCCCCGGACCAATGTTCAATCTTAAATTGAGCTTGGTCTGGTGATAGCCAGACAAATAGCAAACCACAATGATCCAACAATCTAATAAATTCCTAACAGACAAAATTCAGTCCTGCCCTACATTTTTTTTCTTAGTCGAGAAGCGGTTTCATAAAATAGATAAAATTAGACTATCGTAACTTCCGTTTCATGCCGAATTTAATACAGCAGAGGAAAGTGAAATCATTATGGGTTTTTTTCTAATGACTATTTGGACATTTGTTTAAAACTGAATAGTTGAATAGCTGTTTCAAGAATAATGAATGGAAAGAGCCTTCATCTTGTGTAGAGAGTGTCATACCTCATGCCTCTCCCCGTCTGCAGTCATGACAAGTGGCTTGTATGTGATTTCATAGGTGTTCTGCTGTGAAGGTTCAATGAGGAGAGTGGGCGGCCCACTCCAGTGCTCTCCCTCTATGACACATTTCAGAGTCCAGCGCTGGTTAATGCGGTTGGGTAGAACCACAGACTGAGTACACTGACTGCGCACCTGACATACAAAATTCACCACCTGCTCACACAAAAGAGAAAGCCAGAAAAAGTGGCACAATGAATAGTCCCAGCCTTTAAATTCAACAATGTTATCACAATATCAATATTAGTAAATATATAAGGTTTGAATACTCATTAAAAGGAAATTATTACACAGTCAGTCTCTGCAGCCACTTACCTCTGTTGCGACCTGCGGGGCAATGCCGGAGCCAGTGAGGGTGAGTTTTAATGGTTTGCCCCCCTCTACAGTACAGCAAAGATCATCATAGCGCAAATCTTGACTCAGCTCTGTAGGGGCAAAGGTCACTTCAAGAGACACTTCCATCCCTGGGGTGATGTAGCCCTCAGCAGGGAAAATGATGAAATCCGGAGCAAAACTCTTTACATCCCACTTGAATCTGAAGAGAACAAAGAAAAGCTGTAGATGCAAAAATACAAATATATTTCTATACGAGTCCATTTAATATTTTGTCACTCAGATTTATTAATTTACAGAATCAGCTACACATTTTAGATGCACCCAGTCACTGAATTGTGATTATGCATGAATTTGTACCTTGCACCAATGTCTCCTGTGTTTTGCATGATAATACGACGGGTGGCTTGACAGCGCTGGACCACAGCTCCAAACTGCAGGTAGTCTGTGTCCAGTCTGACTTCCACCCCCTGGCAGCAGCCCTTCATGACCAGCAGGGGGCGAACAGCACCTAGACACTCCAGATGCAGCTCCTCGGTGAAGGGAGGCATGCGCTGTTCAGGAGAAAAGAGAAGCTCCACCACACAGCGGCCACCCCCCTCTTTAAGTGTCACCTCCCCCTCTGGACGAACTGACAAGATCTAAAAAAGAACAAGGATTCTTTTTAAATGTATACAGTGTAGTGGAATGTGTCTCAGGTCCACATGTCTGGGGCTACATTGTAACATTGATCATATGACTCATTGTACAGAAGGTCAGATTTAAGCTCAAGATTTAAACTCTTTGGATCATTCTCAAATCATGCTTGTAAAGTTCATGTAGCTCAAGAGCTGCTGTCACTACAGCAAAAGGGCGACAAATTAAATATATAAAAAGTAAATAAATTAGTAAAAAGTAAATAAGTAAATAAATAATAAGTAAATAAATGCGGTTCATTTCTATTCATCAAAGAAAAAGGAAAAAAAATTAAGCAGCGCAATTGTTTTCAACATTTATAATAAAGTTTTTTGAGCACCAAATCAGCATAGAATAAGTTCTGAAGGATCATGTGACACTGAAGACTGGAGTAATGATGCTGTAATCATTCAGATTTGCAATCATAGGAATACATTACATTTAAAAATACATTAAAATAGAAAACAGTTATTTTAAAATGTAATAAAATTTCACAATATTAATGTTGTACTGTTTTAAACTAATAATTGGAGCCTTGGTAAGAATAAGACTTTTTTCCAAAAACATTACTCTAAACTTTTGAAAAGTAGTGTATAAGAGTGCATGTGCACGTTACCCTTGAGTCCTGGAGAGAGATATCAGAGTGTCTGCGAAGACAAAAAGTCAGGGAAGAGTGGCTGTTGTTCACCAGAGGGACCAATTTCTGACTTCGCTGCCCAATCTGCAGAGCTCCAAAATTGACCACCTTATGTGCTGAGTCCTCTAAATTAATCTAAGACAAAAAATAGTGGAGGATGAATATCTGTTCATCAGGATGCAGATAAGTAGGATCATTCAAATATCTGACACCCTCTTTGTCACCTTCATTTCAATGCCCTGTCCCAGGATCTCCACTACTTGTTTGGCACACTTATTCATCTCAAAAACCACCTTGTCGTGGTAACAAACTGCTTTGCGTGGGTAGAATGAGAAGAGAACTTCTACAGAGCCTCCAGGAGGCAGGACTTGAGGGTTGAAAGTGACCTCCAGGGCGGGTGTGTTGGAGAACAAACAGTCTAGACTGAATAAATATCATCATATTATAAAAGCAAATAATAAAACTTTACTTTACACATTTTAGAGCTATCATGCAAAACAAAAATAATTTTGTTTTTTAAAGTTTTCTACCGGATTCCTCTGCTGCTTCTGTTGCTAATCACCAGTGTGTGTGTAGCAGGCACCATACCAACACAGTATATGAAATGCATTCCAAAGTGGTGCTTAAGGAAAGAAAATTCCAGGTGTGGAGTCTTAGCTGAACCCATCAGGGCACAACAGAATGTTGGTCCATTCTTTATCTACAAAACAGAGGAAAGAAAGACAACAAATTATAAAACGGAGAATAAAACTAATTATGTAAATGAGATTGAGACATTAAGAACAACAAAAAGGACAAGGTCTACCTTAATGGATAAAGTCAGATCTTTGAGCACACATTTTCGCTGAGGGCAAAAGGTCACGATGCAGTAACTCTGTCCACCTACAGCCACAGTGTCCAATTTAGGTTCCACCTGCAGGTGGCGCTGCAGCGTTGCCGGTCCAGATAGATCATACTCAACATCTAAACTAAACTTCCCGGGATTAGACACCACAAACGTACATGTGGATTTATCGTTTAGCTCCACCTATTCAGGGAACAGATGACAGGAATTGGCAGAAAGCTTAATCTAAATGTTTTCTGATGGAGCTCTGTCAAAGACAAATCTTTCACACAACATACTGCCACACACACACTATGCATTCATAACCGACTTCACATAAATGTACCTGTTTGAAGTCTACTGGATGGATCTGGTGTGATGAAAGCTCTTTGATGGATCCCTCAGGGCTCTCATATCGCACATGAGCATTCATGCTGTAACACTCTCCCTTCACGTTCATGGTCAGCGCCTGGAACTTCCTCCGCACTGTCACTACTAGATTAAAAGCCATATGTCCCTCACGAGTGGGAGTGATTCGTATGACCATCGGGATCCTGTCAGAGGCAGATGTTAATGGGTGTGAACAAGATCAGTGTATGAGGTCAAACGGTGTAAACCGTTTTAACCAAAAGAAGATATTAAATGATGTCTCAAATGCAATAACATACTTATCTTTGGGTGGAACTGTTCCCTCCATAGGCTCTACCACTAAGCTATCCTGGTAGCCTTCAGAGTGGCATGAGGACTCTTGGACCATAAAATGGAATGGTTGATCTTCTCCACTCACCACAAAAACAGTCTGATGAGCTTCAAAACCTGCAAATAAAGGCACATGGAAAAGACTGGCATGAAAAGACCGGCATGTGTTACCCTGTAACTTCATAGTAAAATTATGATTATGATTGTTAATCCCCTTCACATCAGTAACTATCTAAAACAGTTCTCCATACTCCTGTCCTAGCTGTCATCATTTATAAGAATGTCTCAGTATTGATTTTGACCATAAATTAAAGTCAGAAGAATCCAATGTTGTTTTAGACACCATTGATATTCATTCATTCTATGGTCAAAAACAGTTCTTCAAAATATCTTCTGCTGTGTTCCACAGGAGAATGAAGAACATTGTGAGGGTTAGTAAATGACAACAGAATTTTTATTTTTGGCTAAACTATCCCTTAACATGTCAGAATTGAGCATTTTTTTTTTAAACCTCACCTAGTAGCAAGCTGTCCAGATTGAGATGGGCTCGATCAATATAAACTACAGGCTCATTAGCAGAGCCCACCAGCAGAAAGGGCAAAGACAAGTTGTGTTCAGGAATCAAGAAGGTCCAGAAGGATTCCACTAAATCCAGGTCGAGAACCTGGTACTCAAATGAGGCCTGAAAACAACAGAGATGAAACTTTGATACTGATGCATCTGACTAGCAGAATATTTGCCGCATGAGTTGTTAAAATAAATTAAACACCTTGACTTCCTTCCCCGGCTGAATTGACTTGTTTGGTGTAAGGCAGTTGAAAGGAGATTTGCCTGAGTCCTCACATCTCCAGATGAAAGAGTATGGCTTGTTCGTGGGATTAATAATACCAAATTCCCTGAGATTATAATGTATTAATTATTTGTGTATAATATCACTCACCCATATTTACAATCATGGACAAGCATATTGTATTATATATATAGTATATAAAGTATAGTATATACACCTCCATTTACGGGTGCATTTCCCATACAGCGATGTAACTCACTGCTTAACCTTCGATGCATTGTTGTAGAAACAAACTAGCTAGTCACACATCTGTCGTTTGAACTACATTAGTTCAACAATATAGGACTGTAGTTAATGACGTCACATGCAGGTAGTAGAGTAATAACTTGATTACTCAAGTTATTATTGATTTGAGATTGCAATGAATGTATTTAACATTATTATAGTTCATTTACGTAAACAACAGAAAGCAGCAAAAAAATATTGTAATCATGTTAACATGCAGTATTTGGCATACACTTTTGCGATGCTGTTTGGAAATAACTGAAACTATGGTTTGGGGAAACGCCAAATCGTTCAACTATGTTGGTAATGATAGAACTTGCAACCATAGTTGGCTAGCAATGTTTTTGGGAAAGGCACCCCAGTTAGGGGAAGGATGCATTCAAGTGAACAAAACTGACACTAAAGACATACACATATAGTGGACATACAGTGTTGCAAAAGATTTTTATTTCAAATAAATGCTGCTCTTTTGAACAAACTATTCATCAAAGAATCCTGAAATAAATGTATCATAGTTTCCACAAAAATAATACATATTATATAACTGTTTATGGTTTATTAATCAAACTCAGAACTATACATTTCATAAGATGTCTTACCTGCGGACAGAAGTGCCAATACCCACTGAGGTGAACTCTATAACCCTAGTATTGGGGTCCACAGTGAGCGAGCTGTGGGGCTCAGGGTTCCGCCTGTTTCCAGTGAGGTAGTCTGAGTCCTTAAGGTGGAAATGACAGTATGGCAGCAAACTGCGCCCACTTACGGTGATTACTGGACTCTGCTCGTCCTTTAGATTTGGGATGCTACAATTTAAAAACAGTTTGTAACTGAGCAGTAAATCATAATCAGTAAATTTCAGAGAGCGTTAGTAATTAATTAAATCTAACAGGCGAATAATACATTGTTCATGTCTATAAATATGAGGAGTCTGACCTGCAGATCAACCTGGCCTCAAACTCAGCCACTTCCAGAGGGGTGAATCGGATGTGGAAGGTTTGACTCGCTCCTGGGCTGATAAACCCTATACTAGGATCAACACTGAAGGGAGGAAGCTCTGGGTCTCCTAGCAGTAGAGAGGACACACTCTGCAGAGAGCTTGCTGGTCTTTCTGGTGTCCTACTGCCTTGAGCCAAGCGAGAAGTCCTACCTAATCCATCAGATACATATTTCAATTACATTAAATTCAGATACATACATCAATTACATTTTACTTGCATCAAGTGGATATGTAAAGACATAAAATTCAGTAACATGTAACAAGATGCATCAGACCACAATACAAACATTTTTAAGGCTGAAGGTTTACCTCTGTTTTCAAAGCATGTTGTCTTCCCATATGTCTCCATTAGAACCTGCCAGGAATACTCCAGCTTAACACTGCCTTTGTTCTCCATCTGGAGCCTGACAAACATAACATCACTTATGAAAACACATTCACCTGTCCTAATTCATTTCTAAGCTATTGTATGAGGGCATTAAAACTTACTTAAAGACTCTGGTCTGGTACAGCATTGTGTCTTTGAAGCGGATGGGTCCAGTATCACATTGGTATTTGAAAAAATCACAAGTGGCACTAACCATGAGCTCCATCTCTCTTGAGGAGTTCTCCACCACAGAGTGAGGAGGCTCAGGGTCCGTCACAACAACCTGATCACAGAACAGGGATTAGATTTAAGAATTATATCTTTACTGTAAAGTCAGTTCTAATTTTAGACCTTTAAGATAGATGGACACAGGCTTCCTGGGAAAACCCCACTATATAATTATCTCATTATCTCATGTAATTGTCACTTCATGTCTCGCAATTGTGACTTTTATTTAATAACTGATTTTATTTCTTAATTTAAACTGCCAAAATGTTGACATTTAGTGAACTTGCCTCCAGTAATAAGTAGATCAAATGTGCAATCTTTTATAGATGAACTACAGTATTTGCTGTATTATCATTTGTGCTATTGTCATCTCTATAACTAATACTACAAAACCCACCTTCCGTTTGTTTGGCTGTTGTGACGACTTGTCTGCATCCACCCATTTAACAGTCCTGTGACAATCATCCCAGTCTGGGACCTGGTCTACAGGCTGCTGAAAGGTAATACTGCTGAGTTTACATTTTATAGTTTGTGCGTTCAGCACAATTGGCTGCTCTGAGCAGAAGGTCACAGTCACAACTTTGGAGCACTCGGCATGCAGGTGGCCAATTTGTGGAGAAAAACTCAGCTGTGGGCCATTGGGAAGCCATTCAAAGCGTAGCACCTTGGAGCTGCTTGGGTTTGTCATGGTAAAAGATTCTTGATAAGTGCGGCCCACGTGACAATCTCCGAAATCCAGAAGGTCAGATGGACCTGAGAGGAGCAATCAGAAGGGATAATTATCATATAACACTGTATTGGTATTGAAACCAAAAATATCCATAAAACAAATAATTTTTTTATTTTAATCATGCTTAGGAATATTTGAAATATTCCAAATTTTCTAAACGTTAGCAACAATAACTTAGGGCCCTATCATATACCTGGCGCAATGCGGTGCCAGGCAAGTGTTTTTTGCTAGTTTCAGCCCGACGCAGTTATCATTTTCACGTCCAGCACCACGAGGTGTGTTCAGGCACATTGTTGACATGTTGCTATTTTGAGGCAACTGAAATAGACTGTGCCATTGACCAACTGAAACCTGGTCTAAAGCAAAAAGCTTATTTTTTGTGTTATTTAAAGGGTGCGTTAAACTGACTCATCAGGTTGAGGGTGTCTATATTCCGCCATGTAAATAGCAAATTCGCCACGGTGCAAGCACAACTGGCTTTTAAAGGGAATAGGACATGAGAGTCTGATTGGTTTATTGCACGTTATGCCCAAAACACACCCATTACTCACTAAGAGAATAGGGACAACCCTTTTAGACCATGTGGCGGGCGCGCCAACCATTTTTTCCATCGTTAAACTAGCAAATTGGATTCGGACACGCCCTAAGTGCACTTGCGCCGTGCACGTAGATCGTTAAAATAGGGTCCCAAGTATCTAGAACTTAGCACAGGAAAAATACATGCATTACTTACTTTCAATACTGTCCTGCTGAACCTTGCTGCCAATGTTGTCCAGGATGATGATGTCATGGTAACCCTCACCCACAAGCTGCACCATTGTCTGATCATACTGGTTATCCTTTACCATTAACTTCATGCTGGCCTCAAACTTCTGAGCCACCTTTGGATGAAACCCGACCTGGAATTCTGCTTGTTGCCCAGTCATGAGGATTAGAGAGGCCACATGAGCTAGCTGTGCCTCTGAAGAGGATCAAAAACATAATGTTCTCTTTATTAATTTATCGTTGCCTGTTTCCAGCTAAATGTTTATACACAAGTCATGGAAGAAATAACATTTTGTTCCTTCTCGTACAGCACTCCATAAAAAAGTAATAATCATAAAGCTCGAAATGACTTAATTAAATAATAATATATAATATAATAAATATTCTTTTAGTTTATTATACATCTCTCTAGAATACATGACTCTGATTGGTCAATGGCTGCATTGTTTGGTCAAAAATGACTGCTTGATGTCAGGATACTGATTATTCTGTATTTTGTGATAAAACAGGCTCTAAATGAGCCCTTACATAACCTCTAAACAATGATACCCAATTTAATGAAATGGAACAAGGTCCAAAAAATCTGCAGCTGTTTGTGTTGACAGTTTCATAGTTGTTATTTGGAGAGCAAGACATAACAGCATTGTGCAGAAATTATGGTGGGAACACATTTCATTGTTAGATTAAGGCTTGCCTTTTCCGGGATTGCTTTCTATGTGTGAGGAGGCTAGCCTGCACACATTGCCAGGAGCAGCTTTTAGAGTGAAAACTTCCAGGTGATACTGTAGAACAATGCTAACCTGTGAATACAATGGGAGAATGGATTATTACAATGAATATTCACAATCAGAGTAATAGCAATTCAATCATAAACTAATTCTGATCTTACTTGTGCTGGCACATTGCCATTGTTCTTGATCACAAATGGAAGAGTCTGCCCTCGTCCCACCAATAAGCGCTTAAACTGTAGCACTGGCTGACCTCGATTAGTCCTCTGAACAGGTCTCAGAACAGAAATGCAAGGCAAGTTGCCTTCACCCATTAGATCAAACACAAGAGCTTTGGGTCTTTGGGCAGGAGTTTGACTGTGATACAAAACAGAAAGAGTAAAGCTTCAAAAAACTCTGAACAAACAGAGTTTACAAACCTAATCTAAACAGTAGAAATCTAATCTAACAAATCGAAACTGCACCGAAAGCAGTTACCTTGGGGTCACTTTCAGAAATGCCTCAAACACTGCTTGATATGTGTGCATGGTTAAAGGAGAAAAAGTGACTGTGGCAAAAGCATAAGAGTAGCTGGGGATACACATCTTTGTAGGGCTCAACTCAAAAACCTCTGCACTGGACGTTGTTATCTAGAATGATCAAAAACAGGTTAAGCAAACATACAGTTAAGCAACAATTAACAGTTACAATTTTTCAAAACATAAAACCGCTATAAAACTTTTACATATTCTGCAGAATAATGTAAATGGTGGCCAAACCACGTCTCACAAACACACCTTGACTGAGAGATCACAAGACACTTTTCCTGGATTGGTCAGCCGGAACTTGGCTTTGGCTGACTGACCCACCAGTACATTGTTGAAGACAAACTTGTTCTCATCCTGTACATAGACACCCATGCTGTCCCGGTATTGCTCACACTGCAGCATGCTACTGTTCTTACATATACGGTGCTCCTCAAAGATAGAAGCAATATCTGTACTTGCTATTCCTATAAACAGTACAGTGACAAAGTGATCAAAATCTAAATGAAGATTTCACCAAAAATACAATTTAAACTTTAAGATCCTTTATTTTTTTTAAGCAGCAATATTTTTCTATTATATATTTCATATGTATTTCTTATAATATTATAAAAACAGGCAAGCAGCAAGTCATTCATTCACACATCATTCATGAAACACTAAAGCCCAAAGTATACTTCGGCCGCCCACGTCCGCATGATGTAATTTTCATCATCAGGAGGGTTCATGGACGCCCACTCATAGGCTGAGCTACACCATGTCATGTACACCAGTAATTTACTTGATTAATAGTAAATAAATTGATTAAAATACGCCATCCAATCATATCTACCATCAAAGAAAGAATAAATCAAAACTAGATAAAAAGAGTTTGTAGAGACAAACTTTAAGTTGGCTTGAAAAATCCTAGCCGAAAAGTTTAAAATAGTTTTAAAAGTTTAAGTTTGAAATGGTTTAAGTTTTAGTTAGTAGTTTTGATTAGATAGATAGATAGATAGATATAGATAGATAGATAGATAGATAGATAGATAGATAGATAGATAGATAGATAGATAGATAGATAGATAGATAGATAGATAGATAGATAGATAGATAGATAGATAGATAGATAGAGATATGGTATTCTGAGTGGTTGCTAAGGTCTTGCTACATGGTTGCTAGGGTATGCAGGTGGTTGCTAGGGTGGTTGCTATGTGGTTGCTAGGGTACTCGGGTGGTTGCTATGCGGTTGCTAGGGCACTTGGGGTGGTTGCTATGGTGTTCTGGGTGGTTGCTACGCAGTTCTGCCATTGCTAGGGTATTCTGGGTGGTTGCTATGGTGTTCTGGGTGGTTGCTATGAGACAGACAGACAGACAGACAGACAGATAGATAACATACAACACACAACTTTATATCAACTCATTCATAGTCACAAACCTGGCATACAAACTTCTGTTACTAGCTTGTAGGGAATCCCGTCTGGGTTGTCAGAGGGGTCTTTGTCAGTGATGTCTATTGCTAGACATTCCTCCCAACTACCTACATGCTCTGCCTTGCAATCCACAGTAACTACTTGTTGGGCTCCAGGTGCCACAACCCCAAAGCATGGAGACAATGAGAAAACACCACATGTCAAATGTATCTGTAAAAAACAAAACATGCATATAAAACAGAATTTGTAATATATTACATTGTACATAGTATTGTACACTCCTTCAAAAACGAAATAAAGAAATATTGTTTTTTTTACCTGTGTTGTCATGCCAAACTCATTCTGTATAGTGTGTCGTAATTCACTGGCACTGGATGGTTTTGTAGTGTAACTGTCTTTTGAAGGTTTCTTACTTCCCAAGCTTAAAAAAAGAACATGTAATATTTAACATAATTTAATTTAATTTAATTTAATTTAATTTAATTTAATTGTAAACAATAGCCATACCCTCTCCTCTGTGCCTGAATTGGGGCGTTTTTACACATCCTAATGTAGAAACGCATTTCAAAGTTGCCTTTATTCTCCACAGTGAGAGTCTGTTTTTTACGTGCGCCATACACCAGTGGGCCAAAGTTGATCTCATTAGTGGGACTGATACTGTATTTGGAGAAAAGTGCCTGGACTGTCACTTTGATTGGTATAGTATTAATGGTCTCGCCACCCTCCAAATTGGGCTCAATAACCTATAGGGAAAATTCAATAAAACACATTAGTTTAGTTTTTGATGACAGCAGAGATAAAAATGTACAAAAAAAATACTGCATGGAAAAGAATCTATTAAGTGTTAAGACCTGACAGCAAAGGATTGGGCTATCTCTGATGGATATCTCCTTGTTGTGGTGGTAAATAATCTGGACATTATTGGGCTTATTGTTGGGGCGTAGACAGCCCTTCTGAGGAGTGATGGAGAATATCGAGTTCAGATCTGGCATTCCTGGCTCTGTGGCCTCCAGTGTAAATCTGCAAGTTAATATTGGAAAGAGAAAATTATTTAAATTTAAAAGAGACAAAAGAAACATTACAGACATATGTGATGTTATCATTTTTTATTAAAATAGATAAATGTGATTAAATACCTATTTAGTAACTTACTTAAAGGCTATGTCATATTTGCCTTTGTTTTCCAACTTAATTGACCGCTTGACCTCTTCTGATACTTTGATTGTTCCAAAATCTAATGAACCATCAGAATCTACAGCAAATACAAAAACAGCATCAAATGAATAAAAGAATAGTTCACTTAAAAGGAAAGCTAATTTACCAACCCTCAAAATGGAGATATTAAAGGATTAGTTCACTTTTAAATAAACTTTTGCTGATAATTTACTCACCCCCATGTCATCCAAAATGTCCATCTTTCTTTCTTCAGTCGAAAAGAAATTAAGGTTTTTGATGAAAACATTCCAGGATTTTTCTTCATATAATGGACTTCAATGGACACCGAATGGTTCAAAGTCCAAATGACAGTTTCAGTGCAGCTTCAAAGGGCTTTAAACGATACCAGACGATGAATAAGGGTCTTATCTAGCGAAACGATCGGTCATTAAAAAAAGAAAAAAAAAAAAAAGAAAAAAAAAACTTTTTTTTTTTACGTTTTATAAGCACAAATGCTCATCTTGCTCTGTTCTGTAATGCACGCACGTTTGTGACGCCACATAATACGCAATTACGCTGAAAAGGCCACGCTTTGACTTAGTATGTGCACGTTCAACTTATAAACACTGACTCGGTACTTCCGCCAGTTTTTTTTGTAAGTTGAATATGGAAGGCATTTTTTTTTTACTTTATAAAGTTTTAAATATGGATATTTTTCTTACAAAACTTCAATGAGCTGTGTGGAGTATGTTTATTATGGATAAAGCTTCACTTCACTTTTTTAAGCTTCAAACTCAATGGGCCCATTCATTGCCATTGTAGTAGGTTATGAGAGAGTGGCTATGGTTAACGTACACGCCCCTCGGTTAATGTGAAGGGGTGTCCCGTAATGAAATTAATGTGCACAGGTGATGCGTGTGAACCCTGATTATATAAGCAATGTTTGAGTGCCGCTCAAGGGGCTGGGTGAGTTTTGTGTGCTAAGAGCTCTCAATTGGGGGGGAACGCCAATAGTGTCTCCGGCGGTGAAGATCAGTTAGTGGGGGGCAAATGTGCTAGATAGTCAGGGGTATAATTGCTGGCTAGGAGAGCTCCTCAAGGGCACAGAGAGAACTGTCAAGTGACCTGAAACCCAGAAACCGGGCTGTGGATAATGCTGAACCTGAGAGACTAATTTCGTTCTACTGCGTGATTCAATCGACAAGGGGAACCCCAGAGTGCCTTCCCTGTTGACGTGAGCCCGTTTTATGTGCGATTGCACCGACTGATAAAAGGGGGGTAACGTGTTTTATGAGGTTGTACTGTATTTTAATAATTAATAAAGTATTGTGTGTGTAAACTGCAATCCTGGTGTAGTGTTCTCTACTCTCCTGTTCCATTCGGCTGTTACACCATTATAAAGCTTGGATGAGACAGGATATTTATTAAAATAATTCAGATTGTGAAGAAGAAGAAAGTCATATACACCTAGGATGGCTTGAGGGTGAGTAAATCATGGGATAATTTTAATTTTAAAGTGAACTAATCCTTTAAATGCATACATACATTTAAATCGCACATGTTTGGAAGAACATGAGGGTGAGTATGAGGATGAATTTTAGTGTTAATTATCCCTTTAACATTATTTGCTGCTGGAAAATGTTATAGTGTGATGAACCAATGAGCTGTTATCAGTTAAGTACCTTCTGGAATGGTTATGTCCAACGCAATATCATAGGCCTCTGCAGTAATCTGAATGTTCTCTGAATGTTGAACGATGCCAAGAATGTTCTCCACATCTGACACCTGGTAAACAAACATGACTTATCAGGCACATGAACACAAACTAATGCATTCTACACCAATTATAATTACACTTTCTTTATCTCCAGGAAGCCATGACATTTGTAAATATTGCTGCAGTACCTCTAAACAAATGGATCTCTTCAATTTGACAGGGTTCTTAGCTATAAAATACATGTGTAGGGAGAACTCGGAATGAGGCATGATGATGCCCTGGTTCTGAGACACGCTGAATTCATCCCCAAGCATCTCCAGACCCCTCAGCCTCCAAGCAGCTGGCATAAGGGTGTTATTGCGTAGACGCAAACTCCGGGTTTCTTTTCTGTAGAAAAAGTTAAAAAAAATAGAGTATTTCTGATTAATAATAGCAATGAACAAAAACTGTTAGTTAAATAAAAGTGTTTCAAGCAACCATCACATTCCTATCTGAAGTAAATGTAGTAAACCTGTATGGTGGAGTTTTGTCAAACTGGAGCAGTTTGAGGTCCAGCTCCAATTCAGGCCGGACTCCTACACAGGAGAGGCGGAAAACAACAGGCTCTGGATTCCCCTTGATACAGCACACCACTCTGTCCTCTATATGTTTGGGGGTATTTGGGTACGCCCACACCATTAGTACCTGCCAGGAGAATATTAATGGCAATTATGACAGGAGAGTTTGAGTAAAAGCCTGGTGTTAAACTGAAGACTAGTGTTATTGTTCAGATAGGAATGGGTATCAAGGTGTGCACATTCAAAACCTCAGGTGATGGACAAACAAAAAAACCAAAAAACAAAAAAACAAAGGAGGAATGTGTCCGCATAATGAAATTAAAGCTCCAAAAAGTCAAACATAAGAAATAGCTGTTAAGTTTATTTGGAGCATATACAGCTAATTTAAATTTTTTACGTATTTAAAAACATCACACGGCTCAAGCAATCACTGAATTTGTGTAATAATAAGAAATATACATGTGCATACTTTTCGTTCATTGGGTTCCAGTGTCATATTTGGAGGGTCAAGAAGGAAAGTGGTGGCCTTGACATCATGTTCGAAGCAAAAATTGATCTCCGCCTTCATTTTAGAATTGTTGTGAATTACAAACTTATCCATGTTCTCAGGATATTTTCCTTCTTTAAACCTGGGTCAGGATAAAATAATTGATATTAATGAAGACCTAATATAGATTCACATTTATTATAGAAGAGCTAACAGAAAAGTACTGTTAAGACACCCAATAATGCAAAAGGGTTAGTTTGGGACTACATGCCAGCACCTGTCCCTTGTCTTTCCACACAATAGAGGTCCAAACTCATACAGGTCCGATTGGATAATGTAAGTCTTTTGGAGCCCACTCTCAGGCAACAGGATCTTTTTGCAGTGTGCAAACACAATCCTATGAAAATTAATACATAGACACTAATTCGCACATGTCCAAGTTCAATGATAACTATATTTCTCTACTGAAATGACACTCACTTGGGGTCTCTGCTTATAGATGGGTAAGCACAAATTCCTCTACAATGAAGCTGATAACATCGCTTAGTTCCCATCACCTCAAAGCTGAAAGTCTGATCAAATTTTCCAAGAACAGAAGAGTAAAACCTAATCCTTAGGGTAACTGCTCCATTTGGTGGTACAATCCAGCGGAAATGAGTGAGCCTGTAAAAGAACAACAGATTTCAAGAATATAGAGTGAAATGGTTCCATTTATTTGTGACTGTACATGTGCTTTATGTGTGTTAGGGACCTCCTGTACCCTTGGTTGTATTCTGAGTTGAGTTCTTCAAAAGGTATACTCTGGCCAGAATTAGATGTGTTAGTAATTGCCCTGCCTTCCTGCAAGACGACAAGTATATTGCTTTTAATTTAGATCAGACAAGTCTTTTTCTTTGTTCAAATTAAAAGTTACATATAAATGACAAGGCCTTAGATATGTAAAAGAGAGTCTCGAGACTTTTGTACCTGAGCAGCTTCTGATCTCAGGTCTGCTTCTTTCTTCTCTGACAGGTTTTCACAAGATGTGGGCATCAAAAAGGTAAAACAGCTGCTGGAGAGCTCTGTGTTGGGCACTGATCTCATCTTAGGGTATGGGACTATGGAGAATATTATAGGTGGTGGAATGGGAGGACCTTCAGGTCCTAACCCTAGCCCATCCAAAATCTGTGAGAAAAATTATTAACAAATTACTTTGAAGGCTTTACACAAAGAAAAAAATTCCAACATAAAGAGAAATAGAAGTATCTACCTCTTCATGGGAGGGAAGTTTCATGCTACTGATGATCTCCAATGCACTCAGTTTTTCCTCTTTCAAAAAAAGCCATATATGGGAAATGGGTTCTGGCACCACCATCTTTTCGGAGTCTTCTGCACCATCAGTTGACACTTGGGTCTGACTAGGAGCTGGTGACTTCATATCGGCAGTCTCCACCTTCAGCTTTTCCTTCTCAGCTTTCTCCTTCTCTCGTTCCTTCTTGCTTTTCTTTACAGAGGGAGGAGGACAGTCCATTATGTCTCTGGTCTCTTGGCTTTCGGTGGCCATGGGCTGTAATAAAATATTCTGCGTTCGGTCCCAGAACTGAAGAATGTGTTGGAGTTCTGTCTGGCTTTGCTCATACCGATGGAATCGGGCCAGTAGCTGTCTGTTACTCTCACTGGACTGTTGACAAAGAACAACAAAATACAGCAAAGATTTCAAACATAACTGGTCAATGTTAACCAGTCAAACTCAAATCTTTTTTATAGCAATTACAATTGCTTGTGGTACAGAAATTATACATTTTATCGAAGTCAAATACTTTGCATTTCATCAACTAATATTACTATATTTAAATGATGACAATCTGAAACATTGAACAAGAATAGTCTTTTGAAGGTCAATTCCACTCTCAAACAAACCATCTCTTCTTGTACGTCCTCAGAAAGTGGCAGAGGGTCTTCCTCTCGTGGTCTGGTATCCCAGTCTTCACTAGGTGTCATCTCCTCTGTTCTTAAATTCTCAAGCTCCTGTTGTCTTCTCTCTTCTTGTTCTTGGTCAAACTTGTCCAGTTCTCTAAAGTAATACACAATTCGGTCTTACATGCAATTTTCTTTTATTCAAATTTACAAATTTAGTGCCAAAAAGATATTAAGATATTAAGACTTGTTTTTAGAGTATACATCCTGAATTAAATTTGTCGATGGATTAACGTTTAAAAGTGAAAAATGTATGTTTTTTGTAAGAACACTTACTAAAAGATTAAACAGTTTATTTGTTTAACTGCATGACATATGACCATTAACAGATATCAGAGAACCGTGAACATGCGAATACGTTGTTAAATTATTGAAATATTAACTTAATCACAAGGGGCACAGTACATCAAATAAATGGCTGACAAAAAAGTTTGGGAATCCCCAAATACTTCAATACTTCAAAAAGAATCTTATGTTGTATTAGTGTCAGAAGGGTGTAGAGCACCTGAGCTTGAAGGCACTGTAGCTGTTAAAAAGGTCCATAACATAAATATGGCGTCGGTTGTTGAATGCTTTCAGGATGATCTGGAGTGTGTTGCTTAGTGAGTGGCTGTACAGTGTCTCCAATCCGTCAATCACAACACCACGGTGACAGTCGCTAAGCTATGGCATGGGGGCAAGGAAGACAAAATCACGTTGTGCTGTCTACATATGCTGTGACTGACATAAATTATCATCCGTATATCAGATACTGGTATAGGGTATACAATAAAATGTACACAGCGTAGCAGCCTCTCACCTGCAGTCTCTCTGACAAGATCTCTTCCAACACATCATCGGGCAGGAGGTGGCTAATCAGCTCCAGGTCTTCATTCTGACTGACATTCAGATGCCTGTGTGCCTGACCATCTGTCTGTAACACAAACACACACATTTTACATTTTTATTTTTATATCCATTCATACATGATCCAGTACAGAACAGATCCACATGTTAAAGCGTATTTTTACTACAGTATCTTATTGTATATGTGTAGGGAACATCTGACACACACACACACACACACACACACACACACACACACACACACACACATGTTGGTGCACCTATCATTATGAGGACTCTCCATAGACATAATGATTTTTATACTGTACAAACTGTATATTCTATCCCCCTACACTGCCCCTACCCCTAAACCTACCCATCACAGAAAACATTCTGCATTTTTAAATTTTTAATAAAACATTGTTTAGTTTGTTTTAAAGCTATTTGAAATATGAGGACATATGAAATGTCCTCATAAACCACATTTTGTTGTAATACCAGTGTAATACCCATGTAGTTATACAAATTTGTGTCCTCATAGACAGGCACACAGACACACACACACATTTGATTTCTTTTTCGTAAACAGCATTTTGTCTTCCAGTAAAAATTAGTTTGGAGTCAGTGAGATTTTTAATAAACTATGTCCTTATCCTCACCAACACTGCATTTATTTTATTTTATTTAAAAAAACAAAAAAAAAACAGTCAAAAACAGATCATTTAAAAATAATATTTTGAAAGATTTTTATTTAAAAATAACTATTTATATATTTTAGTATATTTATCATATATATATATATATAATATAATATGCTGCTCTGATTTGTTGCTCAAGACATTTCAAACATTTCTTACTATTACCACTGTTGCTACTTATTTTTATTAGTATTTTTTTTGGGGGGGGGATAAAAAAATTCAATCAAAATTCAAATGGGGATACATTTTTAAGAATTATTTGATGAACAGAATTTTGAGACATAGAACTTTTTTTTTTTTTTTAAATTTTAACTATAAATATCTCTATGCTGTATAGATCACATTATCTTTTTAGAAAAATGTATTATCTAAATTCTTTTTTTTTTCTTGCTTTAGGCGTTATTCTCAGAAAATGCTGCTTAAAAATCTTAATAACAATCTAAAATTATGCACTGTTGTTTCTCTAGTAAACTTATATTGGTTTAATGATGTTGTATCAGTGATACTGGTCAACAAGACCAAAATACTGATTGAGTAAAGAATTTTTTCATCTGATTTGTATGCGACTAAGTGAAAAGCCCTAAAAATGTGTGTACCACTGAAGCAGCAGGACAAGAGCTGTCATTCTTCTGTGAATGCCCTGTGATGTTTGTTCTGTTGCGGGTTGAGGCAGATGATGGCGGGACTTTAGGGTCACTGGTCTGGTTGCCCTCTGCCGTGTGTTTGGCAACTGCTTCGACACTAAGAACACCGGCACCCTGACCAGGAGGGGTCATCTTATCTGTCGCTACCTCCTCCACTTCCTTCTGAGCATACACCACAGAAGCCTTGGCACATAGTTCTCTTGCCCTCAGGGCTGCAGAGCTGTTCCCAGATGACACAGCCTCCTGCACCACCTCATCTACACTGAGACACGCCGCCCCATAGTGCTTAGCCAGAGTAACTGCTGTCCTTGTTTTACCTGTACACAGACGCTTACATTTACATCAGAGCAAACAAGCTGAGATGCAATAGTTTCATGCTTTGAAAAAATATACAGAAAACAGAGGAGCCTTACCTGACAGAGGAGCGCCATGCACAATGATGGCAATGCCCCGGCGATTTAGGGCAGCCTTGCCCTCTGGTGAAAGATCAATGCCCATGTGACGTGCGATAGCTCTGGACACAGGGTCGTATTCCAGATCCCCCACTGCAGTGTCAGCACTGATGTTGTCTTTAGTCAGGCCTTTGAGGAGAAGACCCATGTATACTTATTTATGTGCATGAAATAATGTACTGTATTATAATACCAATATCATAAAGAATGCAATTGCTTTAAATTACTGTTACCCTCGGTTAAACCATACCTTTACCATTGAGTGTTTCACCCTCAGATGGTTCAGCTGTCTCCCCCTTGTCATCTTCTGCAAGACCTTCCCCGGATTCTAAAAAACAGATGAGATATATTAGATTCACTTGAAATGATGCCAAAAGGAAAAATCTGTGATCATGCACTCAGATGTCAGATTTGTTTTAGTCTTATATAAAATTCTACATAAATTATAAATTAAAACATAAATTCAAAATCTGTACATAAAAAGTTAGGTAACGCTTTATTTTACAGTGTCATTGTTGCATATGTTACATGTATTTACCATAGTAATAATAGTAAATTATGCATAATTACATGCAACTAACCCTCAACCAAATCCTAATCCTACCCTAACCTTATAGTAAGTACATGTAGTTACTAAATATTATTCAGTATTTAAATATATAATTACACTGTAACAATGACACCTTAAAATAAAGTGTAACCAAAAGTTATGGCTAAAGGCAGTTTGACAGAATACAAGGAAACATCCTTTTTTAAATCATAAGGATAGGTCTGACACATGCATGCAAAACTAAACATGTCTAAAATGTGAACCTGCATCAAAAATGTGCCTTTAAAAGTAATTGCACTAAAGCAGAAATATACTATATGTTTGCAGAGATGTAGGAAACATGCTAAGTTCCAAATACTTGTTTTTCTGAAACATTGAAATGTGTTTTCTGTGTCAGAATGTCTTTTTTTTTTTAGTCTGTGTGATTCCGCCTACTGCCAATTTACCCAATAGTATTTCGATACCCCGGGTTGCCAGTTGGCAGAAAACACAGCGATGGAAATCAGAAAACAAACTGGTTCAGAGATCGCAAATTCAACAAAACAAAAACGTCAAAAATAATTTACGCTACATCTGACATAACATAACTGGTGTGCAATGTCGTCAGAAGTAGCGTAAGCATTTTGAACTGCGAGAGGCACTACACTTGAAGTTGAATACAGAAGAAAGTCTGCCGGAAGAAATTAGAAATGTACTATAAATTGTATTTTGTAAAGTTTTAAATATGGATATTTTTCTTACACAAACGCATCATTTCGCTTCTGAAGGCCGTTTTTAAGCTGTGAGGAGCGGTTATATGATGGATAGACTGCCATTATAAAGCTCGGAAGAGCCAGGATATTTTTTTATATAACTCTGATTGTGTTTGCCTGAAAGAAGAATGTCATATACACCTAGGATGGCTTGAGAGTGAGCAAATCATGGGGTAATATTCATTTTTGGGCGAACTAACCCTTTAAGCTTTGGGAGTCAGTGGCATTTAAAAGCTTGAAAACCCCTAATATAGACCATCTCTGCTGCAGTATACAGTACCCTGATTGGTTTGTGAGCTGTGCTCTTTGTAGTAATCCAGCAGTTCTGGGGACAGAGTCTCGCCAGGAGAACGGGAGGTAGAAGTAACACATTTTGAGCATCATATCCTTTTAACATCCGTAAGATCTGATGAGCAGAACACAAAGAATGAAAAAGGGAAAGAAACATATAATGGGATTGTCAAGACAGTGTCCAGCGCTACATTAAACCAAACACATCTGATGATCATTGTTGAGAAATAAGATTACTTGGGAGAAATAAATATATAAATATTTAAATCTTATATATAAATGAAACCATTAATAACATAGCTCAGATAATGTATTCTTGAAAAACTTTTATGATTCTTTTTTTATATTAGAAATGTTCATGTTGAAATATTCATTACTGACAGTATGTCATCACATTACTTTCAATAATGACAACTCTGAATAGTTTTAGCATGTAATTGAATTTGGCAATGTTAATGTATTTGGTCTTGACAGACTAGATATGCTACGCTGCTGTTGCTGTTGGTTATTGCGGCTGTTATTGTGGCTTTCTAATTGATACACATGCTGTGAGCATAAATCCCGTAAATCTCATGACAGATCTAGGCAGGTGGACCTAGGGGAGGTGGAGGGTTTCAGAGGAACGCACTGCAGGACTAGCTCACAGCAAACAATGAATCAGACTATTTTAACATTGGCTGCTGAATCAGCAGAGACTAATCAGCTTGTGCCATGCGGTAATGTGATTGCTTGCAGACTGCATGTAAAGGACCTAGGCTGCGCTCTAGAGTTTCACGACTGAACTGGATTTATTTCAAAGAAAATTTGAGATAAAGAGATAAAAACATCTAAAATATATATCCTGACAAAACAGGAAAACCCCCATTTGAAACCAATTAAGCTCACCTCTTCCTCTACTAGATACTGCTCATCGAAGTCCAGAGAGTAAAACTCAATAGGGAAGGGGCAAGGGTTGCGGACAATCACTTCAGCAACCTTTCCTTCACTACAGGGTAGGATGGACCCCATATCTAGTGTTGAGGAGGAAAATTCCAGCTGAGGCTCTTCTCCTTGACCTTGGGCTAGCAGCAGGATTTTCTGAGTGCTCTGAGCCACTTTTATCACTAGTCTCTGACTGTATGTCTTCTGTAGGGAACAAATAAGAAAAGAGAAAGCAGTCAAGCTCATGAATAAAAACAAAATTGACTGCAGGCAACACAGCAATATATTGGAATTCAATATATTGGAATTATTCATAACCAAGTCTTCATCCTGCTTTAAAGAATAAAAATTAACATGGTAAAGTGATTTGTGTTGAAAATATGATAGTGTTCTTTGTCACTTTTATTTAAGTATTTTAAATATAAAATATAAAGTGTATTTAACTAAAATGCAGCTAGATTAAATCTTGAACTGAAGAAAACATTAGAAAGTCCCATTCATCATTATTTATACTATTGTTCAACAGTTTAGGTTGGTATGATTTTTTCATGTTTTTGAAATATGTTCACCAAGGCTGCATTTATTTGATCAAAAATGCCGTAAAACAGTAATGCTGTGAAATACTGATACAATTTAAAACAACAGTTTGTTATTTTAATATATTTTAAATGTAATTTTATTCCTGTGATTGCAAAGCTGAATTTTCAGCAGCAATTACTCCAGTCTTCAGTCTTCAGAAACATTTCTTACTGTTATCAATGTTGAAAATGCTGCTTAATGAATTTGTGGAAACTGTGAAACATTTTTTTCTTTTATGAATAGAAATTTCTAAAGAACAGCATTTATTTGAAATCTTCTGTAACATTATAACATTATGCTTCACTGTAAATTTTGATCAATTTATAGCACCCTTGCTAAATAAATGTATAAAAAATCTTACTGATCCCAAACTTTTGACCAATAGAGTATATGAAAAACGAATAATTGTGTAATCATAAAGTCGCTAATGTCTGCAGTTGACTTTACCCCCTCTGCTGGGCAGAATTTAACCTGCACGTTGGTTCTGTCACCAGGATAGAGTGTGCCATCTGAGGGTAATAATTCAAAGACAACTGGAGGAGGCCGCTGTTTCAGCTGAGCCTGTCGTCTCAGGTACAGTGGGATGTGCTTGTCAATCTAATCACACAACCAAAACAGACAACTTCTGAGATAAATGTCCACTTAATTCAATCACAACAAAAACTAGAAGCTAGGAAAAAACATTATAATGACAAATGGTAGGAGCACTAAAGTAAACTTCATACTGCAGCCTGATCTAAAACTAAAACAGCAAACATGCCATAAAGACGAATGAATCTCGTCCTACGGCGAACACGCTTTAATAACCAGTAGATATATATAATTCATTACTAAAGCAGCTTATAATGATGGAAATGAACCTCAGAGTCAATGTGAAATCAAAACTGATTCTATATACTTTATTAATACATGCATAGTCTTACTGTGAATGTTATTCCAAAGAAAGAAAAAATGACTCTGGCTCTTTGTGTAAAAGGCTTGTACCTTCTTTGGCCTTTCCTCCTGTCTGATGCTCCACTCACAGGGCACTGGCCCGTCATTGTACAGCTGGACCGTGATCACCTGACACAGGCCACACTGGATGGTGTCAAACTGCAGTGTGTCTGTTGACACTGTGAGGGAGGGCATGGTGACCTCTGCACATAAACACACCTGCACTTGGGGTCCCTTAGTCACCTGTCAAACACACAGGATTCAGTGACACAGAAAATCAACAAAGGGACTAATGTACAATACACATAGCAGTGTGTAATCTAATAAAAAAAATCTAATAATTCACAGATAAATTGTTGCAATTTAATTTAATTACATTGCATTTTAAGGGGAAAATAAGTTGATTTTAAATTTCATGGCATCAACACATCTCAAAAAATTTGGGACAAGGCCATGTTTCCCACTGTGTGGCATCCCCTCTTCTTTTTATAACAGTCTGCAAACGTCTGGGGACTGAGGAGACAAGTTGCTCAAGTTTAGGAATAGGAATGTTGTCCCATTCTTGTCTAATACAGGCTTCTAGTTGCTCAACTGTCTTAGGTCTTCTTTGTTGCATCTTCCTCTTTATGATGCGCCAAATGTTTTCTATGGGTGAAAGATCTGGACTGCAGGCTGGCCATTTCAGTACCCGGATCCTTCTTCTACGCAGCCATGATGTTGTAATTGATGCAGTATGTGGTCTGGCATTGTCATGTTGGAAAATGCAAGGTCTTCCCTGAAAGAGATGACGTCTGGATGGGAGCATATGTTGTTCTAGAACTTGGATATACCTTTCAGCATTGATGGTGCCTTTCCAGATGTGTAAGCTGCCCATGCCACACGCACTCATGCAACCTCATACCATCAGAGATGCAGGTTTCTGAACTGAGCGCTGAGAACAACTTGGGTTGTCCATGTCCTCTTTAGTCCGGATGACATGGCGTCCCAGTTTTCCAAAAAGAACTTCAAATTTTGATTCATCTGATCACAGAACAATTTTCCACTTTGCCACAGTCCATTTTAAATGAGCCTTGGCCCAGAGAAAACGCCTGCGCTTCTGGATCATGTTTAGATATGGCTTCTTTTTTGACCTATAGAGTTTTAGCCGGCAACAGCGAATGGCACGGTGGACTGTGTTCACCGACAATGTTTTCTGGAAGTATTCCTGAGCCCATGCTGTGATTTCCATTACAGTAGCATTCCTGTATGTGATGCAGTGCCGTCTAAGGGCCTGAAGATCACGGGCATCCAGTATGGTTTTCCGGCCTTGACCCTTACGCACAGAGATTGTTCCAGATTCTCTGAATCTTTGGATGATATTATGCACTGTAGATGATGATAACTTCAAACTCTTTGCAATTTTTCTCTGAGAAACTCCTTTCTGATATTGCTCCAGTATTTTTGGCCGCAGCATTGGGGAATTGTGATCCTCTGCCCATCTTGACTTCTGAGAGACACTGCCACTCTGAGAGGCTCTTTTTATACCCAATCATGTTGCCAATTGACCTAATAAGTTGCAAATTGGTCCTCCAGCTGTTCCTTATATGTACATTTAACTTTTCCGGCCTCTTATTGCTACCTGTCCCAACTTTTTTAAATGTGTAGCTCTCATGATCCAAAATGAGCCAATATTTGGCATGACATTTCAAAATGTCTCACTTTCAACATTTGATATCTTATCTATATTCTATTGTGAATAAAATATAAGTTTATGAGATTTGTAAATTATTGCATTCCTTTTTATTCACAATTTGTACAGTGTTCCAACTTTTTTGGAATCGGGTTTGTATTTTTATATTAGCATAATAATGCATTAAAAGTTTAATAGAAAAATGTAACATGAATTTTAATGTAAATTTTGCTTACATCTGTTAAATGAAATGTAACAAATTAATATTAAATTAATATTTTTACATTTAGAAATATAAAAAAATTATATTTCAAATGTTGTCGTAACATTTATCTGTCTTAACTTTTTCTGCACAAGTTGTATGAGTAAATGATTATGATAATTATATGATTATGAATATGATTATGAATGATTATGAATATTTGCAGTCTCAAAAGGTATGAAAAGTCTATATTTCATCTTAATTTTGTACTTCTTTGCTTGTCACAGATATTTAATGCTGCTTTCATCAAACCTGTATGGGCATAACTGCATTGATCTTTCCCAGATTGGCCACACGGGTATCAAACTTTACTTCAAACGTCTCTGTCTCACAGAAGGGCAAATTCTGCACCCTGTCCAATTCTGTACTAAACCCTGTGAGAGAGAAAAAGAATGAATATTAATGCCGTGCATCCTGACTAAAGCTATATTGAACATTTCTGTGTTAGGCTTTGCCGATACTAACGTACTGAAATAACAACACTAATAGAAGCAGCTCAAATTTTACATCAATCCACAAGCTTCAAGAACAATCTAAACATATTACAAAAATTGACACCTACTCAAACAAGATGTGTTTTGATGAAATGGATGCTGTCCAGAACAATAAGCTCTGGCCATTTTAAATCTATTGAACATTTTGCGGTATGGACCAACCTGTGCCTGCCAGTGAACTCTTGTCAGCTCTGAAAGATATAGCCACTGGACAAGTGTTGGTTACTTTGACAATGTGGGTCGCGATGCTGCCATTGATGACACACCCAAAGTCCAGTGTGTACTCAGGCAAAATTAACCTAAAGAGAAGATCCATCAGACATGCTTTGATCGCTTGTAAAAATTAAAGGCTTCTACATGAATAGACTTACTTGCACAGCTTCTTGAGCCAGTTGTTAGCGGACCCAGTTGCTCTTAGATCAGTGACTTGGTGCTGTTTCTGCACAGCCATGGCATTTTCCTTCACAAGGAGACGTTCTAACTCCATCTGCAGCAGGGCATCATACTACAGCACACGTATAAGGACACGATTTATAGTATTTATAAAAAAATGTATATACAAAGTTGCAATAATGGCTACTCTCACAGGAGTTTAACAGATTACACAAGTACTACCTGGGAAAGCTAGGAAGAGGAAGACACAATGTGCAATAATCATAGACACTCACAGTGGGAATGTAGTCGTCTTCAGGTGGCATCTCCTCCTTTACTGTGACAGGCCTGCTCAACACCCCTTCCCTTGATTTCTCATTCTCCACAGAGTCTTTTGCCTCCTTTAGCAAAGAACCATATATCTCCTCATCTAGCCAGAAAACAGAAAAAAACTTAATAAGGTTTCACAGCCTCTTCTGAAAGCCCTATTCAGATAATATTTCTTTTCAGAACATGTGGGGGTACACAAATGTATTACTGTGGATGTCTGTAATTTTGTCAATTTGTACAGGATGCACAACAATATGCAGAAATTTCAGACATAATGCAAATGCTGAATTGCTATCACACAAAATGTACCTATTACCAATTTTGTATAGAGTGATGTTTTCCTGCCCCATCTTCCTCAGACTTGACTCTTGCCAGATTAAGGACACGCAACAGGAATGAGCACGAGTGACAATGAAAGGTGAAAGGTTACACTGTAAGTTGATTAGTTGATTTATCCATGTTTTGATACATCTCTGGTCATAGAGCTTTTGAAGGTAAGGTAGAGTTTTTAGGTAAGGTAGAATCTGCAATCTCTGAACCAATTAGTTTGTTGGCTTCCATGGCTGCAATATGCTGTGTTTTCCACCAACTGGCAACTCTGGGTGTCGAAATACTATTGGGTAAACTGGCAGTGGGCGGTATCACACAGATCAAAACAAGACATTCCGACACGGAATGCACATTTCAAAGTAGAATAACTAGTTGTAGCATTGTTTTTCAGAGAAACAAACATCAAGGTGCTATAAATACATATAGCACCTTTAAAGATAAAAAAACTGTAAAACAGTCATAGTTCAAAACCTAATCAGATTACGAATTGCTATTACAAATTCAACAATCTCTTCTTATAGTGTGACTTAATGTCCAAGTATTGATCTTATGATGTAAAAATATCTTTTGAGCAACAAAGCCTGCAATTTCTTCACTCTTTAGTACAAACTGCCTATGTTAGTAAAGCAAAGAAGTCGATCAATAGGTAATCAGAGAGCAACACAGCACTCCTTCCTCAATAATAGTTGCACCATTTGCTCTATAACCACAAGACCTCAGTTCCCACTGAGAGCAAAACTGCTTCTGGCTGGCTGCAGATCAGACAAGAAAATGGGTTTGAACCATTCTAGCGCAGGGACTGAGCTAGTTCAAGGTCAAAATCATTATGTCTGTCTGCAAGCTGGCATGGTGCGACTGTGTTTGATTAAAGGTTAGGTGAGCCAGGACGCAGGGCTGGCCTCCTTTCAAGTGTATTTGATGACAGTGAAAGTTGGACCATATTCAGGAATTTAAAACATCCTGTCTGAAATTCTCAGTGTGTTCAACAATTTTGTGAAGCTCTGTTGGCCTCAGAAAGGCCAATTCATTTATAAGATTCGATTAATTAGTTCATATGAAGACGTATAGTGTCTGACTTGGCCAGTAACTTAATGGCTATACTCTAAACTCTTACTTAAAGCTCCTTTTCATCTTTGAGTTGGGATCAATAGGATCTTTTTTGCCTGTTTTTTCATCCACTAAGTGAGAAAAAAGTAAGGGACCGTTGACATGTACGCAATGTTTAGAAAAACTGAGGAGTATTTAGGTGTGCTTTTATGAGACATGCTCAAGGAAAAACAGTTATCAGAATATTCAACAAATAGGCAAAATTGAAAGCTACTTCATATGTAATGCTCGAGTGTGAGATGCTTAAGAAACTGTGAGAAGAGGTATGTGTAGAGAGATGCCTGTCTAGAGCATGTTTACATAGAAAAAAACAATTAAAAAGCAGTGCAAATGAACGCAAAAGCATGTTTTGTCTGAACCTTTCCTAAAAGCACACTTGTCCTCAACAAACCACACAATTTGAGGTATCATGCATGTTCATAGCACAAAGTTAAATACTTTGTGTTAGTTAGAGGCTTGTTCAGATCTCAACATGCACTACCAAAGGTTTGGGGTCAGTAAGTACATTTTTTTGAAGTCTCTTATGTTCACCAAGGCTGCATTTATTTATATAGTTATTACAATTTAAAACAACTGTTTTCTATTTTTATACATTTTAAAACGCAATTTATTCTTGTGATGGCTAAGCTGAATTTTCAGCAGCCATTACTTCAGTCTTCAGTGTCACATGATCCTTCAGAAATCATCCTAATATGCTGATTTGGTGCTCAAGAAACATGTCAACGTTGAAAACACTTGTGGTGATTAATCTTTCTGTGGAAATTGATACTTTTTTTAGGATTCTAAATGTTGAAAATGTCTTCATAGTAACTTTTGATCAATTTAATGTGTCCATGCTAAATAACAGTATTAATTTATTTTTAATAGAAAATCTTACTGACCCTAAACTTTTGAATGGTAGTGTATGACCAACAGCAACTTACTCAGGTCTCTAGGAAGGTCCAGGCACATTCGAGGGAAAATACCCTCTCCTCTTACAGTAATGACTTCAGTCTCATAAAAGGCCACTTGCAAATGAAAGGTCTTGTAAAAGACTTCTGGAATTCCTGGAAGGTAGTATACACTGAGCCTCATTTCTGCATACGGCTCTAGGTGACCCTTCAGAAGAAACACAACCATGACACATGATGCACTTGGGCCACAAAATTTGATAGGAAGAAAAGTAATCAGTGTTTTAAAACATGAAGAACATCTCACCTTGCTGGGGATGATGAGAGGCTGACCAGGTAACAGTTGCTCCAGAAAGTGTACAGGTTCTCCAGTTAGAGAAGAAAAATCAAATCCAACTTTCCCTGTGTTCTTCAGAATGAGTTCTGCTTCGGCCACATGGTCAAACAACTATGATTATAGGGAAAAGAATAGAAAAAAACAGAACAAAATCTTCCATTTATACAGATTACTGGTTATGGTATTGCTATTATAGTGAAAGTGTGTAGTTAACTTACCTGTAAACCAAAGTCAATGTCATTTGTGTCCAGTGTATATGAAACAAAAGAAGCCTGACCCTTAAGTGTGATCTCATAGATGGGCCCACCTTCCACCTCACACAGTGCCAACACATGCGTGCTGATGTCAGCATGACCAAGAAATGAGAAGGTCACCAGCTTGGTGTCACCAGGCTGCAGTTCCCCATACAGTGAGGAGATATCAAACACCTATGAAATAGATGAGAATGAAAAAGAAGAGCTTCAAATGTATAATACTTCAGACTTTTAGACAATATGTCAGCATTAAGGAACGGACGCAAGGTTATACGGACCTCTTTCACACTCACACTTGGATGCCCATAGGCTGTGATGGGATTGCTTCCCAGGTCTGTGCTCACTGGCTGTGTTGAGGAAGTCCTATTATGCTCTTGTCCATTGAAACTACCATGATGCAATTCATCCTCTTCCAACTGAGGCATTGTTACATCAGTCTCCCTGCAAAAATATAAACAATGACACATTATTAGGGGTTTTCACCAATCATTAGATCTCCATTTCTCTTA
Organism: Paracanthobrama guichenoti; assembly: GCA_018749465.1. Taxonomy (NCBI): domain Eukaryota; kingdom Metazoa; phylum Chordata; class Actinopteri; order Cypriniformes; family Gobionidae; genus Paracanthobrama; species Paracanthobrama guichenoti. The sequence goes on along the minus strand of CM031960.1, from coordinate 17,179,003 downwards.
CTTCACGTTCTTGTTCTGCCTAAAGGGTCAGGCGGAAACTAAATTGAGTCTGTCAAGATGGCCATTAATTACAGAAAGCATTAAATAATTGAATGGGTGTAATTTATCAGAAGAAAAGTTCACACAGAAAATCTCAGGCTCTGAAGAAAGGGAAAAGAATAGACTAAGGAGCCATGCTCACTCAGAATAAGTGTTGATGGAATCAATGTGTCAGAATATTTTGCTTTCAGCAAAAAAGCAAATCAAAATTCTTGTAAAAGCTATTCAGACAGAAAGTTGTATTGAAGCTGGGCAGGCTGTAATAGTGGGTGTCATTATAAATGGAGTCAGCAGGGGGCAGTGTTAATCAAAAAATGTAACATTTTCTTTTTTTCTTTTTTTTGATAAACCAGGAGGTGATTACTTAGTACAGATAATGAATAAGCTCCACAGGACCCCTGGAAATTAAAAACACCAGCCATATCTAGAAAAAAAAATTCCCTCTAAAATTCAAAAACTTTAGTGCTCGAATGGTATTTGTTCTAATATGTGTGCGTGTTCACCAACATCTCTAGAACCAGGTTGAGAGCACTGAACAAATGACAGTGCTGAGAGTGTTTCAGATACTAACGCACTGAAGGGAAGTCTGGTGCAGGTGTTCTCAAAGGCTGAAAATCTCTCAAGAGACGTGCTGCCAGAAACGCTCGCTACGTTAAACAAACGCACAGATAGCTCCTCACTTTAACCTGCCCTCCTCGATATGAGTGCGTACATGATAGGTGCTCTTGAGTAGTCTAATGATTCTGTAGGAGGCTACGCTTCGCTCTCTCATTATGATCCTCGTATGAGGTAATACTCAAAGGTCTGCTAACATGATGAGATTCGGGTAAACATCCCACTTTATATGTATCCTCATAATTCCTGCTTATTATCAGAGAGGCTTCAGGGAGTTGTCAGCCTCTAGGCTCACACAGAAGCCGTTCTCAGACCTGTTTGGGTCCATCTTGCCGTCAGCTTCTCTCTGCTCTAACAGCTCCCACTGCGCCTCCCCGCTCTCCTTTCTTTTCCCCCCAGCGTCTCCTTCAGTCCCCTGGCTTGTCTCATTAAAAAACCTACCAGAAAAGAAGGAAAAAAGTAATCAGTCTTATATCAGCCGTAGACACCATAAGAAACTGTCCATCAGCAAGAAATCCGCCATGTGCCAAATGGATCAACGAAGTGGTGCAATAATAGCGCCTTCGCTCTTGGTTTAATTACTGATAGGCTTTTAATTAGCAGGCTGGACAATGCATCCTGAAACCCCTTGCGATAATGATAGGAAAGGTCATAGTCTTATTGGATCATGCACAAGGTGGGAAGCGAATAGCAGAGGGGAAAGTGATTAATCTTCACTGGCTTGCACAGTAGCCCCACAGAGGCTATATCGATTAATCCAACGCAGGACATGGCAGCCACTAAACAACCATTTAAAACTATAAAAACTCAACCCAAAGCTATCGACAGCTAAGATTTAAAATTAAGCTTTGTGCAAACAATTTTTATTTTCTAACAAGGAAACCATGGGCGTGTGTGTAAAGCTGGGAACGTGTTAAATACATGGACCGAAAAATGCACATCATGCCGATAACTAAATTATTTGAATTAAAACAGTCAAATATAGCAAAAATACAAAAAGAAAAAAATGATTAACAATTCACTAACAATGTTATATTATTATTAGCATATTTCAAATAATCCAATCATCCAATGGCACAACAATGTCGCTGAATCGTAACAGTGAATGAACACTGGTCAATTGAATTGATCCGAGCTAAAGCATCCTATACATTTGAGATTAATCAGATATATATATAAAACATAAACATAATGTTACAACCACATCTGTACAAAATAACGGAGAATGGAGTTAGGACATTTTGGAAGTTTGGAGAATTTGTCTGAGTTTGTAGCTCATTCATATGTTTTTGTGTGATCTGTGACAGCTAGTTCTGGGGGTAGACCTTCACGCTTACTCCTACACGCTTCATATATTTCAATATGAATCAATCGTACAAATTCATATTTAACTTCATAAATAGTTGTTTTCTCACGAGATCTGCCAAGTTGGCTAGTCAGAATGTAAGTCTCTTCGCAATAACACACTGAAACACTGATGATGAATTACTAAAGCCTAAAAATTACAACATTGTTTTAAAACTAAATGGTATTTTAGGAGATCAGGTTGTTTTATTAACATGTTTGTGTTAAATGTTGATAAATGTTTAATATATAAAACATTTGAATCGTTGGTTTAATTAATTGGTTTTGCACTTCTTTAAATAAATGATTTAAAGTAAAAACTCAAATTAAATGGTATTTTAAAATGATATCTATAATTATTGAATATGACTATATTTAAATTATATTTTCATTAGAAGACAAAAATTATGACTATAACAGATGAATATGAATTAAAAGTAATACTTTTTTTATATATTTAAATATTTACATTTTAACACTGGTTGTACTCTAAAGACTAACTCAGTTTCTACAATGGCTCCACCACAGGGCACTGAATGCTCTGTTTTAGAACACAGAGATCAAATGTTTGACTGTTATTGTAAGTTGCTCCATTTGAACACCGCAGAGACTGTAAATGCTGATGACCCATTATTTAATCACATGCTTCTCCACTACTCACTCCCATCAGCAAAGTGTGAGCTGTCAGCTGCATCAATCTGTCATACATCATCACCCGTTTATTCAGTTATAGTAAGTTATTGCATTTCCTCACAGGGCTTGGAAGACTTGACTGGACATCTGTCTGCCTTTAATATCTGAGTGCTGAATAAAGCATTGATTGCTTAATCTTTAGGAGCTTTTTGTTTAATTCCCTCCAATTTATTTATTTATTTTTTGTTGTTGTTGTTTGTCAACAGAAAATCAATACTCCTTGAACATTTCTCTCAAGAAGTCGCTTATGCAACCTCTGAATTGCTAAATATCAGCTTAAATCCTTACGGTCTATCCCTGTTTCTGCAGTGGGCCACATTAAAAATGCACTGGCTTGGAATTAAAGCACAGCACAGCCAAATTCCTTCGGAAGAGGGGTGTCCCTGTGCTCCTAACCATTTTAGTTTATGCTAAAGAATTACACATCACATTGTATGGACAAAAACAGTTCTTCAAACATTCTTCAAAATATCATCTTTTGTGGTTCATGAAGGTGAGTAAAAAAACTCAAATCAATCTGTTATTCCTACCCAATATGGCATTGCTGTCGGTCTACCAGGAAGGCCCAACGGTAGGAAACACAGAGTGGGCTGCAGTTGGTCATGGTGAGCTTGCGGCGGGATTTTGTGTTGTTGAGAATGCAGCCGAAGTCCAATGTGGTGCTGGAGAACTTGAGATTAGGGAAGTGAACCTCACCCCTCAGGACTACCTGGTCCTGCTGAGGGTGGCCATGGTACCTGAACTCCAGCACGTCCTCAACTACACGGGTGAGGCAGTCCTGTCGATACATGGGGTTGAAACGCACCCATAGATCTTTCTGAGCTCCGACTGCCAACACCAGACTCTACAGAAAGATAAGAACTATTAGACTGCAAAACTTCAGATGCACGGGTCAAAGTAATGGAAAGCATTAAGATCTTACCTGCACACTTGCATGCATAGATGTGCAACAATAGGATAAAATAAAAATAAATGGCATTTTAAGGCTTTTATTTTACTTTTTGAGGCTGTAATTAATGACTCCCACTAAAATGCAGTTAAAAGAAAAACTGCAGCTATACTCAACCTGTTTACCTTTGAGGTTGTAAACAGTTCATCCCCATCATAATCACACAATCCAAAAGGCTCATGCAGGGTCAGTTCCATAGAGAGGTTCAAGGAGGAGGCACTCTTCAGAACAAGCCTCTGATACAGTGGAACCAGAGACACATCTGGAACCTGGGGCAAAGGCAATAAAACAAAAATAAAACAAAGGCAATAAAACACAAAATACAACTGTTCAGTTTGGGGTCAGACATAAAAAAAAAAAAAAAAAGTAATTTCATTTATTATGTTAAAAGGATTTCTATTTCAAGTAAATGCTGTTCTTTTGAACATTCTATTCATCACAAAAATATTAAGAAACACAACTGTTTTCAACATTGATAATAATGAGAAATGTTTCCAAAGCACCAAATCAGCAGATTAGAATATCTGAAAGATCATGTGACACTATATATCACAATATATTATATACACCGATCAGGCATAACATTATGAAGTGAATAACACTGATTATCTCTTCATCACGGCACCTGTTAGTGGGTGGGGTATATTAGGCAGCAGGTGAACATTTGGTCCTCAAAGTTGATGTGTTAGAAGCAGGAAAACTGGGCAAGCGTAAGGATTTGAGTGAGTTTGACAAGGGCCAAACTGTGCTAGATGACTGGGTCAGAGCATCTACAAATCTGCAGTACTTGTGGGGTGTTTCCGGTCTGCAGTGGTCAGTATCTATCGAAAGTGGTCCAAGGAAGGAACAGTGGTGAACCGGCGACAGGGTCATGGGTGGCCAAGGCTCATTGATGCATGTGGGAAGCGAAGGCTGGCCCGTGTGGTCCGATCAAACAGACAAGCTACTGTAGCTCAAATTGCTCAAGAAGTTAATGCTGGTTCTGATAGAAAGGTGTCAGAATACACAGTGCATCACAGTTTGTTGTGTATGGGGCTGCATAGCCGCAGACCAGTCAGGGTGCCCATGCTGACCCCTGTCCAACACTGAAAGTGCCAACAGTGGGCACGTAAGCATCAGAACTGGACCACGGAGCAATGGAAGAAGGTGGCCTGGTCTGATGAATCACGTTTTCTTTTACATCAAGTGGATGGCCGGGTGTGTGTGCATCACTTACCTGGGGAACACATGGCACCAGGATGCACTATGGGAAGAAGGCAAGCCGGAGGAGTGTGATGCTTTGGGCAATGTTCTGCTGGGAAACCTTGGTTCCTGCCATCCATGTGGATGTTACTTTGACATGTACCACCTTCCTAAGCATTGTTGCAGACCATGTACACCCTTTCATGGAAACGGTATTCCCTGGTGGCTGTGGCCTCTTTCAGCAGGATAATGAGTCCTGCCACAAAGTAAACATGGTTCAGGAATGGCTTGAGGAGCACGAGTTTGAGGTGTTGACTTGGTCTCTAAATTCCCAAGATCTCAATCCAATCGAGCATCTGTGGGATGTGCTGAACAAACAAGTCCGATCCATGGAGGCACCACCTAGCAACTTACAGGACTTAAAGGATCTGCTGCTAACATCTTGGTACCAGATACCACAGCACACATTCACATAGAGGAGTCCATGCCTTGACGGGTCAGCACTGTTATGGCAGCAAATATTAGGATCATAATGTTATGCCTGATCGATGTATATATTTACACAGAAAATTTCAGAAACTACAGTAATATGTGGTGAGGATGTGATATTGAGACCACCTATTATTCATGATATTATACGCAATATTATTTGCAAGCACAAATATCAGTTATTTGTGTATATTACTGCCAATACTTAAAAGGCAAAATTCACTCTCTTATCTCAGTCTGAGTTTTCCCTCATCATCCACTTTCCTCTCATCTCTCTCTCTCTCTCTCTCTCTCTCTCTCTCTCTCTCTCTTTTCACTCTCTCTCCCCCATTCCCAACTCGCTCTCTTTAATTGCTTTATTCCTCCAAGCTCTACTAGGGGAGCATTCAGTAAATCTAGCAGCACGGGCTGTCAAAACACAGACGAATGGGACAGAGTCAGATAAAAAGAATGCCACAGAAATAAATTTGCATTTTTAGTTCTAAGATGCAGACTTTCAAGGTGCCTGAAAACAGCTGTCAGAAGATATAAGAAGTGTATGAAAATATGTATAGTTGCAGCAAAAATGTGAGAGAACAGGAATCTGACAAGGGGTTGTGGTGTTGTGTGTGCAAATGTGTGTGTGTTGAAAGAGAGATAATAAAAGTGAAATAAGGCAGACAGAAAATCATTTTCATTATAATGATGGTTCCTCCTGAGCTCACTGTGCTCATTCTACAGCTTTTTAAAAAACAGAAGAGGACCTGAGATGCCAGGGCATCAATGCTGAGCTGTGAGCTGGGGTTCAAATGAATTTGCCATCTCAGCTCACTTACAATCATTTTGCGAATGAGAAGTAAATTTGGACGGCTCATTTGAATAAGTTGTACATAACAACTGCATGGTCCTTACTGTCAATACTTGGGGCAATCTATTTTCAATTTCAATAGACCATAACATTTGTCCATGCCTCAATCTTGTCTTTATGCAGTCAAGTGACTTACAAATGGATCTAAATTGACTGACTGGATGAACAGGCGATATATATCTCTTCTGTACCATTCATAAATTAGGCCAAATTCCTTTACAAAGGAGCAGATAATTGCCTCATTCTAACCACACACTGCAGACTATTTTTCCAGCAGTACAGAAAGAATCTTATGCTTCATAAAATGTGAAAGGACATTTGATAAAAGGGTACAAGTTCAGCCATTGAGCTGCAGCACAGATAATGGACCTGACATTTAACATACACAAACACACAATACAATATTGACAATATGAGTAATTAAAGGGATAATTCACCCAAAAATGATACTTCTATTATCATCAGTGTTGGGAAGGTTACTCTGAAAATGTAATAGGTTACAGATACCCTATTTAAAATGTAATAAGTAGTGTAACTATTTCAATTACTTTATTTTAAGTAATGTAACTGATTACATTTCATTACTAATTTCCAGTGTTGGAACGCATTTTTATCACTCGCCATGGTGGCCACTGTCAGACACATTATAGCTTTAAGCTTTCCGCGGCAATGTGGATTGATGTAATTGGCAGACATGGTGTGCTGCAAATTCAAACAAGAGAACCAATCAAAAGCATCAGAATAGCATCGCTTTACTAAACAGCCTTTAAAATGGCAGAAGCAGGAACGTGCACATCAAAAACAGGCGAAGCAACAAATTAATATTATTCAACATACCCTAGCTTTTTACAGAAAATATTCAGATGTAACACCCTTTGTAATTGTTAACATTTTTATAAGTAACTTTAATTTAATTACAATTTTTTCTCAGTACCTGTAAAATTTATTTTGTAATTAAATTACGTAATGCCATTACATGTAACTAGTTACTCCCCAACACTGATTATTTACTCACTCTCATGTCAATCCAGAACACAAAAGAAGATACTATGAAGAATTTTGGTAACGGTTTTGATGACCATTGATGAGAAAAAGACATTTCTAAGAATATCTTCTTTTATGTTCCACAAAAAAAAAATAGTCACACAGGTCTGGAACAGGGTGAAAAATTTAAATATTTCTTAATATTAAAAATATCCCTTTAATATTAAGAAAAAGGTTAATGTGGTTGCAGTTTTGCAAGGATGAGGAAATGATAGCCATAAATGAATTTAATACAAAAGTTTAAACCTTTACAACTCACCTGCATTAAGCATGAAAATGCAACTAAATAACACGACTTATGCATTTATGACACCAGTTAGTGCATTAACTCTGTCCCCCAAGTGTTGGGTAAGTTACACTAAATGTATTAATTACTAGTAATTAACTACATATTCAACTGTGTAATTAGGTTACTGTACTAATTAAAGTATTATATAACTTATTACTAATAACTTTCTAAATCCCATATCAATCACGACCAGTTAAACAACACAAGGATAGACATGAAACTGCTCTTTTGATTCTTTCAAATAAATAATATAAAATTGCATAAATTATTCTGATCAAAGTATCAAAGGGAAAGGACACATTAAAACATACATTTAACATTAGACAGTTAGTTTTTATGGTAATCCACTATTGTTTCACACAGAATCGTTCTATAGTATATACACTATTTAATGCTATTACACCAGAAGCGATTGTAATTAAATTACAAGAAAAATTAAAGAGTAATCACTTGCATTTTCAAGGGAAAAGTAATTAAATTACAATAATTAATTACTTAGTAATGAGTTACACCCAACACTGACTGTAATAGCCCTTGATGGTAGAGAGAGATTTTTGCAAACCTTTTCCACATAGAAGTTGATTTGTTGGGAGGAGATGTCTACTGCTGGAGAGACAAATTGGCATGTGACATCTGTAGTAATGATGCACTCTCTCACATACTGCCGCCCGACAACAGCATAGCATACCAGTTTTTCCTTAACCACCTGCAATCCATAAACACACACATTTAAAAAACACATTATATATATACACAATATACAAAAGAGATTGTATTCTCAATTTATGAATGGATGTGAATCATCTTTGATAATTTGATTTTTAGAAACCCTGCTCAGCCTTGCCAGAAATGCACTAAAACAGAGCCTTTCTCTATGATGCCCGAGAGCCGGAACACCGACTGATGGCTATGGAATGCAGAAGCCAAGCGTGGGATGCAGCAGGGCAGGCCTATACTCACTTCTCACCTTCTCTCATCTCTAATTTACCATTAAATCAATAAGGACTCAAGGAGGCATGCATCTCTGTAATGCTCTAGAGAGGAAGTCAATGCACAGCTTCATGCGGCTCCACTAAAAGAGGATTAAGTGTGGCTTTCAGGACCTTCATCACCGTAGTATTCAAACTTTAGCCGGTTGTGTCAGAACTGCTGTTGGCCAACATATTTGAAATTGTTGCCAAAAATTTAATATAGTTATCAGTTAGAGATGATTAATAGCTGACATAAGAAAAAGTTCTGATACAGGTACCTTGGGGACATCAGAGGAGCCCTCAAGCAGCATGTCAGCTGAGTGGCCAGGAGGAAGTGATAAACGTACAGGGGATAAGCTGAAGACAGGTCCTTCCTGATCTGAAGTTTGTAGGCTCTTGCTTTTTTTGTTCCTAGACTTGTTAGGTGACAGAATGTCTCTGTTTTGAAACTGTGGAAACCCCTCTGTGGTCCATAATAGTTGGTGAGTGCGACGTCCTCGATTAGTAATTCTGAAGGCATACTGACATGGGCCGGAACTAAAAGATCAGAAAATGTAATAATTTAACTGAATATAAAGTTGTGTGAATAGCAGACTCATGTTATTGTAAATGGACTTCAGGACAGACATCTGCGTGCGATTGGTTGTTTTACCTGAAGTGGGTTCCCAAATCCAGGCTAGGAGCAAATGGACGGTCAGTGACTATGGTGGTGCCCTTTCCTTTGGCTGACACAGGGATGTTAAAATTTTGGCTGTCCTGGATTTCCAGTAACAGTTCATCCTGGAAGGGCAGGGTGTCATTCAGATGGGCTATCAACTTCAATTCCAGACTCTCCTTTGGAGGAATTTCACCTTCACTGGGATCCACATGCCAGTGAGACCTGTTCTTCACCTATCAACATTCACATACACGTTACAGCACAAAATCACAAATTCCATTGTGTAGTTTTTAACATACAACAGCAAAAAAAAAAAGTATAATAACATTCTAATAATTCCATACATATAATGTTTAAACATAGTAATCACAATGCTCACGCTCATTTAAATCTTGCTATATATATATATATATATAAAATATAGTAATATTGTGACATATTATTACAATTTTAACTAACTGCTTTCTATTTGAATATATTTTAAAATGTTATTTATTCCTGTGATGGAAAAGCTGAATTTTCAGCATCATTACGCCAGTCTTCAGTATCACATGATCCTTTAGAAACAACTCTAATATGCAAATTTACAGCTTAAGAAACATTTCTTATTATTTTTAATGTTGAAAAGTTGTGCTGCTTAATATTTTTGTGAAATTGACATTTTTTCAAAACTCTTTGAAGTTCAAAAGAATAGCATTTATTTGAAATATATATATATTTTGTACAATGTAAAAGTATACACTGACACTTTTGATCAATTTAATGTATCCTTTATAAATAAAAAGTATTACTTTCTTTCCCACCCTAAAAACAAAAAAAATCGTACCCCAAATTTTTGAAGGGTAGTGTCTATATTCATTTTTTGCAACTTTGGTCTTACTGAGCAACTAAGCAAATGTTGAGTCTGTACTCTCCTATCAATTACAGTTGTGACCAAGAATAACCACTTTTTTTTTTTTTTTTTAATTAAAAGTTTAAAAGTATGTTTTACTGGCAAATCCAATGAGTAAAAATACAAACACTCACCTAGCTAGGAATACTTTGGGATCGAATGGATTAATAAACAGTAGTGATACACTAAAGCATCAATAAGTTCAACTTCATACACTATACAGTCCAATACAGTCGCATGAGAAAAAAAATAAAAGCAAGCACAAAACAACAGTAAACTCCCTTATGTGTGTGGACTGATTCTTCTGTGTTTTACGTAATGTCCAGGGGAAATAATCCCACTGTGGGTGAGTTTTCTAGAGGGTAATGAGAAATATTAATGATCATTCCCTCCCGGTTGGCTCCAACACAAGTAACTGCCACTCAAAAGCCAACCACTCAGCAAAATCTTATCTCAGTCTTGTAATTGAACAGGGTTTTAAATGAGCAGCCATGTAGAGATAACATGTGAACATATGTGTGTCTATATGCCTAATTCTCTTTATCTGAAGGGAGTAGGAAAGACTGGTGATAGAATAAAGGAATTTGAATCATGTATCAGTTTTATAATGGGTACTGAATGGCTAATAGGACACTGTTTGTAACTGACCCAAGAGTCTGAAATCTGGCTAATCCTTCCACTGCGTCCGAAATTGAAAACTATGCACATAAACAGTACGGCAAAAGATTAAAATGTACTATGTATTCAGAAAAACAGTAGGTGAAAAGTACCCATATGACCTACTACTTCCGCCGAGGTTCTGGAGTGTGCATTCAATGGGCACTTAACTATCCCATGAGAGCACAGAAGAGGATTTATGAATGGCAGCGAAGCGACTCAACTGTACCGTACGTGACCGTAACAATATGGCGGATGAAGTACATCTATATTCATACTACTTAGAACATACATTTAACAGTCACAAAGTAAATTCTAATTTCAATGTAGAACCTACTCAGACAGTATTCTCATACAATGGGGTATTGGTATGTAGGATATGCATAAGCAGTTTTTTCGTCTTTCAAACCCCATATGTTAAGCGCCTCCTCTCTGTCCTACTTTTTCTCCCTACTTTCATTATTTCCTTTCATTTTCTCATAACGAGAAATAAAACAATGTGAAAAAAGTGCAAGCTTGTCTTTGCATGCAAAAGTGCAACCCACCAGCTGCTTAATTTGTGCCACTGCTTTCCATAACTGTTGGCGGAGGATTCAAATCAATTTTCATAATGCGGCCAAATGATTGATGTCCTGCACATTAACTTTTAATTGGGATTTTCTGACTGAGTAAAGAGAACGGGTGTTGGTGTGTTAAAGGATTCTGATTAATAGCGTTTTATTTATCTTAAGAGTGTGTCTCATCCTGATGGCTGAGTATAGCTGTTGGCACATTTATCATAATTTCCATTATGCTCTCCTTTTAAAGTCTTCATAGGGAAAAACTAAGTGAGCAGACTGTAGAGAGGAAATTGAAGGTAAAGTATTTCTCAGTGTGCACAATCTAAGACATTAAGAATGTACATTATCCCTCTTATTACATGGCTGCAATTTTGTAGTCATTACACAAAAAATATTTGACCGCAGTGTCACAACTGTCCAATCTGAATCAAGCATTCCAGAGAATCATGCAAACACCACACATAGATGAAGTGGAAGCTAACTTTTCATAACCAACTCCCCAAACTGATAAGGACTCTGAGTCATGCAGGACCTATATATTTGTGTGTGGCAAAGTGTGTTTGTGAGGCAGACGGTGTGTTAGAGGCCAATCAGGAGGAGCCACACTCATATCTCATATTCACTCAACTGTGAGCCGTAGCAGAGCCACATGAATAATTCTGCTGAATTTGATCATCAGAGGTAGTAAAGGGTTTTTAGTAACACTTTATATAAGGGTGCCTTTGAAATATGTTGCAATGTATATACATATGTGAAACATTATGATATTCATAACATATTGTTGCATAACCATGAACAAACTGAATATATTCATATACACTATTGTTCAAAATTTGGGGGTCGGTAAGATTTTTAAATGTTTTTGAAAGAAAGCTTACCAAGGCTGCGTTTATTTGATTAAAAATACAGTAAAAACAGTAATATTGTGAAATATTATTAACATTTAAAATAACTTTTTTGATATACTGTAAAATGTAATTTATTCCAGTGATGGCAAAGCTGAATTTTCAGCAGCCATTACTCGTCTTCAGGGTCACATGATCCTTTAGAATTTAATGGTATTTGTTTAAATTTACAAAAAAAATTGCCAATGGCTTATGCTTCAACACAGTCATCACCAGCAGTAGCTGCCCTTGGAGGAAGGAAACTACAAATTCAGTATTCAGCAAAGAGGAAACGCCTTTGAGCAGGTAGATGGTAGTGAGAGGGCCCTATCATTTGAACTGCGCCGGACTAAAGGGGGTCAGCAGGGAGACACAGATAACTCTGTAAGTCTTCATTTGAAAGAGAAGTGGCAAAGCAAGTGGGAGAGAGATAGAGGAGGGGAAGATAGATAGACGAGCCGGTCGATAGGGAGCTGGATCGAGGTTGGGGCGATTTCCCCTTGAGAGAGGAATCAAGTGAAGAACAAGCCAGCTGAAATTTCAATAATCAGATCAGACCTGCATTAGAAGGTTTAACACCATTGATTGCTTTAAACTTTATCGTGCTGTAGAGCTTTACAATGGAACCAAAAGTCTGTCTCAGGAGAGACATATCTTTCCGAAAAACTCACAATACTTGTTTATCAGAAACTACATGAACAGATGGACGCATAAATGCGAAAGACTGCATTTTGAGTATTTTCAATTCACGACGCACTGCTGTCAGCATCTGCCTGGCACTCAGCCACGCTATTGAGCGGCTGTAATGAAATTCAGGATCGACTAAAGCTGGAAAATGTTTAGTAAAAACTCCGGGCTCATGAAAGTCCTCAGCCTTGGAGAAGACAGGATCAGTTTACCAATGAGTGTCGACACATAATCTAGGATGCCCTGAATATCTGAATGAGTTTGTCTGTATATGTGTCCAAGTCTCTTGGTGTATGTGTGTGTGGTTGCAAGCAGTCCTTCCATGGATTAATTAAACAAAGCCTAATGCTAAATTTATCAGTGCTGAGAATCATGGAGCTTATTTAATATAAAGAGGGACCAAAATGAGAAATTAGGACTTATAAAAGGCATATGAGGGTATTATGATAATTAATTTAATCTAATCTTAAAAAGCATTCACAAGACATGGAGAGAAGACTGAGATATTGGACCCAGAGTAAGAAAACAGTAGAATGGGCATCAGCTGAGGAAACTGACATTATAAGGCCCAAGGGAAACAGTACTAAAGCATTTCATCCCTTCTGTCACATTAGAACCCACCATTTGAGCAAAGAATCTGGCTGGGATTGGGGAGTCGTTTGACAGCTGCAAAGTCCTTGTGACATCAGTCAGCACGGGAATGCAGCCAAAGTTCAGCTTGGCAGCAGTGACAGAGACAGAAGGTCCCTGGCCAACACAGGACAGGAGGAGCTCCTATGGAGAAAAGAATTACGTATTAAAAAATTTTAGTTAAAAAAGTATTAAAATTAAAATGTTTGTGATGTTCCACTGAAAGAATGTAAAGCGAAGACAGTGAATTAACAGTGAACATAAACTCTGACAAAGAGAAAAAGCAGTGTGCGCATGAAATGATTTGAATCATTTTAATGTAAACAGCAGCTGATGATTGATGATAGCACTAGTACAGAAAGCGGGAGGCTGTTTAACGCAGCATCTCATGTAATGCTGAAAAAAGGAACCATCTCTCATGTGAAAATGCAGCAAGGCTTCTGATCCTTAAGAGCCATCCACCCTTCCTGGAACAACACTTTGCTCTATACGGTGTATTCTTTAGCATTTTATTATTGTAATGTGCAAATGTGCTGGTATTAAACAAAATCAGTTAATTTTAAGATATCATGATTTTTATGCTTTCTGCATATCATAACAGTGTCAAAAAGCCAACTCTGTTTGTGATACATGTTGTTTAAAGTAAATATTGCATTAATCATTGACAAATGCATAGTTAAAAGTTTTATTCTATACACTTTCTGTTTTAATTAAACAATATCTTAAAAATTGTTGGAGCCAATACATTGTTTTATACTCCACACAAACTGAAAGAAGAATATAGTCTAATTACAGTACATTTTTGCATTCACATACTTTTACTCTATGCATTTGGAAGACGCTTTATCCAAAGCGACAAACTGTATTTTGCAGTTCATGCATTTCCTGGGAATCAAACCATTGACTATGGTTCCACTATACAAGAGTAAAATGTATTTCTTAAAAATAAAAGTATTTTTTCCAAACATTGGACATTTAATTATAGAATGGACATTTAATGATGGAAAACTAGACACTTACACATATGGCTATATATATATATATATATATATATATATATATATATATATATATATATATATATATATATACATACACACACACACCTAAAGGATTATTAGGAACATCATACTAATACTGTGTTTGACCCTCTTTCGCCTTCAGAACTGCCTTAATTCTATGTGGCATTGATTCAAGAAGGTGCTGAAAGCATTATTTAGAAATGTTGACCCATATTGATAGGATAGCATCTTGCAGTTGATGGAGATTTGTGGGATACACATCCAGGGCACGAAGCTCCCGTTCCACCACATCCCAAAGATGCTCTATTGGGTTGAGATCTGGTGACTGTGGGGGCCATTTTAGTACAGTGAACTCATTGTCATGTTCAAGAAACCAATTTGAAATGATTCGAGCTTTGTGACATGGTGCATTATCCTGCTGGAAGTAGCCATCAGAGAATGAGTACATGGTGGTCATAAAGGGATGGACATGATCAGAAACAATGCTCAGGTAGGCCGTGGCATTTAAATGATGCCCAATTGGCACTAAGGGGCCTAAAGTGTGCCAAAAAAAAACATCCCCCACACCATTACATCGTTCTCATTCTGTTTATGCCAAATTCTGACTCTACCATCTGAATATCTCAACAGAAATCGAGACTCATCAGACCAGGCAACATTTTTCCAGTCTTCAACTGTCCAATTTTGGTGAGCTCGTGCAAATTGTAGCCTCTTTTTCCTATTTGTAGTGGAGATGAGTGGTACCCGGTGGGGTCTGCTGTTGTTGTAGCCCATCCGCCTCAAGGTTGTGCATGTTGTGGCTTCACAAATGCTTTGCTGCATACCTCGGTTGTAACGAGTGGTTATTTCAGTCAAAGTTGCTCTTCTATCAGCTTGAATCAGTCGGCCCATTCTCCTCTGATCTCTAGCATCAACAAGGCATTTTCGCCCACAGGATTGCCGCATACTGGATGTTTTTCCCTTTTCACACCATTCTTTGTAAACCCTAGAAATGGTTGTGCGTGAAAATCCCAGTAACTGAGCAGATTGTGAAATACTCAGACCGACCCGTCTGGCACCAACAACCATGCCACGCTCAAAATAGCTTAAATCATCTTTCTTTCCCATTCTGACATTCAGTTTGGAGTTCAGGAGATTGTCTTGACCAGGACCACACCCCTAAATGCATTGAAGCAACTGCCATGTGATTGGTTGATTAGATAATTGCATTAATGAGAAATTGAACAGGTGTTCCTAATAATCCTTTAGGTGAGTGTATATATATATATATATATATATATATATATATATATATATATATATATATATATATATATATATATATATATATATATATATATATATATATATATAATAAGAAATGTTTCTTGAGCAACAAATCAGCATATTAGAATGATTAGAACGCTGCAAAGGTAGAGCTACCAAGATCATCAAGGACTCTAATCACCCTGCAAACCCTCATTTCACGCTGCTGCCATCTGGTAGCGCTTCCGAAGCCTGATGGCCAAAACTGAGAGACTCAGGAGGAGCTTCTTCCCCAGGCCATCAGACTCCTGAACTCAGTCACTTAACATCACGTGACTTCACTTCAGGATAAACATCGATACACTGACATTGCACTGCACTTTCTGTTCTCGTTGTTACTGTGTAACAACCTGTTATAAACCTGTTTGCACATTATACTCTTATACATTTGTTAACCACATATTTATAAGTCTACAGTTTACTCACTGCACAGTTTACTTCACTTATTTTATTCCACTTCTTTATTCTTATTTTTTACTTTTTTGACTTGATTTATTTATAATTCTACAGATATATATATATATATATATATATATATATATATGTACTTTTTTATCCTATTTCTATTGTAATTTCCTCCTTGTGTTTTTAACTGTGAATTTGCACTGTCCATGGAGCGGACCTGTTTACATTTCACTGCCGGTTGTATATTCTGTATATAACTGTGTATGTGACAAATAAAACTCTTGAATCTTGAATCTCTTGATGATTTCCTGAAGGATCGGACACTGAAGACTGGAGTAATGGCTGCTGAATTTATTATAATTGTAATTGTAATAATACTTCACAATATTACTGTTTTTACTGTATTTTTGATCACATAAATGCAGTCTTATTGAGCATAAAAGACTTCTTTCAAAAAACATAAAAAATCTTACTGACTCTGCACTTTTGAGTGCTAGTGTAAAATAAACACTAAGGTCACAACATGCACGTGCTGTAATGTCATACATGCATATTCTCACCAGTGGTGGGTCTTGACGGCCTAGTATAGCAATGTGAGCTGTTTCCTGTAGGCTGCCCACTGCCTTGGCCTGAAGAACTAATGGAATCTGTTCTGTGCTGTGCGGTTGGATGACCCCTCGTGCGTGAGGACTGGAATAAAGAAGAGCGGGGTCTTCCTCATACGGCTGCAAACAGAAATGTGTGTCATATGCTTGAACATCAAAATACATATTTCTGATGTTTGTTTTAGAACATTGGAAAGGGCTGCAATAGAAAACACAGTGAGTTTTACTTGATTGGGAGGAATCACCTGAGGCAGAAGTCCATAGCATGCAGGGAGGTCAGTATCATTAATCAGCTGAAATGATTGTTCATAGGGATGACCCAGGAAACAGTGCTGGAACTGAAGCTCTGGGTTCTTGAGGACCACATCAGGCACAACACATCTACCGGGACATTCAGAGATAAGTTTTGTACATGGAAACCAGCAAGACTACTTTATTTCCCCCATGAAAGTGTATATATTACCTAGCTTTGATCGGGAGAGCTAAAACCTCCTCTCCAACACCTTGAACATCCAGCACTAAAGCCAGATTGTAGTCTTGCACCATGTTGGAGCAAAAGGTTAACTGAAAAACACACATACATTACCGTTCAATAGTTTGAAGTCTGTAAAATGTTTTAATGTTTTTGAAAGAAGTCTCTAGTGCTCACCAAGTCTGTATTTATTTGACAAAATCACAGTAAAAACATTGCAAAATATTACAATTAAAATGTAATTAATTTCTGAGATGGCAAAGCTATATTTTCAGCAGCCATTACGCCAGGGTTACGTGATCCTTCAGAAATCTTTTAAATATTTAAATATAGTTGGTGCTCAATTTTTTTTTTTTTTTTTTTTTTTTCAAATCAATGTAGAAAATTGTGCTGATTAATATTTTTGGGGTGTTGTTTTCCCCAGGATTCTGTGATGAATAGAAAGTTCAGAAAAAACTGCATTTATTCTATGTTTTATGTAAGACTTTTTATTTTGCAAGTCTTTACTGTCACTTTTGATTAATTTAATGTATCCTTGCTAAATATATATTAAAAGGTATTCATTTCTTTTGGAAAAAAAAAAAACGTTTTTCTTTTGAATGGTACGTTCTTCATAAGATTTTATATCACCATCTTCATTTTATAAAACAAACCCATTTAATTATATCATTGTTTAAATCACTATTACAACAGCTTTGAACAGATTTAACAGCTGCTTGTCTAAATATAGCGCTCATGTTATTCCAAACTGTTTAGATTGCAGTATTCCTCTCCTTTCAGTGCTTTAAGTGCTCTGAAACCACACATATGGGATCACAGACAACTGTCACCGTGAAATGTAACCACCTGAGAAGAACGGCAAAGTACTCTCCAGGTGCTTTTCTTTTATTATACTAACATGTCTGGGAGGCTACTGGCCAGCTGTGTGATGCATCTGGGAATATTGTCCCATTGTCCCACTAATATGACTAACCACAATCCCCTAATATGTATTCTTGTGCTGAGGCCTCATTAGAGCACAGTGAGCCACACTCTTGTCACAGACAGGGAGAGGCACATTTGCACACTGACAGGAGACACCCACATCCACAGGAACCACAAAGACAGGCGGACACATCCAACAGATTAGCCCTCCAAAGTCCTGACAGCTCCCATTGATGGGAAAAGACCAGCACATGACAGGTACGCAAGGTACCTGGCAACCAAAGGAGCATGGGCAAGATAATCACAGCCCTATAGAGAGAGAAAGAGAGAGGCAGGAGCTACTATTCTCATTTATCTCCTTTCCCAATTTATTCCACCTCCCGTTTTTCTATTAATGGAATACAACAGCCATTTTTTAAAAAGTCCAAGCTGTCTGAGGTTTAATAGGGATTAAAGGTCTGCTCTGAATGGACGTTTAAGGCTACACTTCTACACTACACTTTCTCATCTCTTGAGAGACCATTGATGTTTGTGGCACGGACAGGTAGGGAAACATAGGGAACATCTTGACAGGCCACTTCTGTTTTTGCATAGGGAAATTGATTCAAATCGCTTTGAGGCATTCAGTGAGATAATGCATTGATGGCTTGGCTTAGAATCAGAAAGAGCAAACCTACCTGGATATCTATCTCAGCCATAGCACAAACTGTGCCTGTGCTGGGTGATAAGATAAACTCTTTCGGTTTTCTTTCGGTTATGTCTCCCAGTCCCCATTCACTTCTGTTCAGCTGAGTGACCTGGTCCGTACTGGTACTGCTCGCCTGTCCCGTACCATCTCCGGGGATCCGCAGTCCAAAGCTCATGGGCACCACTGAAGTGTTGCTAAGGTGACATGTCAGCATTTGTGGAAACCCTTGGGTCAGTGATAAAAGATTCCTGGTTACAAAACTAATATGCAAAACAAGGATTAAACACTAACATCAATTCTGATTGATGAAGTGGAGAGTGCAAGTTCATTTACCAAAGGACACCTCCCCAAAGTTGAGCTCTGGGACACTGAAGTGGAATGTAGGCCCAATTAAGCACCCCCTGCAAGAGATGAAGGGACGAGGAAACTTTCAACAACAAAAAAAAAAAAAAACAAGAATGAAGGCCAATGAAAATGCTGTAATTATACAAAACTAAAAGGCTGTTGAGGTGAAGTCCAGTGGAATGGGGTATGAGTGGCATTGTTTTTAGATGACATGGCAGAGTGGTAGTTTTGGAATGTCTACATTCAGCACTTTCAATGGTAATCCATCTTAAATCAAAGGCGAAGTGGCTTGTGCTGGTTTGTTTGAAAGATTTTATCAGAGCTCTGCTTTGCTCATTTAATTAAGGTTCAGCCAGTACAGATTCATTTAATCAGCCATAAGCTAATGATTAAAACAACGAAGAGTAAAGGAGAAACATTGATGGTTTTTGCTAATGGTCATAAGAGGGAGTTGATTAAAGGGAAGGATGTACAATATGGGTCAATCTTTGCATCAGGCAAAGGATACCTTAACTGCTCTAAAATCAACTCTGGTTAAGCGCAAGCGATACTAGGGTTGCATTCAAATAAGCATACTTCCCAAATATACATACTTTTATATACTGTATATAGTATATAAAAAGAGCAGTATGTCTGAATTCACAGTATTCATAAAACTGTAGGCAAAATGTACTTGGAGGACTTACTACTTCAGGGGAGATACTGAAGTGTGTATCCAATGGACATTTTTGTATCCCATGAGGCTACAGGAGAGGATTTGTGAATGGCAGTGAAGCGACACAGCTCATGAAGATAGATCACATGACAAAACATCAAATGTAGTATGTCCGGAATTATAGGTTGCAAAGTATTACTTATTCAAAAGAAGTACCTTCTTAGAGAATAATAAAGAATATATGGCTATATACACTATACTGCCAAAAGTTTTATGAGGCCTGTTATTAATATGTTAATATGTAAAAAGCCGGCCCACCCTTTGCAGCTATAACAGCTTCAACTCTTCTGTGAAGGCTTTCCACAAGGTTTAGGAATGTGTTTATGGGAATTTTTGACCATTCTTCTAGAAGCGCATTTGTGAGGTCAGGCACTGATGTTGGATGAGAAAGCCTGGCTCGCAGTCTCCGCTCTAATTTACCCCAAAGGTGTTCTGTGGGGTTGAGGCAGGTCAGTCAAGTTCCTCCACAGCAAACTCGCTCATCCATGTCTTTATGGATCTTGCTTTGTGCACTGGTGCGCAGTCATGTTGAAACAGGAAGGGGCCATCCCCAAACTGTTCCCACAAAGTTGGGAGCATGAAATTGTCCAAAATGTTTTGGTATGCTGAAGCATTAAGAGTTCTTTTCACTGGAACTAAGGGGCCATCCCCAACCCCTGAAAAACAACCCCATACCATAATCCTCCCTCCACTAAACTTTACACTTGGCACAAAGCAGTCAGGCAAGTACCGTTCTCCTGGCAACCACCAAACCCAGACCTGTCCATCGGATTTCCAGACAGAGAAGCGTGATTCGTCACTCCAGAGAACATGTCTCCACTGCTCTAGAGTCCAGTGGCACCACTGCATCCGACACTTTGCATTGCACTTGGTGACGTAAGGCTTGGATGCAGCTGATCGGCCATGGAAACCCATTCCATGAAGCACTCTACTCACTGTTCTTGAGCTAATCTGACGGCCACACGAAGTTTGGAGTCTGTAGCTATTGACTCTGCACAAAAGTTAGCGACCTCAGCATGTGCTGACTGCTCTCTGTGATTTTACATGGCCTACCACTTCATGGCTGAGTTGCTGTTGTTCCCGATTGCTTTCACTTTGTTATAATACCACTAACAATTGACGTAGAATATTTTGTAGTGAGGAAATTTCATGAATGGACATATTGCACAGGAGGCAACCTATCACGGTTCCACGCTTGAATTCACAGAGCTCTTGAGAGTGACCCATTCCTTCACAAATGTTTGCATAAGCAGTCTGCATGCCTAGGTGCTTGATTTTATACACCTGTGGCCATGGAAGTGACTGGAACTCCTAAATTCAATGATTTGATGTGTCCCAATACTTTTGGCAATATAGTGTAGGTATAAATAAAATTACATAAAATGTAAAAAGGTTTTAATATGACCTTTTATTAGTATGATGACTACTAGGGTGGAATGTGTACGAATGGGACAGGCAATCTATCATATGTCACAGTTGGGTTAATGTTTTAAAACCGCCATTAGTACATAATGGTCAAAAGCACTGACGAAACTGGAGGCTGGAAACATGTACTAGTGATGTGGAAAATTAGCAGTTCAAGACAAGAGAGGTTAATTTTCTGTAACAGATACCAAGCAAGACATTTGACTTTTTCATGTTTAGATAATATTTCATTTATGATAGAATTTGATAAGGTGATAAATAGTGTCTAGCACGAGAGAAAACAAGTGTGTCTTCTGATAAGAAAATTATTAAAATACCTTAAACAACATACATTCAAATTGTTGTTTTTTTATCAATCATACTATGTACATCAGCTAAACCTAAAATATAATCCTCTTTGGAGCGATTTCATCTAGTTTTTAAACGCAACATGAAATTATTTTCCTTATGGACAGAAAAGGCAACGCATACAGAAATGACTTACACAAACATACAAAGTCAAATATTTTACTTTTAAAAAATAAAGGGTTATTGCATAACAAAGGGTTCATCTGTGAGGTTCACCTGAATGTGACAATGAGAGGCTCAGGGTTTCCCACCACACTGAAGTGTAACTCTTCAGAGAAGACAGCCAGTTTGTCAGAAGAGAAGTGGACCTCCAGTCTTTGGGAGGCTCCGGGTGGGATCATGCCTTCAGAGGGGTTGAAGGAAAAGCAAAGCCCCAGCACTGTACTGGGTTGTACTAGTTTATACGAACCCTTTATCAGTCCCTTGTTGCTCAGAAGCAGCTAAGAATAAGAGAAAACAGACAGAGATAAGGAACACAAAATAAAGAGGGTTTGTAGATTCCATGTTTATGCCAGCACAGACTGAACGTCCAATTGTTTCATTCTTTCACCGGTGGGATCAGTTTACGTTGTTTAATCATACACTTGGATACTACCTCAAAAAGAGGCCCATAGGGACAAATCAGACTCAAATGAACAATCCAAAACTTTCAGGACAATTATATTATTGGGATCATGCAAAAGCTCAAATAACAAAAGGAATTGGAAAGCCACAATGTTTGCATAATTCAACATGGAGTGTATTCAAACTGAGCCAAACATTGGTCTATTTCAAGACTCTGTAATAATAAGGGGCTTTTATTATTCAATTAAAACTGCCGTTGAGTCCATGCTACACTTGGCAGATTGTGAGCAACATCCTGATTAAATCTGATGTGAGATCATGCTTGCTATGGCTTCACAGTAAATCAATTCTTTGAAGGGTTCTTCTGTTACATCAATATTTTCCCCCACCACGACTACATGCTTTAGTCTGTGTAATGATTTGGAGGAGGTAGCACTAAGCGATTTTGTCTTTTAGACTGCGTTGAAGGTTAAGAAGGGGACAATAACACTTACTGAAATCATTGCAGCACTTTCTGACTCTAACATAAAATGTTTAACTAGTAAAATGTTATGTCAAAATTTACCCATTTTGCACCTTTAGTGTGTCATGCATCTGCTTAAAGGTGAACTACTGAATAATAATTATTATAGGATTTAATGGGATGTACAACATGGGCTTTCTACAATTGTACCTTATATCTTTGTTTGGAGCCAATGACAATGTTTCCCATGTCTAGAAAGTCAAAGTTGAACTGCAGTTTTGGGCCTACACCCTCTCCCTGTATGCAGAGCGGCAACCGAGATTCACGGCCTGGGTAAGTACAGACCATTCAAATGAGAAACCAAAAAAGCACAGGTTAGCATAATGAAACAGGCTGTTAACTTTCACTGGCTACAATATCAATAGTCTGACTTTCTAGGTCACTACTAATCCAAGCAACCAAAATATTGTCAAACCTTACTCAAACATGCAAATAAATGCAAACCTGATCTCCAGGCCTGCAGATGGCCCTACACACCACATGCAAATATACCAATGCATTGTTAGAAAACAATGCAAGCATGGATGAGCAGCATAGCTGTGACAGTAGAAAGTGATTGTTTTAACACAACATCTGTTCTCATGGTGTATGTACCAGTGATTTCACAGTAAACAGTCTGCTGGTAGATCCTGGCTTTGTGCGGTTTAAAGATGATGTTCACCTCTGCAGTGCTGTTGGGCCAGATTTCTCCCTTCTGTAAACAACAGAAAGTCATCAGAGAGAACACATAACAAATTGATTTTGATTAATTTCAACAGATGTTATAAGTGTTATAAGTGTAATGCAAAGTCTATATTACTCCCTTTCACAAATCCTAAATATTATTATTATTTTACTATTAGGCAAGGCAAGGTAAGTTTATTTATATAGCACATTTCATACACAATGGTAATTCAAAGTGCTTTACACAAAATATTCATGAATAAAAAAACATAACCTGAATCATTAAGTTCAGGGTGCCCTGCCCAATCTAGAGTGGAAAAGAAATGGATTGGCAATTTTACTACTTTGTTATCCGTCAGAACGGGTCTAAACGGATCTTCCTTGTACAGGAGGGAAATTTAGGTAGATTTAGCCAATTTTTATTAATTGTCAAACGGAATATTCCCATCAACACTTTGTTGTTCGTCAGAGTGGATCTAAGCGGATCTATCCGTCAGAGCGGATCTAAATGGATCTTCCTTGCGCTGGAGGGATTGCTAGTTAAAAATATTTGTCAGGTAACTGTGCGTTTAAATAGTACCCTTGCAGACAAAATCTTCCATTAAAAAAATATTTTTAAAATGCAATTTATTCCTGAATAATTAAAGCTGAATTTTCAGTAGCCATTACTTCAGTCTTCAGGGTCACATGATCCTTCGGAAATCATTCTAATATGCTTTTTATTGTCAAAACGCTTGTGCTGCTTAATATTTCTGTGAAACCATCACACATTTTTTCAGGATTGTTTGATGAATAGAAAGAACAGCAAATGAACAGCATTCATTTGAATTTGATTTTTTTGGGGTAAAAATGCTAACACCTTTAGTGTCACTTTTGAATAATTTAATGCATCATTGCAAAAGTATTCGTTACTTAAAAAATGTAAAAAAAGTCTTGTGACCCTAACCTTTTGAACAGTAGTGTATATGAAACTAGATAATAAATAACATCAGTATCATATTATTTACCAGTAATTCATGGTTAAGACATTAGTATTACTATTATTATTACCATTATTATTATTATTATGACAGGAGTGTGAAAAAGAGACCAAATGTGTTTGCATGCTACACTACTCCCTGAAGCAGTGACAGGTGAAAGCATCAGAGCTGGTAACACAAACTTCACAGGTATGATCCCAGCAGGTGATGCATCAATAAACTTGGGAGATACCAAGGTCTCTTATCACCACTGCGCTCTACAGCAAGTCACTTACAATTAGGGTGCTCCAGGGGTTGGCCTTCCAACTGCATTTGATAAAAATGTTTGCTAAATCACTAGTGAACAAACAACATGTTGTGTCACCAGGCAATGCTTGACAGAGAGTTGACGGAGCAGGTGCGATCAAGCTCTACTGCATGTAAACAGATGCTCACATCCAAGCAGAGGGGATACCGATCTGTTTTGTTTTGCATTGTCTCTGTCTTTTCTTGACTAAGCCTGCATAAACCTGGTTTGAAAAAGCTGCACTTTTAAAAAATAAGGTGAGAGTAAAAAAAAAAAGAAATAGACATGAATGGGAAACATTTTCATTTATATCTATCCTGCATCTTTTGGATAAAATGTACATTAGATGAATGAAAATGTGAAGTGCAGAGAAAAATGGGATCACTGCAGTATGTCTGTATGTGCCTTTAAGAGGCTGAAAGTAATAGCGAGGTGACAGAATTAACACAAAACACTATTGGATGTGTATTTTGAAGGGTGTGTGATTAGTAATTCGGAAAAATAAACTTTCTAGATGCATATCGTGTTATAATAGACTGGTACCATTGCATACATTCTGCATCAACTGCAGACATGCAAAAACTTGTAAAGACAGAAAATCAGTAGAAGACAAATAACTAGGTGCACAACCAATGCGGAATTCAGTACAAAATAGAATTTAGGGATTGCATGTAAGTAAAAAGTAAGTAAAAAATTAAAACTCATTCACAATTAGAACTACCATTTAGTTAATCATATTTAACTCTCACCCACATAACAAACCCTCTTGTCTAATTAGAAACAAGCTCAGTATCTTTTAAATTGCTTGGCTGAGTGGAGTGATGTCTAAGTTTGGTTTCCACCATATGTTTAGGCATATGGTTATATGCTACAAGGACATCCTAGGTTTCAGATTTAATTGCTGGTTATGCAATATTGCATCGGGGGTAAACTGAAATCTAAACTGCTAAATGTGTCTAGTTGTGAGTAGCACACCAGGGGTCTCATGATGATGTCCTGGTCATCCAGAGACAAAAGCTGCAGCTGAGTTTGCTCGAGTCCCTCCTGGAGGGTATGGGAAAAGAGCGAAAGACAAGCTTGCAAAGAAGGATCAGTGTTTTCTGTCAGAAACTGCTCCATCTCATCATCCACTTCTTGATGCAGCTCTGAAGAAAGCCTACAAAAGAAGAAAGAGAGAAAGAAAATTGACACAAACAGACTGACACAGGAATACATGCCTACACATTCATACTTTTAAAAGAATAGCCAATTTAAAAACTTCTGTCATTATTCATTACCATTGAAAATGAGTTTCACTTGTCTCTCGGTTTGAAAAACAAACAAAATGTACCTCAGATGCTGTCAACAGAATTTTTCATTAAGACATGAGCATGTCGCCTACTTGAATTTAGGATAAACTCTAAAAAATGTGATCTTTCCAAAAGTATAGTTAGAACAACTCAAATTATAGCTACAATAAAAATATTTAAAGCTAATAGTCAAACCTTAATTTGTCCCGTTCCTCTTCATCCTCAGTGGCAAAATTCTTCCACTGGTAATGCACAATGGAATCACTCCTGTTCCTTATTGCCACTTTCTGGTAGGTAGCCAAGGAGATGTAGGTTTTCTCCACCATCACATAGTTCTTGTCCAATCCTACATTTATATCTGTGGAATCTCCATAGAGGGTGATTTGGATGTCTTCTCCTACAAAAAAAAAAAAAAAAAAAAAGTTGTCAAAAAAGTCAAAGTTGACATACATATCAAAGTAAAAGGTTTGTATGAAGACAGTATTATTAACACATTTAAAATGTTGTAGGGTTGAATGTTATGTAGTTGAGAGCAAAAATGGCTAATTAACAAGCATATTATCAGCAAATATCCTTGTAGCACACCACATTATTTAAAATTCAAAATATAAAAACATGATTTTATTCAGCCTAATGAGGCCTGTAAAAGTTTAAAAATAATGATGGTCATTTAACTGACTGACAGTCCATAAAAACAAAGATGCTGTAATAGTAGACAAAGACTAAATTTTCTTTATATTATACATGAAAAAGCATGGGGGCACAAATGGGGAAAATCAATGACGCTGTTTTAGAAATAGAAACGTCCCCATCAATTCCCCAGCAAGCATAAAAGATTTACAATTAGACAATTGTACACTGAAGCTGTATGATCTTTTTTAGTCACCATGGTGGTGGCGCTAGACGTAAACAAATAGACGTCTGTGTTCTTTGTTTGTTACCATGGTGGAGCTGTTGTGCTGCAATGATTGTGAACCTGAAGGACCATCAGGACAAGAGTTCCCAAATGAAATGCGATCATGTGACCTCACCAAAACCAATCAGCAGCGAACAAAACACAAGTAAAATTCAAAACAAAAGCTCAAATCCAAAGTGCTGCTGGCTTACATATATTTACCTGCATTTTTATTTGTTTTACTAGTTTGGCTACATTCAAAGCAGGAGCTTCATGCTTAGTGGACTATCACAGCCCTGCCTTGTCCATAATGTCAGCGCACTTACTCATGCACCCACACAAAGCTGAAAAAAGTATTCAAACAAAACATAAAACAGCAATTGTTTTCACTATGAAATGATATATACCAGGTAAACATTGATCTTGGACTATAAATCTTCTGCTCTGGATATATTGTATTGAATTTGGAATATATAATATGATTGTGCTGAATGACAAACACAAAACTAGGGAGGAGGGGTGCAAATATATGAGATAATTCCTCAAGACTAAGTAAACAAATCGACAGCAAAGAAATCCATCAGAGGTAAACTGATGGATAATGTAGAGAAACAAATTTTAGCTGTTACATTTATTGGCTGTTTTAGCATGCTTCAAAGCCCAAACGTTGTGAATGCATGTACTTTTCACTTAACATATTGCATGCATGAACAAATGCATTCACACATATGTTTATGTCTGAACGTATATGTACAAACATTTGCAACTCTTGCACACATTCTAGAGAGAATACTTTTATTTTTCTCAGCATGTGTCTCTCTCTGATGACTTTATTCTGGAGGACCCTAGATCTTGGACACAAACAGACAGGTCACCAGAGGCATTTCAGATTGTTAAGACATTCCCTACCCTCCTTCATCTCATCCCATCGAGACCTTCATGGTATCAGGTGTACTGGATATAATTAACCCCTCACCTGTTTGTCTTTTTTGTACACTGAGGTCTTCAAAATACACTGCCTATATTCAATGCAAAATGATCCAGTACACTGCCCAATGCTATGGATGTTGCAAGACAATAACTTTACAATAAAGTAAAGCATGTTGATAAATAAGGACAACAAATCAATACTATAATGGTTATGTACGATAATAGTAATTCTTTGCTTTTATCATCAGTATTGATTGATATTGGATATATAACACCATACTAATACTGTGTTTGACCCCCTTTCGCCTTCAGAACTGCCTTAATTCTACGTGGCATTGATTCAACAAGGTGCTGAAAGCACTCTTTAGAAATGTTGGCCCATATTGATAGGATAGCATCTTGCAGTTGATGGAGATTAGTCGGATGCACATCCAGGGCACGAAGCTCCCGTTCCACCACATCCCAAAGATGCTCTATTGGGTTGAGATCTGGTGACTGTGGGGGCCATTTTAGCACAGTGAACTCATTGTCATGTTCAAGAAACCAATTTGAAATGATTCGAGCTTTGTGACATGGTGCATTATCCTGCTGGAAGTAGCCATCAGAGAATGGGTACATGGTGGTCATAAAGGGATGGACATGGTAAGAAACAATGCTCAGGTAGGCCGTAGCATTTAAACGATGCCCAATTGGCACTAAGGGGCCTAAAGTGTGCCAAGAAAACATCCCCCACACCATTACACCACCACCACCAGCCTGCACAGTGGTAACAAGGCATGATGGATTCATGTTCTCATTCTGTTTACGCCAAATTCTGACTCTACCATCTGAATGTCTCAACAGAAATCGAGACTCATCAGACCAGGCAACAGTCTTTTTCCAGTCTTCAACTGTCCAATTTTGGTGAGCTTGTGCAAATTGTAGCCTCTTTCTCCTATTTGTAGTGGAGATGAGTGGTACCCGGTGGGGTCTTCTGCTGTTGTAGCCCATCCGCCTCAAGGTTGTGTGTGTTGTGGCTTCACAAATGCTTTGCTGCATACCTCGGTTGTAACGAGTGGTTATTTCAGTCAATGTTGCTCTTCTATCAGCTTGAATCAGTCGGCCCATTCTACTCTGACCTCTAGCATCAACAAGGCATTTTCGCCCACAGGACTGCCGCATACTGGATGTTTTTCCCTTTTCACACCATTCTTTGTAAACCCTAGAAATGGTTGTGCGTGAAAATCCCAGTAACTGAGCAGATTGTGAAATACTCAGACCGACCCGTCTGGCACCAACAACCATGCCACGCTCAAAATTGCTTAAATCACCTTTCTTTCCCATTCTGACATTCAGTTTGGAGTTCAGGAGATTGTCTTGACCAGGACCACACCCCTAAATGCATTGAAGCAACTGCCATTCAATATTGGATTAATTTAAGTTATTTAATTGTGATGTTCATTTCCTTTATTTTTACATTTAGATTACCTTTTCCATCATCTAATGCTCACTTAGGGCCAGATTTACTAAACAGGGCAAATTGGTGTGAAAACGCAATTTCAAAAAAGCGCAGATGGTAGTGGAAAGTTCTGCGAGTGATCTACTGACAACGAGCAAATTAAAGAACACAGAGACACAGCTGGATCATTTCCATAATGACCAATGCAATCTACCAGGTAGCATCTGATTTAAGATGTGCTTTTTTGGGGCGGTAAATAATGGCATATAATGGCGCAAACATCCGTAAATTGACATGGGCAAACCTTTGTAAATCACCTTGCATGATTAATTTAAATACACTCCTGACCCTTCAATTTTGTGTCTGTAAGGGAAACTCCTACAAATGCATATGCGGTCAGCCACAAAAATAACCCTGTCCACGCCGTTTCAGTGTGATTTTTCACCGCGTGTCTTTAGTAAATCCTGACAGTAGTTTTTTAACGCCAGAAGAGGGTTTGCGCTGACGCAATCGATTAGTAAATCTAGCCCTGTATCTTTAAAAACACTAGTAATTTACCGTTAAATGTATTCTTTATCAAATTTGAAAATTACTTAGAAAAAAATTAGACGAATTACCATAACAACTGATTTTAGTTTTTAGTGTTTTATTTTTATATTCAGACAAATTAATATAGAATTCTTATATGTGGCCATTTACTATTATCAGCCAAATTCTAAAGGGACAGTTTACCCAAAATTGTGTCATCATTTACTCACCCTGAAGTTGTTCCAAACCTGTATGAGTTTCCTTCTTCTGTTTAACACAAAAGAAAATATTTTAAACAATGACTGGATTCCATAATTTTTTTTCCCTGATATGGAAGTCAATGGCTGCCATCAACTGTTCAATAACCAACATTCATTAAAATATCTTATTTTGTGTTTAAAAAAAAAAAATAAATAAATAAATGCAACTATGCTAAATTTTCCATATATTGTAATCATTGTTCACAACTTGTAATAATTACTTAATGAGCTCATTGTTTCTGTTGTAAATTAATACATTATTAGCTAACTGCGGATTTGTACGTGTAGTACATTTCTGAAATACATTACTTGGACACAGTCATCTCTGATAACAGATCACTTTAAACTGTAATGTATTTTCTGTAAAGCTGCTTTGAAACTATGTATTGTGAAAAGCGCTATACAAATAAATGTTAATTGAATTGAATGAAGAAATTAATTACAGATGTACAAACCTGATTCCAAAAAAGTTGTGACACTGTACAAATTGTGAATAAAAAAGGAATACAATCATTTACAAATCTCATAAACTTATATTTTATTCACAATAAAATATAGATAACATATCAAATGTTGAAAGTGAGACATTTTGAAAATGTCATGCCAAATATTGGCTCATTTTGGATTTCACGAGAGCTACACTTTCCAAAAAAGTTGGGACAGGTAGCAATAAGAGGCCGGAAAAGTTAAATGTACATATAAGGAACAGCTGGAGGACCAATTTGCAACTTATTAGGTCAATTGGCAACATGATTGGGTATAAAAAGAGCCTCTCAGAGTGGCAGTGTCTCTCAGAAGTCAAGATGGGCAGAGGATCACCAATTCCCCCAATGCTGCAGCGAAACATAGTGGAGCAATATCAGAAAGAGAGTTTCTCAGAGAAAATCTGCAAAGAGTTTGAAGTTATCATCATCTACAGTGCATAATATCATCCAAAGATTCAAAGAATCTGGAACAATCTCTGTGCGTAAGGGTCAAGGCCGGAAAACCATACTGGATGCCCGTGATCTTCGGCCCTTAGACGGCACTGCATCACATACAGGAATGCTACTGTAATGGAAAATCACAACATGGGCTCAGGAATACTTCCAGAAAACATTGTCAGTGAACACAATCCACCGTGCCATTCGCCGTTGCCGGCTAAAACTCTATAGGTCAAAAAAGAAGCCATATCTAAACATGATCCAGAAGCGCAGGCGTTTTCTCTGGGCCAAGGCTCATTTAAAATGGACTGTGGCAAAGTGGAAAACTGTTCTGTGGTCAGACGAATCAAAAAATTTTCTTTTTGGAAAACTGGGACGCCATGTCATCCGGACTAAAGAGGACAAGGACAACCCAAGTTGTTCTCAGCGCTCAGTTCAGAAGCCTGCATCTCTGATGGTATGAGGTTGCATGAGTGCGTGTGGCATGGGCAGCTTACACATCTGGAAAGGCACCATCAATGCTGAAAGGTATATCCAAGTTCTAGAACAACATATGCTCCCATCCAGACGTCGTCTCTTTCAGGGAAGACCTTGCATTTTCCAACATGACAATGCCAGACCACATACTGCATCAATTACAACATCATGGCTGCGTAGAAGAAGGATCCGGGTACTGAAATGGCCAGCCTGCAGTCCAGATCTTTCACCCATAGAAAACATTTGGCGCATCATAAAGAGGAAGATGCGACAAAGAAGACCTAAGACAGTTGAGCAACTAGAAGCCTGTATTAGACAAGAATGGGACACCATTCCTATTCCTAAACTTGAGCAACTTGTCTCCTCAGTCCCCAGATGTTTGCAGACTGTTATAAAAAGAAGAGGAGATGCCACACAGTGGGAAACATGGCCTTGTCCCAACGTTTTTGAGATGTGTTGATGCCATGAAATTTAAAATCAACTTATTTTCTCCTTAAAATGATACATTTTCTCAGTTTACATGTTCATCTGTGTTGTATTCTGAATAAAATATTGAAATTTGAAACTTCCACATCATTGCATTCTGTTTTTATTCACAATTTGTACAGTGTCCCAACTTTTTTGGAATCGGGTTTGTAATTACATGCAGGTATTTTTAAAAATGTAAGTACAATGTAAAAACATGTATGTACACAATAAGTGCATTGTATCAAATGATTAATTAAAATGTAAGTACATAGTAGTTAAGGCCACCTAATATAAAGTGGGTCCAATTGAATTGAAAAGAAACTCCGGTCAGGAACAACTTCATTTTTGGTTGAACTATTCCTTTAAGCAGTGCATGTTCATTGATAATGAGATCATTGTAGTGTTCCAAAAAAACAAAAAACAAAAAGAGAATGACAGGTAATTAGTTGACACACACACACACACACACAATAAAAAGTCACAGCCAATAATTTCTCAAATACAAACAGCAAATAGTGAGGTTCTTGAGGTTAAACCACAACAACAAAAAAGTGTCTAGCAAAATGTAAATAATAAATTATACTATGCTTTAACCAAACGTTTTTCTGTGCTGTACAGTAGAGACTAAAGAGTGTGAGAAAGAGGAGACGGGAGCCTGAAGCATTTTCTCTGTTGTGGCTGATCCAGTTATGCTAGCATGTCTCCTAGCAGGAGGACTGCTGTTACTCAGTGCACATTTCAAACAAGTCATTGTAATTGCCACACATCTGATGTACTTAGAGCAGAAGCATTTGCATTTATGTTTTAGCTACAACAGCCTTGGAAGAAGAGGAAAGAAGCTGTATGGGGGGAAAAAACTAAGGAAGGAAAAGACAAAGAGAGTGTAAAAGAGAGGGAGAACGATAACAGACTGACAGAGAAACAGAGAGAATAACAATATTGCTAGAAAAAAATGAAACTGCCATAATGACATCCTGAAGATGATATGGCAGAAGGCAGGTTGTGTGGTTTCTTTCTTTTCTCTGCTCCCAGTTTCACCCTTTCATCCTTTTACTCTCTCCACTGATTAATTTGCCGTAGATATCACTTTTCACAAATGAGCCAGAGACATTTAACCTCTGTCTCTATGCATGAAGCTTTAAGAGGGAAAAAAAGAGCAAAGGAAATTGTGTCTTTGATGGGACACTGCATCTGCCAGCAGGCTGAAGGATTGTGGGAGCTATTGAGGAGAGAGGGGAGGGGAGAAGAATGGGAAATGAGTAAAGCTTTCATAGCGCTTCGGAGTGTGTGTGTGATGTCTTCATCAGCTCACTCTTAAGTGCACTCTAAAAAGCCTGCCAAGATAAGAGAGTTCTCCTTCTTGACGAGGAAAGTGGTCTGCTTATATCATAAGGTAGACTATGAGATTTGGCCGTCCAGATCATAGGAAAACAAATCTGAGATGACAAAAACACACAATAAGGGCATTTTCACATCTGGCTTAATTGGAGCATTTGTTTGTTGGAACCTTGTGTGTTTTCTCCTTTAGTTCAGTTAATTTAGACATATATGAACATATCATATCACAGCAGTCACAGTCAAATTTGCAAAAAAAAAAAAAAATGGAACACCTGAACAAGGTGGTCTCGGCCTGCTTAAACCCAAACTCTGGAATGGTTCACTTGTGATGAGAAAGCGTTCCGACCCAATGGACCAACGAGCCATTGTATCACAATGTGTAATGGCTAATTACGTACAGTGGTGGCCAAAATTATTAGAACACATGACATATCTGAAAATACTGACCTTTTTTTGTCTTCAAAACATGATTTCATTTCATAATGTTCATGAAACATGCAGATGGTTGTTCTGACTATCAAATATCAGATGAACTGAGTTTTACTGTTTTTATCCACTTTTAACTTTAATATTTGGTATGTCCATCTTTTGCAGCAATTACAGCAGTATATCTCTCTGGCATAGTGTCAATATATTTCCTCTGACAACACTAATGTTATCCCATGCCTTCTGCAACTGCAGCCAAAGGCTTTCCTTTGAATGTACAATAGATTTGTCTAGTCTATTTTCCAACTCGCCCCAAATGTGCTCAATGGGGGTGAGGTCCGGATTTTGAGGGGTCCAGTCCATCATTTTCAAAGTTCCAACAGATTCCTTCCGTCGCAGGTAGTTCCAGCAATAGTTAGAAAACTTTTCGGGTCATTGTCCTCTTGGAAAATAAATACAGGCCCAAAAAGATGACTTCCAGATACAAAGTGCTCTAATAATTTTAGCCACCACTGTACCTTGTGTGAAAAGCAGCATTTTTTTTTCTCAATATGAATGGTAGAACAAACATATTTCAGAACAACTGTCCAAAACATAAAATAAAATGATTATTCCTGGCGGATGACCGCTATGTGCAGAATCCAGGGACATAAACAGGGTGCACTCTAACCAATGAGAGGACAGTTTACTTGCAAGTGACTTAGAAATGTTGTCTAGTGAAAGTGAACCGAACCAAGAAGAAATTTAAATATTATAACAATTTTAATCCCTGTTTCAGAACAAAGCAAACTAGTCTGAAAACGCCCTAAGAAAAACTGATATCCTTTTGGAAGTCTTGCACAAAAAACATCATCCATTCCTATGTCCATGTCAAACTTAATTAGACTATACACTGAACAAAATACTTATAAACAAAGAAAAAACATTTTCTTAACAATAGCCACCGATCCTTTGGCATTTCTAAGCTGTTCATGCATTTTATTCTTACAGTAGCACAAAGTATTTTAGCGATTCCTTCAACGTCCAGCAGTAATTATCTTATTTATTTTTATGACATGTTTTGTACACACTGTGTTATGCTGTCTGAGCAGAAGACAGACTCTTGAATAGGAGAGGAAAAGAGAGAGATTGATATACTGTAGACAGAATGGAAAACGCGACCCGTGACCCATGCAATGAAGCTGATGTGTTTGTTTTGCTTTGGTGCTCCATGTTTTCATTCGTGAATATAATATAGTTTTTTTCCATTAGCCTCAATGTTGCCATTTAAACAGACCTAGATGCTTACAGCTCCCTCTGCATCTCTTCTCTCTGAATACAACGATAATGAGATTTTGTTTCTATATGAACGCTGTTAATAGCAAACAAGCCACGGGTAATGCGTTGTTCTGCAATTTGTAACAGGAAATATAAGAAATGAGATACCAGATATGAAATAAACTATTTGTCATGCTGAAGTTCCATGCATGCATTTCCTATTTACAGGCAGAAATGAAAGGAAGGATATCCCAAGAATCCCAAGTGACCCTTGAAAAGAAATAGCTTTCACTGTATAAGAAGAAGTCACATTAAGTAGTGGGTAGGATCCCCTCTGCCCCACTGCTGCAGATGCTACCCAGGGCTTTTTGGCTCCTTATACATATTTTAGAGTCAATGGGCAAACTCTGCAGCCTGGATAAGGCAGATGACATGAAGCAAAACAGCTGGGAGGCATTTGAAAATGTAGGACAGATTAAGTAACTCATCCTATCCTGTGTTGTTTAGAGGAGATAGTGTCTCTACTTACGTCCAGCCTATTGGTAATTAAACACATTATGGTTTCAGAGGGACTACATTGGCATCGGTAACTCTTTAGCTTTGTAGTCCATTATTCATGGACAGACAGAACAGTGCAGTTAAAGATCACAGCCCCAGATTGCATTAGATGTTCATATTAAACCTGCCGACTGGTTGTCAATGAGTAACATGGACAATAACCTCTAGATCTAGCTGAGCACATCATAGTGAACAGGAAATTGTTTGATGACTGACTGAAAAGCTATAACCTTGAGATCAAAGATTTAAATAAGACTACTAATCATTTTTGATTCCTTCATCCAGAGCTTTAATTCAACAAGATAATTAAAACATAATCCAGGAACATTCCCTCAAACTCTTCAGCACTGAATAAAAATTAGCAAAATGTACTAAATTAAGTTTTTGCACTCAGATTTTTCAAATAAATTTCACACACTGAATTCAGTAAACACACTTAAACAAGTTAAAAGTACACTATGTAACTTTTTGTTTGTTCAAAATTAACAAAAATTTAAATCCAAATATCAACAAAATCTAAATATCATCAATCCTATGGTAAGCCTATTACTGTATAATAGGGATGGACAAGAGTACTCAAGTACTCGAACGTGACAGCAATGATCGATCATGAAAGCGATGATCGCCCTGACTTAAAAAATATATTTGTCTATTTTTTTATTGGTTATTACGGCATAACTGTAGGCATTGGGCATTTGAAATTGGATTTGAAAGCGCGCAATGCAGTGATGCCTGGAATCACTTTTATCATGAAATACAGTTAAGTGCAAGATGTGCAGCACCAATCTGTTATATACAGAGCATTATAATGAGAACAAGATTGTAATAGAATGTTGTAAATTCTCTGTGCTATAGTTCCCTGTGTATCAGTGCGCTGTTAATGGAAATTCACAACGAGAGTTACATCAAACTAGTGCAGTCAAGGTTATGTGCGCATTTTGTGCAGACGCAAGTGTAAGATTACTTATATGTTGTCTATATCTGATTAATCTCATATAGGACACGTTTGGTTGAGTTTATTATCCAGTATAGCAAAGCACTGCCATTATACTGGCTTCATTCACTCTTCTGTTTCAGCTTAAATGCAATGCTCAACATTATCGACTATGGGTTAAAACTAGCACGGTCAAGTTCTTTTGTGCAGATGTAAATTGTAATAGGTATATATCTGGATTAATCTAATATAGGATGCATTTGGTTGAGTATATTAATCCGCTAGCAAAGCTCTGCAGAGTGGTGTTTATTCAGAGTTTCAGCTCAAATGCAACACCCGATATTATTCACTGGGTTATTTGAGACAGTCATTTTGTTTTTAGATGTTTCTTTTTCAAAAACATTGATGCATCATAATCTAGCAGTTTTTTTATTTATTCAATATCTAAACTGGTAATATCTCTTAAGCCTAGTAGTGAATGTTTTATGAGCAGTAGTATAACTATATTCATCTGTATAGTCATGCAGAGGAGAAGCACAACCAAAACAATGTTCTTATGCAAAATGCATGCAGTTTTTTTTTTTTTTTACTTTAAATAAATAAGAGCATACTTTTTATTTTTAAATTCACTTTTAAGTTTCCACAAAATATATTTTTCTTCATTTTAGACATACATTTGTATTTTTTCACTGCACTGACATTAGCACAGCTATATTCATTTAATGGTGTAATGAAGATTAATGTAACAGCACATTGATAACCACAATAACTTCAAAAACAGAAACTCTTTTAAAATGTCCTTTATAATTGAACAATAAACACTATCAGGTCTTTGCTTTTACTCAAAAGAAAAATTACACTCACACTTCAGCCCTATGCTGAGTCCCATCACAAATATGCAAAGCATCCTGGGAACTAAGCATCCACCCATGCAGTTCCTGTTTACGAAATAAAAATGACTCATGCAGTCCCATCACAATGAATTCAGTAAACTTCAATTTGCATATTTAAGTGGATTGAACACAATGAAATTAAGTTGTGATAAAATGCTCAGCAATTGTGTTATCCTTATCTAATTTTAATTTACAAACCCGATTCCAAAAAAGTTGGGACACTGTACAAATTGTGAATGAAAACAGAATGCAATGATGTGGAAGTTTCAAATTTCAATATTTTATTCAGAATACAACACAGATGAACAAGTAAACTGAGAAAATGTATCATTTTAAGGGAAAAATAAGTTGATTTTAAATTTCATGGCATCAACACATCTCAAAAACGTTGGGACAAGGCCATGTTTCCCACTGTGTGGCATCCCCTCTTCTTTTGATAACAGTCTGCAAACGTCTGGGGACTGAGGAGACAAGTTGCTCAAGTTTAGGAAAAGGAATGTTGTCCCATTCTTGTCTAATACAGGCTTCTAGTTGCTCAACTGTCTTAGGTCTTCTTTGTCGCATCTTCCTCTTTATGATGCGCCAAATGTTTTCTATGGGTGAAAGATCTGGACTGCAGGCTGGCCATTTCAGTACCCGGATCCTTCTTCTACGCAGCCATGATGTTGTAACTGATGCAGTATGTGGTCTGGCATTGTCATGTTGGAAAATGCAAGGTCTTCCCTGAAAGAGACGACGTCTGGATGGGAGCATATGTTGTTCTATTGATTGAATTGAATTGAATTGAATATTTTATTTGTCATTACACATGTACAAGTACAGTGTAACGAAATGAGTTTGGAGCAAGCCTCCGGGCTGCAGCCGATTAGTCAGGCGCCGCCACACGCTCTCCAGAAATACAAGAATGCAGTTTAGCAAGCATTACATAGCAAAACACAACAAAACATCAACAAAAAGAGAAGAGACGAAACACTAGACAAAACAAAACAGCGCAAGAGCACAGCGGGAGCAGAGAGAAAAACACATCTGCATGGATTGAAGGACAGAATAGAATAGGACAGAATTCTAGAACTTGGATATACCTTTCAGCATTGATGGTGCCTTTCCAGATGTGTAAGCTGCCCATGCCACACGCACTCATGCAACCTCATACCATCAGAGATGCAGGGTTCTGAACTGAGCGCTGAGAATAACTTGGATTGTCCTTGTCCTCTTTAGTCCGGATGACATGGCGTCCCAGTTTTCCAAAAAGAACTTCAAATTTTGATTCGTCTGACCACAGAACAGTTTTCCACTTTGCCACAGTCCATTTTAAATGAGCCTTGGCCCAGAGAAAACGCCTGCGCTTCTGGATCATGTTTAGATATGGCTTCTTTTTTGACCTATAGAGTTTTAGCCGGCAACAGCGAATGGCACGGTGGATTGTGTTCACTGACAATGTTTTCTGGAAGTATTCCTGAGCCCATGTTGTGATTTCCATTACAGTAGCATTCCTGTATGTGATGCAGTGCCGTCTAAGGGCCGAAGATCATGGGCATCCAGTATGGTTTTCCAGCCTTGACCCTTACGCACAGAGATTGTTCCAGATTCTATGAATCTTTGGATGATATTATGCACTGTAGATGATGATAACTTCAAACTCTTTGCATTTTTTCTCTGAGAAACTCCTTTCTGATATTGCTCCACTATGTTTCGCTGCAGCATTGGGGGAATTGGTGATCCTCTGCCCATCTTGACTTCTGAGAGACAATGCCACTCTGAGAGGCTCTTTTTAAACCCAATCATGTTGCCGATTGACCTAATAAGTTGCAAATTGGTCCTCCAGCTGTTCCTTATATGTACATTTAACTTTTCCGGCCTCTTATTGCTACCTGTCCCAACTTTTTTGGAATGTGTAGCTCTCATGAAATCCAAAATAAGCCAATATTTGGCATGACATTTCAAAATGTGTCACTTTCAACATTTGATATGTTATCTATATTCTATTGTGAATAAAATATAAGTTTATGAGATTTGTAAATTATTGCATTCCTTTTTTATTCACAATTTGTACTAACAGTGTCCCAACTTTTTTGGAATCGGGTTTGTAAGTCATTAAGCATTGACAGACACTTTGATGAATTCTGGGTTAAGCATCACACCTTAAATGCAGAATTGTACAAGGTTAGTGCTTTCCCTATACGCCGTATAGAAAGAGCACCTTAAGAGACTAAAGACAGGTCTGTGTGCTTATCTGAGATGCAACTGGGACTGCAGGGAGATGTTTCTGCCAACCCCAGAACCAAACCAATGAAGACATGCTCCAAAGCAGCTTCGTATTAAACATAAATGAGAAGCAGACAGGAAAAGGCGCTAAATTAAAAATGATACTCCCCTGATGGGCGCAAGTAGTATTTTTAGAACAGAACGCATATTAAAATGTTAATGCCGATGGCCTTCAGCAGACCTGTGTGTTTATTCAGTGAGACAGGCAGAGCACCTGCACAAACCACACACACATACCTAAACCACATGCTGAACTGCATGTTTAAATATACACATTCACACAGACAATAATTCATGCACACACTGGCATGCCAGTTTAAACACACCCTCTTACCCATGCACATGATCTTTAATTAAACATTTCTTGGCACCATCTTGCCTATAAATAATGCCTATCTGCCTACAGCTGATTCAGTTAAAACTGATTCAGCATTAAGACGTAATCAAATGATTCCTAAAAACAAATAAACTATTGGATTATGTGAAATATCATTTGCAACTGACTAATATCATAGAGTCCAGAGAGTTTCAGAATTCAAAGTACAGCATTTTTTAAAAATAGAAATATAAAAGTCTGTATTTTCTGGCACATATCTAGCGTATAGCGTCAGTTCTGGCAGGTCACGTCAGTCAAGCTCACATCAGCTGTCTGTCAGCTGATCACGTCTACCATAGCTCCTCAGTACTATCAGCAGCTATCGCGTTCTCCAGAGCTCATTTACCCTCCTCCATCCCCAGCTCCTCCTCTTGTCAGTCAGGATTTGGTATTTTAATTTCCCTTGAATCAGACTAAATTCCTGAATTATTTTGTACAGTTAATATCAACATTAATGATATCTGCAATACATTATGTTGGTTCTGTTCTGTTTACCCTAAGGGGGTCGTTGCTGCTCTCCCTGCTCTTATCCATGCTAGGCTGCATGGATGCGCAGGGAGTTCTTGCTCAGAACAGAGCCATACCGCCAATCCAAACTATATGCTAATAGTCAATCAATCATATTTGATGATAGTGGTCCTGACAGAAATCCAGATCACAAAATTAGCATTTTTAGAGGTGGGATCAGTGCATCCTGATACTTCTCATACTACGAATCAGGCACCCGCAGCATTTCAGGCTCAAAAAAACTGTTAATAGGATTTATTAATATAACTATTTGCCTAAAGGGCCCATTCAAGCTCAAATACAACAAAATAACTGATGCTTTTAATCATCATAACCTCAGGGCAATCAACACCTAAAGAATAATACATTCAATTTCACAAAACATTGAGGAAAATCATGTATAAATATATTCTGCCTCATATAGAACAATGCAAGTTGGCTTATGTGATGAGTCAATGTGATGTTTTTCAGCCTAAATTTACTTTAAAATGTCATCTACATTATTGTCTGTGCAGTATATGAGTGGGTAGTGAAAAGAGCACGTTAGAACATTAAAACTATTCTCAGTAGAGAATAATTGGAAAATATAAAGATGAATAGACATTAACGGTGAAGGCTAATAATAAGATAATTTATGCTTGCCGAGAAGGACAGAGGTGGGTGCAAGTAGAAATCAGTACCTGTGTCACAGTGACATATAGCAGTGTTGCAGAGGAGGAGTTTGTAGGAGAACAGATTGTGGTGATGTAATTAGCAGTAAGTACCTGAATGGTAGTGCAGCAACAAAACTTGGCTGTGATCCCCTGTGGTTTTAGGCAAGAACTCAACGGTAACTTGCATGCTTTGACCAACATCAAGAGTCCCTACAGATGGCGCTACGGAAAATGGGCTGTGGGGAAAATATAGACGCAATCATAAAAAGAAACTGTCAGTCATAGCTCAAATAATGAAATCATCTACACACCACAATGTCACTCCTCTTTTACCTGCATGTGCTGAGCTGGAATTTAGCTTCACAATTTCCTATGTTCCGCACAAGCAGAGTTCTCTGGGACAAGCACTTGACTGGACAAACTTGGAAATGCAGACTATCTGGGAAGTCCAAGATGGCACGGGGCCCAATTGCGCGAATGGGTACCTCAAACTTCTCGCGTTCAGTCACACAGATGAGTCTGTGAATGTAATCCTACAATTACAAGCATCTGAAAGTCAGTGGTGACATATAGCGGAAGATAAAGCCTTGAAGAAGACAAGGCTTAAAAACAAACCTAAATACAAACCAGATTCCAAAAAAGTTGGGACACTGTACAAATTGTGAATAAAAACAGAATGCAATGATGTGGAAGTTTCAATTTACAACACAGATGAACATATCAAATGTTTAAACTGAGAAAATGTATTATTTTAAGGGAAAAATAAGTTGATTTTAAATTTCATGGCATCAACACATCTCAAAAAAGTTGGCACAAGGCCATGTTTCCCACTGTGTGGCATCCCCTCTTCTTTTTATAACAGTCTGCAAACGTCTGGGGACTGAGGAGACAAGTTGCTCAAGTTTAGGAATAGGAATGTTGTCCCATTCTTGTCTAATACAGGCTTCTAGTTGCTCAACTGTCTTAGGTCTTCTTTGTCGCATCTTCCTCTTTATGATGCGCCAAATGTTTTCTATGGGTGAAAGATCTGGACTGCAGGCTGGCCATTTCAGTACCCGGATCCTTCTTCTACGCAGCCATGATGTTGTAATTGATGCAGTATGTGGTCTGGCATTGTCAAATGGCGCCGCTGTGTTTGGTCGCCGTTCAGGTCGCTCCGCGAAGACTGTGCTTTTATTTACTATTTTACTTTCTTTTACTCTCAGTTTTTACAAACTTATCATCTGCATTGATCTACTACGACAGCAAAACTCTTTTGGACATTGGTTACCTCTACACTGGACTGTTTCAGGACACTTTCGCCGATCCTCTGTGGCCATCTGAGATTCTTCGGAATGCCGAGTTGAACAATGGACAGAGCCAGCGGCGTAGAACAAAGAAATACCGTGGGAAACGTGCTGGTATCCGTAACAGACTGAGGAAAAGGGCATTCAGACCTCCTCTCCCGAGCATTCTTCTAGCAAATGTTCAATCCTTGGATAATAAGATGGACGATCTTAGAGCCAGGATAAGTTTTCAACGGGACATGAGAGACTGTAATATCTATTGTTTGTCTGAAACATGGCTCACGCCCGCGGTCCCGGACACAGCTGTGACGCCGTCTGAGAACTTCTCTGTTTTTCGGATGGACAGAACAGCCGAGGCCGGTAAATCCAAAGGCGGTGGAGTGTGTTTCATGATCAACAAGAAATGGTGCGATCCCAGGAACATCACCATTCTCTCGCGGTCCTGCTCACCTCATCTGGAACATTTAACAATCATCTGCCGCCCATTCTATCTGCCTAGGGAGTTTTCTGCGGTTGTCGCGACCGCCGTTTACATCCCACCGCAGGCAGACACAGCGCTGGCTTTATCTGGCCTTCATGATGTTGCCAGCGGCGTCATAAACCAACATCCCGCCAGCGGCATTCATTGTCGCGGGCGATTTTAACAAAGCAAACCTAAAGAAAGTCCTGCCAAACTTTCACCAGCACGTCTCCTGCCCCACACGAGGAGCAAACACACTGGATCACTGCTACTCTCCGTTTAAGAACGCCTATAAAGCGCGGTCACTTCCAGCGTTGGCAAATCGGATCATGCCGCCATTTTCCTCACTCCCGAATACAAACAAAAGCTCCTCCAGGAACCCCGGTGAGGCGGGAAGTTAAGCGTTGGTCGCCCCACTCAGAGACCGCGCTTCAGGCAGCTCTTGATGACGTTGACTGGGACATGTTCGGCGAGCGAGTTCAGCTGGCGTAAGCGAGTTCACAGACGTGGCGCTTTGCTTCATCAACACGCTTACAGAGCAAGCCACGCAAAACAATAACAATAACGTCCTTCTCAAATCAGAAACCGTGGGTGGACAATTCAATCCACGCGCGCAGTGAACGCGACGCACTGCTGCTTACAACGCCGGTCTCCATTCAGGGAATATGAATGAATACAGATCGTCCTGTTATGCTCTCAGACGAGCAGTTAAAGCCGCAAAACTCCGTTATAAAGACCGAGTGGAGTCTCATTTCCAACTCAACGACTCGCGGCGCATGTGGCAAGGTCTGAGGTCCATCTGCTCCTTTGGATCTAAATCCTCTGCAGAGGCAAGCGTTGATCCGTTGCTCGTGAACGAAAGTTAAACTCTTTCTATGCTCGCTTTGACTGTAACCGCGCAACGCCGACTCCGCCAAGTGGCGCGTTAGAGGAAATTACTCAGAGCAGCAACAATCACGTGATCTCTGTCTCGGAGGATGAAGTTCGGAGAGCACCAAAGCGTGTGGACGTTAGGAAAGCTGCCGGGCCGGATGGTATTTCAGGTCGTGTTCTGCGGTCCTGTGCTGATCAGCTCGCCGGGTTGTTTACATCTATCTTTAATGAGTCCCTCGCTACATCTGTGGTCCCCACCTCCTTCAAAAAATCCACCATCATCCCTGTCCCTAAGAACAGTAAACCCTCTTGCCTAAATGACTATCGTCCAGTGGCTCTCATGTCTATAGTCATGAAGGTCTTTGAGAGACTCATTAAAAACACCATTTGCGCCTTCATTCCTGACACTTTGACCCTCTTCAGTTTGCCTATCGTCCCAATAGATCGACTGAAGATGCCATCTCTCATGTCCTCCACTCCTCCCTCACTCACATCGACAGCAAAAGTGGGAACTACGTAAGACTGCTATTTATTGACTATAGCTCAGCCTTTAACACCATAGTTCCCACCAAGCTAACCTCCAAACTCCTGGATCTCGGCCTGAATCCTTCTCTCTGCCACTGGATTGAGGACTTCCTCACTGGCAGGCCTCAGGTGGTGAGAATAGGCCAGTCCACCTCCACCTCCATCACCCTGAGTGTGGGAGCTCCACAGGGCTGTGTCCTGAGCC
Organism: Paracanthobrama guichenoti; assembly: GCA_018749465.1. Taxonomy (NCBI): domain Eukaryota; kingdom Metazoa; phylum Chordata; class Actinopteri; order Cypriniformes; family Gobionidae; genus Paracanthobrama; species Paracanthobrama guichenoti. The sequence goes on along the minus strand of CM031960.1, from coordinate 17,134,539 downwards.
CCTGCTCTACTCTCTCTACACGCATGACTGTTTGTCCACACACAGCTCCACCTCTATCATCAAATTTGCTGATGATACTGTTGTCCTGGGCCTCATTTCCAACAACAATGAGACGGCATACTTGGACGAGGTGGAGCATCTAACAGCATGGTGCCAGGACAACTGTCTCTCTCTGAATGTTGGCAAGACCAAAGAAATGATTGTGGACTTCAGGAAGAGACAGCAACGGACATACTCCCCCTCATGATCAGCGGGTCACCAGTAGAGAGAGTGAGCAGCTTCAAGTACCTGGGAGTAAACATCTCCGAGGACCTGACCTGGACTGCTCACATTCAGACACAGGTGAAAAAGCCAGGCAAAGACTGTACCACCTGCGCCAGCTGAGGAAATTCAGGGTTTCACCAGCTATCCTGAAAACTTTCTATTTAGGGGCGATAGAAAGTGTTTTAACTCAGTGCATCACAGCGTGGTATGGGAACAGCACCAGTCATGACCGCAAAGCCCTGCAAAGAGTCGTGCGCTTATCCGAGCGTATCTCAGGGTCAGCTCTCCGTCTCTGCAGGACGTCTACACCAAACGCTGCAAAGGTAGAGCTACCAAGATCATCAAGGACTCTAATCACCCTGCAAACCCTCATTTCACGCTGCTACCATCTGGTAAGCGCTTCCGAAGCCTGATGGCCAAAACTGAGAGACTCAGGAGGAGCTTCTTCCCCAGGCCATCAGACTCCTGAACTCAGTCACTTAACATCACGTGACTTCACGTCAGGATAAACATCGATACACTGACATTGCACTGCACTTTCTGTTCTCGTTGTTACTGTGTAACAACCTGTCATAAACCTGTTTGCACATTATACTCTTTATACATTTGTTAACCACATATTTATAAGTCTACAGTTTACTCACTGCAAAGTCTACTTCAATTATTTTATTCCACTTTATCCTTATTTGTTACCTTTTTTCTTCTCTTGACTTGATTATTTATAATTCTACAGATATAGACATATATATATATATATATATATATATATATATATAGATAGTACTTTTTTATATCCTATTTCTATTATAATTTCTTCCTTGTGTTTTTAACTGTGAATTTGCACTGTCCATGGAGCGGACCTGTTTACATTTCACTGCCGGTTGTATATTCTGTATATAACTGTGTATGTGACAAATAAAACTCTTGAATCTTGAATCTTGAATCATGTTGGAAAATGCAAGGTCTTCCCTGAAAGAGATGACGTCTGGATGGGAGCATATGTTGTTCTAGAACTTGGATATACCTTTCAGCATTGATGGTGCCTTTCCAGATGTGTAAGCTGCCCATGCCACACGCACTCATGCAACCTCATACCATCAAAGATGCAGGGTTCTGAACTGAGCGCTGAGCGTCCATTTTAAATGAGCCTTGGCCCAGAATCTTTGGATGACATTATGCACTGTAGATGATGATAACTTCAAACTCTTTGCAGTTTTTCTCTAAGAAACTCCTTTCTGATATTGCTCCACTATGTTTCGCTGCAGCATTGGGGGAATTGGTGATCCTCTGCCCATCTTGACTTCTGAGAGACAATGCCACTCTGAGAGGCTCTTTTTATACCCAATCATGTTGCCAATTGACCTAATAAGTTGCAAATTGGTCATCCAGCTGTTCCTTATATGTACATTTAACTTTTCCGGCCTCTTATTGCTACCTGTCCCAACTTTTTGGAATGTGTAGCTCTCGTGAAATCCAAAATAAGCCAATATTTGGCATGACATTTCAAAATGTCTCACTTTCAACATTTCATATGTTATCTTTATTCTATTGTGAATAAAATATAAGTTTATGAGATTTGTAAATTTTTGCATTCCTTTTTTATTCACAATTCATACAGTGTCCCAACTTTTTTGGAATCGGATTTGTATAATATGGTACTATACATCTGGTACACACTGTAAAGGCCCATTCACACCAAGAATGATAACTATAAAGATAACTATATTAGCGACCACACCAGCAGATGATATCTTTCTGTTTATTCAAAGCATGTTTTGTCTGCCACTTTAAATGCTCAAATTTGTTATAACAGGATGGATTCTGATTGGTTGTCAATGTCTTTATCATTCATCAACTGGATAAAATCGTTCTGAAATTGATTCCCACGATATTGTTTGTCTGTGCCCTTATCGTTATAGCTGTGGTGTGAACTCTGCTATTCTTTAATATTGAGAACATTTTTAGAACTATATTTTTATCGTTATCGTTATAGTTATCGTCCCTTGGAGTGAACGGGCCTTAAACCCTAAAACACAAAATAATGAATTGCTTTGATTAGGGCAAACTTAAATTAAACAAATTAGTTAAATCAAATTAATTTGTATTAGTATTTTAGAATTTTCTTTTGAGTTCACAAACGGGGACACATTTTAAGTAATTTAATTGTTTCATTGTTTTATTTATTATTTTTTAGAAAAACTTTGCCATGGCACTCGAAAGGGAGAGTAAATGCTAGAATTAAGTGTTGTATAATGTGTGTGTGTGTGTGTGTGTGTGTGTGTGTGTGTGTGTGTTTGTAAGATTAATGTTTTGATTTAGTAGACTGAGTAGTGTTTAATGTTTTGCTATGCTAATTCAGAAGAGTTTCTGTTATGGGGTTTTGGGGTTTATCATCATGGTGACGAGTGAAGCATGAGCTTAGTTTGAGAACAGATATCAGTTAAAAGTTGTATATTGCCTTACTCATTCAGCAATTGCAGTGCTATGCTATGCTAATGCAATCAAAGCATTTTCTTACTAATAAGCAAGTTAGCACATTGAATTAGTTTCCACCACTAAAAGATAAGTTAAGTTTACATAATATTTTAAGTTAACTAACTCCAATTTTTCAAGTTAAGAGCAATTCAAATGTATGAGTACAAAATAAAAAATCTGGCAGTTCTGCTTTCTTAAACTTTGAATTTCTTAAATTAAAAAAATATATATATATGTAACTGATTACCTCAAATTTTTTGAGAATCAATCCTAAATGAAATAAACCCCAGAATTTGGGAATTACTGTATTGAGCAGTTAATCCATAATAACTACATGCAAAAAGACTCTTGGATCTGGACTTGACAGAAAATACAAGCAAGAGAGGAAATAATTGCCTTTCTCCAACTGGGCCACCACAGCTCACTTTATTTGAATGACAGTATTAAGTAATCCGTGTTAATGTTTTGCCAAACCAAAATAAATTAGCAGGCCACATTAGAGACTGCAAAAGAGCCACTAATGGACCAATGAGTGGCTGTCGTGGAAACACTGTGCCCTGTGCTTACCAAAGTACTCTCTCAGATTTTTTAAAGATATGTTAAACATTAAAATAAAATTTGACAATGAAATGTATTTGCAATGTTGTATTGGAGACACAATTACAGACCTCTGGGATCCTTAAAAATCGCTGTGTGGTATTTTTTGCATATTTCCTAACATTTCTTTGGTCATTGCTCGAACTATAAGCAAATATGCCCATTAGTACACTACCAATGGCAATACAAGTGTAACCAATGAAGTAGTGAGAGTCAGTAGCAGTTGTTGCATTTTGGAAATATAGATTTTACCTTGTTCTCTTGTGGAGTGAATAAAATGGTGAATGTAGATGCCATGCCTGGGGCCACTTTCTTACTAGCATCCAATGGGCTGACCACTTTAAAATAAAGTGAGTCTTCTTCAATCACCTTTACCAGTCGAGGAACCTGCAATAGTCCATGTCAAGCCAGTGATCATTACACATGGACAAAAGAATTAGGTGCAAGAAGTTGAATGGTGTAAATTAGAATGGCATGAACTCCAAGTGTTAACAAAATCATATATGCTGTGATTTATCAGATTTATGCCAGGAATAAAGAGGTGCAAACAGAAGAGTTGTAAGGGCAATTATTTAAATCCATTACATCTCTATTTTCTTCACAGGGGAAAGTTTGTCTATAAAGGTTTTGGTAACACTTTACAATAAGGTCTCATTCGTTAACATTAGTTAATGTATTAACTGACATGAACTAACAGTGAGCAATACATTTATTACAGTATTTATTCATATTTGTTAATGTTAGTTAATAAAATAAAGCTGTTCATTGTTTGTTCATGTTAGTTCACAGTGCATTAACTAATGTCAACAAATACAACTTTTGATTTTAATAATGTATTAATAAATGCTGAAATTAACATTAAATAAGATTAATAAATACTGTAGAAGTGCAGTTCATTTTTGTTCATGCTTCATAAATCCTGGTAATTATAAAATAGATTTTGGAGGGATAAAGATCCTCTGTGTTATCAATTAGTTAGGTAAATAAATCAATTTTCAATTTATTTATATCCTCTTATTGGGAGTTCATAATAAGCATGAACATTGTTTGCTTTTTAAATGCATTTAGTGTGTGGCTATATAACACACTGTATGATCTACTTAGATGAATGAAAGTCACCTTGTCACTGTTCCGCAGCTCTAAGGGCACCTTGTATGTCTTAAATGGTAAGTAGTTTTGGAACACAATCTCAGATGGGTATGGCTGAAACATGGCCTGGTCCAAATCTAATGAGGAAAACTATAAAAAGCAAAAGCAAGTCAAAATTAAACTCTTATAAGATATCGGATGTAATGTAAAATGTAGGAAATGGCTTCCTTATTTCAACTTTAATGTGAAATAAGCTCATTAAATATAATTTAAATGTCCACGCTTTAGTGAATTATTATTTTATTTTTTTTTGTAAATTGTGTTTTGCGAGAGAGAAAAAAAAGGTGAAAACAGAGCAGTTGACATCTGTCACGTCCAGTTTATATCACTCTATTGAGTGTCACTCACAACGCAGTAATTCCCCTCCACCACACACACACACATTTTAACTATACCACGTGGGTGAAACTATAGCCCAATAAGTATGAATAATAAAACAATCAACTGAACAATTACACTTGCAACAATTACATGTGCAGAAGCCACATACTTTCAGCTCAAAATGAGCCTAAAAAGCAAAATAATAAGCCTAATTAGGGATAGTAAACATCCATTTCCAAAAGCACAAACAAAATAACATTTGAAAAGTTAAAAACTTATAATGGAACTATACTGTACTGGAAACAGTATATTCACAGTTTGTGAAAATATTTCAATACAAAAAAGAATTAAAATTATTGTTAAATATATATTCATTTATTTTGTTTTATTTTTGTAATGTGTTTAATGTGTAAAGTGTTGCTATTTGCAATGGTTACTATTTACTATTTTTCATAGTGGGATTTTTGGTGAATTGTATTAAAACCAATTAGGCAGCATAATTATTTATTATAATAATATTATATCATATTTATAATAATAATAATAATAATTAATGATAATTTTTACAAAAATGTATTGTCAGTGAGCAAGTGAGAATTCAATGGCATTTTGACCACCAAACCAGGAAATGTCCTTAGGTCACCTTACTTAAAGGTACTGCAAACAGACCTTATTCACAGCGGCACGCCATCGTTGATTTTCAACCGAAATGAATGTGAGGCTGTGAGGGATAGACATGCATCTCTTCAGTGGGTTGTACTGTTTTTACTGTGTTTTTGGATTGTTCTGCTGGTGAAACACAGCAAAATATCTTTCCAAGGAATTTCAGTAGACAAAAAAAAACAAACTGGAAAATTGTGATCTAGGAGCTTTATACAGCTTTTTACAGCGGATGCCATTGAAAACACAATAAGTCTATCCCTCATAGCTTCCCTTTCATACCTGTTATGGCGCTGCTCTGAATTGGGTCTATTGCTATCCTATACAAATTAAACGCCCTTAGTATCTCTCCAGAGTGAAACTATTACATTGATGACCTTAATAAACTTTGAAAATGTTGCAGCTAAGATACTTGGAACCAGTGATGTAGAAGAGCAAACTAATTAAGTGTTGGAGCTGAGCACGCTAAAATGATGGTACTTTACCTTGTGATGTGTGGCCTCACTCATGTCTAAGAGTTCCAGGATGCGGGGCGGATGCACCTCGTAAGAGTTTGATAATCTCTCTTCTGTAGTCTGGCACATTTCTCGAGCATATACAGATGGAATCAGCTGCACAGACATTTGCCGATTGTTATGAGTGCATTCATCTCCTATGCAAAATATATATGTTCCTATATACTGCAGCAATTGTCCATATAGTATAAATTATTCACTGTAAAGCTGCTTTGTGACTAGATTGTGTTTGACAATCAGAAGCTCTTTATTTCACACATACACTGATAAATTCTATTGGATGTTAAGTGACAAACAAAGATAAAAGAGTGACATTACAGTAAGTAAAATCCCAAAAAGTGATTACACATGCTACTCCAGATATAGGGTGCATTTCAATCAGTTCCCTAGCTCCCGAGCTCGTGAATTAGTATATCGTGTACATGAATTCGGGCACTAATTACGTGTTGGAGCTGAGCACGCTAAAATGATGCTACTTTACTTTGTGATGTGTGGCCTCACAGCAGAGCTGATATCTTTCTGACATTACTTGTAATGATACTTAAAGTGCATTGTGATAAATACTTTGTTTGTTTCATATAGTGCAACATTTAAATAAAAAAAATAATAAATTTAGCCCGACTGTGTTCATTACCTGTCTAACGAAGTATGTTTATCCTGAAATATAATGTTTTTTTGTTTTGTTTGTCAAAAACATATAATCGCGTGTCGTTATGTGTAGTAAGTTGGCTCATGCGATTAAAGTTTCATGCTTCAGAACTTCCATTAAGGGAACATAGTGAGCATTGATGCTCCCTGTTTTGCCATACACTGTGCTCCATGGTTTTCACGGTGCATTGTGGGACTTTTTAGGGAGCGAACATTTCAGTGCACTGGAAGGATTCTGCGATTGAGGCAGCCCTTAAAATGGCCGACTCCCTGATCAGTGCCCTGACTACTGAAATAGGGAGCTGATTGAGATGCACCCATACACCAGCCAGTTTATTAGGGACATCTGTTCGGACTGCTCTTTAACGCAAATATCGAATTAGCCAATCACATGGCAGCAACTCAATGCATTTAGGCATGTAGACATGATCAAGATGATCTCTGAATTTCAAACTGAGCATCAGAATGAGGAAGAAAGATGATTTAGGGTACGTTTACATGACAACGATATGCTTAAAACTGAGAAGTTTTTCCTTTGAGTTTTCCGCATATAGGCAACGTCATTATCAAAACTATCCCCATTCACACGGATCTGCGAAAATTACTAAAAACACTGTATTCTGATGCTAGGCCATTAGATGGCGATGAAACACTATAGACTGAACATGTAATACGGCTGTGCATGGCGTCATCTTTTTCAGAGATTTGTGTTTTTGTTTACATGGTGACAAAACACTTTGAAAGCCGTTAGGCATGGATAGGCACCCAAAACGCCGTTGTTGTGTAAATGAACTGCCAAAACGCATAAAAAGTTTTACGTTTTTAGTTAAAAATGATGTTGTGTAAACAGCCCCTTACAGGTTTAGTTCACCCAAAAATGAAATTTCTGTCATTAATTACTCGCCCTCATGTCGTTTCAAATCATCTTCGGAACACAAATGAAGATATTTTTCATGAAATCCAAGAGGTTTCATCATTGCAACTTTCAAGGCTCAGAAAGGTAGTAAAGACATCATTAAAATAGTCTATGTGACTCCAGTGGTTCAACCTTAATATTATGACGAGAATACTTTTTGTGCTAAAAAAAAACAAACAAAAAATAATTACTTTATTTACACTGTACAAATTGTGAATAAAAAAGGAATACATTCATTTACAAATCTCATAAACTTATATTTTATTCACAACAGAATATAGATAACATATCAAATGTTGAAAGTGAGACATTTTGAAATGTCATGCCAAATATTGGCTCATTTTGGATTTCATGAGAGCTACACATTCCAAAAAAGTTGGGACAGGTAGCAATAAGAGGCTGGAAAAGTTAAATGTACATATAAGGAACAGCTGGTGGACCAATTTGCAACTTATTAGGTCAATTGGCAACATGATTGGGTATAAAAAGAGCCTCTCAGAGTGGCAGTGTCTCTCAGAAGTCAAGATGGGCAGAGGATCACCAATTCCCCCAATGCTGCGGCGAAACATAGTGGAGCAATATCAGAAAGGAGTTTCTCAGAGAAAAACTGCAAAGAGTTTGAAGTTATCATCATCTACAGTGCATAATATCATCCAAAGATTCAGAGAATCTGGAACAATCTCTGTGCGTAAGGGTCAAGGCCGGAAAACCATACTGGATGCCCATGATCTTCGGCCCTTAGACGGCACTGCATCACATACAGGAATGCTACTGTAATGGAAATCACAACATGGGCTCAGGAATACTTCCAGAAAACATTGCCGGTGAACACAATCCATCAGTGCCATTCGCCGCTGCTGCCGGCTAAAACTCTATAGGTCAAAAAGAAGCCATATCTAAACATGATCCAGAAGCGCAGGCGTTTTCTCTGGGCCAAGGCTCATTTAAAATGGACTGTGGCAAAGTGGAAAACTGTTCTGTGGGCAGACGAATCAAAATTTGAAGTTCTTTTTGGAAAACTGGGACGCCATGTCATCCGGACTAAAGAGGACAAGGACAATCCAAGTTGTTCTCAGCGCTCAGTTCAGAAGCCTGCATCTCTGATGGTATGGGGTTGCATGAGTGCGTGTGGCATGGGCAGCTTACACATCTGGAAAGGCACCATCAATGCTGAAAGGTATATCCAAGTTCTAGAACAACATATGCTCCCAAAAGAAGACAAAGAAGACCTAAGACAGTTGAGCAACTAGAAGCCTGTATTAGACAAGAATGGAACAACATTTCTATTCCTAAACTTGAGCAACTTGTCTCCTCAGTCCCCAGACGTTTGCAGACTGTTCTAAAAAGAAGAGGAGATGCCACACAGTGGGAAACATGGCCTTGTCCCAACTTTTTTGAGATGTGTTGATGCCATGAAATTTAAAATCAACTTATTTTTCCCTTAAAATAATACATTTTCTCAGTTTAAACATTTGATATGTCATCTATGTTGTATTCTGAATAAAATATTGAAATTTGAAACTTCCACATCATTGCATTCTGTTTTTATTCACAATTTGTACAGTGTCCCAACTTTTTTGGAATCGGGTTTGTAAACAATTTCTTCTCTTCCATGTCAATCTCCTACGCCGGCTCATTATTGGCGAGCTCCTGCATCAGCATCACACACTCGTGGTGCTCATGTGAAGAGTGTCGGCCAATAATGAGCCTGAGTGAAAGTAATAAAGTTATTTTTGTTTGTTTTTCACGCACAAAAAGTACTCTCTTTTCTTAATTATTATCGTTTCATAGCATTAAGGTTGAACCACTGGAGTCACATGGACTATTTTAACTAAACCTTTACTACCTTTCTGGACCTTGAAAGTTGCAATGACATTGCTGCCTAAGAGTGGTTCAGAAACCTCTCAGATTTCATCAAAATGATTTTCTTTGTGTTCCGAAGATGAACGAAGGTCTTAGGGGTTTGGAAAAACATGAGGGTAAGTAATTAATGACAGAAATTTCATTTTTGGGTGAACTAACCCTTTAAGTGACCTTGAATGTGGCATGGTTGAGAAATGGCCTAGTTCGAGCCGATAGAAAGGTAAGAGATATTCGTATAAGCACTCGTTACAATTGAGAGCATTTCTGCAGAAGAGCATTTCTGAACACACAACATATCGAACCTTGAAGCAGATGAGCTACAGCAGCAGAAGACCACACCGTGTGCTTCTCCTGTCAGATAAGAACAGGAAACTGAGGCTACAATTTACACAGGCTCACCAAAATTGGACAGTAGAATATTGGAAAAACGTTGCCCTTTCTGATGAGTCTCGGTTTCTGCTGTGATATTCAGATGGTAGGGTCAGAATTTGGTGTAAACAACATGAAAGCATGGATCCATCCTGAATTGCATCAACAGTTCAGGCTGGTGGTGCTGGTGTAATGGTATTGGGAATATTTTGAGTATTGTTGCAAACCATGTCCATCCCTTTATGACCACAGTGTACACATCTTCTGATGGCTACTTACAGCAGGATAACGTGACGTCACAAAGCTAAAATCATCTCAATCTGGTTTCTTGAACATGACAATGAGTTCACTACTGGCCTCCACAGTCACCAGAGATCAATCAATTAGAGCACCCTTGGGATGTGATGAAAAGGGAGATTTGCATCATGGATACATAGCCGACAAATCTGCAGCATGGTCCATGCTATCATGTCAATATGGACCAAAATGTATAAGGAATGTTTCCAGCACCTTGTTGAATCTATAGCACAAAGAATCAAGGCAGTTCTGAAGGTAAAAGGGGGTCCAACCTGGTACTAGTACTGTGTACCTAATAAAGTGGCCTGTACAATGAACAGGTTTTACATTTTTGTGTTTATCAACAATTATCCACCTTCAACCATCTGTCAATCAAAAAAGAAAAAGGAATGTATTCATTTATTCATCCTACACTACATCCAAAAATGTAGAGTAAGTTAACCGTTAGAATGTTGTTCATTTAAATAGTTTTGTCATTTAAAGCATACAGCCTTTTAGGTGTCCTAATACAATTACAGCTGGTGTGTTAATATAAGTAGTGTGAGTGGTTTAAGTTACTAATAGTTAGTGCTCCGATTGGAGGCAGAGATTTAATGCGTGATAAGGGTAACATGAGGATTTAAAAACAAAGTATAAAGATATATTAAAGTGCTCACCTTTGCGGAACTCGTCTCCCGTTTTACCATCTTGGGATTTCGGGGTGCCACTACTTTTGTTTTGTATCCCACTGGCATCTTTTCGCGTGAACTGCGGAGGTTTGACTGAGATGTTTGGACATTATAGACTGGCATTTTGAAACAAACGGACTGATTGTCGATGACAAGCGAAGCATATACGAGAAACGTTTAACCGAGAAGCAGGTGACTAACGTTAGACGCCATTCGCATGCTAGGTCAATTCTTTGGTAAAGTTGTGTTTATCGTTTAAAAAAAAAACGTCCAGGACGTTTAAAATTGATATTTATAAAATAAAAACATAGCTGCATTACAAACGAAGTCTTAGAACAATAACAAAAAAAAAATGTTAAATTAGTTTAAAATCCCAGCTAATTTCTTGTGAAGGCTCTTCCGTCAGCGTACTTTGAGCGTGGTGGTTACCATGGCGGCGGTGGCTATGGCACCAGGGTACTGAACGTTCTCAGTAAACAGTTCTCTGATTGGTGTGCGTGTACAAAGACACCCTGGGATTCGCTGTGAGTTTTGGGCCCGAGCAGCAGTAGCTGAGGATATCGCTACCATAGCAACTTAAAAACGCAAACAAAAATGTAACTTGTGCTCGTATTTTGATTAAAATCTGAAAGAACTGTAAAGTGTAGACTGTATGAGATAGCATAATTGTATGTCATGGAAGAATGGCAGAGAAAATACACTTGAAAAACATTTTATTTTACACTTTACATTCATATTGAGGTGGTCAGCAGTAGATACACCACATCAAGTATGAAAACAGCTTTTTCCTGACTACTGTTCAGTGTAACATTAGGCAAACAGTCCGTCACCATGTCATTTCTACTAAAGTCACCATGAAATCAAAGTTGACCATTCTTGTTTTTAATGGAATATTGAAGTATTTATAATAAATTATTTATCTCCCACTTGCAACAACAACTCTTCTCTGATGACCTGTGTACTGGTGTGAGGGCGGGACAACCTGTCACTCACATGACATCACAGCAATAGCAAACCACAACGATCCAATCAATTCCCGATAAACAAAATAAATTTAAAAAAATTATTGTACGAGAAGCCATTTTACTCGAATATCAGTCTCAAGAGTGCAAAAGTGCCCGCCCCCTTTTTCAGTTGGTTCCGGAAGTATTCATTTTTGCCATAGGGATTTTAAAATAGTTTGTTAAAGAGTTACAAACCATGAACCAAGCTAATCAGCTAAAAAGAGTGAATCAAAATATAGTCAAAAATTTCAGTATTTTGAGAGCGTAGGGAGACTCCATTACGTCATTCGAAGTAGCTACTTAATGGGAGGGGGCGGAGCTAAAGAGCTATTTTGTAGCGTGTTTCTTTTTTGTAGCGGCATTCGACTTCGGCTGGATATAACCAATCGGTAAAAGTTGCCGTTTGCAGCCGGGGAGGAGCTGAAAATGGATACGTGAAGTCGGAAGTCGACATTTTTATTCAATACTTTACGTACTGCTTAATATGCATCTGTTTGTACAAGAATAAAGTTAAACATAAGCCTATACTATTTAAATACTAATGAAGTGGGGTCTATATTTTTTATCAGATTTAATTTGATAAATCGCAACTACATAAAAAGAGCTTTTACTGTTATTTAAATACAGATTTTTTAGTATTAGTGGAACTGTCATCAGAGATGCAGCTGCTCTTGAGAAGCTGCGCGGTTAAGTTAACTGTCTGCTCTCGATTCGCTTTCGTGGTACTTTAATGCCATACATCACAGTGACGTGGCATCAATGCTGTCTCAAATCAGACAACATTTCTAACTGGCATACACTGCTTTAAGCCAGCCACCGATCGGTCTGCGCAGCTCTGCATGTAGTCGAACAAGCCTTTCAACTCTCTGATTGGTGTAATTTTCTGACAGCATCATGGGTAATGTAGTTTTTTACCAGGAATTCCACTTTTAAACAATTATTTTTAAAACAAGCTGAAATAATGTGGGCTGAGAGCTTCAGTAGAAGCAAATACCGATATTTATTAATAACCTCTTAGCTCACAGTAGGTCTGTCTTTAAAGGTTTATAAGTTATCGTTCAAAATCAGTTTCCTGTTGCACCCTATAGGGAAGAAAAGACTATTACAACTTCCGCTTCATGCCAACTTTAAAAGGTCATTTGTGAATGTATGTGTATAATGGCTAATTAAGTCTCTCTCTCTCTTTTTTCTCTCTCTCTCCCTCTCTCTCTTCAATGTACCTTGACAAAAGCTTGTTGCCAAAAGGTTGGATAATAAACTTTTAAGCGACTGTGTAGTTAAATTTTTCTTTATAGTCTTTAACCCTAAATTGCACCTCCAGAAGGTGTGCGTTTGCTTTCATACCTTCACTACCAAAAAAAAAAAAGGCTTTTTAAGCCAGAGTTTAAGTGTTCAGCATGTATGCATACAGTATGATCATAATAGCATAATGCATGACTGAGCATGCAAAGAATTTGATTTTTTTTTTTACATAAATGTAATATTTCAAATGTGCTTTATTTTACATGTATCTTAATTTTGACTGAAGCTATGCTGAATGTTGCATATTTACTAATAGTCCACTGTGGCGAGGCGAGGGACCGTGAGAGCGGGCCGGTGGCGAATGTTAATGAACGTCAGCTGTGCGCCACACCGGTCTCGTCTCATGGAGGAGTGACGGGAGTATAAAAGGAGGAGCGACGACAGTGCAAGACGAGAGAGGACCAGGCCTGGATTTTATTTTGTGTTTTGTTTTGTGTATGTAGGCGGCAGTCGGCCGTGAGGGGCTGCCACCATTATTGTGTTTTGTTTGGTTTTTAGGCGGCAGTCGGCCGTGAGGGGCTGCCGCCGACATTATGTTTTGTTTTATTTTTGATTAAAGCTTTTAAAATGTTCGCCGGTTCCCGCCTCCTTCTTCCCTGAATGCTTCATTGCGTTACATTGGAAAACAAAACATAATGTCGGCGGCAGCCCCTCATGGCCGACTGCCGCCTAAAAACCAAACAAAACAGAAAACACAATAATGGCGGCAGCCCCTCACGGCCGACTGCCGCCTCCATACAAAACAAAAACACAAACATAAAATCCAGGCCTGGTCCTCTCTCGTCTTGCACTGTCGTCGCTCCTCCTTTTATACTCCCGTCACTCCTCCATGAGACGAGACCGGTGTGGCACACAGCTGACGTTCATTAACATTCGCCACCGGCCCGCTCTCACGGTCCCTCGCCTTGCCACATCCACATACACTCTTATTTAAAACAAATCTTTTACAACCTGATGACATGAAGAATCACATATTCAGAATTAGACGGGCAAGAATTAGCCACTGAAAACTTTAAATCGGTCGATAGCTAATTTAACCGATCAATGTCCCCTCAATGTCTACAGCCCAGAAACCAATACACTCATCTGAAGAATGTATAACAAAACATCACAAGCTTCTTCTAATCTCCAAAGAACCATAACCAACTCAGAAACCCATTAAAGCCTTGAATTAGTTTGGTAAGTTTATAAGAAGGTCATTTTTGTTGAACCTAAGTGACTTCAAAGAACCACTGAAAAACTTGGAATGGAAATGTTCCATGGATGTTGAAGGCTCTTACAAAAAAAACTTTATTTTTAAGTACATTTATTAATTTTTTTATTTTTTTATTTTTGCTCTTAAAATGAGCTAAAGTAACACGATTTTGTAATAATTTAATTGAGTTCAATCAGCCTAATATATTTAAAACTGACGTTTACTTAATTAATTTGTGTTAAAACCAGTACATGAATCATTTTGTTGACATAACTAACTGGGCAGTGGATCTGTAGTTCCCAGCATGCTTTGCAAAGACCGCATTAGGAGAGTAAATTTAGGGATTAAAGTGGTGTTTTATGTGTTTTTCAGTAAAGGGAAAGATGTTGTTAGTGTTTAATGTTCAGTTATGCTGGACATTTAGAGGAGTTTCTGTACTGTTTTTGAATTATAAGAGTGTGTTTAGGCTGTGGGCACTCAGTGAACTATGCTAATGTCATGATAACATTGTGTATAATGATGAATGCAACTGCTTATAATTGATTTTCCAATGACATGTTATAAGTTTGACAAGTATAAGAAAGTCATTTTATAATCGTTTTGTATGAGTTGGGTGGAAAACCTGCTCTCAATTAAATGTTGTCTAATGAGTTATTTTTTGTGTGTGTACAGATGAGGCTGTGGGAAAGTCTTGCTGACACACACACACACACACACACACACACACACACACACACACAAACATCCATAATCTCTGCGCGTGACAAATGACACTTTAACCGTTTCCCTGGACACGAGTTAAACTACAGAGAAGCACATATTTCCCCTGCTGTGAGGCACCACTACACGTCTGTGCTGGTCCTGGCAGGATGGCAGTTCTAAAGGCTCTTTAACTGCGGGTCAGTGAGCGGCCCATTCTGACAGAAAATTGGATTAGAACAAAGAGCGATGTTTAAGAAACGAGTTTTAAGACCGACTCCTCCTCCGTCACGCCACCCTTCCCACGAGACCGTCGGATGTTTGACCTCTCGCTCAGGTTGTTCTGTATTATTTCCTCGTGCCAACAATATCCCCGCTCAGTAATTCGACCAGCCGCTGCGGACATGTCAACATCCAGCGAATGCAGGTAAGGTGAAAAACGAATATGTGTGCCAGATCCGCTGCCTTACAACATAGCAAATCTGTCAAATTAATATCAAACGATTCCTACATCATATCAGACTGCCTAAATGTAATATTATTGAGAAGAAAATATGTGATTACATTCGTGAGTTGCCTAGTCGCCATGACAACTGTCGCTGGCTTATATCACAGATCAACCTGGCAGATCGTTTTAAATAAACCTGTGTATTTACATTCAGTCTCTGTCCTGACTGTTTGGACGGCGATAGCCTATTTAGCCTATATTCATATTCTTCCACTATGCGCATTTCAGTTCCACTGTAAAAAAAAAAAAAAAAAATTGTTGTCGATTTGATGCTTGAATAAAATTCAAAATTTCTAATGACACAAATAGGCTATCTATAAAATAAGCTACTCTTGATTATGGTTACGTAACCAGAATCCTCCTATTCAGCTTGGTGGATGCGCTCAGAATAATACCCAGCTCTTAAAGAGACAGGCTGCGCTATAAAATGTGTGGAAAAACAGCTATGAAAACTGTCCCAAATGAGGACATGTCGGTTGGCAGGCCTTTTCAAATAAAAAAATAAAAAAGGCAGAGCTGTAATTGTGAAATAAGAGGCCTACTGTGCATTCTCACTGAGCGTTATGGAGTCACGTAGCCGTTTGAAGCTCAGCTCTCTGAATGGAAAGTGCTGATCCCGCAACGCCCTGCAGCACCACGGACAGCGCATGCTTACAGCTCGGCCATTGAGCTCTTCCTAATTCCTACCCAATATGATTCTTGTTACCTCGTGCCCTGCAACTATGAAAGGCTTTCTGACCATAAATGTGGGCGGTCCAACTATGCAAGCAATTTAGTAAGGATGCGCCAGTTTTAAAAGACTATAAAATAATTCAGATTATAGTGAAAGTATAGTTAAATAATGACAGCCAATTCTTGAGAACAGCGCACTGCAATTGCTTCCTTTACTAACTTGCATTGTCATATTGAGTTACTGCATAAAGACTGCAAGTGAATTTTCAACCACCTACTCTGAAAAGTGTAAGCTATTAAGCCTTCTTGTACATTAACAGATAACAAACTTTTTTTAATCAAACAGATAAAAAAACTATGATGATATATTCTATTTTCAAATAGTTACACAGTTGCTCTCCAAATTAATGTAGAAACAACAAAAAAAGTATTTGAATGGCATTTTTATTATTAAGGCCAGTATCACTGATACTAATAGATACTGCTACTGATTTCTCCATGAAATTGATTTTTTTAAACATTAATGATTGACATTCAACATTACAGTATAATTGAAAACTATATCAATTTCAACATTTATTAGGCTTTAAAAAATAACAGCTTTAAATTTACGTGAACTTAAAGGTGCAGTGTGTAGTATTTATGAGGCTCTATTGACAGAAATGCAATATAATATACATATAACTATGTTTTCAGTGGTGTATAAAGATCTTACATAATGTACCTTTATGTTTTTATTATCGTAGAATGAGCCGTTTCTATCTTCATATGCCACAGGTCCCCTTACAGTGAAATCGACATTGCGCCGTCGTGTTTCTACAGTAGCCCTAAACGGACAAACTTCTCTACAGAGCGCTAGCTACTCTCTGCTCTCTCTGATGACAACATTTTTGTCCTTTGTTGGCCACCGTAGTTTCTCTATGTGCTTCAAAAGGGAGGGGTGAGCGGTGGGCGATTGCAATTCACAACCTCACCAACTAGATGCCGCTAAAATGTACACAATGCACCTTTAAAACAATCCTCATAAACCCCATAGTAATGTCATATTTACCTGTTAATATACAGAAACTGAATAACGTTATCAAACAGTCTGCACTGCATAAATAATACATTAAATATAGATTAATCCTTATTAAAGCTACAATCTCTGTTGCTTTTAACATTAATGACAGAAATCACAGCAACTGGTTTATTAGGCTACTGTCACTTTAAGATCTGCTGGTGCCGAACATGACGTGGATCTGACGCTCTGTCACGCGCATCACATTTTCTCACAACATTTAAGATGTTAAGATTAAGACTGCTCTTATGGGTAACTGTGTGTGTGTGTGTGTGTTATTGTGCGCGCAAAAGAGAACTCAATTATGACGTTCTGTATGGCGATACTGGTGCGCATCTTTCAAAAGCCATTGTGAATGTCCTGACGTGTGTTGTCTGTGAATGTCCTGACACATGTCACAGGACATTCACATCCACAGTTGGCTTTTGTCTTGTAGCACTTGAATGGTTTAAAAGCATTTGCATGAATAAGCGCTTGATCATATAATGTAACTCTAGCCCAAAGATGACAGAAAAAAAACTGATGCTGCATTAACGGCGTTAAATATTTTGTTAAACTGAAAAAATAATTGCTTGTGTTTACGCGCTAATCTTGACAGCACTAAATAGGCCTATAATATAATGTCTAAAAAAACAAAACCTTTTTTCTGTAGTATACTTTTCCTTTTCTATTCTAAATGTTGCTGTCAGCTGATTTGTACTCACTCTCAAAGCAACTTGACTGGGTCATTGCACTTCCTACACCTTCCTATTTCTTAACCAAGCTACATTGAGTAGGAAATTTGTCAGACATTATCCAACAGTGTGGCACTTTATTGTGACACGTGTGTTTTTTAATGCATGACCAGTGCCAGCCCCACTGAAAAATACTAAGCAAAAACAATGTTTTGTTTCCATCTAGCTTCAGCTATGATGAGTACAAAGAAACAGCAGACTGGCTGCTTGCTAACACTGACTACAGGCCCAAAGTGGCGATTATCTGTGGTTCAGGACTTGGTGGATTGGCTGACCTGCTGGACAACAAGAATGTGTTTCCTTACGACAAAATCCCCCGCTTTCCCCACAGTACAGGTAGGAGACATATTTTTTTTTCTGTTCATATGGATTGCATAAACCTTTGGTGTAGTGTATCATTCATGAGAGATTTGTTTCATAATCTATTCATTCATCTATCCACACAAAAAATTAAAAAATGTAAAAGACAGTGATGACTTTTATTGCTCTGCCATTATTTGATTATTGTTTGCATTAACAAACATTAAAAAATATGCACCCTCATGTCTCTTCAGTGCAAGGACATAAAGGTCAGCTGGTGTTTGGAGAGCTGAATGGGAAGCAGTGTGTTTGCATGCAAGGCCGTTTCCATTTCTACGAGGGCTATAATGTTGCCACAGTAAGTACCATTCTTAAAATCTCAAAAGGAAAACTGTATTCTTAATGGATAAGGCATATATACACTATATTGCCAAAAGTATTAGGACACCCCTCCAAATCATTGAATTCAGGAGTTCCAATCACTTCCATGGCCACAGGTGTACAAAATCAAGCACCTAGGCATGCAGACTGCTTCTACAAACATTTGTGAAAGAATGGGTCACTCTCAGGAGCTCAGTGAATTCAAGCGTGGTTCCCACCTGTGCAATAAGTCCATTTGTGAAACTTCCTCACTACTAAATATTCTATGGTTAACTGTTAGTGGTATTATAACAAAGTGGAAACAATTGGGAACAACAGCCACAAAGTGGTAGGCCACGTAAAAAGTGGGGTCAGTGCATACATCCAAACTTCATGTGGCCTTCAGATTAGCTCAAGAACAGTGTGTAGAGTGCTTCATGGAATGGGTTTCCATGGCCGAGCAGCTCCATCCAAGCCTTACATCACCAAGTGCAATGCAAAGCGTCGGATGCAGTGGTGTAAAACACGCTGCCATTGGACTCTAGAGCAGTGGAGACGTGTTCTCTGGAGTGACGAATCACGCTTTTCTGTCTGGAAATCCGATGGACAGGTCTAGGTTTGGTGGTTGCCAGGAGAACGGTACTTGCCTGACTGCTTTGTGCTAAGTGTAAAGTTTGGTGGAGGGGGGATTATAGTGTGGGGTTGTTTTTCAGGAGTTGGGCTTGGCCCCTTTGTTCCAGTGAAAGGAACGCTTAATGCTTCAGCATACCAAGACATTTTGGACAATTTCATGTTCCCAACTTTGTGGGAACAGTTTGGGGATGGCCCCTTCCTGTTCCAACATGACCATGGTCCATAAAGACATGGATGAGCGAGTTTGGTGTGGAGGAACTTGACTGACCTGCACAGAGTCCTGACCTCAACCCGACAGAACACCTTTGGGATGAATTAGAGCAGAGACTGCGAGCCAGGCTTTCTCATCCAACATCAGTGCCTGACCTCACAAATGCGCTTCTAGAAGAATGGTCAAAAATTCCCATAAACGCACTCCTAAACCTTGTGGAAAGCCTTCCCAGAAGAGTTGAAGCTGTTATATCTGCAAAGGGTGGGCCAACTCCATATTAAACCCTACAGATTAAGAATGGGATGTCATTAAAGTTCATGTGCACGTAAAGGCAGGCATCCCAAAACCTTTGGCAATGTAGTGTATGTATAGAGAGAGAGAAGTATGAGCATTAAACAAAACCAGCACATAGAAAATCAAGGGAGGAAAAAAGAAAACACATTGTTAGTTGATAATTAAAAGAATTATCTTATAAGTCAAGAATCATCTGTTTTTCTTTTCCTTTAACAATAATATACCACAACACTAACACATAGGTCATCCTGTACTTAACCATTGACTTCTCAGTGCTGCTATCAGCAATTTAAGTATAACAGAGAATAGTTAACATTTGACAACTGACCCAATCACCTCCTATAAACTTTTACAACACACATTCCAACATCTGTGATCAAGTAAAAAAAAAAAAAAATCAGAGACACAGACAGTGCTCGCACTTTGTTGCACAAGCCAAGTGAAATACTATATGGCATTATGATTTATGATTCATCTGCATATTTTTTATGAGTGATTAAATCGTTGTAAAAAAGCAGTCATATGTTTGTTTCACATTTCTTAATTCAGTGCACATGAGGGAATCAAGTAAAATGTATTTGCAAATCATAATTGTCAACAAATAGTCTTTTAAAATGGACAAAGCTGGGGGAGGGGGAATACAGTTAAACTGTATAGTTTTGATAAGTGCATATTAACCTCATATATCAGTTCAAATTTCAGTCTTTAATTTCCTGTTTCATAAAGATGAGGACAGTTTGTCAAAGCAGCTCAGGTTTTCTCCTTCTGTTTTAGGTCACATATCCAGTAAGAGTGTTTTTCCTTCTCGGGATTGAGACTCTGATTGTAACCAATGCTGCTGGAGGGCTCAATCCTAAATTTAAAGTGGGTGACATCATGCTTATCAGAGACCATATCAATGTGCCTGGATTTGCTGGCCAAAATCCTCTGTGTGGACGCAATGAGGAAAGGTGAAATGCTCTTTAGTATATTAAGATATGTTTTATTCAAACAAACAAGCAAATAGATTTGAGATCATTTTTTTATGTTTAAAGAAACCTAATTCTACTTAACACTAAAATCGTTTTATTCTTTTCCTTGTTTTTAACAGTTCAGCTTTGGTTGTGCCATTGGCCAATATAATCTTACTAGTATTTCTCGAAGGATTTATGCAACCTGTCTAATGTTCACTGACATTTGTGTTACGTCCCTGTAGATTTGGAGTGCGCTTTCCCTGCATGTCTGACGCTTACGATAGAGACTTGGCACAGTTGGCCAGGAAAACTGCCCAAGAACTGGGCTGTGCCTCTTTCCTTCAGGAGGGTGTTTACTGCATGTTGGCTGGACCGTCCTATGAGACAATTGCAGAATGCAGGGTTCTACAGCTGCTTGGGGCGGATGCTGTGGGTACGTACTTCACTTTTATCAAAAATGTCACGAGTGGGCAAGACTTGGCAATAGCTTGAAAATGAAAACCATAAGCATTTATCATAGTTTTGAGCAAGGACGCCACTTGGAGATAATCTATTATTATATTGTTTTTCATAAATTATTTAAGGAGCCCTGAACATGACATGCGGACAAAAATATATAGGGGCCACGAATTAAGAATTCATTCTGTTGTTTTAGTAAATCGTGGCCACGATTTCTTAATACGTTCCCACGTTTTAGTAAACTTTGGACGCGTTGAACTAATTTGTTCTCTCGTTTTGATTTAACTAAATAATACTAATAATACTAATTCTATAATTATAATAAATTACTTAAATTACTAATACTTACGTATATTGTTAGTGTTAACAATTTAGTTTTTTACTTTATATTCTATATATAGAGTCATTTTTGTGATAAAAAGAAAATAGAAGGGGTCACTAAGAATGTTTTTAAAAGAAATTGATATTTTTATTCAGCAAGGATGTGCTAAATTAATCAAAGGACATTTATAATGTATATTATGGTTAATATTTAATGTTTATTCCAAACGTGCATCACGGTTTCCACAAAAATATTAAGCAGCAATATTGTTTTCAACATTGATAATAATAATAAATGTTGCTAGAGCAGCAAATCAGCATATCAGAATGATTTCTGAAGGATCATGTGACACTGAAGACTGGAGGAATGATGCTGAAATTCACAGTGATAAAATTATTTTAAAAATATATTAAAATAGAAAATAATTATTTCACATTGCAGTAATATTTCTACTATTTTTGCTGTATTTTCATCAAATACAGAGCCTTAGCCATTGTGTTTCTCTGTAATTAGGTATGAGTACCGTCCCAGAGGTGGTGGTCGCTCGTCACTGTGGGATGCGTGTGTTTGGACTCTCCCTTATTACCAACAATGTAGTGACTGACTACGACAGCAAGGAAAGGGCTAATCATGAAGAGGTCCTGGAAACCACCCGTATGCGAACCGAAGTCCTACAGAAGATAGTCAGCAATTTAGTGACCAACATGTAGCGTAACTATTTATAACATTTAGCTGCTCTTGATACACTGCAATACAGATTTGCACTTCCACCCGGATGGGCTCAACAATGTAAAATGGCATACATACAGTGTACTCCTTAATACTTCTCATGTATCATATACAGGGTTCAAGTAACTTTATGGACTTTCCAGTGCCTTGAGACGAAATTTAGGGCTAGGTTCATTTAGTTTACTTTTGATATTGTACTAACACATCACTGTGTGACTATGTACTAATATGACATGTATACTGTATGAGGCATTCACATCTTTCCTGAAATGAAAGTTAAGAGCAACTGAAATTAGCAGCATTACATAACTATCAGTATTCCTGTCACCATGTCTTGAAAAAAAAAAAAAAGAGTTAAAGAACAAACATACATGAAAAGGAACAAACACAGGCGTACACTTTTGCAGCAATGTATTAAAGGGACTACATGAGAAGAGCCATTACTATATGATCAGTTCAAACACTTAATATATTACATAAGTACATTTTTTTTTTAGTTTTTATCTTAAATCTTTTTAGTTTTATAAACTTGTCTAGATGTTTTCAAAGAAATTCACAGGTAAAATAATGTTGAAAAACCTCTAGGAATGTAATGTATTTAACTATTAACTTTTATTTTGAATCAAATATAACAATATAAAATAAATTATGTTATAAATGTGGTGTGGTGGTGAAGTTATTTTTCAAATCCATTGTGTTCTTTCCTTCCATTTTCCAATTCTGACATCATTTGCTTTGATTTATATAAAAATGTTGATAATCAAAGATCTAAACGGTAGTCTTTTGCCACACCATACTAAATACAAGACAGCATGAATCATCAGTTTCCTGCACTGCATGTGTAAAAAGTTGTTTGTGTACATCACATTCTGTAAAACGTACAGTATAACTGAAGGAATAGGCATCCCTCTTAACCCCCTCATGTCACTACATTATTGATAAATCTTGCCAACCCAACTCTGAAGTACCGATGAAATAAAACATTAACAACATCAAGCTTGTAGCAAGTCTGCCACCGAGCAAAAACCTTAAAGCAAAATTGCACACAATGTAAAGTGAGATAGAGACAATTTACAGTTTGGCCAGAGGGTTCACTGTCATAACCATAATGTTCTGCTGCTACATATCAGTAAGTTTTGAAATCATCTGTGACCACTCAATGGAACATGAAACTTCATAGATTGCAGATGTGATAGTCTCAGCTTGTAAGTGAACCACATCAGATTTTTGGAGCAAACACTCTTTTCATCTGTCAGACGATGCCTCTGCCCTTGCCGATGATGACAAAATGTCAGATCAGTCTGTTATTCAGATGCTATAACAGACTTTCACAAAATATTTATGGTAAGCCAGTTGTGCTGACTCTGCCCAGAAACATCACAGTCCCTGTGAGCCATTAGTGAAGGGGTAACTCTTATGCAATTAGTGACGGGCCATTTGCTGAAATATTCAGGGCTTGATGCCCATGATGTGCAGTAGTGACGGTACTTCCACTGGTTTTCTAGAGGAACAGAGGAAGTCAGAAAATGTAATGATCTCTTTTGATCTGGGATGTTTTTTGTTCTGCTCTCTCTGACATATTATCTCATTTGAAATTCCTGTTTTTCTCTGTAGATATTTTTCTCTGAAATGCAGCTTTGAGCTCAGCATTGTTCATTTCAGTGTCTTCACAAATTTCAGATAGCACTACACTGTAAAACATTGTCATAATAAAAAATAAAAATATTTCTATAAATATCTCAATACGTATAGGTTAAGGACCAGATTTACTAACAGCTTGTGTCAGCGCAAGCCCTCTTTTGGCAGTAAAAAAACGGTCTGTTTTTTTTTTTTTACTAAAGACACGCAGTGAAAAATTAGTGCTGAAAAGGCATGGACAGGGTTATTTTTGCATTTGTAGGAGTTTCCCATTCAGATGCAAAATTTATGGGAGGAGCGAGTATTTAAATTAATCATGCAAGGTGATTTACTAAGGTTTGCGCTCATCAATTTACTGGTACTTGCGTCTTAAACCAGACGCTAATTTGATTGCGTTGGTCATTATTGAAATGATCTGGCTGTGTCTGTGTTCTTTAATTTGAGCGTCCTCAGTAGATCAAGCAGACATTTCCACTCCACTTATTTGGAATTGCGCTTTCACGTTATTTGCTGTCATGACCTGGCTTTTTTATTTTTTTATACAGTTATCTGAAGTCAACTAATGATGTTTGTGTGGTTTTTACATTCAAAAACATCATAATGAATAAGTAATAGGCTATTTTTTACTCTTGTTTTGAGGCTCTCTCCTGAACGCTCGGTTTTGATGGGCGTGCCGCACTGAAGTAAACGCCCACGGCTAGGATTGGATAAGATTTGCATATTTAATGAGCTTCTGCTCCCCTGTCAGTTCACATGAGGGAGGGATTGTTTTGAAAGCGACAACCGGAATGATTGTCTCACAGGGGCTCACAAACGTATTTATCAAACAAACACAATGATTTATCTCTCATCCACCCGCGATTGATTGGAATATTATTTTTTTTATTACTTGGCCCGCCCGATCGGTGGATATAAGCGCGAACCGTACACACGCGCGCGCGAGCGCCCTTCAAATATCAAGTCAAGAGAATGAACAACGTAGATCAAGAAAGGAATATTATTTCACTATTTAAGATTCACCGGCCTGCCGATGGGAAAACACATAGCCCCGGGACGTTGGGCTTTGCGAGCCCTGGCCCATAACTTTACATGTCCAAGTCTGATCCCGAATCGCAATGAACAAACATTATGTTCTGTTAGACACGTACACATAATCAAAACGATCTGTAACAATGCAATACTGTCACATTAAAAAAAAGAAAGTTATTTTTAAATAAAGTTTATTTTTAACTTCATTAAAAATAAAGTTCATCCACTCATTCCTAATATTAGAATCTGAAGGAAGCTTCTGCAGCGACTGTGTTCTTCCGCAACCAGACACAGCGCAATATCTTGCTATCTTCAGCATGTTTATTGCTCGGTTCGGTAACGTGATCCGTTTAGCTCCACGAGTCGCGTGGGCGGGGCTACAGAAGCAGGCGTACATATTTATCTGTTGAGGCAGTTTCCCTGTTCTATTACGTCATTGATTTGAGAGCTCTCGTTTTTTGGGCCTGGTGTCAATAAAAGCTTTTCTTTGACTAACAAGGAAGTTTTCAGCTCCGAAACTTACAGGATATTCTTATATCATGATTAACTTTTATATATCACAGGCTCAAGGGAAAGTTGATTTCTCAATTCATCACCCCTGTAAGGTAACTCACATGTAGGGCCAGATTTACTCGCTTTCAAAAGTTTGGGATCAGTAAGGACACTTAACTTGTAGTTGGATGGACTGTCAATGGAGGGACAGAAAAAGATCTTCATTTGTGTTTCAAAGATGAACAAAAGTCTTACAGGTTTGGAACAATATTAGGGTGAGTAGGGGAGAGCGGGGCACAACCTAACGCTTTTTGACTTTCTCAGTTTGTGTAAATCCACTTGGGGTTCAGAATATGTATTTTTCCTACATTAATTTCACACATATGTAGTACAAATATGTGGTTTTGTTTCATTAATACAGTGTATACTTTTTTTTCTTGATTTACCCCGAAAGAATGGAAGTGAAATTTGACAACATGCCCCATAGGTGGGGTACATTATAACATGTGAGGGGCACACTGTAACATGAGCAAATGACAGATTAAAATGTTACCTGATATAATCAAATAAATATCCATGACAAACTAAAATATTTTGTCAATAAAATACAATTATTAACTTTTTAAAATAAAAGAATGGGGTTTTTTTATCATTAAAAATACACAAATTTTTGAGTTTGACAACAAACACGTCGCTAAATACAGCTATACAGCATAGTTAAAAACATAATAATAATGAATCATTTCCGAACATTGACTCTCAGTCATTATTCACCCTTTTCTCATGGTTTCTCAAAAGAATTCATAAAAATATAGAATATAATATCATAATTCTGATAGGGACTCATTGTAACGCAGTGTGACAACATGCCCCGGCTCGTGTCTTCTGCTGTCAGATCAGCATTAAAGAACCGTCTCAACTGTTAAATAACAGATTAAAATAACACCTGATTTGTCTTATTTTAAATAAACACTAAAAAACAGAGATGAAAAATAAACTTAAGAAATTTACTTTTGCTATGGTTAAATAAATGTTCAGTGATATCTTCCAAAGATTTCTTAATTCTGGCTCAATTTTTTCTCTAAATAATGTTGATATGGGAACTAGTAAATACACTGAGTTTCATCATGTGTGGAAAGTGTTAAACCATTCGTGTTACAACTAACCCTGCGTTAGGTTGTGCCCCCATTCTTGTCTAATACAGGCTTCTAGTTGCTCAACTGTCTTAGGTCTTCTTTGTCGCATCTTCCTCTTTATGATGCGCCAAATGTTTTCTATGGGTGAAAGATCTGGACTGCAGGCTGGCCATTTCAGTACCCGGATCCTTCTTCTATGCAGCCATGATGTTGTAATTGATGCAGTATGTGGTCTGGCATTGTCATGTTGGAAAATGCAAGGTCTTCCCTGAAAGAGACGACGTCTGGATGGGAGCATATGTTGTTCTAGAACTTGGATATACTTTTCAGCATTGATGGTGCCTTTCCAGATGTGTAAGCTGCCCATGCCACACGCACTCATGCAACCTCATACCATCAGAGATGCAGGGTTCTGAACTGAGCGCTGAGAACAACTTGGGTTGTCCTTGTCCTCTTTAGTCCGGATGACATGGCGTCCCAGTTTTCCAAAAAGAACTTCAAATTTTGATTCGTCTGATCACAGAACAGTTTTCCACTTTGCCACAGTCCATTTTAAATGAGCCTTGGCCCAGAGAAAACGCCTGCGCTTCTGGATCATGTTTAGATATGGCTTCTTTTTTGACCTATAGAGTTTTAGCCGGCAGCGGCGAATGGCACGGTGGATTGTGTTCACCGACAATGTTTTCTGGAAGTATTCCTGAGCCCATGTTGTGCCCATTTCCATTACAAGAGTTTTTCAAGAGTTTTATTTGTCACATACACAGTTATATACAGAATATACAACCGGCAGTGAAATGAAATGTATACAGTAGCATTCCTGTATGTGATGCAGTGCCGTCTAAGGGCCAAAGATCACGGGCATCCAGTATGGTTTTCCGGCCTTGACCCTTACGCACAGAGATTGTTCCAGATTCTATGAATCTTTGGATGATATTATGCACTGTAGATGATGATAACTTCAAACTCTTTGCAGATTTTCTCTGAGAAACTCCTTTCTAATATTGCTCCACTATGTTTCGCTGCAGCATTGGGGGAATTGGTGATCCTCTGCCCATCTTGACTTCTGAGAGACACTGCCACTCTGAGAGGCTCTTTTTATACCCAATCATGTTGCCAATTGACCTAATAAGTTGCAAATTGGTCCTCCAGCTGTTCCTTATATGTACATTTAACTTTTCCGGCCTCTTATTGCTACCTGTCCCAACTTTTTTGGAAAGTGTAGCTCTCATGAAATCCAAAAGGAGCCAATATTTGGCATGACATTTCAAAATGTCTCACTTTCAACATTTGATATGTTATCTATATTCTATTGTGAATAAAATATAAGTTTATGAGATTTGTAAATTATTGCATTAATTTTTTATTCACAATTTGTAAAGTGTCCCAACTTTTTTGGAATCGGGTTGTACCTTAAGCCTGGTCCTTAAGCCTCCAAAGGCAGCATTTTTAAGTTTTCGGACGCAGTCAGGAAAACCAAAACACCACGATAATAAAGCAGAACAAAACAGAACATACACGTTACACAAAGGAGGGACAAAAATCTCTCAGATTTCATTAGAATATCTTCATTTGTGTTTCAAAAATGAGCTAAAGTCTGATGGGTTTGGAACAACATGAGAGTGAGTATTGACAGTCAATACATAAACTAAAAATATATAATACATTACATCACCATATAATTTATAGAATATACCATATATCATATTCAACAAGACAATACATGTATATTTTTACTGTAAAAAATTAAAAATTAAGATAATTATTTAAATTATCATTATTAATAATAACAATAACATTCATGAAAAAAAGAATAATTGATATAATGGTTCAATGGTGGACTCCTCCCAATCTGTTCACTACAATACCTATGCAGGGATAATAATTTCCAAAACAATGTCTCATGTGAACACCCACATACTGTATCTTCACAAACAAATCTCTTATATTTTGGACATAACAGACCTTTAAATCAGAAGCCTGATATTTCACTCTCTGCCCTCCAACACTACATTCGCTCCTAAGATTTTTCTTTTTCATTTCACTTTAATCAGCCTGCTGCGATCCTGTGCTTGATGGAGAGCTACACTTTATATCTCACCATCTCTCTCAAATCCTGTTTGCAGCGAGGGACACAGGAAGAATGAGAGAACACTCAGGGGACACGTCACCATTAACCATCTATACACATTCTTGGAACAGTGGAATCCACGGAGGAAGAGGGACCATATTGGAAAGAGAGATCTCATTTATCCTTAAACAGGCCACGGTTCAGCGAGAGACACAGTAGGGAAGTCATTCTGAACACTGTTCAAAAGGTCAATGCCTTCACATCCACATTCATGACATCTCTCTTGGTAAAATGATAATCCTCTGTCTCATTAATATACAGCAGGGTTCAGGAATTGTGAATGCACATTCAAATTCTGGGATTTAAAATCCAATTTTAATCTGAAAATATTATAACTATGCAAATTTGTGACATTGATCATGTGACTCCATTGAAGTTGATTATCAGGTTTTATATATAATTTATAATGAAAGTATGTTTGTGTTTACCTGTAATGCATTTAAAGCTAACTTAAAGTTAACATTAAAAAAAAAAATCTAAATGGACAATTCTTATTTTTTTATGGAATATTGCAGTACATATGATTTATCCATGCACATCATTATTTTTTAAAATTCATGTGCCCTCGTAATTTTTAATCAAAATAACTTCCTCTCTTGCAGCAACTTCTCTTCTCTGATGATGTGTTTATTGACATGAGGGTGGGGCAACCTGTCACTCACATGACATCACAGCAATAGCAAACCACAACAATCCCCAAAAATTCCCAATAAACAAAATCAGTTCCCACCCTACATTTTTTCTTGTTTGAGAAGCCATTTCACTGAGATATATATAGTGATTTATATATCACAATAGGGGAAAAATACTTCTCAACGTCCGTTTCATGCCAACTTTAATGTATTAAATTTGATTTAAATGTATTAAAAATTAAAATTAGAATCATTTTCACTTGTGGTAACGGACTTTTGGACCTTACTGTATTCAAAGAAAGTTGATCAATCACACTGTAAAGGTGCATCTGGGGATATACAGGGGAAATAGACTAAGACACCTCTGCTGAATAAAGACTTTCCACACTTTCAAACTCAGCCGTCAGCAGCCAGATCACTGGAGTACAGCCAAGAACTGTGTGACAAGGCAAGCAGATGGTATTGACTGACTATTCCTCAATGATCATATTAGTTCACTGTCACTTTCAGAGCATATTGATTGACATTTTTGCCTTGTAGATCATATTAGATCCACAGTCCTTCCATAACCTCTATGAAAGGTTGTCTTATAAGAGGACAACAACATCTGACTATGAAGGATTACTTAAATAAATATTGTGTACTCAAACAGTGCGTTACAGTGAATGTCATTCACAATTTGTTGCTGTCATACTAGCCAACATATTTAAATATGCATTCAAAATTTCATTTCTCAGCAGTAAAAGAACTACAACTAAGTATTGTATTTTTTTAATTCACCCACTTTTTAATGCAGTTGTTAGACCTAGCTTGGAGCTTTTCATACCCCCATATACACCCATGCAGCAACCAATATATTATATATATATACATACATACATACATACATACATACACACACACACACACACACACACACACACACACACACACACACACACACACTGAGCAAAATAATTTTAATAATTTCAAAATAAAAAAAATAAAAATTGGAAGTGTTATTGAGGCGGATGGGCTGCAACAGCAGAAGACCCCACCGGGTACCACTCATCTCCACTACAAATAGGAAAAAGAGGCTACAATTTGCACAAGCTCACCAAAATTGGACAGTTGAAGACTGGAAAAATGTTGCCTGGTCTGATGAGACTCGATTTCTGTTGAGACATTCAGATGGTAGAGTCAGAATTTGGCATAAACAGAATGAGAACATGGATCCATCATGCCTTGTTACCACTGTGCAGGCTGGTGGTGGTGGTGTAATGGTGTGGGGGATGTTTTCTTGGCACACTTTAGGCCCCTTAGTGCCAATTGGGCATCGTTTAAATGCCACGGCCTACCTGAGCATTGTTTCTGACCATGTCCATCCCTTTATGACCACCATGTACCCATTCTCTGATGGCTACTTCCAGTAGGATAATGCACCATGTCACAAAGCTCGAATCATTTCAAATTGGTTTCTTGAACATGACAATGAGTTCACTGTACACACGTTCGATGTGGTGTAACGGGAGCTTCGTGCCCTGGATGTGCATCCCACAAATCTCCATCAACTGCAAGATGCTATCCTATCAATATGGGCCAACATTTCTAAAGAATGCTTTCAGCACCTTGTTGAATCAATGCCACATAGAATTAAGGCAGTTCTGAAGGCGAAAGAGGGTCAAACACAGTATTAGTATGGTGTTCCTAATAATCCTTTAGGTGAGTGTATGTATATATATATATATATGTTGTGATGTTATTTGACGAGCTTCAGATGTATATACAGCATAATTATGAATGTCTGCATGCTACTGGAGCTTGTAAAGACAGCTTTTACAAAAGTTCTGTTACAAACATTCAGCAGGAATGTCGATGTTGCTGGATCAGGCTTCTTGAAAAGAAGCTTGTGATTTACGTGCGTCCTCTTGTCAATGACAAATGGAAACTGTTTATTCCTCAGGATCACACCAAAATACTCTGCCTCATGGCAGAACCGTCTAGACAGAGCAAAGGTATAGATTGATAACATCTTCAATCAAACCCATCAAACCCCAAGCTGTAAACAGGATGAAAGTTTGCAAGCTGTAATGAAATGGGTCTGTCTTCTATTTTTGATCTAATACATGTTTGTATGTCTAATACGGTTTTCTAAAACATTTGCACATTCAGTGAACTACAGATCAAAGGAATCTCCCCTTATGACCTAGAGCTACAGCTTAAGACATGTAAAGTCAGTACACAACAGAAGTCACATTTGTCTCTCCTCACATGAAGTACAGTGAATGACAATCCAGTTTGAGACGCTACCCTGGAGAGAGTCTCATATTTCACTTCACATCAACAGCTAAGCATTCACAGGGGAGAAATGAAGCACAGCAACCTTGAAAGTGAGTGAAAGCTCTTATGCTCTTGATAAGGCTCGTAGCTAGCAAAACAATGTAAGACTGAAAATCTGAATGAGCGGACTGCTAAGAGTTTTATTTTGCCAATTTGTCCATATGTCATGTAAAAAAGCATGCAGTTTTGATAATTTTGCATTGGATTTCATTGCTTTTATCTTTAAATCTAAAGGCATTTTTGTTTAAAATGCTTTATGACGTACTCTGAAATCTAATATTAAGTATTTATAGAAATATCCACAATCTTTTTTTAATTAATAATTAATCCATCCATCCATGCTTTATCTTCAATGCTCTTATCCATATATCACGTAATAAAGCATGCAGTTTTGATAATTTTGCATTGGATTCCAACGCTTTTATCTTTACATCTTAAGGCATTTTTGTTTAAAATGCTTTATGACATGCTCTGAAATCTAATATTAAGTATTTATAGAAATATACACAATTATTTTTCAATTTTTTAAATGAATAACTAATCCATCCATCCAACTTTAAAACTAAAGCTTTTTAATTTTTTCCCCAAAACTTTCAAAAAGGCTTTGATAAGCCAACAAACTGCTTTCCTAGTTAGAAATTATAGTGTATTGCAATTCAAATTCAAGAATTTAATTGGAATTTAAAAGACATTCTCCATTCAGTTCTAAATGCTGTAGAAACCTTTTTTTTTATTATTTTTTTTTTTTATGTTTTTCTTTGCAAACAGCTGACCTGATCTTAAATCTATATTCAATAGTCAGTAAAAGCAAGTGGCAAAGACCAGCTGTTTGTTGATCCTGATTTACACCATACAAGCTCAATTATGTTGGTGGAGAAGGTCAGGAAACTCTCAGTCAGACATATCAGTCATCACCTTCGACCTAACTCAATACTGAATTAACTTGAGCGTCTGTTTATGCAAATAATCAAGATTAGTGTTTAGACGCTCTGACTGCAAAAAAGGTCCTCATAAGCCACTGACTCTCTATGGGATGTGCAAAATGTAATTAAGTGTGGATTTTTAATTAATCTGGCCCTAGTTGAGCCATTTCTATCAAACGATTGTAACTGGCATTAAAGCTTTTGGAGTGTCGCATGGGCTGGGTGCTTACACATATTTGGCAGTGAGGGTGCAGTAATTACTGCTGAGTTCCCGGGATCCCTGTGGTAAGTGAGCATTACTTTTCCCAATGCTCCGATCTCTGTTCCTATGGTGCAGGCAGCAGTATGCATGCATGACTGCGGTGGGATAATTAGCCTTTGATGCTGCGGACTCCGCGGGGACGGATGTCTTTTATCACTCTCTGTGATTGCAAGCACCTCTAAGAGGACACGCATTCACAAACACTTCTGACCTATGGTGTCACAGACATGGCTTGAGCCTAGTCCCAGACTAAAATGCATGTTTGAGCTGTTTTAACTGAAAGCAACTTGCACTGACCTAAAATATGTCAGTGCCATAGTTTTGTCTCAATTTTTTTTTTTCTAAGGCACATTTATAAAAGCTACTTAAATGTCCTAATTAATTTATTAAGTTATTATAAGCCCTGTCTGTCAGACCAGGCCCATGTGTTTAATGCATTTCCATTAATACATAGCCTACAACTATGCTGTACTAGCTACGCACATTATACTGTCAAGGAGCATATAGAATAATGTAGTAAAACAGCATTGAATGTTTCACAGTTTTTAATCACTCCACTGACTACTAGAGTATGGGAGTTGGCGTTTTCTGACTTCAGGTTTGCTCGTTGAGGGGTTTCTCTAAGTGAGCAGGCAGCTGGAGGATTACAGAATGCTTGAGCGGGGAAGGAGATGCCATTCTGCTCCACTCCTATATGCCACTCCAAAGCGGTTTTCAATGTGTGCATTGCTTTTTTGACACACAAAGCTTGATTTCTGCTAGTGGAGAATAATTGTGTGAAAATAAATGAATTAATATGTAATTATTTATACTGAGAGATACGTTATAAGGGGAGAAAACACTACAGATGATGGCACAATTTAGTCTGCATTTGTATAGAACACAATGGAAAACTACACTGAACACAATGGGAAATACTATATATGCCACACACACACACACAGGCCTATGTATTAAAAATCAGCTGGGGAACTTTTTTGTTAAGGTGTTCCTGGCTCATCTAGTCATTCCATAATATACATAAATATCAGCCACAATATAGGCACGTTAGCAGAGCAGAACGTTTAATAGCCTATACACTGACTCTGGTCCATCTAGTAGAGCTGAGCATCTCCAGCAGCTTTCCCAGTGCTGAGCCATGAAACAGTGATACTGGAACTACTGCGCCACCCTCATGAACGCCAAGGGATTGCAAGCACTCAACGCATTTAAAAACCCCTGCAAAGCACTGGGGGAGTTACAGTGCGAATTGGACTCTGATTGAGTAAAAGTTCGCCAGGGATTTTCTTGTGGACAGTAGGACAGATATACGAAAACATGGCAAACAAAGGACAGCAACCTCCCTACCTTCACTTGGCAGAGCTGACCGCATCCCAGTTTCTGGATATCTGGAAACATTTTGATACAGACGGTGAGTCCAGATGCGCTGTTTATTCCACGGATTATGATTCTGAAAAAGAACTCATTATGTCTTAAGTGAAATTTTTAAGTGAAAAGTTTGACGCTAACAATAAGCACTTGTAGGTTTCAATATCCCAAAGTGTAAGTGTGAAAACTAAAGAATTTTGCTGTTTTTGCGTGCGAAACTGAATAAACAACATGTATGACCTAATGTCATTCTAATCAGTAGGCTAATGTATAAATTCAAGTGTAGACAATGGCTTGAAGCTAACTTAGGAAATAATAAAATGCCTGAAAATGTAATTTCTGAAAAAAAAAAAAAAAAAAAAAAAGAAAAAAAAGTATTTAGGCTATAGAACACGATATATAGCATCATGAGCCTATATTTTATAAATTGTATCCTGTCACATATTCGTCATTTTGTTGGTGTTGCTTGATAATCATTCAGCATTTTTAGTGCACTGCCTCTTCTTGGCACGAGTAGCTTGCCCACTACTGTTATGATCTAATAATGGACAAAGTCAATGAAGCCTATAGACTATGACTTGGTTTGATTAATACATTTATTATTGAGCAAGTCTATCGCGTTTCCAGAAGGGTCTTCATATAGCCTAGTGTAGTGTCCCATTAGTGAAATTAATTTTTACACCAAATGTTTCACCGATTGGGGTTGTATTTCAAAATAGTGACCTGCCCATCATTTGTGTATTATGCGCGCGATGGTTGGGTTTGAGAAAACCCAAGTTCACTTTCTCCAACACGGTCTTTTCCCAAGTTTTTGTCTTGTTTTTTTACGCATCTTGGGCATCTGTCAGTGCGCATTTTTGGGATGATGATGGGTGTGTGTTCAAGGTCCTCATCACCCAGGACATCTTGTAAAGATCACTTACAGGAAGCTCATCGGATGTTAGCAGTTTCGTACATTCTGCAGTATCTAAAGATGAAAATATCTCATTGACTAATTATTTATGTATTAGGAACATAATCATGTCCGTGGGGGGTTATGTTCTCATTGTTGGCAACTTGTTTCGGGTTACTTGTTCGTTTCCCGCCTAATTTGTATAGCCTAAATGAAATACTGAAGAAGAAAAAATTGGATCGGCTAAATAACGTACTATTATGTTAAGAGTATAGCTTACTAATCTCGAATATCTAACCATTAGTATGTCTATCTCTTATAGGAAATAGAAAAATGAAAGGTCCCTCATTGAAAGTCAAAACGTTTTCATATAATGTAAACGTGTATCAAGTGTTAAGTGCTTCAATCGGTCAAGTTTCTGAGGGATGTATTATAATCGGTTACATTTTAACTAAACAAATGTAACTGCCTCAAAATAGTTAAGGAAGAAATTGATCTGAATTTGTTTTTATGAAGATTGTCAGTCATCCACATTATCATAGGATCTCTTCTAGAAGATATTGAGAAGCATCTGGAATTATTTTCCATTAAAGATGCTTTACTACTCATCCAAGTGTCTTGATGGGAATTCCTTCCATTTTAGTATCAGTAAAATTCATAGTTACTGCGATACAATTAAATTTAAGGTTCAGCAAGTGACACATTTTGTTGTCACAGTCCAAAATGGCTACTCCAAAACATCAGTTCTATATCCAAGATGGCTGGCCATGCCAGAAAAATGTAGATGTGCTAGAAAAATTATGATAATAGCATAGGCAGAGCTAACAGGTATAGAATTAAAATATGGTCGGAAAAAAAATTAACGGTCAATGTGTAATTAATGCTTAGACCATATACTGCATATATAAGCATGTTTGAATCAACAATCTGTACACATTGGGATTTTCAAAGACATGAGTTCAACACGTAAATAAAAATTGAATTCATTGTAAAGAGAATGAATGGTTATATTGTCTCTCAAAATGTCAGAGCAATCATATCGACACCAGATGGCAACATAGCAGTCAATTCCAGCATACTCAGAAGGATTAATGCATGTATAAACGATTAATTATGTATTGCACCTAACATTTTAGTAGATTAATTATTCTGCATAGATCCCTGGCTACAATCAATGCAGTGTTCAGTGTTCATTCTCTCAACACAATAGTTGGATCAATTGCTGACACACTAGTAAGACTGCCTGTCTTTTACATACAGCTCATATAGTATTTTCTTAGCCATGCAGTGATGGTACTTCACATTTATTATAAATAACAGAAAGAGATATTTCCCATGAGTCATGCGTCCAGCTGTCTAAAAATGCCACAGGCAAATTAATCAAAATAGTAGTTCAGACTAAGACATGATAATAGGACAATTATTTATGAACCCACTGTAGTTCTCAATTCACATAAGTTACAATCACTTTGGTGATGTATTAGGCCATATACATAAAATCCCATTTCAAACGCGTACACATACGCATATTTCCTTTACATGAAGGGCCAGTTTCCTGGCATGGGAAATTACCCCCAGATGGTAGGCCTAATATTGCATTTATTTGTGGAGGCAATTTAAAATTTTAGCATATTCTCTGAAGCATCAAGAAGAATCTCCTTTTCGTCTTTTCAAATAAATGGCTTTAAAAGGCTCATACTGTAAGGCCCCCAATTAGAGGAAAAAATGGAAAAGAGTGAGCCTTCAAAGCTTTAACTGGGAGACTAGCCATCAAAAGTTTTTAATTAAGAACTGTGTTACTTGGATTGGGTGCCAGCCAACAAACCAATCTAGAGTTAACTAGCTTCAAAGCAGCCATCTAGGCAATCTTACTACTTAGCATTTCCATTCAGAGACAGTAGTTATATAGTCATATAATGACAAACATCATTATAGATGAAGACATCTCAGTAAGTACTAAATCATACTTCCTTATATTGCAGGAAATGGCTACATTGAGGGTAAGGAGCTTGAAAACTTCTTTAGCCAGCTGGACGTTGCACGGAGAGGGGCTGGAGTGGTGAGTATAAGGACAAGTGAAGAAGCATTAACATCTCATTATAAAGCACTGTATCTTTCAAACTAAACAGCGGAATTCTCAAAGCAATGAGTAAACTTAAGAAAACCCAAACCAGCCCTGTTGTATTCATTGTGCTCAATTTGAAACCGTGAGATAGTTGCTCTTTTTGCATGATTCACATCATCAACTAAAAAAGTGACAATTCTGTAATCATTTACTCACCCTCATTTACTCAACTTCTTTATTCTGGGGAACACAAAGTTCTGTCATGACAACTCTCGGAGTGTTTGGCATGGTAATGGGTATAACAATGTTGATATGTTTGGTCTTGTCAGAATATATCTGCTACACTGCTGCTGTTGTTGGTTATTGCTGCTGCAGAGCAAATGTGGGACTTGCTACTGCCAATACATACACAGACAAACTGCTTTGAGCAAGTAAGACATGCTGCTGCTCATACATGAATTACCCATAGCAGATCTCTACGGGTGGAGCTAGGGAAGGTGAAGGGTTTCTGAAAGCGCACTGCGACTGCTACAGCAAATGCTGACCAAGTATTTGAAGGTTGAGCAGTGAGCTTATTGGCTACTGATACAGCAGGAACCAATCAGCTGTTCCCTATAGAGAATGATGCTACTGCAAGCTGACTGAGTTAAGGACTACTAGCCTGCACCATCTAGAGTTTCATGACAGAACTTTTTAATATTCTGAAAAATGTTTTTGTGGGGTTTCTTTGTCAATACAATTAAAGTTAATGGGATCCGTTGTCATTTTGGACCTCATTGGCTTTCATTGTATGGACAAAAACATTCTTCAAAATGTGTTCCACAGAAGACATACAAGTTTGGAACAACATGAGGGTGAGTAAATCATTACAGTTTTCTTATTCAACCAATGGCATGATTAGGGGGCGGGGCTACCTATTTGAAAGATTGGGCAGGTTTGAATAACCTTGAATAATCAGATAATGGAAATGTTCATTATTATATCGCTTATAGATATATATTATATATCTATCTATATCTATATCTATATCTATATCTATCTATATATATATATATATATATATATATATATATATATATATATATATTATATCTCTTTAAATGGCATTCGTTTTTACAAGACCCCCTCATTGCAAAATGAAAGCCGTAAATATGAGGAATGCATAATGCAAAATATGGGGAAACCACTTTTAATACTGTCAATACAGAAAATGTATGTCATCACAGTACATTGGGCCCTGTTTTTACAAACTTTTCTTAGAGTGAACATTGTGCAAATCAAATATCCAGTATAAAGGCCCCAGATGACTAGGCAGATGGCATTCAGAAAAGAGAGGACAGGAGATTTTATCTTTATCCCTGTATGTTCAACAATAAAACGAGGGGAGCCTCATAAAGTTAGCAATTCTATTATCTGCCTTACAGGTAGCAATGAATATAGCAGAGGACAATACACCACTTATAAAGTGCTATCTTTTTCCTAACTTGAGAAGCGCAAACTGAATAAAGCTTTTCCAATAAGCAAAGAATGAGAAGAACATTCATCTTGTTGCTTTCTTCATACAGGACCCCTCAAATGCAGCCTTTAAAGAGAAGATGACAGAGTTCATGCAGAAATTCGACCAGAACAAAGACGGGAGAATTGAGATGTCAGAGGTAGAGGAACACATCACTTACATCACTGTGATTCTGCTGTTGACAAGCTTGTAAATATACGGTACACCCTAAGAGACAGCAATTATCCCATCGTCCTTTCTGAGAAAAGGAAACTCTAATGCCACTTGTAACTTATTGATGGAGCTGTCCAAAAAGAGCAGTGTCAAATAGGAAAAAATTGAGGTTTTCAATTATTTGCACTCCCTTGTTGTATGGGTGTCTAATCCAATCATCTATACTTTCCATCAGCTGGCTCAGATCTTGCCCACAGAAGAGAACTTCCTTCTCTGCTTTAGACAGTTTGTGGGATCCAGCACTGAATTCATGGCAGTAAGTGATGATGCTACTTCATTTTATAGATCCATGGTCTATTTTTATATATATATATATATATATATATATATATATATATATATATATATATATATATATATATATATAAAGAACATATATTTCCCTACACTCCTACACTCATTCATTACGATGCATAGCCAAATACTACCGAGCGGTTTGATCATCAGAAAGTGACTGCCTCAATGATGTATTATGTCAAGTTGAAGAGAGAATGGAACTAAGGAGAAAGGGAAGCTTTTTAATCATCCAGTGTGGTAGGCAAGCCTTTTAAAGGGATAGAATGAGTAAGTACAAACTTCTATTTTCAGACGCATGTATTATAGATGTGCTGCTGTAATTCTCCGTAGACCTGTAGAGGGAGGCATCTATCTTTGATAAGACCCTGTGATGGAAACAAGGCCAGCTGCTAGATTAAAACATTCATTAAATGGCATTTCGTGCTCCTTGTTCTCACAATGCATAGCTGCTTCCAACAGAAAATAGAGAGGGTATACTGATAAAGACATTTTAATAAATGTACTGTAACAATAATTTGCCAATTATTTCTGCACTTCCGCATTTGCATGCACTCCTTTTCCTCTGATTTGTCAAACCTAATTTAATTATAACCTGTACTGATGGCACAGTTACAGTATTTTTGTATGTTTGTCGGTATCTGTAGGCCTGGCGGAAATATGACACAGACCGCAGCGGTTTCATTGAGGCTAATGAACTTAAGGTAAGATTTCTATTACTTTTCCTGCTGTGGCCTTCACAACAATCCTGAAAAGAGTTTCCAAAGCCACTGATGTGACGAGGCAGATGGAAACTATGCAAATCGCCCTGGATTTGGTGGCTGACACCCGAAGAGAGTATACAAATCACTACATTTGTAAATGAAGCAAATGAAGGAATGATCACTGAGGAGACAATGACCTCAAAAAAAGTATAGCAGATGCCATGCTTAAGGATGTTCACAAAACAGAACAGGAAGAAAGATCTCTAAGAAGAAAAGGTTCTATATAGAACCTTTATAGAATATAAAGTTATACAGTATATATAGAAGGGATCTGCCATGTGTTTCTTATATAGAACCACACACCTGAACCAGCTAATCAATGTCTTCATAGGCCCTAGTACGACACTGATTAGCTGGTTCAGGTGTGTTTGATTGGGGTTGGACCTAAACTCTGCAGGACAGTGGCCCTCCAGGACAGAGTTTGGGGACCCCTGTTTTAGGGGTTCCCATCATGGGATCATATCATGGATTTAGTTTTAATTCATTCATTTTCTTTTAATTCACTAATTAATTTTATGCTCGCAAACAGATTATTAGTAGGAAAAAAAACCTGTTAAACATTAAAGTATAGAAAATTTTTGCCATAAATTGAGTGAAGATCCCTAGGTTTCTAAACTGAACCTCACTGAACCGTTTTGTAGTAGTTGGGATAATTTGAAACCCTGGCATAAGAAGCTACATTTTCTTTTAACGGGTTTTTAAACTCTAAGCCATTAAACTATTTAAATTTAAATGATCAAAATGTATATAAAATCATCAGAATCTTTTTTCCAACAGGGCTTCCTCTCTGACCTGCTTAAAAAGGCAAACAGACACTATGACGACCAGAAATTGCAGGAATACACACAAACAATAGTAAGTAGTTGTCTTTGTGGTGCATTATTCAATATCTTATAGGCTACCTCCTAGAGCCAAATTTACTAAACAGGGCAAATTATCCCCAAAAAACGCAGATGGTAATGAGTTCTGCGCAGGATTAAAGAACACAGACGCAGCCGGATCATTTCCATAATGACCAACGCAATCTACCAAGATCAGAGCAAATTAGCGTCTGGTTTAAGACTTTCCTTTTTTTGGGTGGTAAATAATGGCACAAACATCAGTAAATTGACATGGGCAAACCTTAGTAAATCACCTTGCATGATTCATTTAAATACTCTCCTCCCATAAATTTTGCGTCTGAAAGGAAAACTCCTACAAATGCATATGCAATATGGTCAGCCGCAAAAATAACCCTGTCCACGCCTTTTCAGCGCTAGTATTTCACTGTGTCTTTAGTAAATCCTGACATTAGTATTTTAAGAGGGTTTGCACTGGCGCAAGCTGTTAGTAAATCTGGCCCCTAATGTCCTATCTTTATTAATGACATTTACTTTTTAATGACAACAAGCTTTTACCCCATAACAATCAATGTAAAACTTTAAAGTGTTATT
Organism: Paracanthobrama guichenoti; assembly: GCA_018749465.1. Taxonomy (NCBI): domain Eukaryota; kingdom Metazoa; phylum Chordata; class Actinopteri; order Cypriniformes; family Gobionidae; genus Paracanthobrama; species Paracanthobrama guichenoti. The sequence goes on along the minus strand of CM031960.1, from coordinate 17,093,258 downwards.
TTACCTTAAAGTCCTGGAGCCGTTTGCCACCATGCTTGAGTGACTTGTACATGCACTGACCCCACGGGTTGTGTCTGCACTCCAGCTGTACTAACATATGTCCATTTCTTAAGGCCAGAGACACAAACTTATATTATTCCAAGGCAAGCCAGCTGGATAATTGAGAGCCTTAGTTGTTCTCTACACACTGCGAAAAACAAAATAAGTAAAAAATGTTGAAATGTTGATTTAATAAAGAAATTTGAAGAAAGTTCAGGGGCCAGTTGCATAAGCATAGTGATTATTTTAAGACTGTGTCTTAAGAACTAGTACAACCAAGTAGCAATTAATTAGGGGTATCAAATTAGACCAATCTACGTTCTAGATCTACAATCTACTGTTATAAAACAGTTCTTTCTTTTCTTAAAGAAAATAATTGATGATTAACTGTGTAAACATTTAAACTAAGCCATTCTCTCATTTTTAGCTCAAGATGTTTGATCTAAATGGCGATGGGAAACTGGGTCTGTCTGAAATGGCGAGGTGAGGAAATAAAAAAAAATAAATAAAAAATTCACAAGCACAGTATAAGATACATCAACCCAATAATTTTTCTGCTTATGTCAAGGCTTCTGCCGGTTCAGGAGAATTTCTTGTTGAAGTTTCAGGTGAGAGCACATTCATACATGAAGTTTTTAGCTTTCCTAAGATCTAATATTTTTAGTTACTAAACATTGTTTTTTTGCTGATCAGGGTGTCAAGCTGACTGCTGAGCAGTTCAACGCCATCTTTACATACTATGATAAGGTGATGTATAATCCAACAAGAACAGCTGAATGCCTTTTGTAGGGCTTTATGATGTTGTGTAGGTTTGTATGCACTGGAAATCTGATCTTACCCTCCTTTCTGAATGCAAAGTAGTGTCCCCATTCACCTGTGCAGGAAAATGAGCAGAAGCACCTGCACCTGTTTTTTCTGCCCACATCTTCCAGCTTGGTGGTATCATCATTTGTAAAGTGATTTAAAATTCAAAATCAGAAGCACATTTACAACAGTTTAAGTGCCAACCACAAGTAATTACAGAAATCCCAATGAAAATTGCTGCAAGATGGAAATTGGGATTTAATGCTGCGATTTAACTACCACAAGTTCACCATTAGGAAGGCAAGATTATCTCAACCTTGTTCTATGTAATCAAACAGTCTGAAGTTAAACTAATTATCTGTGAGCAAATAGAGACTATTAGACAACAGCACCATGCTATGAGGACTAACATTCAATTATACATGAACACAATGGGCCCTATCATACACCCGGCACAAAGTGTTTTTTGGTAGTTTCAAGTCAAGTCAAGTCACCTTTATTTATATAGCGCTTTTAACAAGTCCAATTGTTTCGAAGCAGCTTCACATTGTTATCAGGAAAATAATGCAACAGAATTTGTACAGCCATTCTGGTGATGTTATCCAGCTAATTTCAAGTATCATCTAGTGTCAATGCGGGCAGATCGGTAATATAGATGAAATTTAGGTGTCCCCAACTGAGCAAACCAAAAGCCAGAGGCAACGGTGGCAAGGAACCAAAAGCCTGACGCAGCCTGACGCAGTTATCATTTGCATGCCCATCGCCCCATTGTTTAAATAGCAGATGGGCGTGCTGGTCTGAAAACTAGGTGTGTCAGGCGCATTGTTGGCGCGTTGCTATTTTGAGGCAACTGAAAACGACTGCGCCATTGACCAACTGAAACCTGGTCTAAAGTCAATAGCGCAGTATATATTTTTTGTGTTATTTAAAGGGAGCATTAGTAATATGTGCCTATAGGTGGGTGTACAACGCGCATACACTCTGCTTATTACACACACAGGGAGCAGCAGCACACAAACATTTTAAAATGTAAAAAACAAAAGGATTCCTATCTGGAGAAGCGTTCAGTCTTTCCGTTTGCAAATTTTGCCAATTAAATAGCGAATCTGCCATGTTGCAAGCGCAAACTGCAAACTGGCTTTTAAAGGGAATGGGAGATTTTTGGGGAATGGGAGGTTTATTGCACGTTAAGCCCAAAACACACCCATGACTCATTAAGAGAATAGGTACAACCTTTTTGGACCATGTGCCTAGTGCCAACCGTTTTTAGCAAAAGTGGATTCGGTGTACCTGCGCTTAGATCATTTAAATAGGGCCCAAATGTATCAAATGTTAGTATGTAAGTGTAGAATTAATGTAGAATTTGTCTCTCTCAGTCTCCACCCAGCAGTTCAAATTTCTTTCTATTATGAAAAATATCGAGAGCGATGCACATGCCAGGCCATCTAAGCAATATTATATCTTACAGTCCTAAAATAAGAATTGAAGAAATAGCATTTCTAACAAGGTTTAAGTCACGCAAAAGCCAGTAAACATTTAACAAATGATCATTAAGCCAATATGGTTCTGTTCATACACCACATCGACTCTTATAGGATAATTCACCAAAAAGTAAAAAAATCTGTCATCATTTACTTACCCTTATATGACTTTCTTGTATTAGACACCAAAGTTGACATTTTACTGGTCACTCTTTTCCATGATATAACAATGCATGGGGACTGAAACTTTTTAAGCATTTTAAGGCTTGGTTTCACAGACAGGGCTTAGATTAAGCCAGGATTAGGCCTTAGTTCAATTAGGACATTTAAGTAGCTTTTATAAACGTGCCTTTACTTTACTGGTGTGCATCTTGAGACAAAACAATGGCACTGACATATTTTAAGATATATCAGTTCAAGGTGCTTTCAGTTAAAGCAGCTCAAACATGTTCAATTTCAATGTGTTCCACACAAAGCTATTTTATGTCTCCTGGAATTTTAAAGTCTAGAAAAGAAAAAAATCAATACAGTTTTGTAAATTGTGAATTTCATGGGTGTTGTTTTCTGCTTTCAAGGATGGAAACGGCTACATTGACGAGCAGGAGCTGGACGCTCTCCTGAAGGACCTCTATGAGAAGAACAATAAGGTGAGATAAGAAGGCTCAGAATTAGTATAGCATTTCACAGTGATAAATAACAAAAGCAATCTAACTGTACTGTGCTTGTGTTTACCCTCAGGAGGTGGACACCAAGAGCCTGACTGGTTATAAGCAAAGCATCATGGCACTGTCAGACGGGGGAAAACTGTACCGCTCAGAGCTGGAGATTGTCCTTTGCCGGGAGCCCATGCTGTGAATCGAGGCTTCCTGACCTCCATGTCAGCTCTGTTCCAGCTGCCTGAATACTGTAACCGTGTGCATGTGCCGGGCACCCCGTCCCCCTCTTTAAATGAGTTCTGAATGAGTGTGCACAGAAAAGCACAAAGTCTGTCCTCTCCCTTTCTTTCCATTCCCTTCCCACAACCCGATCGCCACTGCTTTCCTTTGCCTACAAACTGCAGCTACTATGATGCCCTCTGCTCAATTTTTAAACTATATATTTAAAGAAGAATCTTTCTGAAGAGTAGCAGACTGATGGTATACAATGATTAGATAAGTGACATATTTATTTGGAGTGCTTGGCTTTAAATTCTTCTTCAGGTTTCCTTTTCAGTTTGTTTTTGTCCTCATTTCATTTTATTCCTGCCCAATTATGTTTGGGTTTGTGGTGTTTTTATTTTTGGCTGATACTGTTTAAGGATGTAAATGAGAGCATTAATAAAAGTTATGTGATATAAATTGTACGTTTTATATGTTTTGTTTTTGCTCATCCAGAAGCTTGAGAGTTTGCAATTGCAGGAATATTCCTTTTACAAAACAGAACATACTTAACTTTTTTTTTGGTCCTTTGTCACACGTCTCATCCATTCAGTCAGTTCCTCTTTGACATGCTGGATGGAGACATCACATTTCTAGCAAAAAATCTTTCCTAATTGTGTCCAGATGCATTTAAACCACATTAAATAATTCATCGGCTAGACTTTCCTCTTACATAGCAGAGTTTGTAGAAATTCTTATCAATTAATCATCAGAACATGAATAATTCATTCAAATGCAGTTTTGGTTTTATAAATGGGGATTTTCTACACTGCTTGCATTGACTGATAGCATGGCTCCAATGTGCTGATAAACATTTATTTTACTAACTCTAATCTGACAAATCCAACCTATATTTTAGTTAACATTCTATATATTTATTATTTTAGCCTTAATAAATTAGCAAAAGGCACAAATAAATAACAATAATTGGATTTGTTCATTATTTTTCTTAAACATTTCTGGAGATTTTTTTTTTTTTTTTTAAATCTTAGCATGTGCTCAAGTCATACTAGTGAGAATCTTGTTCAAAGCAAATTAACAGTAAAGGAAAATAATATGCTGGGACAGTTACTCAGCTCCAAAAAATTGCTTTTAAAAGCTTTGCCTTCCCCTTGAATACAATTACCATAACACATTCATAGTCTGGTATAATGTCTATATTATAATTGCTAGACTAATGAATTAATAAATGAAGAGAACCCTGTTCTTTTATTGATGCTGTTTAAATATATCTACTGTGAATTTAATGAGGAATTGAGAGTGGATGGCTAAATTCACCTCTTCTCTATAGCCTTCAAAAAGAAGATAAGAATAATTTGGAGGCCTTAGATGCCTTTTAGTTACGTCTAAATACTTTTTAAGACTTAAGAAGCTGATTGAAGTATAAAAACATCTAATGGTGTCCATCAACAATTCAAAACAGTATTGGATTAAATTACAATTCGCCATAGTTCATAAAATTCTGGATACTGGATACTATAATTTCTCTGTTAAATCAACGGATCTCATTCTTTTGACGTATGTATTTAGCAGATGCTTTTACTACCAATGTTATTTTCATTAAAGTGAACAAATCACATTATCAAGCATCTGAGAATACACCGTACACAGGATTGGAATCCGCTTTCTAAGCTATGCCTCAAACATTAATTGCTCACAGCAACTAAACACACTAAACTTCTAAGATGAAGAAGTAACAGCCTTAGCTTATCTTCCCTGGATCTTCTGCAAGGCAAGGATGTTACCACTGAAGCACCAATGCTCTCTGCCACTCAGCGTATGCTAATATAATTATAAAGGCCTTTAATGTCCTTCAGGCTCATTGCGAGCCTCATAAGTCTCATAGAAAATTAAAAGCATAAAAGGGAAAAGGGGGATGGTAGCTAAGATCAAGAAAGGACAAGCAAAAATGTGCTGAAATGGATGTTGAATGGTCATGAGGCTAGGATTGAGGCTCATGGATTCACTCTTGTGCACAATATACTGAAAGTATGGCAAGCATGTCTGGCAGTCATTTTAAAGTTAATTTGTCAGTATTTACAGCATATGAAATTAAACTGCAGGACGCAACGTCTGTAGACAGAGGATGTGCTATATTAGATCTGCAGTATAGAGACATCAGCCTTAATATTCTTTATATAGCCTATAGAGAGAGAGGTGAGCCTTGCACTGGTATTATAGTGAGGGTGAGGGTTAAAGGTTCTGCAATGTGTGGAGCAACAATGACTCCAAGTGGCCAATTATTATTATTGCACTAGTATGTCTATATGCGTCTTACTTCACACTAATACAAGTGTTGGACATCTCAAATCGCTTGTAATTTGTCTGGAAAATTGAGAACAATCTTATGAAGACTGAACCATTGTTTGGACATATATATGACCATGTAAATTTCATATATATTCACATTAAGTGTAAAAGCTATAGTGATACAGTACACAGGCAATAATTATACAGTCAATTTAATTTATGGCATTTGGGGCAAAATGTCAATTTCATTTATGGCATTTGGGGAAATTTACTTTTAAAAGTAACGCGTTACAATACTGCGTTAGTTGCTTTTTAATGGAGAGTAATGTGTTACGTTACTTTTGCGCTAGTCACCTGGGCTGTACTTGGTTGTTTATTTTTTAAATACATTTAATAACTTGAAAACAACCGTTGTATTTTTGGCAAATGTAAAGACCCCTGAAATGACTCTTGAAGTTCAACAGAGTTAGCAACAAAAAAAACCCCGATGTTTAACAAATGTAATTTTTGCTTGTTTGTAAGGTTTTATAAAGTGATTAATAAAGTGAGACTAAAAGTTTGCATTTTACTATTTTATTCGTTTTCAGGAATACTGAATCTGTTTTTGTGCAAAGTGAGAGGGGTAAATGCATGCTCACATTTATTCTAGAACTACATGAACCATCATGTTTTACACAGCGCACACACACAACACCTCTGCACCAGAGCAGGCTCTGCTCTGCACTAGCGCTGGCGCTGCCTGCCTTCACGTGCTATCGGAATTATCGTAAATTGTGACGAACGCCCTCTCAAGTCAAAATTTGAATGCGATGAGCTCGTAAATCACGACTTCAGAATTGGGAAGTAGGAAATTTCCGATAGCACATGAAGGATTAGCCTACTACAAATGTCTCTCAACGTGGGGACAGGAGAGGTGTCAGTGAATACACTGGAAAACAAAGTTTGCATAATGTGAAAAAAGAAACTCGGATATTTTGTTGTAAATTTAAAAGTAACGTGTTACTTTATTCGTTACTTGAAAAAAGTAATGTGATTATGTAACTCGCGTTAGCCTACTTGTAATGCCTTAACCCCAACACTGAAGTAATTTATGAAAGCATGTGGGATCTCTTCCCTCTACCTTAACACAAAGTTTAACAACTCTTATCCCCAAGCCTAAAAAAGACATTATTATTATTATTGATAATTGGTGTCCGATTAGTCTTTTAAATTGTGATTATAAAATCATCGCTACAATTTTTGCAAAACATTTAAAAACTATTTTAGAGGAAATAATAGATGAAACGCAATCAGGCTTTCCAAAAAAACAGACATTTCAAACAACATTCGGCTGGTTCTTGAGCTGTTATTCTGAATTAGTGAGGGATGATAGTTATATGCTTTTGGACTTTTACAAAGCCTTCGATTCTACTGAACATGGTTTTATATTCAACATTTTAGAAAATTTGGTTTTGGGAACCTGTTCATTAGAGCAGTTAAAACTTTATAAGTCAACGGGAATTCTTCCATTAAGCTTAAACATGGTACCTGTCCAAGATTCGAACTGCAGTGGGGCATATGTCATGGTTGCCCCATTTCACCAGACTTGCTTATACTAGTCAATTATTAGCCAATTAAGAATAGTGCCTTGCAAGGAGTATCATGCACTGAAAAAAAGTGTGTTGGATTTAAAAGATTTAATTGTGTACATCGGTCCCACATGAATCAATTAAGTTAAACCGACATAATTTGTTCATGTAACTTTAACATCATGGAATGAATACATTTTAAGTGACCACTTCAATTTCATATATTTTAATGCTACACAACTGAATTATAATACTGCACTAGCTAGTTGACAAACCTTTAGCTAGCAAAAGCACACATTAGCATCTTAAATGCTAAGCATTAAAAGCTCCTTCAGCAAAGCCATAATGACATTAGCTGTATTAGTCCACAGCCTAAGCAAATGCTCCACTCTTCTCCACAATGGTAACCCACTGTAATTTAAATTGTTCTAATAATTCCAACATAATTGAATATTAAACACTATTAAACACAATCAAGTCCCCCTTTCTCATCTTGCTCAAAAATACATAAAATAAGACTTTTACAAATAAAATAACAACATTTACTCTCTCTCCACCCAGTTTCAGTTAATGCAACACAAATCATTCATGTAATCTCAACACAAACAGATTAAGTAAACTTCAATTTGACTTATATTTAAGTGGATTGAACACAGTCAAATTATGTTAGGACAAAATGTAAAGCAATTGTGTTGCTTTAGCTTATTTTAATTAAGCAATTTGAACAAGCAGTACAAATCATTTTTTCAGTGTGGGAAAGGAGATCCTCATCAGTCAATTGGCTGATGATACTACCCTTTTCCTAAAAACTTCAGACCAGATTCCCTTGGCTCTTAATAAACATTCCTCAATGCATTTGGACTTCATCTCAATGTGCTTAATTGTGAATTAATGCCAATCAAACAATTCTCTGTTTCCATGTAATATCCAAGTCAAAGAGACAATAACCTATGGAATAGTAATCTCCAAAAACTCAAAACTTAGGTGTGATTTTAAACTTCATAGAGAAAACTATAAAAGATTTAATCAGTGGCTTCAGAGAGCTGTACCTTTAAAAGGAAAGATTCTTCTCTCCAAGGCAGAAGGCATCTCACGTCTGACATATGCAGCCATCTCATTAGACCTCGAAAGAGTAATGTGTAAAAACATTAATCAACTACTATGTAATTTTGTATGGAAAAATAAGTATCATTATATCAAAAAATCTGTTTTGTCCAAGAATTTAGTTGATTTTGCAACATTAAATAATACTTTTAAAATCAACTGGTTGAGGAATTACTTGAGAAATCCATTCAGTATTTGGAGTATTATACAGGAGCATGTCTTTTCTCAGTTGGGAGGTTTACATTTTCTGTTGATGTGTAACTTCAGCATTGAGAAGATCCATGTTGCTCTCTCTAATTTCCACAAACAAGCACTATTAGCGTGGTCTATGATTTTCAAACAAATATTTTCTCCAACCAATTACTTCATTTGGAATAATAAGAATATTTGTTATAAACATAAGTCCTTGTTTTTGGAAAACTGGTTTAAGAATGGGATCAATCGGGTTAGCCAATTATTTAATCAGGATGGTTACTTATTTACTTATCAAGAATTTCTCTCTCACTATAATATTCCTGTTACTCCAAAACCACTGTATTTGGTGCTATCCCTAATGGTGTCATCATGCTATTTAAGGACCATAATAATTAGTTCTGAAATGCCTCTCCCAGACCCGGCTGACACGTATGTTGGCAGGATATGTTTTAAATCTACATAAAAAAATTATTGAGATATTCGTTTTCTTTTTCTCAATGATTGTGTTTCCTCTCCTCATGTTGTTACAAAATGGAATACATTAGTGGAAAATATTTAATGGAAGAAGGTTTGGACTCTCCCTAACAAGTACCAAATAAGGTCAAAGAGATTTCTTTCAAGCTTATTCATCGATATTACCCTGTCAAAACGTTCATGGTGTCAAAGTTTAAATTAAGTATAGATGCAAATTGTACTTTTTGTGATTCACAACCAGAGACTGTCTTACATCTTTTTTGGCATTGTGATCATACAATATATATATATACACATACACTCACCTAAAGGATTATTAGGAACACCTGTTCAATTTCTCATTAATGCAATTATCTAATCAACCAATCACATGGCAGTTGCTTCAATGCATTTAGGGGTGTGGTCCTGGTCAAGACAATCTCCTGAACTCCAAACTGAATGTCAGAATGGGAAAGAAAGGTGATTTAAGCAATTTTGAGCGTGGCATGGTTGTTGGTGCCAGACGGGCCGGTCTGAGTATTTCACAATCTGCTCAGTTACTGGGATTTTCACGCACAACCATTTCTAGGGTTTACAAAGAATGGTGTGAAAAGGGAAAAACATCCAGTATGCAGCAGTCCTGTGGGCGAAAATGCCTTGTTGATGCTAGAGGTCAGAGGAGAATGGGCCGACTGATTCAAGCTGATAGAAGAACTCGTTACAACCGAGGTATGCAGCAAAGCATTTGTGAAGCCACAACACGCACAACCTTGAGGCGGATGGGCTACAACAGCAGAAGAACCCACCGGGTACCACTCATCTCCACTACAAATAGGAAAAAGAGGCTACAATTTGCACAAGCTCACCAAAATTGGACAGTTGAAGACTGGAAAAATGTTGCCTGGTCTGATGAGTCTCGATTTCTGTTGAGACATTCAGATGGTAGAGTCAGAATTTGGCGTAAACAGAATGAGAACATGGATCCATCATGCCTTGTTACCACTGTGCAGACTAGTGGTGGTGGTGTAATGGTGTGGGGGATGTTTTCTTGGCACACTTTAGGCCCCTTAGTGCCAATTGGGTATCGTTTAAATGCCACGGCCTACCTGAGCATTGTTTCTGACCATGTCCATCCCTTTATGACCACCATGTACCCATTCTCTGATGGCTTTTAATTTATACTTCCTCATTTATTTTTATTTCAAATGTGATGTAATGTTTGTCCATCCCTGAACCCCTGGCTCTCGTTTCTGGCTTATTGCTCTTCACTTTTGTATTTTGTAAGTAAATGTTTAATAAAAAATAAATAAAAAATTAAAAAATCCCCAACGCTGATAGCAAGATGTAGGCCTAGGCTAAGCCTAAATGTAGACTAACATTTAGGTAAATACTTAAAAATAATCACTTCTTCACAAGATGTCCAATGTGCATTTTAGAGAACAAATCCAACCAAACAGGCCCCAATATCATGTATCATAATTTTACCCGTTAACCCAATCACTTTCTATAAAAATGTGACGCCAAAAAATATGAATTCTAATCAGCTACATGAAATCAAATTTTAAGAAGAAAATGTAACAATCAGTTCAATCTAGTACGAACCTCATCAGACCAGTTACTAGTAGTTGGCTAGTCTTCAAGTCTGCGTCAGCCCTATACTGTACTACCTCTCGTCTCCAGCAGCTGTGCAATGCGATGTCCTTGGAGGCGCTATAATCAACACATGCAGAGCAGACAAGTTCAAGCAACGATACCCAGCCAGTGTGCGTTTGTCTTCCACCAAGTCAACTGTGCTTCCAGCTATGGCCCTGCTTAAATCCAGCAAGATTTTGACTAGTGTCGGGGCTCAGGCCCCTGTCTTAGCAGTGTTACAGCTCCGTGCAAGGTAATTTGAGGCTTTATTTTTCTTGTGCAAACACTCTGTTGTCAAGTTAGCTTGTGCTAGCGAGTTAGCGGACTGAACACTTGAACAGCACCACAGAAAGTTACAGTATGCTACTCTACATGAGACATTAACCTTGTGCTTATAATACAACATAGTTATTATAATTCCTTTGATGTTAAACTAGTGTGTTTTTTAAATCTCCTAACATGCCATTTTAATAGCATGTATGTGACTGCTGTCAATGTCAGAAGTTATATCACTAATAGGGCTTTGATAAGCGATCAGAGTTAATGAGATCAGCACAGGCGAGATTTTTCATGTTAAGTGCTCATAATGACATTAGTGATATATCAGGTTCAAGCAGGCCTAGCTTGCTAATGTCTGATCCAAGGTTGTGCATATATTGTTCTGTCTGTTTGATGGCATTATAGTATTAAGTTACATAGCTGTAACTGTAGGTTGACAGGCACCTAGAAGGAATCTTTTTCTATTTAGAATTTAACTACAAAAACGTTTTAATTCTCCCTCTTTTTTTTTTTTTTTTTTACTTTTTAGTATTTATTTTATCAATATTTTATACATTTTTTGCTCTTTAACTTTATTATTTATTTGTCTGCTAGGACACTTGACATTTTTAGGAACATAATTTATAAAATATTTTATTTGCATACATTTTTTTATCTGCTTTATTCTTATCCGCTTATTTTTATTTACTTGTTTATTCACTTTTATTTAGCTTTTTAACTTTTTGATATTTGTCTTTCAGCTTTGGGTTGCTTAATTATATGCAGTATAAAATATCTGTGATTTGAGTAGGGACATAAAAAGAACGTAATGCCTTGTTACGCGTACTTCCTCAAATTGGGCCAATCACTACAGTCCATGCTCAGTCAGAGAGAACCCCATATGTTACATTATTGTCATTAATTAATGTTCTACATTTAGGGTTTTGCTTGTTATTAAGGATAAAAATGTAGCAGTAGGACTGAAACTTAGCTGAAAGTACAGCAAATGCACACGGTTATGGTTTTTATTGTAGGTCTAGTTGCTGATTGGTACAAAGTGATTGACATTCAGAGCCAGGTTGAAATGGGCAGTATGTGAGTGTGACGCATGATTGGTTCTGATGCAGAGGGTGGGGTGTTGTACACATCTTTTCATTGGATTACCACACTTTATGTGGGTGGGGTTTAGATTAGAATTATACTCCCATTTTACACCAGTAATAATTACAGAGATGACCTACTGTCTGCCTGTGCAAGCTAACAGAATCTTTATTTAGAATGACATGGCCATTCTGAACTGTCTGCCAAGCATCCATCAAACAAAAGTAAAAAAATTCCTCTACTGATAATGTTCAGACATGAAGTCTCATTAGCAGAGTAGTTCAAGCTGTTAATGACTTCCTTCCAGTTTAACAAAAACAAAAACTCTGTAATGATAATCACCTTCATCACTCACCATCATCTTATGATAAACTTATCCATCTTGGAGAATTTTCAATGAGACATCTAAAGAATGGGTAGATTTTTTTTCCCCTAATGTAGGCTATATGCAAAGTAGTTTTAGGGCCAGTGGAATGAGAAGGTGGTCTGAATTTCAGTCTTCTGCTCTGCTCTAAATTCTTTGGGGATCACAGCTATAAAAGTGTTTGGCCTCAGTTGGTTCCAAAAGCTTGTGCAAGAGTGAAACTAAAAACATTTAAAAGGCACAATATGTAAGATTTTTGGATTAAAATATCCAAAGACCACTTGACTTGTGTACTTACATTATCCCAAATGTTTCCAAGAATGTTTAAATCCAGAGAAATAAGCTATTTTAACCAGGACACAGACCGTATCTGTGCGTCGCCTATCAATCATTTTGTAGAGACCATGGAAACGCCAAATACGCTTTAATATATTATGTTTAATTAGACAGGTGAGCAACTGTTTGGATACATTCATTGGCAGAAAACAAATCATTGTTATACAGCTCAACACAGTTAGTCTTATCGTTTAAATATAATTTTCTTGATTTATTGTGAGTACCATGTTTTACCATGCCTAATATCGATCTAGCTGCAGTGCGCAACAAGTGTCTCATAGTAGCTGCCAAGCGAACGCACAGAGTAGCATTATAACATAACTTTCAACACACTCAAATGTGTCTAATATGATAAAACAGCGCTGTGTTAACCCATATAAACATGACCGGAAGAAGCAGAAGTGTTAGTCTGTGGCATAATAAAAGCTCTCGAGCCGTGTGTCGCACTTGTCTCTCATTAGCAATCGCTCGCGCCTCGTTCCGCTTCAGCAGCCTTCAGCCCCACCCTGCTTCATACTACAGTAACGTTAATAAATCTTTAATACATTAGCTCATCCATGAATATGAGTCCCGTTGGATTCTTTTCCACTGACTGAGGTGAAAACAACAGCTCCCATGATTCTGCGAAATCAAGGCATCATCAAGCTACGCCTTTGTTTTGAATAAGCGACCTCTAGTGACGAAAATTACACATTGTGCCTTTAACTGTTAATATAAATTTTCCGTTGATGCTATGCGTTAAGTTTTTAACCTAAAAGTATTCTTTTTTCACAGCTCATGGTGGACTGAGGTGCAGATGGGACCCCCTGATCCCATCCTGGGTGTCACGGAGGCGTTCAAGCGTGACACCAACCCCAAAAAGATGAACCTCGGTGTAGGCGCTTATAGAGACGATCAGGGCAAGCCATTTGTCCTCAGCTGTGTTCGAAAGGTGCCCCCTTCATTATAACATAACAATTGGCATATGTTATGATCTTGTTAGATTTACCTGAATCACCCTGGCCTATTTTATCTTCTAAAATGCTTTTTGTTATATAGATGACCTACATTTAAAACAGCAATTGTCTATAATGCTATCCATGCCAAGTTTTAATATTCTAATCCCTTGCACAAAACAAATGACAGATTTTGGTATTGTCAGGCTGAGGCCCAGATTGCCACTAAGAAGTTGGATAAAGAGTACCTTCCTATTGGAGGGTTGGCAGACTTTTCAAAGGCCTGCGCTCAGCTGGCTCTTGGACCTGATAATGAGGTCTTAAAGAGCGGAAGAGTAAGTACTTTAAAAGCAACGCATTTTGAAAGGAAGTCTGTTGCTTGTTAAATCACTAGATGTGATTATTAATTCCCAGTTGTCTCTGCACGCAGAGCATCACTGTCCAGACTATCTCAGGAACTGGATCTCTGCGTATCGGTGCTAACTTTGTGGTATGTAGTTAAACATAGTTGTCTGTAAGGATTTCATAATATATTTGTTTTATATGTGTCTGTAATAGAGCGCAACAGAAGTATAGTTTAAACCATTTCTTCATATGCATATAAACCTTTAGAAACAATTACAAGTACAATATGATTTAAAACTAATATTTTATTTAATTGGCAAATTTTATACTACCATTCAAAAGTCTGGGATTGGTAAGAATTTTCATGTCTCTTTTCAAGTCTCTTTTGATCACCATGGCTGTATTTATTTTATCAAAAATAAAGAAAAAAAAACTGTAATATTGTGAAATATTATTACAATAATAAAATAAGTTTTCTATTCTATACATTTTAAAATGTCATTTATTCCTGTGATGGCAAAGCTGAATTTTCAGCATTATTCCTCCAGTCTTCAGTGTCACATGATCCTTCAGAAATCATTCTGATATGCTAATTTGGTGATCAAGAAAGATTTCTTATTATTATCAATGTTGAAAACAGTTGTGCAGCTTAATATTTTTTGTGAAAACTGTGATGCATTTTATTGATTTTTTTATTTTTATTAAATTTACTGTTACCACATTTTGATCAATATATGATTAAAATAATCTTAAAAAAATAAATATTTACTAACCCCAAACTCTTGAGCGGTAGTGTAATATTTGTTTTTGATTGATTTATCTCATTCCCATGCTTCATTAGATGAGTTGTTCACCGCCTCAATGAATTTAAATCTTGTAGCTAATAGTTTTTCATTCTTTCATAAAATGTTTTGCTTTAAATTTGAGTTTGTAATGTGGTGTTAGGCCTGATTGTTTTGGTTTTTGAACGAATGGGAACAATACTTCCAGAACCAAAGCTACTAAAAAAGTGGGCAGTCACTGTTGACTATTTTTATTTCTGGTTATTGGTTGTAAAGGGAGTTCAAATAACAAGTACTCACATCACTTCTTCTTGGCTAGTCACGATTCCATAACGTGTCGCGGGACGTGTACCTGCCTAAACCCTCCTGGGGAAACCACACGCCTATCTTCAGAGATGCGGGCATGCAGCTAAAGGCTTACTCCTACTATGACCCTAAAACCATTGGCTTTGACCTTAAAGGAGCCTTGGATGATATTTCAGTAAGAAAAATGTTTTTATATATATTGCACTTCATTGGGAATAAGCATTGTACATTTGTTGCATTTTTAGCTGTCTTCTTTTCTTCTGATCCCCCTTTTCTCTGCAAGGTTGAGTATTAAGAGGGAATAATTTTATTTTGAAATTCAGGAAAACGTGTGTGGAGAAGTGGGGATGTTTTCAAGGGGAATCTGATTTATGTATGTATGCATTTATTTATTTCTCTTTCAGAAAATCCCTGAGAAGAGTGTGATTGTTCTGCATGCGTGCGCTCATAATCCCACAGGAGTGGACCCAAAGCCTGAGCAGTGGAAAGAGATGGCTGCTCTGATCAAGGTAACTGGTTTTGGCATTAAATTAAAGTCCAAAATCAAGCTGACTGCAGGTCAAACTACTTATTGAAGTGACAAAGAGATATAGTTTGAAATCCTTATACATTATCTTGTCTGTGCCTTATCTTTGTGTTTGACCATAAGGACAGATAAAAGAATAACTGTCCTCAGTCTCAAATGAATGACTATTACAGTGATGATAAGATTCTTCACTCTCATTTCAACAGAAAAGAAATCTCCTGGTGTTCTTTGACATGGCTTACCAGGGATTTGCCAGTGGCGACATCGATCGTGACGCTTGGGCTGTGCGTTATTTCATTGAGCAGGGGCACAACATTCTTCTGTCCCAGTCTTTTGCAAAGAACATGGGCCTGTATGGTGAGCATCAAATACATAGTTAAAAACAAATCCTTGCTAATTACTTGTATTACACTTATATAAAAGTTATTAATTCCCTTATTCAAAAGTCTCACCAAAGCTGCATTTATTTGATCAAAAATACTATTAAAAAAAAAACGATTAAAGAGACAGTTCACCCAAAAATGAGAGCTTCACCCTCATGTCGTGCCAAACCCATAAGACTTTTGTTCATCTTCAGAACACAAATGAAAATATTTTTGTGATTAAATCAGAGAGATTTCTGACCCCTCCATAGACAGCTACCCAACTACCACTTTGAGACTTAAAAAAAGTTCATAAAAGTATCGTAAAACGAATCCATATGAATTGGGCAGTTTAGTCCAAATTTTCTGAAGAATTTTTATGAACCGATTGAATTTTCACAATTAAACATTGATCAGCGTACATAAACAGAAGGTCTCAACCGGACCTCCTTGATGGGCGAGAACATACCTCATTGGTTCTTGCTGAAGCTCAAACGTGCTGCGTAACACTAGAATGAACCTCATTGGTTCTTGCTGAAACTCAAACGTGCTGCGTAACATGAGAATGAACCTCATTGGTTCTTGCAGAAGCTCAAACGTGTTGCGTAACATGAGAATGAACCTCATTGGTTCTTGCTGAAGCTCAAATGTGCTGCGTAACATGAGAATGAACCTCATTGGTTCTTGCTGAAGCTCGAACGTGCTGCGTAACATGAGAATGAACCTCATTGGTTCTTGCTGAAGCTCAAATGTGCTGCGTAACATGAGAATGAACCTCATTGGTTCTTGCTGAAGCTCAAACGTGTTGCGTAACATGAGAATGAACCTCATTGGTTCTTGCTGAAGCTCAAATGTGCTGCGTAACACACGAGAATGAACCTCATTGGTTCTTGCTGAAGCTCGAACGTGCTGCGTAACATGAGAATGAACCTCATTGGTTCTTGCTGAAGCTCAAGAAGCTCAGAATGAACCTCATTGGTTCTTGCTGAAGCTGAATGTGCTGCGTAACATGAGAATGAACCTCATGAGAATGAACCTCAAATTACTCAGGCAGCAACAATCACGTGATCTGTCTCGCTGATGAAGTTCGGAGAGCTCAAAGCGTGTGGGCGTCAGGAAAGCTGCTGGGCCGGATGGTATTTCAGGTCGTGTTGAATCAGCTCACCGGGTTGTTTACATCTTTAATGAGTCCTCGCTCATCTGTGTCCCCACCTCCTTCGTAATCCACCATCATCCCTGTCCCTAAGAACAGTAAACCCTCTTGCCTAAATGACTATCGTCCAGTGGCTCTCACGTCTATAGTCATGAAGGTCTTTGAGAGACTCATTAAAAACACCATTTGATTCCTGACACTTTGGACCCTCTTCAGTTTGCCTATCGTCCCAATAGATCGACTGAAGATGCCATCTCTCATGTCCTCCACTCCTCCTCACTCACATCGACAGCAAAAGTGGGAACTACGTAAGACTGCTATTTATTGACTATAGCTCAGCCTTTAATGAACCTCCAAACTCCTGGATCTCGGCCTTCTTGCCACTGGAAGGACTTCCTCACTGGCAGGCCTCAGGTGGTGAGAATAGGCCAGTCCAACCTCCATCACCCTGAGAATGAACCTGAGCCCCTCTCTACTTGGTGACTGTTTGTCCACACACAGCTCCACCTCTATCATCAAATTTGCTGATGATACTGTTGTCCTGGGCCTCATTTCCATGAGAATTGGAGACCTCATCATGGTTGTCTCTCTCTGAATGTTGGCAAGACCAAAGAAATGATTGTGGACTTCAGGAAGAGACAGCAACGGACATGCTGATCAGCGGGTCACCAGTAGAGAATGAGCAGCTCATTGGTTCTCCGAGGACCTGACCTGCTGCTCAAGACTGAAAAAAGCGTGCTGTACCACCTGCGCCAGCTGAGGAAATTCAGGGTTTCAATCCTGAAAACTTTCTATTTAGGGCGAATGTTTTAACCTCAGTTGGTTCTCATGCTGCAAAAGCCCTGCTAGTGCGCTTATCCGAGCGTATCTCAGCAGCTCTCCCGTCTCTGCAGGGCGTAACCAAACATGCAAAGGTAGAGAATCATCAAGGACTCTAATCACCCTGCAAACCCTCATTTCACGCTGCTTCTGGTAGCGCTTCCAAGCCTGATGGCCAAAACTGAGAGACTAGAGGAGGAGCTTCTTCCCCAGGCCATCAGACTCCTGAACTTAACATCACGTGACTTCACGCCAGGATACATCGATACACTGACATTGAACTTTCTCATTGGTTCCTGTGCACATTATACTCTTTATACATTTGCTTAACCACATATTTATAAGTCTACAGTTTACTCACTGCAAAGTCTACTTCAATTATTTTATTCCACTTTATCCTTATTTGTTACCTTTTTTTCTCTTGATTGAATTTATAATTCTCAGATATTGGTTTCTTCCTTGCTGTGAATTTGCTGTCCATGGAGCGGACCTGTTTACATTTCACTGCCGGTTGTATATTCTGTATATAACTGTGTATGTGACAAATAAAACTCTTGAATCTTGAATCTTGAATCTTGTAACATGAGAATGAACCTCATTGGTTCTTGCTGAAGCTCGAACGTGCTGCGTAACATGAGAATAAACCTCATTGGTTCTTGCTGAAGCTCGAACGTGCTGCATAACATGAGAATGAACCTCATTGGTTCTTGCTGAAGCTCGAACGTGCTGCGTAACACCACGAGAATGAACCTCATTGGTTCTTGCTGAAGCTCGAACGTGCTGCGTAACACACGAGAATGAACCTCATTGGTTCTTGCTGAAGCTCAAACGTGTTGCGTAACACATGACAATGAACCTCATTGGTTCTTGCTGAAGCTCGAACGTGCTGCATAACACGACAATGAACCTCATTGGTTCTTGCAAAGCTGAACGAGAATGAACCTCATTGGTTCTTGCTGAAGCTCAAACGTGCGGCGTAACAATTGAATGAACCTCATTGGTTCTTGCTGAAGCTCAAACGTGCTGTGTAACGAGAACGAAGCTCATTGGTTCATTAAAAAGGTCTTCATTTGTGTGTTCTGTCTATGGGTTTGGAAGGACGTGAGGGTGAGTAATTAAATGACAGAATTTTCATTTTTGGGTGAACTATCCCTTTAATTTCTTTAAAAATGTGCTGTCCCCAAACTTTTGAATGGTAGTGTACTGTAAGTGTAGTCTAGTCACTTTTTGACTTATCCTTAATTCTCCCACTATAGTAAGAGAAATACACCATACAGATATATTCTAGAGTAAATGTATCATGTTTCAAGGATTCGTGATATAGTTCAACTAGACAATTAGACAAAATACTAGATTTTAAAGTCAATGCTCTGTACCTTGGCGTCTTCAGGTGAGCGTGTAGGGGGCTTCACGGTGGTGTGTAAGGATGCTGAAGAGGCAAAGCGTGTGGAATCCCAGCTGAAAATTCTCATACGGCCCATCTACTCCAACCCACCCATGAATGGAGCTCGCATCGCCTCTACCATTCTCAACACACCCGAACTCTACAAAGAATGGTGAGTCCTGAGATTAATCCCCTTCATGAACACAGCCATTGAGAACTGAGCTCTACAGACTCTGACTTGACCGTTTTTCTGGTAGGCTCGAGGAGGTGAAAGACATGGCCACCCGTATCATTAGGATGAGGGAGATGCTTGTTTTAAACCTTAAGAAGGAGGGCTCCACTCACAACTGGCAGCACGTCACTGACCAGATCGGAATGTTCTGCTTTACAGGACTCAAACCGGAGCAGGCAAGTCAAGTGAAAGTGCATTCTGGGTTTCTCTAATAAGGCCTCAGCCTTTTCTCATCGGCTTTTCTTTGCTTGTCTTCTTTGTGGCTCTTTGTCAGGTGGAGCGTCTGATTAAAGAATTCTCTATATACATGACAAAAGATGGCCGGATCTCTGTGGCTGGCGTGACGTCTGCAAACGTGGGATATCTAGCACACGCTATCCATGCTGTCACCAAGTGAAGCTGGCAGCAGAGAGCAAGCAAAAAGTCATTTAGATGTGATGGTTCTTCTAGAACCAGATATGACATAGAACTAATGTAGACTTCTAGTTCACTTGATTTGGAATTATAAATGTTAAAGCGTTAGTTCACCCAAAAATGAACATTCATAGGGTAAGTAATTGATGACAATTAAAAATTTTTTGGCTGAACTATCCCTATAAATCATGACTATGAATGTGAGCCCCTCATTAAATTAAAGCAGAATGTAAAAAAAAAAAAAAAAAAAGCTTTAAAAGGATATTGTGTTAGTTCTGACACAGGAAATAATGATAAAAATGTTTTTATGGTCCAAAGTACACTGATATATCAATTAACAACAAAGTTAAAGTTAGAGAAATCTCTGAAAGGAGCAAACAAGATTAATGTTTGGACATGAATTGCAAAATCTTTTAAGGACTGTAACTGTTTATTGTGTTAATTACACGGCATCAAAAGTCTTCTTGAGCAGTAATATGTTCTTTTATGACGATAAAGCACTTATTCTATATCGAGTTATTGTAATCTGCAATGTCAGCGCTCTACTAGTTAAGAAAGATTGCCCATAGTGTGTGCACTACATGTGTGCTTGCATAATTTATTATAAATCTGTCTTGCTGTATTCTGTGTAGTTGTCCCAGATGTCACACATAAATCATATCATAAATCATTAAGCATTCACACTAATTGTGTGTTTTGTCCTAGCTGATGTTTCAAAGGTTTAAAAAAAAAAATGTCTGTGCATCTGTGGGCAAATTTGAATTAATCGATCCATTTTATAATGAAGACCAACTTGAACGCATATTAACTGATATTTCAGTGGTTAATCGATGCTTTAAGAAAAGCCTTGCGAGTTTAATCCTGTGTGTGTTGTTGATTATGTGAACATGCAGTTTGTAAGGATAATTCTGTTTGGGGGAAGAAGAAAAAAAATCTACAACTGAGTTGCTAATGTAAATTAGCGATTTATGAAATGTCCAAAGTTCTCCAGAATAGACATCGAAAATGAAATGTCACGACTGATACTGTATGAACAATAACGAATAAAGGTGAGCTTTACTGATGCTTGTGTTCAAGCCATTTTGTGTGTCATATGATCGTATTTTATAATAAAGCTACTTTAAATATGGTGAAATATGTCAATATGGTGAAGCGGAGATACGGGAACTGTGTGATGACGCGTGGACAGGTGATTCCCGGACCACGTGACTATAGGCGATTCTGTCATCGAGCTGTGCTTGTGCGGGACAGAAAATTGATTTCGTGCTCTCGAATAAAGTGACAATATGAGTCATGCATTTAAAAACTGTTCAAACTTAATGGTCACCGGGGCCAATAGAGGCCTCGGGCTTCAGATAGTTGAGAGTCTAGTAACGGGAGGCTTCTCTCCCGGGAAGATTATCGCTACTGCTCGGAATCCAGATGGAGCCAAGGTAATGTAGTGAGCATAGACTGTAAAACTGTCGTGAGCAGACAGTGTAGTATTTGCATTAGGCCTACTATACAAACATTAGAAACCAGCCCCAGATCATTTACAGTCATCTTAGCTGAATGGGAATGTGCACATGCGCAGTTGACAAGTACGATCAACATGCATTTATTTCAACATTCACATGAATGTATAAGGAAAATGTATATTTTATCAGCATTTTAGTGTGATTTTTATTTTTTTTAAAGTACATATTTATGTTGTTTAATATGAGGTCCTAAAAGCAGCATAAAAATTTAAAACAGTTTAACATTTTAAAAAAAGACCTATTTGCTTTATAGGAATTGCAAAGGTTGGCAGAAGAGCATCAAAACATACACATTATTAAATTGGGTAAGTACAGCAGTGTCTAGACTAGAACAGTGGTTCGCAGTTGGGTTTGCTTCATGACCCAGATTTTATATTGAACATTAGGTGGCGACCTAACGCAACAAACCTTTTTTTTTATTAAATCCCTCAGAGGATGAATGTATTGATATTACCATTAACAACCATGAAATTGACCGTTTTATAAATTCTTAAACTGTGGAAGTGTTTGCATTGAGCTATTTATTGTAGTTGGGGGAGGTTTAGATTTTCTTCTATCTTACATTATTGTCTTAATGTTTTGATGGATGAGGGCATTTTCATTATCTACACTGTGCATAGTGTTTCTCCCTGCTGTGGAGGAAAAAACTACCAAAAAGACCGTGCAACCCATTTTTGTGCCATGACACCAGTTATGAACCACTGATCTAGAAGAAGCTGTATTTAAAAATTAGAGTTTGTTTTCCTGACTCAGTCTGTGTTAATTGTGGACGTCTCTGTTACTAGATGTCATCAGTCAAGAGAGTATAGAAAGAGCTGCATCTGAGGTGGAACAACTAGTTCAAGAGGAGGGTCTCAACTGTCTCATCAACAATGCTGGAATTAATGTTGTAGCAAACCTAGAGACAGTCACTGCAGACAAGATGTTGGAAAACTTCCATACCAACTCTGTTGCACCATTGATGATCACCAAGGTTTAATTTCTCAGATTAAATCTAGACCCAATATAATCTACTCTCATCTCAAACATCTAACCTACTGATCGCACTTGTCATGCAGGCCATGCTCCCACTGCTGAAGCGAGCAGCTGCAAAGGGAACGGGGATGGGCATCCACAGAGCAGCAGTCATCAATATGACATCACTGCTGGGTTCAATTGAGCTCTACTGGGGTGATCGTGCCAACAGTTTCAAATGGTACCCCTACAGAACATCAAAGGTTTGTGATATTGTGTTTTTGAAGCTCAATGCAAAGGAAAAAGCTTTAAAGGCGGCATGAAACAAAAGTTGCGATAGTCTTTACTTCCCTGTATTGTCACGTGTAATATATTACAGATTCTCGAACAAGAAAAAAAAAAATGTGCCAAGTGTGTCTGACTACATCCCGCAGTACTACAAACCACGCCCCTACTACAAGTTATGCCCCCTACAATGAAACGGCCAATCCACCCTTCACCTGGAGTTTGATTGACAATCGGCATTAAGATTGTTCAGATCGAATCCGCCATTTTGTCTGACAAAGCATGAGAGTGAGTCGGAGGACTTGAAAAATGGTGTGTACCAACATCTTTCCGCGGTTGAAACATTACTTCTGATGTTTATTCATGTTTTTTTTGGTGCTATAACTTAGGATACTAGTAGGAAGAGATGATCGGTTCACAAGTCGCTTGAACTGAAACGCTACAGCAATGTCACCACACAATAAAGAGTCACAACTGTTCATGACAACTTGAAAGCTGAGACTTTGTTTATAAGTAACCTGCTCTGTCCTGTCTTTCGGCGCGTCAGTGTCCTCTTTGCTCCACGATGCATCTTCCACTGCGTGAAAACATGGGTGGCTTGAGAGCACCATGGTTTGTCGGACGATTTGATTGTATCATTTCTTTTATGTTTTACTAATAGCTGTTATTTCATAAGATTCAAAGCAATGTAAGTTAGCCTTACAGATATTTCATACATAAAATAAATGTACTTGAAAAGATTGTTTCAGTCAATGACATTCACACTTGTTTCTTTGCGGGAGGTGTAACTTGTAGTAGTAGGCGTAACATGTAGGGGTGTGATCTGTAGTACTGCGGGATGCAGACAGACCCTTCTCATACTGTGTGGGGCAAGACTTTTTTCCCCATCCGGAATTGATTGGATTGCTGACAGGTTGTCCTGCCCTCGTGTCAGTAAAAGAAGTCGTTGCAAGAGGGAGGGGAAGTTATTTTGATTAAAGATTATGAGGGCACATGAATGTAGAAAAAATAATGATGCACATGGATAAATCCTTTAAAATAAATACAGCATTTTAAAAAATCAAAAACAAACAAGAATTGTCAAGTGATTTAATGGTGACTTTAATTTACAGGGAACGGACAAAGTAATGTGTATACTGTGAATGCAAAGTTGATTTGGATAAAAATGTCTTCCAAATGCATGAACATTTAATTCCTACGTTGAAGCGGTTTTACATATTGAAGGATATGATAATATGTCTGCGAGCATATCAGCTGAGATACTGAGTTGCATTTGCCTCGCATCAGAGTGCACTGAACATGGTCACCAGATGCTTGGCAGTGGACCTAGAGGCAGATGGGATCCTGTGTATGGCTCTGCATCCAGGCTGGGTACGCACTGATATGGGTGGACCTGAAGTAAGTCTCTATCTGCTTTTCATCACTGCTATCCATTATTGTGCTAACCAAAACCTAAAACAAGTGATACACTCTTGTGGTTTGTTGATTGTTTTCTATACAGGCACCATTGAGCCCTGAAGAAAGCATTTCCTCTGTATTGTCTGTGATTGGTGGTTTGGCCGAAAAGGATCATGGGTCATTTCTTCACTATACTGGTGAACAACTCCCCTGGTGATTCTGCAGATGTTTTTTTTAGATGCGAGCAATAGAAGCTTTGTTTTGCTGCATATGTGTATACATTCAACAAGTCTACATTCTTGTTCAGGGTTATTTTTATCTTCCTTGCTTATGTTTCATATTTTGAGTGGTGTAGGTGTGACAGCGAATGAAGTGGATCATGATTAAATACACTGCTTTAAAAAAAAAAAAAAAGGGAACACTTAAAATCACACATTGGATCTCAATGAATGACATGTTCAATTTGAAAATCTTTTTTGTTATATACATTCTATCATTTGCTAAGAACAAAAAGTGACAACAGTCAATGGAAACCATTATCAACAAACTGAGGGCTGGATTCAAAAATCATACCAACTCAGCAACTCATAATGTAAGTCAGTAGTGTGTATGGCCCCCACTCACGACAACATCTGTGTATGCTCCTGATGAGATGGCAGATGGTGTCCTGGGGGGGGATCTCCTCCCAGACTTGGAACAGGTCATCAGTGAGCTCCTGGACAGTCTGTGGTGCTACTTGGCGGTAGCTCACATAATGTCCCAGAAGTTCTCAATTGGATTTAAATCTGAGGAATGTCAGGGCCAGTCAATGGCATCAATGCCTTCGTAATCTAAAAACTGCCTACACACTCTAGCCACATGAGGCCAGGCATTATCATGCACCAGAAGGAACCCTGGGCCCACTGCTCCAACATTAGGTCTGACAATGGCTCTGAGGATTTAATCCCGGTACCTAACAGCAGTAAGGGAACCATTGGCTAGCACGTGAAGGTCTCTGCGACCCTCCAAAGATATTACTCCTCAGACCATTACTGACCCACCGCCAAACGGTTACAGGGACAGCCTTGTACAGTGACAAGGACCCTAACAAAACACAAAACTAAAGACAAATCAGTCAGGAAGAATAAGAAGAGAACAATTGTCTATGGCCGCCACCTGCAAAATCATTCCCTTTTTGTGGGTTGTCTTGCTATTGCCTCTCCAGTGCACCTGTTGTCACTTTCATTTGCACCAAAGCAGGTGAAACTGATTCACAATCACTTATTCTTCCTAACTGGACAGACCAATATCACCGTTTAATTGACTTGTTATACTGTGATGATTAAGTGTTCCCTTAATTTGAGCAGTGAAATTGTCAACTTGGCAATGAAATGATGATGTCATCCTGCCTGGTAAATTATGAACAAACTTTGACACTTATTCTTGTGTACCTGCAACAAGCAAACACAATTCTGAATGTTACTCAATTTAAACCATCTTTGTGAATTACAGCAAATAAAGGCAACCTTTCTCCACATTTAATATTTATTCTAGATAATGTGTATTAGAACGGTTTTCATATTAAAGATTGTATTGACATTAAGTATTTGTTTACATTTATATTATAAAACTGCACATGTATGAATAAAGTTGTATTCTGAAACATATTTTGAATATTGTGATTTACTTTTTCGTAGCTGACGTAACTGTTTTCTTATGAACATGTAGCATTTCGAGTAAGTAAACAGCTCAGTGCTTATCTTTAGGTTTAGCTATGTTTCCTTACATAGTGCATGATTTAATTTAGTAATCATCTACAATTTTTCAAAGTAGATTATGACATTTCTATGTGTATTATTTTTTACTAAAAGGTAAATGGAGGTTCTCCCATCTACAACACTGACTCCTTTTTATGGGCAGTTATCTCATCTCACAAGCCTTTGCTATTTGGATACAAGGCAGTGATAAACTGGCAATTTAATTTGCGTAGTGGAGTAGTAAAGAAATAAGAAGAGAGCAGTTCTACATTTGCCAATGAAACACATGGTATCCATCTTATATTTCAGATATAGATTCGCGAAGGGAGTGCAGATGAAGCTTGTTTAATAAAAACTGAATAACAAGTGATCAAACAGGTTTGCTCTTGTGTTTGCGGATCACCTGTCAGGTGATCACTGTCAACTGCGTATGAATATGGATCCACTCCGGCAGTAGTTTATTCGTAAAATGGAACTAATGGAGGAAAATTAAAGCTTGAAAAGGTAGGCTTTGGTTCTTTATTAGTGCTTTCCTTTTTAAAATGTAATACACTGAAACCTTCCATGATCCACCTCTGTCCTTCCTGGGAGAGCATCTCGAAATAGACATTTCTAAATATTTTATAGTGTATAAAATACTATGTGAAGAGTATATGTGTTATATAACATATATCTGATTCTTGAATACATGCAAGTATAA
This sequence comes from Paracanthobrama guichenoti, assembly GCA_018749465.1. NCBI lineage: Eukaryota > Metazoa > Chordata > Actinopteri > Cypriniformes > Gobionidae > Paracanthobrama > Paracanthobrama guichenoti. Next base: position 17,066,908 of record CM031960.1, on the reverse strand, counting down.
CAATCTATAAGCTCAGCATTAACTTCTTGTCCTTCATTTCCAGAGCTGTACATGGCAGAAAGACATGATTTTCTTTACCATTTTGAGTCTGTCCATTGGAGAAATTCAACTGCTATTCTCAGAGAAAGTTGAGTATAGTATTTTGGGCATATCTGCTGTCCTTTTCCTCATAGCCCTCTGTCTTTTGATATGGCAGATTTACCACTACTGTACGCAGTTTCCGGTTTCACAAAGAGCTGGTAAGTTTTCATGCTAATGTTGACATCATTTATATTTGACCTAATATTGCACAAGATTAGTAGTTTATTACCATTAACTGTTGTAGTTTTAGATAAGCATTCAACATATGTAGCATAGTATTGTATAAGATGTATATGATTCATTATATCTACACTACAAACTTCTTTTGAACTTGTATTCAAAGAATCATGAAAAAAAGTCACGGTTCTTGAGCACCAAATCAGCCTATTAGAATGATTTCTGAAGGATATGTGACACTGAAGAGTAATTTAGCTTTACCATCACAGGAATAAAATGCATTACATTTTTATTATTAAAATAGAGTTATTTTAAATTGTAATGTTACTGTTTTTACTGTATTTTTGATCAAATAAATGAATGCATGCTGTATCTGCATGGTTTATGCAGAATATCTATCAACATCTATATGATTCAAGTGAATATTTTGTTAACAGATGGCCAGTCTGCTAAAAGCGGAGGTTTTCAGTATGCTACACAAACACGAGATTCTAAGGTAATATTAATTTACATAAACCATAATTATCTTCATACCCTGGAATGGAACCACTTTGTACTGTGTTTGCTTCCATAGTTTCTGCTTACTCTGACTTAGATCCAACAAAATATTATGAAAAACACGTTTTGCATATGGTTTGCTTTGGCTGCCAAACAGTATGTCTGTATTTCTAAACATCCAATAAGAGACTATACTAGAAAATGAGACCAGATACACACTCTGTCCATCAGATGGAAGTTCAGTATGAGGAACTGAGCCACCGACTGTCCCCTGGCCCCTCTTACACCAACCTGGGCAGTAGTTTAGACCTGGATAGCATGGCTGGTCTTGAAGAGGAGCACATCCAGGGATCTCTGCGCTTTTCACTGTTCTATGATCAGCTGCAGTCCAGACTGGTGGTGACGGTACTGGACGCCCAGGATCTGGCCGTGCGAGACTTCAGTCACAGTGTGGACCCTTTTGTTTGGGTGCGGTTGCTGTGGGCAGAGAGAGAAGATGAGGAGCAGTGTTCACTGCACAGTGTGCTGCACGAATGGCAGACGCGTCTAGTGAAGAAGAGCTGCAGTCCTGTGTTTGGAGATCAGTTCTCTTGTGCTCTGGCTGAGGAGGAAGTATCAAGAGTCACTGTTAGATTTGAGGTATGATAACAGGCCTTACAGCTTATTTAGCACAGACATGCCCAAGATGCAACAATTCATTTTTAGATTGTTTCTTTTAGGTTAGGGACTTTGATAAATACTCAAGACATGGAATTCTGGGAGAGACTCGTGTTCCCCTGAACAGACTGAAGATATCATATCCCCTGGAGTTAAGACAGAATCTCCAAGTACCCAAGAAAGTAAGTTTAATCCCAGAACAACACATTCGGAATTATGAGATGAGGAACAACCGGTACATTTTCTGTGTAGGACATGGTTGGTGAGGCACTGCTTTCTCTGAAATACTTGCCTACATCTCAGAGGCTGGAGGTGGGAGTGTTGAAGATCCACACAGTCTGTCATCCCAATAAAACTGAGAGAGGTGAGGAATAATCAATTAAGTGTTGAAAACCCTTTGGAATTAAATGCATAAAGGGTTAGTTCATGCAAAAATGAAAATGATCCCATAGTTTACTCACCCTCAAGCCATCCTAGGTGTATATGACTTTTTTCTTTCAGCCAAACACAATCTGAGTTATATAAAAAAAATTCCAATGTGTGTTTTATATATATAAAATTTCATAAAGTAAACTACACTGCTCAAAAAAATTAAAGGAACACTTTGAAAACACATCAGATCTGAATGGGTAAAAATATCATGCTGGATATCTATACTGATATGGACTGGGTAATGTGTTATGAACGAAAGGATGCCACATTGTTTGATGGAAATCAAAATGATCATCCTACAGAGGACTGAATTCAAAGTCCTCTGTAGGATGATTTTCCTACAGAAAATCACTCCTGCATCACAAAAATCAAAGTGAAAAAATGATGCAGCAGGCTAGTCCATTTTGCTGAAATTTCATGTAGCAACTCAAAATGGTACTCAGTAGTTTGTATGGCCCCCACATGCTTGTATGCATGCCTGACAACGTCACGGATGACGGATGGTGTCCTGGGGTATTTCCTCCCAGATCTGGACCAGGGCAGCTCCTGGACAGTCTGAGGTGCAACCTGACAACGTTGGATGGACCGAAACATAATGTCCCAGAGGTGTTTTATTGGATTTAGGTCAGGTGAGCGTGGTGGCCATTCAATGGTATCCATTCCTTCATCCTCCAGAAAATGCCTGCATACTCTCACCACATGAGGCATTGATGTGCACCAAGAGGAACCCAGGACCCACTGCACCAGTATAGGGTCTGACAATGGGTTATAAGATTTCATCCCGATACCTAATGGCAGTCAGGGTGCCATTGTTTAGCCTGTAGAGGTCTGTGGGTCCCTCCATGGATATGCCTCCCCAGACCATCACTGACCCACCACCAAACCGGTCATGCTGAACGATATTACAGGCAGCATAACGTTCTCCATGGCTTCTCCAGACCTTTCACGTCTGTCACATGTGCTCAGGGTGAACCTGCTCTCATCTGTGAAAAGCACAGGCTGCCAGTGGCGGACCTGCCAATTCTGGTGTTCAATGGCGAATGCCAATCGAGCTCCACAGTGCTGGCAGTGAGCACAGTGAGAACTCACTAGAGGACGTCGGGCCCTCAGGCCACCCTCATTAAGTCTGTTTCTGATTGTTTGGTCAAAGAAATTCACACCAGTGGCCTGCTGGAGGTCATTTTGTAGTGCTCTGGGAGTGCTCATCCTGTTCCTCTTTGTATAAAGGAGCAGCTATGGTCCTGCTGATGGGTTAAGGACCTCTCCTAGAGTAACTGCCTGTCTCCTGGAATCTTCTCCATGCTCTTGAGACTGTGCTGGGAGACACAGCAAACCTTTTGGCAATGGCACATATTGATGAGCCATCCTGGAGGAGTCAGACTGCCCGTGCAACCTCTGGGTCCAGGTATTACCTCATGCTACCAGTAGTGACACTGACCCTAGCCAAATGCAAAACTAGTGAAAAACAGTCCGAAAAGATGAGCAGGGGAAAAAATGTCAGTGGCCTCCACCTGTAAGACCATTCCTGTTTTGGGGGTTGTCTCACTGTTGCCCATCTAGTGCACCTGTTGTTAATTTCATTAACATTTCAGCAGCTGAAACTGATTAACAACCCCCTCTGCTACTTAACTGATCAGATCAATACCCCAGGAGTTTAACTGACTTGATGCTATTCTCTGATTAAAAAGTGTTCCTTTAATTTTTTTTGAGCAGTGTATAATCATTGGCTTCCAGAAACGGCCGTGTGTGAGTCTAGTTCCAACGGAAGAGTGACCTCTAACCTACGCTGCAAACTGAACAATGTTTATTCTGTAACACTTTATAGTAATGTAAATTATGTTTTAGTCATTTTAATTCCAGCTGCCTAAGCAGGAAACATTTCAAATTTTTCTAATTTCATTTATTTTTTATAATTTATTTTATATGAAATATTATTTCAATTACTGAAAACAATTTTTAATAGTTTTAGTTAACAGCAATAACAGTAAAATAGCAACGATGGCGTAGAGCGTCTCTAAGAGAAGCAACATGATCATGTGAGCACGTTCATTGCCAGTTTATGTTTTTGCTCCAACAAAAATCCACAGAAGAATAGGTGCAGCACACAGTAGTGGTGTTGTGTTCCTGAATGATTCAGTGTTTTTGAGCAAAACGTTTACATGAATCATTCAATGACTTGAAGGTAAAGGTTGAAAAGACATCAAGACCTCAAGGCACGTCCAAAACTGCTTAAAGATTAGCTTAAAGGTGCAGTGTGTATTTAAAGTAGTATTTATGAGGATCTATTGACAGAAATGCAATATAATATTCATAACTATGTTTTCAGTGGTGTATAAAGACCTTACATAATGAACTGTTATGTTTTTATTACCTTAGAATGAGCCATTTCTACCTACATACACCGCGGGTCCCCTTAAAGTGAAATAGCCATTTTGCGCTGCCATGTTTCTACAGTAACCCTAAATGGACAAACTGGCCTGTGTTCCAGTTCGTTTTTATTTTGACCTTCACTCGCTAACTTCCCTCAGTCTTGTTCACTCGGATGTGCGTCATTGCTTACGTTGCATGAGTGCCCAGCACTACTGGTGGAGCCTTTGCAATGGGCTGAACTGGAACGTCCTAAGCCCTTGATCACTTTGACTTATTATTATTTTTCCCCTTACGAAATTGTTCCATGCAGCATTCTTTATGTATATAGGTGTGTTTGGGTTGTTTTAAATGTTTTAAAAATAATTAAAATATCATAAAGTTGTTTGTGGTGGGGTAAATTAAAGTTTGAACGCGATATGCTGCAACGTCACAATCGTGTTGCATTGTGGTATGTGAAGCTGCCTGAAGTGTACATATGAAGTAGACACTGCTCCTCAGTCAAAATGGAGGGAGCGAGGGTCTGTCCATATAAACTTCCCTCATCCACTTCACAAAGTGGAACGCACTTCAAAATGGCAGCATGGATTCCCCTGAGGGGAAGTGCTTAGGGAAGTTTGCAAGTGCGTGTTTGCAAAGTGGAGTGGAACGCAGCCCTGCTCTACAGAGCTACTCTCTCCGACAATGACATTTTTGTCCTGTGTCAGGCACCGTAGCTTCTCTATGTGCTTCGAAAGGGAGGAGTGAGCGGTGGGTGATTGCAATTCACAACCTCACCACTAGATGCCGCTAGAATTCACACACTGCATCTTTAAAGGGACAGTTCACCCAAAAATGAAAATGCTGTCATCATTTACTCAAGTTGTTCCAAACCTGTATATATTTATTTGCTCTGCTGAACACAAAAGGAAGATATTTTGAAGAATGTTGGTAACCAAACAGATTTCGGGCCCCATGGTATATGGTATAGTCAATGGGGCCCAAGATCTGCTTATATTCAATATTTACAATTGAACATAAGCCATGTGCTTAATAAATGCTGTAAAGTGACTTTAAATTATTGTACGGTGTTTGTTCATTGTACTCACAGCTCTCTATGCCAGAATTAGCGTCACCTGCAACCAGTGCAAACTTCGACATCAGAGGACAACACAGAAGCAGCGCTGTGAGGTGACTGTGTTTAATGAAGTCCTGACCTTTGTGTTGTCAGATCAACAGATAAGAGAGTGCTCCATTATAGTGTCGGTTTTCGAACTTCAACATTCAAAGAAGTCCTCCAAGCGCCTGATTGGTAACGTTCACCTCATAAAGGGAAATACCTCAGAGAATGAGCACTGGAAGCTGATGATGCAATCACTACGACAGCCAATCGCTATGTGGCATTTAATCTTCATCTGAATATTGACGCACACACATACACGCTCACATTTCCCAAGGTGGGAGGTCGTACTTCCGACTGTTGTGTGTGTTTTCTGTTTGGAATGTGGAAACAACATGGACACCGTCAGGAATAAAAAACGTTGAAGGGTTGAGTGTTTCTTCATCTATGGCTACTCTTGGCATCGTGAACTCTTTCACACTATACGATTTGTGTTAAATAGCGTTCTAGTAGAAATGACATTTTAAACATTTTTGGAATACAAGGACTGACATTGTCTTGCTAAGGCTAATTTCACAGCTGACATTTAATTTCAATTAGATATTTTCACGCTTTAAATGTGATTAGTTAGCAGTAATTTGTCAAAATATTGAGCTTGTTTGGAAATTATGCACAATAAAGTTTGCTCAAAAGTGATATTTACCCTGTTTCACGCAGCATATTTCATCAGTCAAATGTGAAGAATATTTTTTATTTTAAACTTGGATTTAAAAGTAATTAAGAAATGATGAAGTGTGTGTGTGTGTGTGTGTGTGTGTGTGTGTGTGTGTGTGTGTGTGTGTGAGAGAGAGAGAGAGAGAGAGAGAGAGAGAGAGAGAGAGAGATAAGGATTTGATAAGTATTTTCTTATCAAAATGATAAAATGCTGTTTTGCAAAAATGAACAAATGAGTACAACCTCCTGAAAGTTACAAATAAAACTAAATTTGTGCAAGTTAAAGGCAAGTTTGATTAATAGGTATGTTGAACCAAAACATTTAAACAATAGTCATTTCTAATCAATTACTATATATTATATAACCCAATAAATCCATCTCATATTTAATGCTGACAACAATGGAACCTAACGGGATAGAATTGTGTGCACAAAAGAGGACACTGGTACAAGATGACTGCCGAAGCCATGTTTTAAATGTGACTATATAGCAAAATTAACTCAAAAAGAATGGACTTGTTTCAAAATCCTCTAAACAATCAGTCCTCAATGTCCTGTTTTACCAAGCTAATTTCAATGTATTGCTGTATTGCTTGTTTTTCGAAGGACAAGTTACCAACTGTATCCACAAGATGGCTCTCTAACACCATCAGACTAATGAAGCTTATTTGTGGTTTTGACCCAACACATCAGTCCTCTGAATAAAGCTTTGGAAAGAGCTGCACTAAATTGGTATATCTTCATACTAATGCCCCACCCACAATTCTAATAGGTTATCACTTCAGAAGGATTATTGTTATTTGACCAATTATAATACAGACAAATTAGCACATCGGGATAAATGTGATTCAGCAAGCCTGCAATGCATATTTAAATATTTAAATGACCGTAAACTCTCATCATTTTGGATTGAACTGAACAAGCATTTGTTAACATTTATTTCAACCTCATCTATCTTCACACTGTACGTGTCTGTAATGAAAGACTTCTCACAGATGGATTTCTGCTGCAAAAGTTGCACACGTCACCCATCATTTCCAGCCCACTGACTGAAGCACTGGCTCACTGCTAAAACTTGCAAAGCCAGAAACACAGCTTGAGGAGGCTGCATCATTAGTGTGATGCTAGGATAACAACGTCTGGAAGGAGAACAGACCCATACCATTTAAACAGATGAGCATCTCAATGGCACTTTATTTAGTTTTGGCCTGCATCCAGTTTGTTTGTTTGAAGACACTGCAGAGCCACTGGACCAGTCCAGTCTTCCTGTAGACAGAATTATGGCAAATATCACGGCTTTGACTCATAATGAGCGGTGCTGAGCAGATGTTATGGCACCTCCACTGCTCAAGGCCATTCCCAGGCATTACATCTCTCTCCTCAAGACTGTTTGGTAAACTATTCCTCCCACAGTCTGTTAATGAAAGTCACAATGGGATTTGGGGGAAAAGAGTGAGCATGAGAAATCTGGGGCCTTGGAAGGGAGGAATGCATTCATCCTTTCTCGTTTTTATGTAAAACCACAATATTACTTCTACAGTCCACCCAGCAGGGCAAAGAATTACCTATTGGACATTTCACCTTACTTAAACTTTTACTGGAGTATGGCTTCTTAAAATGCAGCTTTGCCATCACAGGAATAAAATACATTTAAAAATATATAAAAATACAAAACATTTTAAATATTAATAGTATTTCAAAATGTTACTATTTTTATTGTATGTTTGATCAGAAGTCATAAGAGATTGGTACTATTGAATAGTACTTTCAAGATTTTTATTTTTTTCACTTTAAACACTCTAAAGAAAACCACCACAAATCCCTGTTCTACCACCCTAAATGGGGTAACAGTGTTGGGTAAAGTTACCTTTACAAGTAATGCTTAACGATATGCGTTAGCCTACTCCTTAAAAAAGCAACTAATTGCGTAAAGTAATGGATTACGTTACTTTTTCTGACCTGGGCTTGCTTCTTTTTGTTTGCTTTTTTAATAACAAATGTTTTTTTTTTTTTTTTTTTTGATTTACTAACAGCCTGCTAGTGTCAGGATTTACTAAAGACACGCAGTGAAAAATTAGCACTGAAAAGGCGTGGACAAGGTTATTTTTGCACCTGACCTTAAGCACATGCATTGGTTGGATTACTTTCAAAAGCTAAATTTATGGGAGGAGAGTATTTAAAGCTGCAATTTTTTTGGGTTAAAAATTATACAAAATAAATTTGATCACGTCCATAACCAGCCAGTGTTCAAAAGTATATGCTTACCTTAGCTAAATTTTCAACTGTAAGCTTGTAATAATGCAGAGGTGGACAGTAACTAAGTAAATGTACTTGAGTACTGTACTTAAGTACACTTTTTGAGTATCTGCACTTTACTTGAGTATTATTTTTTCTGGAAACATTATTTTAACTTCACTACATTTGAAAGACAAGTATCATACTTTTTACTCCACTACATTTCTATCAAGGTCCACAAAGTCAAAGTCATTTCTGTAGCAGCTTTTAAAGTCAGTCGACTTTAAAGTGTTTTTTTTTCTTCTTTTTTTTGCAGACAGCCTATCAGTAATCACTCCTGCAGGGTCATGTGAAGTTTCCCAACATTTTTTGAACACTGATCAGTTTATAGCAAAATGGAAGAAGACGGTTCCACGGATGGCACCCATGGCCATACTTAGAAAGTATGTTTCAGGTTTCTGAAAAGATTAAAGATTAGTTAATTTGGCTTGTACACTTTGTGTATGTTTCATAAAATGTTCAAAAATGTAAACGTCTGGGACTATGTGTATCAGTGTATAGGGTCCGTGCATTCGGCCTTAAAGTGACAGCAGCTTTGTAAAGAGCTTTGTAATGAGTATTGAAATGAGTTTAAGGTAGTCATATGCTAGCATGTCAGAAGGAGCATCACTAACTGGCTTAAACCATCATGATGGCATAATGTGCATTTATACAACATGTATTACTGAACCGATACCGATCGTCTGCATCGCGATGCATTGTAGAAACGATTAATTTCGACACCCCTATTCAAAAGGGAGGGGTGAGTGGTGGGTGATTACAATTCACAACCTCACCGCCATATGCCGCTAAAATTTACACACTGTACCTTTAAGTAAATCTGGCCCCAAAAGTGAAATGAATAAACCTCAGTCTGAAGGAAATGCACATTCCCACCTGTACAGTAGAAGCCACAGCTCAAAGAGACCTTTTATCAGGCCACCTAGAATGGACGCAGGAGAAGAAAATGGAACACTCTTACTCCAGCAATACAAATCTGAAACACAAATGTGATGTTTTAGTTAGGTTGAATTGAATCATTGAAGATCAGCAGCAAAGACATTGGTTAATAAAGTGAGATTAAATAGGCTTACACAAAGTACATTTTTGTTATTTAACATTTAATTACTGCATATTGATCTCAACATGAGTTACAACAACTGGATCAACAACTTGCGTTACTGAAAAAGTATCTCGGATATTTTGTTGTAAATTTTAAAGTAGCCAAATGTGTTTCTTTTCTCGTTACTTGAAAGTAATCTGATTATGTAACTCACGTTACTTTTTTCTAAGACACGTTTATAAAAGCTACTTAACTATCATAAGTGAACTAAATCCTGGCTTAATCTAAGCCCTGTCTGTGAAACCAGGCCTATAAGGAGTAATAAGAAGTACTGTGTACTGTGATCATTTACTCACGCTCATGTCATTCCAAACCTGTATGCATTTTTTTATCATCTGTGTAACACACAAAAAAAGTTATGTGGGAAGAAAGTTGGTAACCAAAATGTTTCGGTTTCCATTGACTTTTGTTGACATTTTTGCCCAAAGTCAATGGGAACCAAAACTGCTTGATTACCAGCGTTCTTCAAAATATATTTTTTTATGTTACACAGAAGAAAGAAATGCATACAGGTTTGGAACGACATGGGGGTGAGTATATGTTTTATACATCTTAGGAGTTGTTAACTGCGGACTGGTGGGCTTTTAATGGGGGTTGAAAGACTTACTTTTGACATAATATGACTGAACCCCTTTAGAAAAAAATGAGTGGTTTCAGAGGATACAAGGACAGTCTATGAAAAACAATTCACAGGACACAGGGAATTAAATTAAACCCAAGATATACTGAGGTCACCCAACTTGAATTTTTTTTTTCTGTGATAGTTGAATGTAATAATTGATTCAATTATTTATTCATGATATTCATGGTTCCGTGTGTGCTCAGAGGGGCATGCCCAGATATGTATTTGTGTGAGTGATATTTTGAGGCTGTGCATATATGAGGATCTCATGCCATGAGCGATGATCTCGCGTGATCTGCAGAGCTGGCTCAAACACCAGTTACGCAACATTAATGAATCAGATCAGGGCATAATGGAGACTGCTGCACTGTTGAAAAGATAATTACTGTTATTGTTGTTGATGTTTTTGTTGTTGCAGAACTTTTTGTTGATGCATTTCTGTGGGTTGTGTTCTGGGTGTGTCTTTTATTCTGTAATATTTGTACACTAAAAACACTGACGTAAATTTGTTTTGTTTTGTATTGAGTGGTGTACCATTCTCTACATGACGTCTACAAATACACTGAATAGAAGAGTCAATTCATTTGACTTTTTTTTTTTTTAAACTGTCTTTAATATCACAATGTTGCAAGCCAAACTGAAATAGACTTATACCAGGAAAAGTACAGTTTGAAATGGACTATAATTTGTCTATATTCAAAGAGTACTCTCTGAGTCGTTTACAAAAAATAAGCCAAGGCCCTTCCAGCATGCATTCCTAAATCTATTTCTTCACAGATACAAATACACCTTTGGACAGCAACTGAATCAGGATGTCATGACCAACAACTGGAAAAGGGAGCCAGTTAGTTCACCCAAAAATGGGAATTCTGTCATCATTCACTCACCCTCAAGTTGTTCCAAACCTGTATGAATTTCTTTCTTCTGCTGAACACAAAAGATGATCATTTGAAGAATGTTGGTAACCAGACATTATAGTAGTTTTTTCCCATACTATGGAAGTCAGCGGGGCCCGTCAACTGTTTGGTTCTTCAAAATATATTCCTATTCAATATCTCTTTTCTGTTCAGCAGAAGAAAGAAATGAATACAGGTTTGGAACAATTTGAGGGTGAGTGAATGATGACAGAAATTTCACTTTTGAGTGAACTATCCCTTTAAATATGTAATTTAGGCTATGTTCAGACTGTAGGCAAACTCCTCTGTCACACAGGAAAATGCAGAAATCTTTGGACGGATACCATTTGAACACCGTATGAATCCTTCCGGCATTTCTGTCTCCAGTTTTGACATTATCATTGTGTCGCGTTAAGAGTGCAAAAGACTTAAGAGAGCAGCCAGACTCAGAGGCATCTGTAAAAATACAACTGGAATCATATTTCAAACAACCTCCATATGTGGTTTGAATCTGGAAAAAAAATCTGATGTGTGTGTGTGTGTGTATGTGTGTGTGTGGGCATGTTTTTGTGACATATCAGGACACAAATGTGTATAATGACATGGGTATGACAGGTATTAAGGAGAGGGTGACTTATGAGGACATTACCAATGTCCCCATTTTTCAAAAGGCTTATAAATCATACAGAATGTGTTTTTTTGGGAAGAAAGTAAAAATGTGCAGTTTCCTGTGATGGGTAGGTTTAGGGTAGGGGTAGTGTAGGGGGATAGAAAATACGTTTGTATGGTATAAAAACCATTACGCCTATGGAATGTTCCCACAATTCACAAAAACAAACGTGTGTGTGTGTGTGTGTGTGTGTATGTGTGTGTGTGTGTGTGTGTGTGTGTGTGTGTGTGTGTGTGTGTGTGTGTGTGTGTGTGTGTGTGTGTGTGTGTGTGTGTGTGTGTGTGTGTACCTTGTTTCCTTGTTTGGCTATACTTGTGAGGGACCAAATGTCCTCACTTATATAGTAAAATATTATGACAACTCACTAGTGAGGACATTTGACTGGTTCTCACTAGTTAAAAAGGCTTATAAATCGGCCAAAACATGTTTTTATTTAAATCTATTGTTTTGCACATGTTTCTGGGATGGGTAGGGGTAGTGTAGGGGGTTAGAAAATATCATTAACCTGATATAAAATCAATGGAAGTCTACGCAATGTACTAATATAGTGAAACAAACCTTTGTGTGTGTGTGTGTGTGTGTGTGTGTGTGTGTGTGTGTGTGTGTGTGTGTGTGTGTGTGTGTGTGTGTGTGTGTGTGTGTGTGTGTGTGTGTGTGTGTGTGGATATGCAAAAAATCAGATTTTTGCTGACAGTCTGAACATGGCCTTAGAGAAAATGAAACAGAGAAAAATGAAGCATTTCATTTTAACTTAACTAAGAGTGTAAAGAACCAAACAAACTATAGTGGCTGAATTAACTGGACAGATTAAAGAGATCTCAGTTGATCTGAGGCATGCAGACACCAAGAAACATTCTTTAAAGACCAACAGGCTCCACACCGCAGGGAACCCAAACAAAGCATGAACAGGAATTTTGCTTTTCAGCCTGTCAGATTCCATTCACTGCCCCACAACATTACGCAATCTCAAAACCTGTGAAATGGAAACGAATTGTATAAACCCAATATAATTAGACGTTAAACAAACTCAACTGAATATCTTGCAGTGAACTACTAGCTTGGCCTCAGATAACCACCCACAGTCAGTTCACTGGCACTGATGTATTGCACACAAACAGGAAAGTAGGCTACTTTCTCGATCTGGCAAGCTCTAATGCGATTGGCCGACTTTATGTAACTTCTGGAAAAAAATAAAAAAATAATTATATATATATATATATATATATATATATATATATATATATATATATATATATATATATATATATGTGGCCACCTAGAAATTAAGTGTACAAGGTAGGCCAAACGAGTTTGTGATATTTAATGTGCTTTTAAGTAAATATTTTTGACATGCAACATAAAATAAACAGCTATGCAATGTAAAGGAAGCACAATGTTTCACCCATCAACCCAAGTTCCACTCTTCACTACACTGTAAAAAATATTGTTGGTTTAACTTAAAAAGTAAGTAACCTGGCTGCCTTAAAATGTTGAGTTCATTGAAATAAATACAATGAAGGAAATGGGTTTAATAAATAGAAACTCAAAATATTATTGTATCTGAACCACATAAATAAAAAAATAAAAAAGATAAATCATGAAACTAGCACAATTTGGCATGTTTCACTGCATTATAACAAATAAAACACAATTATGCAATATGCTTACAAAATCTTTTAGTACTATTTGAATAAAGGGTGATGTTCATTGTATTAACTCTATTTTTATTTCAATGAACTCAAAATTTGAAGGCAACCAGGTAACTTACTTTTTAAATATTTTTTTAACTTAACTTGACACGCAATCTTATTTAAAACACACCAATTATTCACGAAACACTGAAAACATAGCGAGAGTAGACAGTAGACAGCTTCTCAGCTCTAAAAAAACATAAAATACCATCTGTAATTGTAACTCTGAAGCATGATTAGAACTAGAAACCATGTTGTTCCAATGCAAATGAGCTAAACTTGTGTTCAACGATAAGTTCAATCAAACATTGCTGGATTAACTCATGTTAACTAAGTAAATGGACAAGCAGTGTTTGCCCATCTATCCGGAGCTCTCCTTTATCTTTACCCTGCTGAATTGCAGCCAGACCTTTCACTTTGGAATCTGTTAGAGAGACACAGATAAGGGCCAAAAAACTCCCCTTCCCACACATCAAATTAGAAAAGAAAATCTATGCCGCCCAAGGACACCTCACTGGCACGACTCAAACTAATCCACTCTCATTACTTTATAACTGCAGCCACAGCTTCTGGTCACAATAAAGATTACGTGCTGACTGTTTGTTCTTATTCACGTTTAAACACATCATATATCCAGTATATCCACATAATTAATCTTTCTATCTTCATTTTTTTTTGGAGTGACAATAGTAAGCAGGTATTGTCCATACTTGTATTCTTGTCCATACTTTAGCATACCTTTAAAACAAGTACTTAAGGAAATAATAGAGTTAAAAAGAATATAAATTTGAAATTCAACGTTTTAGTTTAAATGTATAGGTCTATTAGGCTAAGTGCAATTAGCTGAACTTTAGAGTGCTTTTTAGAAAACACTTAAATGGACTAAAGTACATCGTTATATATTATGTATTTTCATAATTACTTCTAGCGTCTTGAAATATGGTTAAAGTGCTAAATATTGTTTATGGTATGTCATGAATTTTAATATATTTGTAATTACACATTTGTATAATGCAATGTTACACGTTGCTGTAGATGTGGCAGCACAGTAGTACTGTAAAAACCTAGAATAAATACCACATTTATACATTACAGTAAAATATATTACCTTTATATATATATATTTATATATATTGAATAAGAGTACAGTTAAAATTATAATCAAGTAGTTGTGCGCTAATATGTTAGTCACTGCATCAAAATAAGTGCGCGTCATTAAAGCAAAAGATTATTAAAACAAAATGATTTTACCTTAAAGTAAAACTTTTAATTTAACATTATTAAATGCACTTTTAGTGTACTTAAGTGTAACAAACATAAAAAGTTTACTCTCTTTAAATGCACTTAAGTGACCTTTGATTTCATAATATTATATTATCACAAGGCATTGCTTTGGAAACAAGACATTTCCAACCCTTCACACAGTGCCTCTACCCGTTCTTTGGTGTGGAAACGTGGGCATGTGTACCAGTCAAACAGGTTAAAAGTCATGCCTTAAATTCCATTCTTTCTATTCATTCAGAACTTTGATACTTGAAAGAGTTGTCATTACATGGGGCATGTAAAACACGTAGCTGCATTACTCATTATTAGAGTTCTGTTACAGTAACTTTCAATACATTCCCTTTAGAATACCTCTGAAAGCATGCTGTCTGATTAAAAACTGAGACCAGTGTAAATGTATGTATCTGGAAAGCAATGTTTGGCTTTCCATATTTTTGTCATCCATTATTAAAGACCCCCTGTGGTGAAAATCAAGTTTTTAATGTTGTTTATGTCTATGAGTAGTTTTTAATATGCTTTAACCTCCTGTGTGCCACTATCCACATATGAGGACATTATATTTTAGTGAATTCGTCTGACAACATACATGTCACAATACTTGTCACCCACAAGTCTGGATGTCCTGTACAGAGCACATTCAGGGCTTTTCAGATACAGAGATGTTTTGATGTTCTCCTTTGTCTTGACTGAATGAAATGACTGAATGATCAAATTTAGCACTCTTCTGGAAATATAATATTTTGTAATATTTTGTAATTATCATTTAAATCTGACAAATTTTCAAATTGTTTGCTATAAATCAACATGTCAGGAAAATGTTATGGGGTTTCTAATCAAAATATGACTTTCTGTTACAAAACAAAGCATTGATTTCATACATGCCCTCAATAGAGGACACCGGGACTCAAAGGATGTTTATCAGGCATGTTGGGAGACACAACAAGTGAATAAGTCAATAGGGAAAGAAATTACACTCACCTAAAGGATTATTAGGAACACCATACTAATACTGTGTTTGACCCCCTTTCGCCTTCAGAACTGCCTTAATTCTACGTGGCATTGATTCAACAAGGTGCTGAAAGCATTCTTTAGAAATGTTGGCCCATATTGATAGGATAGCATCTTGCAGTTGATGGAGATTTGTGGGATGCATATCCAGGGCACGAAGCTCCCGTTCCACCACATCCCAAAGATGCTCTGTTGGGTTGAGATCTGGTGACTGTGGGGGCCATTTTAGTACAGTGAACTCATTGTCATGTTCAAGAAACCAATTTGAAATGATTCGAGCTTTGTGACATGGTGCATTAACCTGCTGGAAGTAGCCATCAGAGAATGGGTACATGGTGGTCATAAAGGGATGGACATGGTCAGAAACAATGCTCAGGTAGGCCGTGGCATTTAAACAATGCCCAATTGGCACTAAGGGGCCTAAAGTGTGCCAAGAAAACATCCCCCACACCATTACACCACCACCACCAGCCTGCACAGTGGTAACAAGGCATGATGGATCCATGTTCTCATTCTGTTTACGCCAAATTCTGACTCTACCATCTGAATGTCTCAACAGAAATCAAGACTCGTCAGACCAGGCAACATTTTTCCAGTCTTCAACTGTCCAATTTTGGTGAGCTCGTGCAAATTGTAGCCTCTTTTTCCTATTTGTAGTGGAGATGAGTGATACCCTGTGGGGTCTTCTGTTGTTGTAGCCCATCCGCCTCAAGGTTGTGCGTGTTGTGGCTTCACAAATGCTTTGCTGCATACCTCGGTTGTAACGAGTGGTTATTTCAGTCAAAGTTGCTCTTCTATCAGCTTGAATCAGTCAGCCCATTCTCCTCTGACCTCTAGCATCAACAAGGCATTTTCGCCCACAGGACTGCCGCATACTGGATGTTTTTCCCTTTTCACTCCATTCTTTGTAAACCCTAGAAATGGTTGTGCGTGAAAATCCCAGTAACTGAGCAGATTGTGAAATACTCAGACCGACCCGTCTGGCACCAACAACCATGCCACGCTCAAAATTGCTTAAATCACCTTTCTTTCCCATTCTGACATTTAGTTTGGAGTTCAGGAGATTGTCTTGACCAGGACCACACCCCTAAATGCATTGAAGCAACTGCCATGTGATTGGTTGATTACATAATTGCATTAATGAGAAATTGAAGAGGTGTTCCTAATAATCCTTTAGGTGAGTGTACATATCAATGTTTCTATAAAATATATAGATATTATTATGAAAATGTTGCCAGCCAACTATTAGTCCCATTATTACACTTCTTTTTTCATTACACGTTGCTCAGAGAACACATTAATATACAACTTAGATATGAAAGTCTATATATGAATTTAGATATGAAAGTCTTTGAGAGACTCATTAAAAACACCATTTGCGCCTTCATTCCTGGCACTTTGGACCCTCTTCAGTTTGCCTATCGTCCCAATAGATCGACTGAAGATGCCATCTCTCATGTCCTCCACTCCTCCCTCACTCACATCGACAGCAAAAGTGGGAACTACGTAAGACTGCTATTTATTGACTATAGCTCAGTCTTTAACACCATAGTTCCCACCAAGCTAACCTCCAAACTCCTGGATCCCGGCCTGAATCCTTCTCTCTGCCACTGGATTGAGGACTTCCTCACTGGCAGGCCTCAGGTGGTGAGAATAGGCCAGTCCACCTCCACCTCCATCACCCTGAGTGTGGGAGCTCCACAGGGCTGTGTCCTGAGTCCCCTGCTCTACTCTCTCTACACGCATGACTGTTTGTCCACACACAGCTCCACCTCTATCATCAAATTTGCTGATGATACTGTTGTCCTGGGCCTCATTTCCAACAACAATGAGACGGCATACTTGGACGAGGTGGAGCATCTAACATCATGGTGCCAGGACAACTGTCTCTCTCTGAATGTTGGCAAGACCAAAGAAATGATTGTGGACTTCAGGAAGAGACAGCAACGGACATACTCCCCCTCATGATCAGCGGGTCACCAGTAGAGAGAGTGAGCAGCTTCAAGTACCTGGGAGTAAACATCTCCGAGGATCTGACCTGGACTGCTCACATTCAGACACAGGTGAAAAAAGGCAGGCAAAGACTGTACCACCTGCGCCAGCTGAGGAAATTCAGGGTTTCACCAGCTATCCTGAAAACTTTCTATTTAGGGGCGATAGAAAGTGTATTAACTCAGTGCATCACAGCGTGGTATGGGAACAGCACCAGTCATGACCGCAAAGCCCTGCAAAGAGTCGTGGCGCTTATCCGGCGTATCTCAGGGTCAGCTCTCCCGTCTCTGCAGGACGCCTACACCAAACGCTGCAAAGGTAGAGCTACCAAGATCATCAAGGACTCTAATCACCCTGCAAACCCTCATTTCACGCTGCTGCCATCTGGTAGCGCTTCCGAAGCCTGATGGCCAAAACTGAGAGACTCAGGAGGAGCTTCTTCCCCCAGGCCATCAGACTCCTGAACTCAGTCACTTAACATCACGTGACTTCACGTCAGGATAAACATCGATACACTGACATTGCACTGCACTTTCTGTTCTCGTTGTTACTGTGTAACAACCTGTTATAAACCTGTTTGCACATTATACTCTTTATACATTTGTTAACCACATATTTATAAGTCTACAGTTTACTCACTGCACAGTCTACTTCAATTATTTTATTCCACTTTATTCTTATTTTTTTACTTTTTTTTTTCTCTTGACTTGATTATTTATAATTCTACAGATATAGACATATATATAGTACTTTTTTATCCTATTTCTATTATAATTTCCTCCTTGTGTTTTTTACTGTGAATTTGCACTGTCCATGGAGCGGACCTGTTTACATTTCACTGCCGGTTGTATATTCTGTATATAACTGTGTATGTGACAAATAAAACTCTTGAATCTTGAATCTTGAAACATATGAATAAAATATTTATTCACTTTTTTTTCCACAAAAAAAAAATCCATTTGTTTCTTATACTCTAAACAAGGGATGGTCAAACTCGGTCATGGAGGGCAACTGCCCTGCAGAGTTTAGTTCCATCCCTGAACTCACCTACCTGCAGCTTTCTAGTAATCCTGAAGGCATTGATTAGCTGGTTCAGGTGTGTTTGATTAGGGTTGGAGCTAAACTCTGCAGGGCGGTGGCCCTCCAGGACCAAGTTTGCCCATCCCTGCTCTAAACAATGTAATGACATGAAAAAATATTTCAATATAATATAATTCAAAATACTTTTTTTTACCCCTGGGTTTTAGGAGGTTAAGACAAACCATGTGCAAATTCATCCTTAAAACTGCTGTGAACCAAAGACAGACTCATAAACTCTTGTTTCCTACCGTCACAAGCATGTAACCAATTTGTGGGGCGCGGCTTTTCTCCAAAGTGTTTCGATCATAGACTGTAAAGCAGTGGTTCAGTGCACATTTTACATGTCTCCTTTTGTCTGACACACCCACATCAGGTATTGGAGTTGCATCTAATGAGCTCATGACCTGATTCAGGTGTGTTTGATTGAGGAGACATGCAAAATGTGCACTGTTGGGGGGCCTCCAGGAACATGGTTGGGAACCACTGCTGTAAAGGTTTTGATGCTGATTTTTAGAAGGCAGCTGCCTTTGTCCGAAATTGCCCCCCTTATTCTTAAATAGGGCACTATTTAAGGGGACCGCCATTTAATGTTGTCCGAAACCATAGTGGACGTTATTGAGTGAACTCATTCGATCCCACAATGAACCACAATAATGGCCCAGTCACGATAACTATAAAGATAACTATATTCGCGTCCACATCAGCGTATGATATTGTTCTGTTTATTCTAACAGCCATTTCACACTGCAAGCATGAGCAGTGCGTTCACGTCAATGTAACTACACCGTAAGCCCTATTTATGCTTCTGCGTCGATTGTACGTACACTTGACGCAGAAATATAAATTGGGCTTTACATCTTTGGAGAGCTGCACGTCAGGGTACGTTGTAGGCTGTGCGTACACAGCCAACGACGTACCCTGACGTGCAGCTCTCCAAAGATGTAAAGCCCAATTTATACTTCTGCGTCAAGTGTACACCGTAGCTATGTCGTAGGCTGTGTGTTGCACGCGTAGCCTACGATGTACCCTGACATGCAGCTCTCCAAAAATGTAACAACGCGTTGATTCTGCGCGGACCACAAGCGCTGTGATTGGTCTGCCAGAACCCCTCCCTCAGGAATACACTTTGCTCACTCTGCATGTGTAACTGCACGTCAATGCGGACAAGGATGCAGAAGTATAAATGAAAATCGACGCGTAGCCCACGGTGTAGAGGCTACAGTGCAGGTTCGACGCAGAAGTATAAATCAGCCTTAACTGCAGCTGCAGACACGCAAGAGTATTCACACTGGAAGCGGCAGCGGCTCCAACGCTACATATAATGCTCACTTATATCATATAAGTGAGTATTTCTTTATAAAGACAACTAGCCTATATTTGTTTTTAGAAGTTGGTCATTTATAAACTTGAAACTCCTATCATGTCGTTTCAAGTTTAAATGGGTAAATCTTCTACAAATATTTTTTATTCTTCATTTTCTTTTCTGACATACTCCAGTTCTTGTTAAAACACACTAAAGGTGCTTCTTGTGTGCATTTTGAGCACTTTTTGTGTGAAATCATATTTATTTTGTCCATCAAAAGTGTGCTTTCACTTTATTTGAGCGTCAGCAGCGCAGCAAAAATAGGCTCGGCACCGAAACCCCCGCTTCACTGCTGCTCACGCGACGCTCACGCACTGCTTCGACGTTACCGCTTCTTATTTACTTTGAATGGGTGATGTCACGCGTTGCCGAACTGAATTGTGGGTTTCGTCGCGTCGCTTCACTTGCGTTGCAAGCAGCAGAAGTTGAAGATTTCTCAACTTTTCAAGCGCTAACGCAGGCGTCATCCAATCAGATCGCCCTATGCAAATACCCTAGAGCAGACGCTAGCCAATTGTGTTCATGCAACCCTAGAGCAGACGTGTGATTGGCTGTTGTCACTATGACGGTCGCATCAGCGCCAAGCTTCAGCCACGCCCTCCGTCAACGTTAACGCCACTTGTCTGCCACTTTAAATGCTCGAGCTTACAGCAGGATGGATTCTGATTGGCTTTCAATGTTTTTATAGTTCATCAACTGGATACATTGTTCTGAGAGTGATTCCAACGATATTGTTTCTCTGAGCTGCTATCTTATAACTGTGGTGGGGGTGGGGTTAGATTTAGGGTTAGGGTTAGTATCAAATATAGTTAGTAGATCTACACACATGACTGTTTGTCTACACACAGCTCCACCTCTATCATCAAATTTGCTGATGATATTGTTGTCCTGGGCCTCATTTCCAACAACAATGAGACGGCATACTTGGACGAGGTGGAGCATCTAACATCATGGTGCCAGGACAACTGTCTCTCTCTGAATGTTGGCAAGACCAAAGAAATGATTGTGGACTTCAGGAAGAGACAGCAACGGACATACTCCCCCCTCATGATCAGCGGGTCACCAGTAGAGAGAGTGAGCAGCTTCAAGTACCTGGGAGTAAACATCTCCGAGGACCTGACCTGGACTGCTCACATTCAGACACAGGTGAAAAAAGCCAGGCAAAGACTGTACCACCTGCGCCAGCTGAGGAAATTCAGGGTTTCACCAGCTATCCTGAAAACTTTCTATTTAGGGGCGATAGAAAGTGTACTAACTCAGTGCATCACAGCGTGGTATGGGAACAGCACCAGTCATGACCGCAAAGCCCTGCAAAGAGTAGTGCGCTTATCCGAGCGTATCTCAGGGTCAGCTCTCCCGTCTCTGCAGGACGTCTACACCAAACGCTGCAAAGGTAGAGCTACCAAGATCATCAAGGACTCTAATCACCCTGCAAACCCTCATTTCACGCTGCTGCCATCTGGTAAGCGCTTCCGAAGCCTGATGGCCAAAACTGAGAGACTCAGGAGGAGCTTCTTCCCCCAGGCCATCAGACTCCTGAACTCAGTCACTTAACATCATGTGACCATCGACACACTGACATTGCACTGCACTTTCTGTTCTCGTTGTTACTGTGTAACAACCTGTTATAAACCTGTTTGCACATTATACTTCTTTGTACATTTGTTAACCACATATTTATAAGTCTACAGTTTACTTCACTTATTTTATTCCACTTCTTTATTTATTTATTTATTTTTTCTACTTGATTGTTTTATAATTCTACATATATATATATATATATATATATAAAGACCAATTCACTCCTACATTTCCATTTGGCATTGTGTAACCAACATTTATTACAGTTGAGAGTGGATCAAGCAGGTGGTGTGATTGAGTGGAGGCGGAGACTAATTTGCATATTCATGATGGATCCAGAGCCATATAGTAGAGCTATAGTTAAATTTAAGCTATTTTAGGGCATGAAGAAATTATTTTCACAGGAAACACATTTAAATATGTACTTTTAAGGGATAAAAATAATTGCAGGTTTAAAGACACATTTTTCCACATTTAGAACATGACCAGAAAAAACTGGCATCACATGATTTCATTCCAGTTTAATCTATTGTGACATTAGGGGCAGGGATGAGGAAAGAAAAGAACATAAGACAATACCAATATATTTTCAACTCTTTATTCACAGTAATATGCAAAGCACGGAAGCAGAAGTGTAAATAATTTTTCTTTTTCTATTCCTCATTTTTAATTTAGAGAGAACAAGCATCAGTCTTGACATTGATGTTAACAGATGGATAAGTTAGTAAAGCTGGTCTAAACACCTGATTTTGAAATACAAAGGAATCATATTTTTTTATTTTTACATTCAACACTATACTTCCACTTTTTCCTTTATGGTTACTGATGTTCCAAAAATCGGTATAGATTTGTAGAAACCAGATATATTGGAACATGTAAATAAATATTAACATTTTTTATTTGATGTGTTTTAAGATGTGAAACAAATCAATTGATCACCAGTAGAGTACAGTAAAAAAAGAAATGGTCAAGAGGTCCACTGACGTAATTTCAGTAAGGACAGAGAACACTTTCTTATTAAGAAAAATACATCTTCCATTGCAGAAAAATAATAGATTTTACATTTGCAAGTACTAAAACGTTTTCACAAAACTGCTTCAGAAAGTGCCCATTATAAAGCCAGACTGCCTTAATATACCTACACTTCAAACATATAAAAAACACAAATTTAGGGTTATACAGGGTAAAATGCAAAACATTAAATGCATTAAGTAAATATTTAGTTGCAAAACTATTTTATAGCATAAAATAATTTTCCAGGAATAAACTTTCACTTCTGTTTCAATGCAAAACTATAACTCAACTGTTATAAAAACGTGTTTTTTTTTCTCTAGGAATAGATTGGATAGTTGTTAAGTTTTATATTCAACCAAGTTGTCAGTTTAATATCAAATCGGATATAAGTGAGAGTAATCTCATATTGGACACTTGCTTATAAAATACACAAGCACCTCTAATAGGAGGTGAATGAGATCACTACGGTCAAAACCATAGAGTTTTCCACCATTAAGACACATTTATACAATCTCCTCCTAAGGAGTACACAGATGGTACAGTCCCACAGGTATTTTACTTCACATCATGCGGATCTACTAGAAATAGAAATGAAATAAAACATGATCTACTAGAAGTTCAAGTAGAAAAGAGGTAAATCATCCAGTAAAAAGGACATAAAAATGGTCACATAAAATGGAAACCGACTCAATACTGAATCATCAGAACAACAGCGTCAACATAGTTTGGTCTGTTGTACCATTTTCTGGTAACAGGTCCAGTTTTTGAACCATACTCTTTCACAGCACATTATTCTACCACCGGTTGTATAGATACCATTACAGCAAATGACTAGGTGATAAGAAATACCGCAAGGTTTAAGTTAGTATGAGGAACTTCCACCCCACCATTCTTTGACTTATGAATGAAAAAGCAGCTGCATTAAATATTTTCCACTCTGACCTACAATCTTTTTTTTTTCAGCACGTGACCTTGTTATTGTCTTCTATTTTTCTCTCCAACTGTCTAGAAGCTCTGGTGTGTTAAATGTGAAGCTTAAACTTGTAAACACTGAGAAGCAGCATATGGAATACTCAATGCACAGAGCCTTTTTTTCTTTAAAATATGTATGTTGCATTGATTTTGGTCTATGCAGCACGGCTGAATCAGAGCATCCTCTTTCCAACACATTTGAAATGTGCTCCGCTCTTTTCCTGACACCATATGAGCGGTTGTTCCCCCTTCCTTCGGTCCATTGGGAATTTGTGCATTTTTCCTTTAAACCTTGAGCTTCCTTTTCAGCTCAAAGTATGCATCAAACCTGGCCATGGCGTATTCCTGTATAAGAAAATAAGAAAAACATTTTTAGTCTGGATCAACAAAGCAAACTATTAGCGGTTTTTAACATTTAAATGATACATTTTATGCTTTGATTTCAATTTGTTCTTTAAAATTGCTTTTTTGTTAAGAATTACACAAACTATACAACATTGTATATAAAAAAGTCATGTTACCCTGACCTTACAAGTATTTGTGTACTGTCCTAAGGTCGTCAGGCAGCTCAAATATTGCAATGACCTTTTCATATCTGATCTCCAGTGATAAAACCTTACCTAAGAGCTGCGACGTGTAGAATGGAATATACTTTCTGGTTCATGATTAGCAATAACTCAACACATGCACACATAAAGGCTCGACAGCTTTACAATAACTCACCATGTACCCAAACTCAATAGTTGATATTTTGGCCTGGATCATGGACCACAATCCCCAGAAGAAGTGGGAGGCCAGAGCAAACCTAAATGAGAGAGCATTGAGTTCAGAGTACAGATGGGAAGAACGTTTGGTGAATCACTGCTGGATTTGGTCCAAACCACTTTTTACAATATTCATACTAGTACAGTAAGAAGCCTATGAGGGATGGGCTTGTTACTTTTTTTCTTTTGATTAAATGAGCCTTGTTTCAAAATCAACAAGCTCAAGAATGCTGCACAATAACTTGATGGCTAAATGTGTGTAAAACTGACTAAGACATATCTGAGGTAGGTATATTACCTGTTAACCTCCACTAGCATATCTTCTATGAGTTTCTGCTGGTCCTCCTCACTCAAGTTTTCAAATCCAGCATTCGATTCCGACAGATAACTCTGAAAGAAATGCATCTGAGAAAAACAAATTAAATGTAAAGTCATTTTCATGGTTCACAGATTCATAGATTTAAGAAGAGAGAAAAAAACTACCTAAGAGAATAATTTTACAAACCTGCTGTGCTTTGGTGGGGTAATTTTTGGTGTTGGCTGTGAAAAATGGAAACTTGTCATATGTGTAGTCATAAGTCCACTCACAGAAGAAATTTCCAATGTCGAATCCTCTGTGGAAGAAAGAGAGGAGATCATTATCCCATCAACAGCATTTGTTACTGTTATAATAATGCAAGTCTTGATCGAATTCATTGGTAACTGTAGAGGTTTTGTTTGGTAGTTTCTCACATTCATGAGAATATCATGATATCTGGAAACTGTTCAGATCTGCTCCAAGGGCATCAAGCAAGGTGTAAGGCTGACTACAAATACCAAACACTGTCATGCTGTTCCGACAACTGCCTTAAAAATAGTGTTTTATTTATTTGATAAGTGAACATTTTAAATTTGACCACCCTAGAAATGCAATTTGTAAAATCTTCTCTCCAATTTCCCACAAACCCCTTAGCACATCCTTGTGGCCCCCTGGGGGTTCCCAGACCTTAGTTTTAAAACTCATAGGCTAAAATATTGTGCAACAGAAGAGCAAAGTTAACTGGTATGTGAATGTGAATATTTTCCTATTGCCCTTTGGCAAGATGATAATAATTATCTTGATTAGTCGGTTAGATGGTGCAGACTGATAGGTCCTTCACATGCAATCTTTAAGCAATACAGTCATGTACTACATGGCACAAGCTGATTGGCCTCTTCTGATTCTGCAGGCAGTGAGACTACTTGCTGAACATTTAAATAGTCTGGATCGGTGTTCACTGTAAGCTGGACTTGCAGCGCGTAATCAGAGTTTCTCTAAATCCCTCCACCTCCCCCAGCTCCACCTGCCTAGATTGGCTAATTTATATATATTTTTATATATTTATCTATTCATGCAACAGCAGCATATCTTACATGCTCACAGCAATGTGTCCACACTTGTTCTGCAGCAGCAGTAGCAGCATGCTTAGCAGATCTAGTTTACCAAAATACATTATTCTCTTACATGCTGAAGGCATCTTTAATGATTTCAGGTCTTAAATGGCATACTAAAATGTAATGGCTTATAACTCTACAAGAAAACACGTTATAAACAAGTGCATGGTCTCATATGATAGAAAACCTTTCAAATTTATAGATTTTGATCATGTTTGGGAGTTTTGTTTGGGAGGGAAAAAAAATGAAAAGTAATGCAATTCATTGATTTATTTTGTTATTATTGATGATTGACGTGATGACTATTAGAAAGTATATATGGAAGCTCATAAAATCAAGTTTGGACAATCATGTCAACTGCGTCTGAGCCAAATTTTGTGTTGATATCTCCTATTCTATGGCACCCAGAAAATCAAGACCTGTCAATCAGGGTGATCAGCCCAATCTGAACATGCTCCAGCTGTAAGAGTGTCCGATTGCTCTCTACTCATCATCCCTACCCACCATACCTACCCACCTCACCCGAGATCCCATTTCCATTGGTTGAAGTTTCAAATGACGGTCATGACGGTTTCATGATCGCGAAAGACGTTTGATTTATGGTTTACTGATGTTTTGCAAAGTTATATAGCAAAACGTAACGCAAAAGCCTCATCTGTGTACTGTTGTTATGTGCGTAGGCAGTGATTTTTCATACAAATACCTGGTATAGTTTGTTGTACTCTGCTAGTTGAGACCTTTTCAATTATATATATATATATATATATATATATATATATATATATATATATATATATATATATATAACAAAATACTATCAAATAGTACAAAATAGATGCTTTTACAGAACATATTTCAAGTAAAGCAGTCATATTTCATGGTATATAAAACGATGCTCCTCTAATATTATAGCAAATTTAAAAGCATGTTAAGAATTGGTTATATTTCCTGTAAAGCCAAGCTCCTAAGCTTTAAAATGACACAAATTTTTCGTTGATCAAGTAGTTATGAAGTTACAGAACAACTTTTTTGTGTTTTTTTTGTGTAGTGCAAGCTGCTCCGAGTTTAACAGGTTAACATTGTCAAATCCATTAATATAATAAAACTATTCTGAGAGTTCAGAGATTCAGGTAACTAGGATTTGACCAGATTTGAGTAAAGCCACAAAAAAGAGAGAAAACATGACTCTTAATTTGACATTACACAAACTGAAGGAGATTAATTTGTAAGAAAGACTGTGTAGCTCTTTGTGAAGAGTCTCACAGCTGCCGTGGAAAGCAAACAAAGCACACATTTCTGTGGCTGTGAAGCGAGGCTTAATTTCCTACTGCTTTGCTGGACAAACACCGTCAATGGACCTGAGTCACTTACGCTGTAGGGGACCACATTGGATGGCAGGATGGGAAAACAAACAAAACAACCCTTGACCGATGCCATCCACCACTGGAACAGTGATTTTTCCAATACAGGACCCCTTTCGAAATAAAACTAGGTTCCTAAAAGAACTTGTTACAGTTTAGAGCTCACTTGCCCGAGGATCGGAGGATTGCCTCATTGAGGCCCGTGTCTGAGCACGTGCAAGAATGTAAGTACCCTAGCAACAGTGTTTTGCCAGAGCCTTCAACGTCTGGAGGTCCCTTCTCAGAAATGGGGCACCCCAAGCATTCCAAGATTATCAGAAACAACTGAGTAGTCTTGAATAACAAAGAAAAACAGCCAGTTCTTTAAATCAGCTCCAAAGATGTGGGAGGTCAGTAAAAAGATCAAAACTTAATCCCCATCAAACATCTGGTTGTTACAAAAACACAGTTTTTTTTTTGGGAATTTAGATGCATGTTAATGAAGCATGTGAGGAATCATGTGTGGAATGAATGCAACTATGAACATTACAGACCTGTAGTTGTAGCTGCTGTACTCAAAGTCGATCAGCATGAGCCTCTTTCTGTCTGTGTTCTCACGGCCACTCAGGAGCAAGATGTTTCCTGTTTAAAACACGCCAGTACTTTTAAAAACTATTTTATAAAACATTGAGTGGACCATTTTTATAAACAATAAGGAAATAATCACAGTAAACCAGTCTAACCTTCTTGCAAATCATTGTGGCAGAAAACAACAGGAGAGGGTGTAGATTCTAGTAGACACCTGTGTACACAAACACGTCAATAATGAGCAGCCAATACATTTCTTGCTATCAGTCACTCTCAAATCTCTTAAAGTGTGAACAGCTTCCAGGGTCAAAGCAGGTCAATGAACCCATGCTAAAAATGTATGACGAGAAGATAATTCCCCTAAAACAAAAGCCGTACTGAATAATCTAGATAAAAGATCTTACTTGAGACTGTCCATCTCTTGAGGCAAGTTGTAGCTCAAAAGGCGGGAGAAATTACGCAGATGGTGTTCCCTGGTGAAGGTGAGCTGGAGCACTTGATCCATGTACCTGTGCAGATAAAGTAAGTACAAAAAGATTGCAGTGATGGCCATCAACAAAAATACTCAATATATTTGCAGGCAAAAACAGACTTAGACAAAAAAATGAATATAGTAATATGAGATGATTGCGGTTTAAAAGACAATTCATATTCAGTAATATTATCAATTTAACTGCACTGACAATATTGGATGAGAATTTTTTGCTTAATTGCTTATATCCGAATTGAACTCATAATGAACTTTGCCACTCTGACAGTTATTGAACTAAAATGAGCTGAATAATGCTATTCTCTTCTGTAGAGGGAAAGAATAGGGAACTTGGTGAACATAATCATTTTGTCTGTTGAGATTTAGACTGAATTTCACTAGAATAAAGCTCAATCCGGGCCAACATCCTGACAGTAAGGATGCAGTTCCCCACCCCCCATGAACATTTGTAAGAATTTGAAACAAACTGGCACAATTCACGTACTTTTCCATTGTGCCAAACAGCCACTTTGGCTCCTTGTTGAAGGGCATTCTCATTCCATGAAACCTGGCGATCTTTTCAGCAATCTCAGCACATATACCAGGGACACTCAGCTCATCTGTGGACAGTTTTCGACTCTGCAGACAAACATATTGCGCTGTCAGTTTGCTTTTTACTGACTGAAACAGAAATAAATACATTGCTAAAAAGGTAAAACGCAAGAAGTCGCCCAAAGGTTTCTGTGCATTTAAAAGCCTGGAGCATCTTTCAGAGCAATGGAAAATGGGACATTTGCCAAGAACGTCATGTGATTTCTCTTACAATGCAATTTGCAACAAAGGGATTCATAACCATTAGTGTCAAAACACGTTGTGCGCTGTGTCCAGATTGTCTGTTCACTTATCATAAGTGCAAACTTTAAGACTCACTGGGACAAACTGTTCCAGTCTTCCCTGTGGAAAGATGCCATAGAGCTTAGGCCCAAGCTCCCTTTCGGCCAGGATAGCAAACATCACACTCTCCAGTACCATGGCATCAGCTCCCTGCAAACACAAAAACATACGGATACAGTTTGGACACTAGTTGAATCAACCTCCAAGATGTCAAAAAACACAAAGACAGCCTTAAACACTTGCTTGGTTTAGCTTAAGTGGATCTTCGATCCCTGAAAGACGAGTTCAGCTTAAGTTAAAGAACTTAATTCAAAACTGTGATGCTATAAAGGGCAAGGAATTCTGGACTGAAAACAATTCTGTCTACAAGCCAGTCATTTTGTAACGGCGGCGATTGTCAGAAGCAAATTCAATAGCAGTGCTGGAGCAAAGTGAGTTAAATGAGAAAAACAAGAGAGGCAATTGTGCTGAGCGAGGCAGAACTTGCCAAACATCCCAGTCATTAATTGTGGCTGCTTAACTAGCAATGACATTAAGCCTGTTTTTTTGGACAAGGCTCTGCCAAGTGTTAATACACAGAACCGAAAGAGCTGCCTTCCTATGTAGGGAAAGTACTTGCGTAAAGTATTTTGATTTTGAAACGTTCTATACTTCTGCTTTTATTCTTTCCTTCCTATTAAATATAACCCAAAAATAGGTTGTGAAGAGATTATATATTTACTAGTTATCAGTCATTGAGTGCTGCACTTTGAACTAATTTGTTAGGAAGTTACCTAAACTGCTGGTAGGGCAAACGTTTGAAATTGCAAACATGAATGTTTCAAATGTATGAAATTCCTTGAGTATTTACTGTAACCACAGATGTTTTTTTCCTCATGACAATGTAATGCAAACGTTTTTTTGACCTCAAACAGGCACATCGATATGATAACGGTAAAGGCAAATATTCCAAACCAAACCAAACTCTTTCAATATAAACAGAGTGAATAAGAACTGGGCTGTCAATCTCCAAAATGACAAAAAAAAAACAAAAAAAACACAATAATTGTGAGGAAAAGACAGTCTTTCCAGACAGTCTTTCCAATTACAATTTGTATCTCTTTGTGTTTCCTGTAAGAAAGAAGTCGTTTGGAGCAACACGAGGGTAAACAAATGATGATTTTTAACTAGACATTTTTGTCAACTACTTTAAGATCACAGTCCTGCTCTATCAACACTGTGGCAAACTATTGTAAATATCGTAATTACGATATGTCGGTGGGAGACATGTGCAGGAATTCTAGATGATGCATGAGTTGTGCAGTTGGAAGGGCCATGTCGATTTGAAAAATGATGGAAACACTGATATATAATATAGACTATCATATAATATCTGTATGTTAATCTATATAGAGAGTGGAAAGCAAGTCTGTAGCGAATGGGGAAATTCATTCAAATTTCATGGTTTGCGTCACATTTAGCTGTGATACCACGAATAAATAAGTGGTAGAAATTAATTTGTCATTAATTAGTCATTTGTGTTTACTGTTTACAGTATACTTCCATGTTATGTTTTCAACTCGAATGTGTGATGTTACAACAAATGCCTGACTTGGAAAAAAGGTGCATTACAGATGGCAATGGTGTACCTGTATTTAGTGTCCCATTAAACATCTTCTGCCAAGTATAATCAAAACAACCAAACATTTCAATGTTTGCTTAGAAAATACCCCAGACAAATATCTCTTCAAATGCTAAACTCAATTAAGATAATCATGCCATAGTTTCTATACTGCGTGCAGGGACAGCACACATGGAAACTCAGTTTAACCTACTATTTAACTCAAATAATGCATTAGTCTTATCTCAATAGCACAATTTAATGAGGTCAGGTTAAAGAACTGCACTCATATCATCTCCGTGTTTGACATTACATAAGAATGGCACACAATTGCGCAACAAACCTGTTAAAGCAATATCAACTGATCTGCAGTTTCAAAAAAACCCTATCCGGTTCACTCAGAAATTAAACAGGATACTATGGCCTTCCCATTGGAGGACAATTCTAACGAAAAAACCAGGAAGGAAACTAAACTTCCACAAAGGATACTTTGGAAACACCATCTCTGGCTTGGAAGCAGGAATGGGAGAATTGGGAGAATTTTCTAATTCTAATTATTTCACATACACATACAATTTCACAAACAATGCAACTATGCAACAATGACTTATGCTCTACATCCAAACTTGTTCTAGTTTCGGTCTTCTACCAAGTCAGTCAGCAGACAACACACTTACTCACCTTCAGGAACAGGTTTTGCACAGGTTTCCTAGAAGCTACAGAACTGAGCCAATTTTCTGCAGTATGGGGACGCATTGCTGCCACATACATATAATTATTTTCACTCAATTATGTCGTAAAAACGAGAAAATTATGTCGTTTTAACGACAACTTTTCTCGTAATAACAAGATATTATGTTGTTTTAACGGGGTCCGTCATTACTAGGTTAAAGTTACGCCACTGAGACTAATCATGAGCGGTCCATGGCCCCAAAAAGTTTGTGAAATTTTGATTTAGATGATGGCTATCTGTTATGAACTGTAGGCTACATCAATAAATGACAACAATTTCGTGCAATGGGCACTGCCACTGATACAGGCAGCAGAAGAGCCTATTTTACGCTGAGCTTTCTTCTGCTTTTCAAACATGGAAGTATGACAAAGGCACATAAGCTAGCCTATAAATTCTCTAATGTGGATAAAGGCATATTTTGCACACATCACTATACAACACGTCCTTATTAGGAGAAAA
Source organism: Paracanthobrama guichenoti (assembly GCA_018749465.1). NCBI lineage: Eukaryota > Metazoa > Chordata > Actinopteri > Cypriniformes > Gobionidae > Paracanthobrama > Paracanthobrama guichenoti. Next base: position 17,035,053 of record CM031960.1, on the reverse strand, counting down.
TATATGTTGTTTTAACCAAAAAAAAATGTTGTTTTAACGACATAACATCTCGTTATGACACAATTGAGTGGAAAAAATAATGTATGTGTAAAATAATGCATGTGGCAGCAATGTGTCACCATACTGCAGAATATATCCAACCTTAATTAAAAACACCTGATCAAGCTAATGAAGGGCTGTCTCTGAAACTGCCCCTTATACCCTTAAATAGTACACTATTTGAGGGCACAGCCATTTGTAGTGGTGTCCATGGTGGACATTATCGAGTGCACTCGTTCAATCCCATAATGCACCGCAATACCAAGTGTACACCTTATACACACTCAACAGTTAGAGAATACCCATAATGCACTGTGAGGGTGGTGCCGAATGAATTCCCGCGTCTCGCCAGAGGATGGCGCCCGCAGCTGAATCATCCATCCATCCATTTTCCAAAGTGCTGGTCCAATGTGGGTACAGCATAACACGGGTATAAATTCATTTTTAATTTATTATTAAATAGTTTACACGTGCTAGTTGCCATGACAGAGTTCAAGATAAATCTTTTCTTTACTACTGAAGCTGCCAGTTTCATTCATTTTCATTCACTCCTTTAAGTGGATTCAGATGTTTTTAGTGATGAGAAACTTGTAGAAAAGGCTTGAAAATGCTAGTGTGGACGGAGAGTGTTTTGAACCGAATGTTTTATTTGTATTTTTATATATATCCTGATTAATGCAGACGCAGCGAAAATGGGGTACATCTATGCTGCCTTCAAAAATACAGTAGGTTACTTTAGATTCATGCATTGCCTTCCTACCTTCATATACTACCTGCAAAGCTAGCATTTCTCAGGTTTCGAACATAGTCTCTCTCTCCCTCCCTACCCTGTTATCTGACTAAGCAATGGCCATGTGACTGTTGAGCAGCAGCTGCTTGGGTTTTTCCAGTGCCTGTTAATACACAAGGCATAATCACTGGATTACTGAAGCAGATCAGTTCACAGCGGCACAAGGACAGTATCTACATGCAGGTGTTAAGAATGTCCAGTGGGGGAAAGTCCATCTCAGCATTAACAATACTGACGGCCCCCTGTGTTAGTCTGTGGATGCACCAAGAGAAATGCACACAAAACTACACCTGAATCACAGATTGAAGCAAAGTTTGCAGAGGCCAGACAGGACAGCCAACAGATGCCGAAGTGCGACAGTGAGGTTAATTCTGGGATAAGCTTCTAATAGGATCCATTGCTATGTGACTCTCAGGCAAATAATGCAACTTTAAATTGTGTCAGAGGATGTGTTTCAGCATGTCTAGGTTACCAGGTCTTCTCTCTTTATAGCTATGAATATAAACCTATTGCGCACTGCGTAAAAAAAGTTCTTAATTCGTATTTTTGTCTTGTTTTTGGGTAAAAATATTCCAATATTCTTAAAACAAGATATTAATTGAGATGCAAAATTGCATATGACATTAAGAATTGTTTATGGAGAATAAACAAACAAACAAAAAACTATAAGAATTTGATTTATTTTTACTATCCCACTCAGCTGGCTTTTTTTACAATCATAAAGCTAAAAAATTAAATACAATTTACCCTGTTGAGGTAAAAAAAGCGAAGATGTATTCACTGAAATCGAGTCTTAATATCATCTCAAATAAATGTATGTTGTTTTAAGGATATTTTAAATATTTTTACTGGAAAAAAAAAAAAAAAAAAAAAACTGATTAATACAATTATTTTTGTGATGCATTATTAAAGAATATGGGCAACCAAACAAACAGTTGATGGGTGCCACTGACTTCCATGAGAGAAGAAAATACTATGGGAGTCAATGGGGCCCATCAACTGTTTGGTTACCCATATTCTTCAAAATATCTTCATTTTTGTTCAGCAGAAGAAATAAATTCATACAGGTTTGGAACAAGGGTGAGTCAATGATGGCAGAATGTATGAACTATTCCTTTAAGAGTTGTCCCAAGTGACCAATGTTTCGCTGAAGACAATCCACTAAAATACAAAGCTCTGGAACAATTTGACCTAAAAGTTTGAAATCACAAGAGAAGGGTCCAAACAAAACATATCTGATGACCCAAATAGCTTGTCCCTTGGCCTTTGAAGATGATGGGATGGGAGGTAAACATAACAGCTGTTTAATTTTGGCTCTTATTGGTCATATAATCTCAATAAAAACATGTCAAATGAGGTATAATAAAGACAATGTGTCATTTAAAAGACACCTTTATAGACACCCAAGTCTATAAAATCAGATTCTGCTCACAGAAAAACAACAGAAAAAAACCTTTGCTAATGTTACTTACTTGAAAGTGATTTTCTGTGTTTGATTGTCTGCAATCCCCTTTATTACAGGACATCTAGCAATAAGAGAAAAAGCAAAAGACTATCCATAAGCACAAAGTGTTTTATGTGACAGATCAATTTGAACATTTCCATAAAGTAGTAACATTAAATGACAGAGCTATTTTCCTTAACAGCAACAGTCACCCACTAGAAACTATTAAATCCGTGTCTTTGGCAGCACAGTAAGAAAGTGCATTAACTTTGTGATAAAAAGAATAGAGTGTTAGAAAGGGTTGATAGCTAGAAATGTATGGCCTGTTGAACAAAAGGCTCGACTCTAGTCAATTCTGACACAATTCTTTTCATAACCACAGGTGGGAAAAAATCAAAACTCTGTTATAACTGCAAGGATCAAAACCATGTCCCATTGAGACCAAGCACAAATATTTAGTGCACAATGCTATTCTCCATTAGAATAAAAAAAAGTCTCAATCTGGAAGGTTTGGTGTCCATAGTAATGAACATAAGTAAATCTCACAAGAGCAACATGAATGCTAGCGACAGCAATAAAGTGCGTCTAGTTAAATAAAGCTCAACACTGATAATAACCAGTGCGCAGTTTGAAAATTAACTCATATAAAATGCCTTAATGAACTGAACCCATGACAAATGAAAGATTTATTTATGAATCACTAAGTAGCAAAGTCCACACACGCTGGAATTTGTAATATGGCTCCAACTAATGTTTTCGTCTAAGGTTTCCATTTTTAAACACCTGACTTCAAAGGATTGGACTGTGGACCTACGGACACCTCATCAGGTATGACATCATTAGCTTCGTGACTGCTGTTTCTCGAAATAGTTTACTGAAAAACATCCAGAGATTAAAAGCCAAAGGCAAAAGGGAACATTCACTTCACTTCTTAAAAACAAGTCTATTCAAGTCCATTCATATCATTTATATTTAGGAATATATTGATCTATCTGTCATATAACATTAAATAAATATTTAAAAAAAAAAAGTATTATATATTAAATATCACTTTGAATACACAACTATTTCTAAAGTTTAAAAATTGGAATTAAAATCAATGTACTATTTCTTAATATGAACCTTAAACATAAAACACACCCTTTACAAGTAATGTTGCTATTATTATAAATGACATGATCTATTAAAAACTTGAAATGCCACCGTAATCCCTTGTAATACACTACTACAACTCCTTTGCTAATGTAACCAGCACCTATATATTTACTCAAAGGAGTAATAGAGCATTGAAAATAAGCAGACAGAGGCAGAAAAATACTTCAGATAGAGCAATGCACGCCGTGTGCGTAGTTCTCAAAGATTTTAAAGATTGAGATGCGCATACACTTGAAGACAATGCTGTGGCTTCAGGGATCGCATACTGTACCGTGTTTGGTATGTTGGGATCACCTGGAAACAAGAGTGCTCAAGGCACGCTCCTTTGGCAAGCCTACGGCAAAGAAGACACGCAAGTACAGCCATGGAGGTACATCACCCAATAAAAACTGCCTCTTTAAATTTAGAGGGTACACACACAAATACAAAATCTGTTTGGGGTGGGGTGGGGTGGGGTGGGTGGGGTGGGGTGGGGGTGGGGTGGCATTCTTAATTGCGATTTCTGATCCAGGGGGGTTGCCATTTGCCAATGAAATATTCGCTATACAATTATAAATCTCACAACAATCACTACTTCTATAAAAAAATTAAATTAAATACACAAATAAATAAACTGCTTAATTGCTTTAAAGCCACAATATGTAATTTTTTCACCGCTACAAGTTGCTTATTTAAAACAATGGCGTAGCTTGATGACACCTTGATTTCGCAGAGTTTGTATTATGCCGCAGATGAACGCTTCTGCTTCTTCCGGTCAAGTGTACACAGCGCTGTTTTATCATATTAGATACATAATTTGAATGTGTTGAAAGTTGTTATAATACTATGTGAGTTTGTTCGATCGATATTAGGCATGAGATTAGGCAACGAGATTTAAACAATAAGACTAACTATGTTGAGTTATATAACAATGATTCGTTTTCTGTCGATGAATGTATCCAAAGAGTTGCCCTGTCTAATAAAACATAATATATTAAAGTGGCTTTGGTGTTTCCATGGTTTCTACAAAATAAAACTGGAAATCAAGGATAACGCAGGTATGATGTCATTGATAGGCGACTCACGGACACAGTCCGTGTCCTGGTTAAAATTGCTTATTTCTCTGGATTTAAACATTCTTGGAAACATTTGGGATAATGTAATTACACAAGTCAACAAAATATATAACCTTGTTCTAATGGTTTTTAGATATTTTAAACCTAAAATCTTACATATTGTGCCTTTAACTGTTTAAATTGAAATTATTGCTATCCAAGCTATCCTTAGATACACAATACTTAGTTTCAGACTAAACAGCAAAGTTCAACATTTGGCAAACATGTATGCATGTATGTATCCTTCCCACCTTACTACAGTAAAACAACACAAAAACTTGACCTATACATTCATAGAAGATTTAACAGTGAACATATATTGTGTAAAATGTGGGTATGAAATATTTAAGGCACAGGTATGGTTTTTCTAAGCACTCAATGGATAATATATATATATATATATATATATATATATATATATATATATATATATATATATATATATATATATATATATATTCTACTACATACAACTTGGCATTTTATTAGATGATTAGGCTATACAATATGGTACTTAATTTCACCAAGTAAAGACTAGTAAAACACCTGCAGAATTTGTCCATATAGGCGAAGGAGCACGTTTAGTGGTTCATCTCCCAGGCTTGGTTGATTCTCTGGCAAAGCGCAGAGGAACAGTTTGTTGCTGAGACCTCCCCTAGAAGCAAAATATACATGTTGGAAGAGAAAACAGCTGCATTCTCACAATCAATCAGGATAAATACGTATTTACAACTAGACAATACCACAAAGAGTAATGCTGCCAACCTTTTGAGACACAGTCTCTGTATAGTAGTTTCATTTACACTCTATATAGATTACTTGTGTAATGCTTGAAAATGCATTCTATGTATGTAGGCAGCTAACTCAGTTTTGAGTTATAGCCATGGTCATGGAAACTGAGACATACTACTGTACTATTGAGCAATCATTTATTATCTCATGACCAAAAAGAGCAAAACTTACAGTACAGAATCATCTTAACACATTCCCAGTGAACATGTCTCACATGTTGTCTCTAGTGCTCTTCAGTTATTTTTGATCGAATATAAACTCGCAATTTTGACTTTTTTCTTGCAATTGCAAGTTATAAAGTCAATTTCTGAGAAAAAAGAAAAAAAAAATCAGAATTGCGTAGTTTATATCTCTCATGAGATTAAAAGTCACATTGACTTTTTAATTCCGTGTAACAAACTTCCATAGAAACGAATTTCATCTAGTGGAAACTTTTGGTACTGCACCCAAACAAATCTTACTGAAAGCTCATTTTTTGAGATGTCAAGCTCAAATTTGGAACACATCTTATTTAGATTTATGGCTTTAATTTTCTCAGTTTTTTAATAAAACCTGTTTTGGAAAATATAGGCAATATTTCATATAAAAATTGAAAATAGCATTTTTGTGCATTTTTCATAAAATGTTTTTTTTTTTTTTTTTTTTTTTAGCAATAATCTGCCATGTGTCGTATTTAAAAAGACACAAAACTTAAGTATGTGCTACAAAACATTCAAGATTTATGACAGGTCTATGCTCAAAGTGAATACTACTGCATACATATAATTTAGTACCAAAAATCCCCATTAAAAAACACACACACAAAAAAAAAACCCCGAAATATTAAATAAAAAATAAAAAAATAATTATAGCATAGAACTAAAATATAGTAAATCCATTTCATTGGGGGGGAAATCGGTCATTTTGATCTGTTTCACTAGTCACACAAAGCAGGATACCTGATAATAGAGATTTGGAAAGCATCCTCCTCTATGGATTTCCAGGCTCCGTGAAGGAATTCTTTACACCACAGATACGCCTTCAGCTTCGTCTGGTGGTCGGGCTCATCCAGTCGAATAATGTCTTTGCAGGCGTTCTCACTCTCTGGCTGGACTTCGAGGACATTTTCATTCACCAATAAAACTAGAGACATAGAAGGCGAAGAAGACACGCCATTGATGAATTTCGTCTTCATCTTTGATGTTGGTTACTGGAATAAACGTAAATAAGCAAAACCTGCAGGCAATAAATTAAGTCGCTGCCTGTATATGCAGTATTATAACTGTCAGATGCTTTAAACGCAGATTTAATGGGAGCCACTGACACCGTGTAACTGTACACAAGATGATGAAGAACACACTGCGTCAGACGCGTTTATTCGTGCGCAGTATGTTGAAGCCGAGAGGGTTTGACCTAACGTCACCCGACCACACCCATTCTGTTCTCTGATTGGACGGCAGAGTTACGTCCCCTTCATTCCAAGCTCGAGCTACAACAATGGTAAACAATGCCTGAGAAATGCAGATGACTATCATAGCTTTCATGTGTTGTATGCGTTATAACTGTAAAACAGATGCATTTCCGTTTTGATAGCGGGATTTTTGGAACATTTTATCTGAAAAATATAGTTTCATTGCAAATTACAGTTAGCCATATCCCTTACGAAAATGAACCACGGTTTTACTACAAATAAAAAATAAAATAAAATAAAAAACATGGTTATTATCGTTAAACCATGGTAACCGCAAATTAACCATGGCTTTGCTACTAGTTTAACCATGGTATTTGTGGTAAAACTGTGGTTATATAAACGGTAATACACTTTTACTATATAAAACCATGGTTAATATATCAAGCTAAATCTTACAACAGACTGGAATATAATTATGGCTTCAAAACGTTAACAAGGTTTCCAGTTTCACAGATTGTTTTGGCTTCTTAAAAAGAAATGTAATGCTGCTGATAAACATAATATTAAGTGATTTTCTCATGTTTAAGTTAAGATGAGATATTCACTTTTCATTGGAGATTTTACTTCTTGAAATGTTGTCATTAAGACAAAGGGCTTCTGTTTTTCTAATAACAGAATCAAGTCACAACCTCAAGAAATTCAAGACCTTTAAATAATACTTTCTGCCAGGTAAAAACAACAACCATATACTAGCTATACTAGTCTATAAAAATATATTAGCTTTTATTTCCATGTATTAAAAACTTACAGTTTTTTTTTTTTTTCCAACTCATTATTATTCATTATTAAAAGTCATTACATGAGGGACACACATTGTTCCTGTTTTGTAGGATAATTCACGTAGGCTATATATCTTGTTAAAATAGGTCTACTCGTATTACTACTATTTTAATTCATTAATTTTTACCACGTAGACTTATTACAACTATTTATTTTTTAATTATTTGGTTTAATCAAACGGTTTCATTCACCCAGAGTGGTATTGGTGCAGTAGATTATGAAGCCTAATTTATTACTTTCTTATTTTCTAAGGTTTAGCACCAAAAAGAGGGTTGTAGCTACTGCGGTTCAGACGTGTCTTTCGGCACGTCTCATGTCTTGTAAACCATGTGCGATCAGTGGTCTATGTTGTCACATGACCTTGATGGGGAACGGATGTAACATAAACACATCCATGTGTGGACAAAACTGTCCCTCCGCCATTTAATATGGAAATAAAACGGTAGCTAAAACGGTAACTTTGATTAATCGAAGACTCGTGTAGAGCAAACTCCAGAAGTAACGCACATCAATAATCAAAAACACTAAGAAACTAGCGGGAAACTGTCTTGGACTTATGTTGGTGGTTTGTGCTGGACACACGCAATGAGGTGTTAGTTGTGTGTTATTATCATCCAAGAACCTTAAACCTGTCTTAAAGGGCTAGTTCACACAAAAATTAAAATTCTGTCATCACTCAACCTCATGTTGTTCCAAGCACGTAAGATTTTTGTTCATCTTCGAAATACAAATGAAGATATTTTTAATGAAATCTGAGAGATTTTTGTGTTTCTCCACTGACAGCTATGCAACTACCAGTTTGACGCTTCAAAAAGTTCATGAATCAAGTGGTTTAGTTCAAATTTTCTGACGAGCACAATCACTTTATTTGATGCACAGATTGAATTCACATATAAACATTGAACAGTGAACATAAACAGAAGCTCACCCAAACCTGCTTGATGCGCGAGAACTAACCTCTTGCGGAAGCTCAAACGTGCTGCGTAACATGAGAATGAACCTCATTGGTTCTTGCTGAAGCTCAAACGTGCTGCGTAACATGAGAATGAACCTCATTGGTTCTTGCTGAAGCTCAAACGTGCTGCGTAACATGAGAATGAACCTCATTGGTTCTTGCTGAAGCTCAAAGCGTGCTGCGTAACACGAGAATGAACCTCATTGGTTCTTGCTGAAGCTCAAACGTGCTGCGTAACATGAGAATGAACCTCATTGGTTCTTGCTGAAGCTCAAACGTGCTGCGTAACATGAGAATGAACCTCATTGGTTCTTGCTGAAGCTCAAACGTGCTGCGTAACATGAGAATGAACCTCATTGGTTCTTGCTGAAAGCTCAAACGTGCTGCGTAACATGAGAATGAACCTCATTGGTTCTTGCTGAAGCTCAAATGTGCTGCGTAACATGAGAATGAACCTCATTGGTTCTTGCTGAAGCTCAAATGTGCTGCGTAACATGAGAATGAATCTCGGTTCTTGCAGAAGCTCAAACGTGCTGCGTAACACGAGAATGAACCTCATTCGTTCTTGCAGAAGCTCAAACGTGCTGCGTAACATGAGAATGAACCTCGTTGGTTCTTGCAGAAGCTCAAACGTGCTGCGTAACATGAGAATGAACCTCGTTGGTTCTTGCAGAAGCTCAAACGTGCTGCGTAACACACGAGAATGAACCTCATTGGTTCTTGCAGAAGCTCAAGCGTGCTGCGTAACACACGAGAATGAACCTCATTGGTTCTTGCAGAAGCTCAAACATGCTGCGTAACATGAGAATGAACCTCATTGGTTCTTGCAGAAGCTCAAACGTGTTGCGTAACATGAGAATGAACCTCATTGGTTCTTGCAGAAGCTCAAACGTGCTGCGTAACACACGAGAATGAACCTCATTGGTTCTTGCAGAAGCTCAAACGTGCTGCGTAACATGAGAATGAACCTCATTGGTTCTTGCAGAAGCTCAAACGTGCTGCGTAACACGAGAATGAACCTCATTGGTTCTTGCAGAAGCTCAAACGTGCTGCGTAACAAGAGAATGAACCTCATTGGTTCTTGCAGAAGCTCAAACGTGCTGCGTAACAAGAGAATGAACCTCATTGGTTCTTGCAGAAGCTCAAGCGTGCAAGCGTAACATGAGAATGAACCTCATTGGTTCTTGCAGAAGCTCAAACGTGCTGCGCGTAACACGAGAATGAACCTCATTGGTTCTTGCTGAAGCTCAAACGTGCTGCGTAACAAGAGAATGAACCTCATTGGTTCTTGCAGAAGCTCAAACGTGCTGCGTAACAAGAGAATGAACCTCATTGGTTTTCGCACGTCAAGCGAACATACTTGAGCTTCTGTTTACCACAACTGATGTGTGAATTGATGAATGTTTGTGAATAAAAGCCTAAATTTAATCTGTTCATCATATAAATCGATTGTGTCTTCAGAAAATTTGGACAATCGCTCAATTCATACAAATTAGTTTTATGAACTTTTTGAAGCATCAAAGTGGTAGTTGAGTAGCTGTCAAAGGATGGTCAGAAATCTCTCAGATTTCATCAAAGATCTTCATTTGTATTCCAAAGATGAACAAAAGTCTTACAAGTTTGGAACGACATGACGGTGTGTAATTAATAACAGAATTTACATTTTTGGGTGAACTATCCCTTTAAGAACTTGTCTGACCAACTAGCAGTTAGTTAGGGGTAAATGGTCTTACTTTTCAGTATCAACTGAGATGTTTTAATGTTACTGACTTTCATGAACAGGAAACAAAAATTGGTCTTACAAGGAAACAAAAGAAAAAAGCTGAAAAAAGTACATCTAATAAATCTAATAATGACATAAGACCAGAAAATATCTTGAAAATGAGTTTTATAGTTTTCAAGTACTTAAAACAGTTAAATAAAAACAAGTCCCAGAATATACAGAGTGAACAGTATGCCCCCAGATTATGTATACATCCTACATTGTTACTGTCATGATGCTTTTAAGAGTCAGTTTGTAAGCTTGAGACCATAGGAGTTTTGTGATCATTAGGATAAGAAGCTCCTTTGAGCCCACAGATGGCAGACTTTTGACACTACAGAATGTAAAGTATATAATGAAAGAAAAGATAGAAAAAAAAAGGTACAAATAAAAATAGCCTAATATGGCAGCTGCCTACTTAGGGTCAACAATGGAAACACAAACAACAGCGTTGAATACCTTAGCATTTTTTTTGTCCATTTTTATCATTTTTCGGCAGAGCACAAAATGCACACGAAGCCACAAAGTCAATTAGATGTACTGAATACCACAATGAGCATGACTCAGGAAAACAGATTCTTGATTAATGACGTTTCAGTACAACTCATCTCTTGCCGACTTTTATCCGTAGGCACACTTCTCTATGGACTTCCAAGGTCACACTAAAAGGGTCTGACGTTCACAGAATAATTATTCAATAGTCCAATATTTTAATGGACCAGCACCAGGCCACCACAATGAGCACCACGGCCTTCCATGGCCAAAAAATCTGACACATGATAAAAAGGATTTTGATACAAAAAAAGCGGAGAGATCTGTATAAATTTGAGCTCCTCTGCACATTGTTTGCTCAACGATTCCCTTTAGCCAGATCAAGCTGAGGAGAGAGAGACACGCGATTCTTGTGCATGGGAACACTATTGTTGAAACATCAAGTGTCAACCTTTTGAGGTGAAACCATGCATACGTTTCCCAAGTGGATTAACGTCTTGCAAACAAAGCCGAGAGGTTTATGGAACAAAACAGTTAAGCTGGACAGAATGCTAACAAACATCTCCACGTTATCAGACTTGGATAGAATTCATACATAACCTGTACACTTTCTACAATATTTATAATCATTGTGAGGAAACAATAAAGAAGTGCCATCACTAAAATGTAAAGAAAGATATTTTGCCATGATTTAATTGTACATTTGCATTTTCTATTTAAATTACATATGTTCAAAATGAACATGATTGAGACAATGAATATTTACACAGCTTATGCATTGAGTCTGAGCGACTGATCTTCTCGTCGTCTGGAGGAAATGTCAATGTCTATGGAATCTTTGCCCACGATGAGACGCAGGCGTTTTGCTGGTGGGAGAGGGATGAAATCATCCTCGTTATCAAAGTAGTCCTCTTCTTCGTCCTCAGAGGACAGCGATTCCACTTCCATGTTCTGACCTACCTGAGTGGCCACCTTGTGATCCAAAACGTCCCCCCCTTCTCGCTTCACGATGCCCAAGGTGACGTCCTCCGGGTAAGCGCGATGCAAGCCGGTGCCGTCTTCCTCCCGCTTCAGTTGGATCTTGAGCTTGGTGGAGCTGCTGTGGGAGCCGTGGCTAAAGCCGTTGTTCAGTTTGGCCACGTACGAGCTGCTCCTGTCCTTCTCGTGCTCTTTGCTGAACTTGATGCTGATTTTGGAGGAGCTCGAAGAGTTGGTCTCTCTGGACTCTTTCTTACTGCTGCTGCTGTCTCGACGCCGACGTAGTGTTATCTTGGGGATGCCTGAGTTGTTCTGCAGAATCAGCTGAGCGTCGTATCGCGTGATCTGCCGCTTCTTCTTGCCCTTGCCTCGGCGTAGAGACTTGCTGCTTTTAGCCGAGCCGTTGTAGTGCTGGTGGCGGTCTGGTAGGCCGAGCACTACCTTCCCACAGTCTGCTACATCTGCAGCCCGAACTGCATGCCGCAGGTCGGGCACGCCCTCCTGGAGGAAGGACTCACCATAAGAGCCATTGTCTTCCTGTTTTATCGTTCTCCTGCGTCTAGGACACGTCCCTTTCTTAGGACAGCTGGTCTCCAAACTAGGGGTGTTCATCTGGTGCCCAGGTGTCACAGGGATGAGCTCTCCAGGCTCCGACTTGAAGACCACACCCGGGCTAGATGGCTGACTTGATGCCTGCGTGCCGTCAGACCCCTGAGCACCGAGAGAGGTCCTCGTGGACCTACGAGTTCTGTAAGGGCAAAGTATGCTGTCCTTGCACAGGGAAGCACCCTTCGAAGAGCTCTGATTGTTTTCTGATGGGCGCGCTACACTGCCTTTGCCTCCAGAACTGCGTCTGTCCGCGTCTCGTCTGGAGGGCTCCTTGAGATTCGCACTAGAGTTCACTCGACTAGAGGCTTTTGTCCATATGCCTCGACACCGTCGTCTTCCTTTAGGCAAAGGCTGTGTGGGCTTTGACTTAAGTCTCTTTGGTAAACTTGAAATATTCGTTTGACTTCGTTTAGAGGATGAGGTAGAAGAAGGAGTGCTTGACAGAGTTTGCCTTGTTACAGCCTTTGCTTCTCCGTGCTTTTTGACACAGGACTGCGAAGTCCTCTTACGTAATGCTGGAGAGACATGAAAGGAAGAGAAGAGAACTGATGAGCATGAGCTGTAACAGCATTATTAGTATCAAACGTCTAGTATTACAGTTCTCTCACATGTTTGTACAGTGGTTGGTTCCTGAGAGTCTGCCTCTGCATTGGAGCTGACAGACTGGCTGTCAGAGTTCCTGCAACTTTCCCCCAGCTTCTTTAGTCTGTTCAGACGCTTGTCTGTCTCTCTGAGGCCGTATTTACTATTGATCACCGGAGTCTCCACAGGCAACCCTGCTTTCGACTTAAAAGCTCCAGTGCCACGTCTGAAAGAAAAATCTTATTATTAAACATTACATTTAAATATACATAAGCAAATAGTAAAATTTCAAATGTAAATTGTACTGCTAAAACCTAAATAAACCACTTTAATATTATTTCAATATTAAATATTACACTTACACTACAAATATTAATATTTGAAGCAAATAAATATAGAAGTACACAAATGTTTAACGTTTAAGTATTACATTTAATATTTGTATGTATACATTTAAATTGATATTCATTTTTAATTCCATTAAATAAATGTATAAACCAGTCAAATGCAATCCAAAAATGTCCAAAACTATTTTAATTGATATTTATTTTTAATGTAATGTAATAAATATTTGGAGAAAGTATATAATGTTTTAACTTCTGAAGCAAGCATCATTTCAACAGAATTCTAATAGTTTATAAAATGATTCAAAGTGCAACACAAAATGCTGTTATAGTCATCCATTCCTAACTACTGCACAGAAAGAAATGTGAGAAACTAGAGGCATTCAGCACATGATACCTTTCACAAGTATAGCATTCACAGAATTCATTGTTTTCTCCAAAGAACCCATCTCCATAGTAACAGGAGATCTCTTCCCCCGGTTCAATGTCCCGCAGAACCTTTACACAGGCAGTATCTCGGCCTGTTGACACAAACTGCAAAAAACACAGCACATCAGCAAAATTTCATTTTCTCGTTTATCGGTTAATCTTCAAGTTAGTCTTAATTTTTGAGTCCAGACAAACTGCGACAAACACCGCACATAAGCAAAATGTAATTTCCCGATTATCGTTTAATATTCAAGTTAATCTTCATTTATGAGTCCACCCTCATATGTACTTACCTTGCAGTTTGGCCGGCAATCTGCAAAAACAATTAAAAAAAACACCTTAAATTTTTAAAGTCACCTTAGGATAATTGTTTATCGATCATGGGTGACTATTCAAAATCTAGAAGATAAATACCGTGGTTAATAAAAGCCGCAGGTCCCAGCCAAAGTTGCGCGCAGTTTTTGCGTGTAGAGTACATGACACTGAAATCATTTTCTCCATGTCGAAGCAACATCCTCTCTTCACTGGGAGACAACTCAGCAATGCAGCCCACAAGATGTTCGATTTTATCATTCCTTTTCCTGTAATGTGCACAGTACGAAAAAAAGATGAAAACTAGCAGCAAATTAAGTTGATGATCTGATAATATAATATAATGTTAACGCACCAATCTTTTGTTGCTACTATTTTGGCTCCGTTTTGCTCTGAGGAGTAGCGATTGCAAGGAAGGATCTCAAAGCCACTGTCTGAAGCAAACATGCGCAGGTAAACAAACACCTGGTGGGATATGAGAGGAAAAAAAGATATATATGTAAACATCTCATAAATATTTGGAGCATATATATATATATATATATATATATATATATATATATATATATATATATATATATATATATATATATATATATATATATATATATACACATACATACATATAAATAAATATATATACATACATATACACATACATACACACACATTTATATGTACACACTGTAGTAAAATATTTAATATTAAATGTCATCATTAAATAAACTATATTACATTTAAAATGTTTGAAGCAAATAATCAAATACTAAATATTCATTCTATAATCAAATATTAAAGGGATAGTTCACCCAAAAATTTAAATTATCCCATAATTTACTCACCCTCAAGCTACCCTATATGACATTCTTCTTTCAGACGAATACAATCAGAGTTATATTAAAAATATATAAGCTTTATAATGGCAGCCCAAAATTTGGAGAATAAAAAAAGTGCATCCATCCATTATATTTTTTTAATACAACTCTTAATTTTTGGGTGAACTATCCCTTTAAGTAAATAAGTTATTAACGTTTTAATATTGCATTTAATAATAATACATATAAATAATTTCAACTGTCTATACATATTTATATCATAAACCTGCTGGGACATGGGTAAAAGATCATCCACATGAAGTATAAATCATGAACTGAGATTTTTCCAAATGTATGATTTACATGTGCTTTGAAGAGCTTCTCTTGGGACTTGGTCTTGTTGAGAAAGTGATGTCTCGTCCAGTCACCAGAGGTCAGAGCCAGAAAAGCCTTCTCCAGGTTGTCATGCTTCTTAAAAAGCTCAATGATGTCCCTTAGCTCCCCTTGCCGACCTTTGATTGGTCGAAACCTAAAACGGAGCATCATATCAACATGAAAGACAAGCTTCATGACGGCAAACCCTGAAAATTTGAATTTACCAAGTTAAAAACACAAACCTGGTGTTCATCTTGTGGGTCTGGAAGCCAAGGTAAGGATCCAGGATCAAACTAGTGCTCAGATCATCATATTCACACAGCTCCTTGGCAGTCATTCCTGATGAGGGGACATGGCGCCTTTCTGCCTCCGGGGGCGCCCCACCACAACCTGTTTGAAGATTTAACATCAATAACCACAGGACTAAGATGATGCACTATTAGTTAAACGAGTTGGAAAAAATCAAGTAATCTGTGTGATGGCTTGCCAAGGAACTTACGTCGACTGCATCGTCTGCCACTCGGGGAGCCCTTGCTTTGACGAAGATGGGCTCTCTGTGTGTTCTGCAGCCTGGACTTGCTTACGAGCTGATTACTGGAGAACTTGCTGCCATGTCTCCTGCCATTCAGCACCATGTTCTTGGATTCTCCCATCTACTTCATACCAGCTGGCGTTCTGGAGAAGGCGCATTGAGCTTCTGTGTGCTTGTGAGAAACCATTCAACAAGGAGACCACAGAAAGAACTGGGCTGCAGCCTGATCTGTCGTCTTATCTGCCAGGATACTCCACTTCAAACGGTTTCTTCAAGTGCTAATTCACCTAGATAAAATAACAGATCATTCATTTAATTTGCTTATATTCATTTATTTAAAAAAAATATATACTTAATGCCGATATTTGTTATTCGAACATAATTACAACAACAAATAGAATTAGTTGATTTCATGATCAGCATGCAGGTAATTTAAAAAGTCTGAAGTGTTGTGCGAGATGATTACTTTTCAAATATTCTTGAGTATAGAGCGCCACCCCCTGGCTGCAAATGGAAATAACAAAAGCTGCCTTCAATTAAACTACAAATCTAGAATTCACAATTGCGAATGTCTTGGAAATAATGTCACATCGACCAACAGTTCAAATAATTAATTGTTTGCATATAATTTGGTTGATAATTTACATCAGTATACTTCTCTACCGTGGGTAAAACACTCCCATGTAAGCGTCGGTGTATTTAAATCCCAACACAAACCACATTGACACGCCGATTTAAGTTTAAGCCCCAAAATACTTCTATACTGAACGCAAGGAATGGGGTAATATAATCACTTTTAAAGTGTTAATTCGCTTTTTGTGCCGCTAAACCCCTTACAACGGCGATGAACGTAAACATTCGATGAATGCTAACTAGCTTAGCGTCGAGCTAACCAAACAATGAGACTTGCCAAACCGGCAGACCAAACGTATCTAAAGCAGCGTTTCTGGTAGATATTCCAGTACTTTAATAATCAAAATAAGAGCATGATTTTGCTCCTAAGTTTTCATTCCTGCCAATATTTTTTAAAGATATTGACATGAACAGATAATAATAGGAATATCACACTGGGCCTAATGTGCAGCTAACGGCGAGATTGCTAGGCGACACCCGGAAAAGCCCTGAGCAGGAGTGATCGCGGTAACCATATTCACGCAGTACTTTAAATACGCACCGTTTTCCCTTCTGCGTCAAAGCGTGTCCATCACCAAAGTCCAATGCAATCCAAAAATGACATATTGCCGAAAGATTGTCCGATTTTTTTGCATTAAAATTCAAGATGGCGGCCGTTTCCAGATCAACAGAGACGACAGGACAACCGAGCCGCCTCAGAAAGAAATAGATCCAAAATGTTTGAATTATCGGCCCTAATTTGACGCTCACTGCTTCTTTCTACCTCCCAAACTGTCCGTATAATACTGTCGCACAAAGAAAATGTGGCTAGATGTTGATAAAGAGCTATAAACGCTTCGACAAACTCAGATGTATACAAAGACAGCGTTGTTGTTGTACCCCTTTAAATGTGCACTTGCGGCTCGATCAGTGCGCTTGTGTTTCCGTAGAGCAGCAACAGCATCCCATCGCACCATAGCCTCTCACGAATTCACACTTTTCTGCTCTAACTTTTCATCTAGCAAGCCCTAGAAATCATAATTTGAGCAGTTATTTGGAATAGTGAAAAACAAATATTCTTGTGCACATAGGCAAGATAAATTATTATTTAATCATTAAGACAATGTGTCTCTTATTATGTGTTTTGTATTGTAAACATATTTTCTAGGCCTAGTTCACTTCCATTATTTTTGTTTCACGCAGATACACTTCTTTTTAGCAGCCTAATAAAAATATAGCCTATATGAGTAGGCTAGTGTGCCAAAAGTCTTTGTTGCCGTTTTGATGAGTTGGACAACTTGTCTTTATTGATTGAAATGTGAACACAATAAAAAATAAAAATACACATTAAAAGAAACTAACAAACAATTAAAAATATCATTGTATATAGGCCTGGTATATTAATAAGCTTGATCAGATTCCTTAAAAAATCCTATTTGTTTGTTCTCATCAAGCTGTTCTGGTTTTCCTTTAACTATAGACTATGTGAGTGTTCCAGAGCCAAACAATAAGACAACTCATAAGTGTTGATTATGATCTTTTAATAACACAAGTTTCAGCTACTGTCAGCCACTGTGTGTGTGTGTGTGTGTGTGTGTGTGTGTGTGTGTGTGTGTGTGTGTGTGTGTGTGTGTGTGTATATATATATATATATTTTTTTTTTATTTATTTATTTATTTATTTATTTTTTATAAAGAAGAAAAGTAGTCACGGTGGATGTATCTAAAAAAAGGTGTTAGCAATGTCTAATTCGTAAAACAAAACTCTGTTAATAAACTGCATGATCTGGATCACAAAACTACACTCTAAAAAATACTGGGTTAAAACTAGCGGTTGGGTTAGATGTTTGCTTAAAACAAACCAATCGCTGGGTTAGTCCATTTTCAACCCAGCATTTTTTAGAGTGTATGATTTCTTTCATTAATCAAATTGAAAAGTAAGTGTAGTCAGAAAACAAATAAAACGTGGTTATATGTATGACAGTTCAGTCAACACATACAAAATAGAGGTGGCTTTAATAAATAGAATTTTATTAAAACAGCTTTTTATTCAAATTTATGAGAACAATAAAGGTTCTAAATGAGTTGATGCATGGCTCTAACTGAACACATGAAATTATCAATAATACCCTACAAGGCAAGAGCAAAAACTTTAATTTAGGATAATTGGGACATTTTTAAAGTGATCTTAATGTCAAAATGTGTCCCAATTTACCTGAATTCAACGCCTACACGTGGCTTTTTTTTAATTTTTTTTATTATCAAACTTCAAACGAACAATCAACAATCTATAAGCTAGAAGGCTACATAGAAAAACAGCCAATGTGGTACGCTAATCATTATGTAGCCTACTAAATATATTAAAGGACTCACATAGAGACACAGTTTTAATTGCTATCTTATTATGTGAATGAAAAATCTTCATTCTTGATGTATATTTGAATTTCTTTATTAGAATGTCTTGAGCACGCAGGACTGTGATGACTGAATGTTTGTAAATTGAATTCTAAAATAAAAAAATAATAATAATATAAAAATTCTCCCCCAAAAAAAGTCTTGAGCACGCCGACAACGGAATGACGTAAAATAACAGCTGAAATGGCTTTTTAAAAGTTAATTGAATCTGTTCAAAAGAACCGATTCGCCTAAATGACTCGGACGTTCTGTGATATATCATGACGTTGCCAGATACACGCTGTAACATATGCTTCTGATTTGATTCTTTTAATAATAATATCGATCAGCGTGAGCTATTTTTTAAATAAAAAGTAGTGATGAAGAAATGTGACCGATACCGCTGTCGCTTGATGCGGAACTCATGACAGCAGAAGTCGAAAAGCATGTTGAGCCTGTCCTTAAGTCAGTTCTTTCAATCTGAATCCTGTTTTAACTATATTTGGAGAACATTTACAGAGCTGTTCCCGGATCAGCTATAAACACCTAAGGCTGTAGCACGCACATTGATGATGTCACTAGCCGAGAACAACAACAGCCCCTCAAAGGGATTCTCAGCACAGCTTAGCTTCTTAGTTTGCTCTAAAGTGCTGACTAATTCTCACCAATTAAAGCGTTCTTTACGAACTAAGAGCTCAGTCAGACTGTCACGATAATTTGAGTTTAATTATTCTATTGAGCGAACGTACATAAGATATTTTACAGCTATCGCTAAAATGTCAGGCCGCAGTGACAGGCTAGCAACGCGCTACTAGCGGTTTATAAAACTGTTTTGCAGTTTTTTAAAATCGTATTTCTTATAACAGTATACCAAAAACAGCAATGTGCTGAGTTGTCTTTGAGATTAATATTAACTTTGCATCTAAAGAAACTGCTGTTATGTCAAAGGTAAGTTATCATTAGCAAGTGTTTCCACACATATTATGTGTACTAATTTAATTCAAAATATATAAATCGTAAAACTTTCAGCCTTTAAATTGTTTTAATATTGCATATGTTTTATGAATTTACTGTTGAGATGCTCGGTCTTGATGCACATTTAAAATTAAAATAAAAAATCACAAATTCGTGAACAAAACGCTTTTAATAAATAGCTTGATCCGGTTCCGCTGTGAACGATTTCTTCCACGAATCGAATCGAAACCATTACAGCGGTGCTAGAGTTAACCGAGTCGGTTAGAATGGATATAAATTGCAGACAATGTTTCATGCATTTGAGATGCACATTATAAATGACATTTTGTTTTCTGTAAGGTGCAGTCAAACATCTCTCAGTGAGAGAGCAAGACTAAAGGATGATCTTGAAGATTTAACCAAGCACTGACAAACATGCCTCAACGGAAGAGAGCCCTTGTTCCCATTAATACAAGGAGAAGGGTTAAAGGAGATGAAGATTACTTCCCTTTCAACTCCCTACCGGTGGAATGTCAGCTCCATGTGCTCTCATTCCTCAGTGAGGTGGACAAATGCAACTCTGCCCTTGTTTGTGCAAGCTGGAGCTGCTTAGTGCGCTCCGGGAAGCTCTGGAGAGTTGCAGACTATTCTCGCCGTGGGGTGTTTCATCTGGGCCAGGAGGGTCTGCTCGTTTCCAACAGAGAGTTTGAGCGCTGGAAAGCTTGGGTTCACCATTACACCCATCATCTTATATCGCGAGGGGCTAGTTTGCTCACTCTGAAGGCCAGTTTTGATCTAGGGGACCCGTGCAATAAATGGGGAGAGCTCTTGTCACACCTTCTAGAGAACGTGCATTGCCGGGATCTCAGTCATTTAGATTTGAACTGGACATTTACGCTGCTGGAGCCTCTCGACCTTCGTGTTCACACCAGCTCTAGCTCTCATCAAGACAATATTACTAAGATGGACCAGGTTAACAACTTCCAGATTCTCCTGACCAGACTTGTCCACAGCTGTCCCAGAATAACCAAAATGCGGCTGCACTTCGACTGGTCCGAAACGTCAGTTACACTGATCACTCAGTTTCAACACCTTCGTATCTTAGAACTGAAGTACTTTTGGGTGTTCAAAGGGGTCAGCCCGAACACTTTACAGACACTGACGAAATCGCTCCCTAATCTAAAGTCCCTTACACTCCATGTTCTTGTACCTCTGCGCAATTTAGGCATCTCGTACACCCTTGAATCCCTTTCACTCGAGTTCTTGGATGTGTCGCCCAGTCGCGGTCTGGTCTTCTCTTGCCTCAACCTTCCAGCGTTGCGAGAGCTGCGGGCGAAAAAGATAGTTCGGGGCATTACTCTGGACCGCCGGACTCGACTACGGATACAGAGCCGATGGCCCTGCTTGTATCAGGTCTTACGTGAAGGGACGCCCAAGCTTCAGGCCCTTAACAATGAAAGACTCCTTCCCAACTGGAAAGAGCAAAGTTACAGAGAGCTGACGTCAATCCTCCAGCAGTCTTGCTATTGCCTTCAGCATTTAGACAGTTGGCTCTGGTGAAGTCAAAACTTTAACAATCACAGGCTGCACATAATGGCCTGAAGGGACTCGGCCACATCCGGAAGAAAAACATTAGAAGGACCAAAAATATAATCAGATAACACAATTCCGATCCTCTCTAATGAAAATGATTTAACGCTGTAATTCAATTATACATAAGCCACACTTTGCTAGCAAATAATTTGATTAAATTTCAATATATGTCCATTTTTAGTAACCTTGCAATTATGCCTAAAAAGAGTTTTGACTTGTGCTATGAAGGTTTATGGTCCAGGCTGAAGTGTGTGCATTTTTTAGGAGCTTAGGTGAATTCAGGAAAATTGCTCTATTGTGCAGAAAGGAGGGTAAAGGGGATTGCAGCAATGGAGTGTGGATCACTTTGACAAGAACTCTTAATTTCTCTTAACTCATTTCAGTCCTTGTGTGTTTCAGTACGAATCATCAAAAATAGAGGAGTTATTTGCCTTTGTGAATCTATGTCCATAACTAGATTTTACTGCAGTGTTCTGTGACCTAAAGTTAGACATTCCTGATAATCTATATTTCAAACTTCTGACAATTTAATTTTAATCTTACTTTCATGAACTGGAATTTAAAACGATTTTATTTTTGTTCAAGCCTGTGATTGGGCATTTTAAGGATTTTCACGTGAGTGAAAATGTTTTGTGGCATCCTCAAGTTTATCCATATTTGGGGCAAATGTCTTGCATAATACAGTTAAAAGCTCAGTCTTGAGTTTAGGGTTTTCTTAGGAAGTGATGAGAATAATACTTGAACTGCTTAGACATTCTTTACATAATGAGGTATTAGCTGACCAATGAATAGGCATGTGTTGATTGAGATCAGATGCTCAGCATTCATGCTAAGCATTAACATAATGTGCCTTTAATTAAGTTTTTCTTCCATTGAGTTTTTATTTTATGTAATGAAAATATTGCCTTTAGCCCAAACAAAAAATATAATAGACAAGTCATATATGTTGTGCATAGAAGAATTCTGTCCATTCCCCCTTGTAACCAACCAGTGGATGAAATGTGATTTGTGTGCAGTACTTTGTGCTCATCCACAGGATGGCACCATACCCTTTTCTTTTCGGTGCAGTGATGCATTAATTCTGTGTATTAGCTGGAACTCAAACAGCTACAATAAATTGATATGATTTTACTAAATAACATTTGTGCTGGTGTTTTTTATTTTATTTATTTAATGCACTTAAAGACTTGACATGTTAAAGGACAAAAGACTCTTAATTTGAATTTAAGATGAATATAAATAGATATTCAAAGTATTTTTAAAGAGTACCGGTTATCTATCCATCCATCCATCCTGTATTCTTTTAAAGACGTTTAGATTAAAACTCAAAGGAGGGGAAGGTTGGGATAAGTTCTTAAAAATAAAGGCACCAGAGACCCCTCGCCTAACACACAGTCCAAATTTCACTCAAAGACATACTGATTTAGTAGAAAAGGCTCAGAAATCCATCAAGTTTGTGTGCGTGTTCAATGAGTCATCAGAGAACTCTGTCAAAGTTTCTGGGCAGCACAATGCTGTCACCTCTGCCAAGGTCCCAAAAAACTTGATGTCTTATCACTGAGGTCTGAAGGTCTCTGGCAACATAAGATGGACTCAAGAGGATCAGCATGGGATTCCTCCAATCGTTTCCAGTGATTAAGTCAATTTTCTTTCAAAATGCACATCTCTTTTCTCAGCAACAAAACTCTATAATGTGTTTTTTTGCTGACCTTGGACTGCACAACAGCTATTATAACTGATTCCAGATGTGGGGCAAAGAGCGATGGGACACATTACATGTGCAATACAGTCATGTTTGTTTGTTTCTGGCTCATCCATGCTAGTTAATGTGTAATCCTGATAGGCGTGGTAGTGTTGCTTGACACCTTTAACAATGCATATATTGTCAAGATCTGCGAGAGGGTACATAGTCTAAAAAAATTCAGCAAGTTCTCTTAGCTCACTTCATTCTTGGGAGGTTTCTCAGAAGGATCAGAAATGACCATAGGAACTGGCATATCCAAGGCCGTGGCTGTCGGCATTGGGGTCATCACAGTTTCTTCTGTTTGTGGTTTAGTGTTGATGACTGTGATGTTCCAACTTCAAATAGAGGAGAACACTCCACTGGTTCCACCTCGTCCAACTAAACCTCCGGTTATTCCAACAGACCTTCCACCGAGTCTCAGACTTCCTGACAATTTGATTCCCGAGAGCTACAAAGTCGTCCTCCAACCGTACCTTTACTCAGCGATAACTAACAACTACACAAACCAATCCTTTGTTTTCACGGGGAACTCAACTATAAGGTTAAGGTGTATGAAAGACTCCAAAACCATCTTTCTTCATGTTCACAACCTAAATGTGACAAATGTGGACGTGAGAGATTCTAATTCAAATAAGAAGTTATTAGTGAAGAGATATACAATTCATTACAATGAAAGTAATTTTCTCGAGATCCAACTCGAGAAAGACGTGTTATCTGGAAATGGGACCTACTATGATCTCTTTACCAACTTTGAAGGGGAACTCTCTGAAGACTTGGCTGGGTTGTACGTGAGCCGGTACACAGAGAAGAGTGAAGACGGGGATGAGGAGGATAAAGAAAGGTAAAGGTTCAGAATATATATAGTCTTTCATATGTTTCTTTTCATTTTGGTAAAAAAAAAAAAAAAGAACTTTCATAGTCATTGATAAAATGTGTATCAGTCTAAGATACATTTTGAAAATTTATTTTCTAAACTTTCTCTTCATAATAATCACCACAGGCTATCTCTTGTCCAGTAAATTATTTATTGTAAGAAGCCTCCTGATATTTTTGTTGTTCATTTCTTCTCTATTAATATGAAATCACAATTACTGTATAGATATTGACTGTTGTTTTTACATGCAGATATCATACCGTTTTAATGACAAATGAAGCAAAGTGAAGCATCAACCCTGAACTGAATTTGAATTCAGTTACTGATGATCATTATTATTTCTTGTTTTGCATTAATACATCTCCCCAAACAGATTCCTCGCCACCAGCCTGTTGCAACCCACAGATGCGAGGAAAGTATTTCCGTGCTTTGATGAACCGGCTCTGAAGGCTGTGTTTGATATTACTATTATTCACAGACCTGGAATTACAGCCATTTCCAATGAAATGGGAGGTTAGGATCCTTATTGTCAGGCTTGACAATTCAAAATCTCACAAAATATTTTTATGATATACATAGACTTAAAAATAAAGGTTTCACAGCAGTGCCACAGAAGAACCATTTTGGGTTCCCTAAAGAACCAAGAACATTTAAAAAATCTACCCTTTTCACTATAAAGAACTTTATTAAGGTTCTTTATGGAACCATAGATGCAATTAAGAACCTTTATTTTTAAGAGTGTAGATATGTTGTCCTCATGTCTCTAATACAGAAAACAATAAATGTCAAAACAGCAAACTGTAGCAGGTTCAGAACCTGACAAATTTGAAAAGACATGATTATTTGCAAAGGATTTAAACAATGTAAACAAAAAATCTAAATCAAGGCATTGATTTATGCTCAGTGTATAATTTGTTTTTCAGATTCAGATTCGATAGAAATAGATGGAGAAGAATGGATTGTGACTACATTTAATCCCACACGCATCATGTCAACTTATCAACTGGCTTTCACTCTATCTGATTTTAAGTATAAAACGGCATCTTCTGGGATAAACATGCATGTATGTAACTTTCATTTTTATTTAGGACACTTGAGTTCTGGCTTATTTTATTATTATATTTTAACATTTCACAAATTATTATTATTATGTGTTTCCAAGATATATGCTCATAATGAGGCTATTGATGCTGGCCGTGCTGACTATGCAGCTGAAATAACATGGAAGATTCTGAATCACTATCAGACTGTATTTGGATTGAAATACCCACTGGAAAAACTAGGTGAGTCAAGGCGGAAAAAAACAATGAGAAGGTTTCAATGGCTCTATTGAATTATGTGGATTTTTTTAAATGGCTTGCATCAATACATGTGGCTGAAGTTCACCACTTATTAAAGGGATAGTGCAGCCAAAAATGTAAAATACTTTACTCATCTTCAGATGTGTTTTTGTTTTGTGACCAAAAAAGTTTGACCCCATTCACTTTCATTTTATGGACAAAAGACCTTCTTCAAAATAAGACTTTACAATAAGGTTTCATTTGTTAAAATTACTTTACTAGTTAACATTACAGTGGACAATACTTCTAAAGCATTTATTAATCTTAGTAATTCAACCTTTATTAATACATTATTAAGAACATTATTAAGATCAAAAGTTGTATCTGTTAACATTGGTTAATGCACTGTGATCTAACATGAACATGCTGTAAGAATATATTGTTCATTGTTAGTTCATATTAGTTACTGCATTAACTGTTAACAAATGAGACCTTATTGTAAAGTGTTACCAAATAACTTTTGTGTTCAAAAAAAAAGTAATTTAGATTTATAATAACATAAATGACACAATGTTCATTTTTGGGTGAACTATCCCAAACAGAACACACTGAACAAGCTGAAATGAGTCTGTGTGCCATATAACAGATATGGAGGATCACAAGCTAAATTTGTTTTATTACAGATCACATTGCCCTGCCAGATTTCAGTGTCGGAGCAATGGAAAGCTGGGGTTTAATTTCATATCAGGAGTCAGGATTGCTGTATGATGAAAAAACAGGATCAACCTTTGATAAAGAACGGGTGGCCACTACGATCGCTCATGGGTTGGCACATCAGGTAAACATATTCATAACCTTTATATCCTATTGTATAATTCATCACTGACTAAAGTTTACATTGGGCTAGATATTTCAAAAATCAGTTGTACATTACCAGGACATTGATCAAGTGGTGAATTAAAACAGTTCCAAATTTATACATACAGAGCTAAACAGAACATATTACCATAAACCCAAAAATGCCAAATAATTTAAGCATTTAAAGCAACACTATGTAACATTTTTGTGCTCAAAATTGAGTGAGTACATCATGAATCCATTTTCCAAACCGTGTTTTTGTCTTATCCTGAATCACTGTGGTACACTTATAATAAGTGTTTATATCGGGACTATTTTAGTCCGGTTCGCGTCGGCACCGCTGCAGTGTAGCACAGTCCCTGCGTGACTCGCCATAGACATAAACAGAGAGAAGTAGCTCCGGCTACAATGTTCTTCCGCAAGACGCATGCAGTTCTGCTTGTTAACCTCTAGAGCGCCAAAAGTTACATAGTGTTGCTTTAACTTAAAATTATCATGTAATCATGATAAAAAAATCATACATTTTATCATGTAAAAACAGTAGTGGAAATAGCTAGCTGTAAATAGCTAATTCAGCAAATGCTTATTGGTAACACAATGCTTTGATAACATTAGCATAGCAATTGCTGAAAGAGGACGACAATAAAGAGCCTTTAACATATACCTGTTCTCAAACCAAGCTCCACTTGTCACATTGATGTAACCCCCCAATGGTAACAGAAAATCTTCTAAATTAGCATAGCAAAGCATTGGTCACTACTAAATCTCCCACTTAACAGTTAACTGCATTTTATAATTGTATTCTGTAGTGTATTTTCTCTGATGTAGGTCTTTAGAACATAACATATTTATATCATCCACTATAACTAAGGGTTGAGAATGCCTAAATCATAAACCTTTAAAGAAATATTTTTTTCATTTCATACCCGTTTAATTCCAGTGGTTCGGAAACCTTGTCACCATGCGTTGGTGGAATGACCTGTGGCTGAATGAAGCATTTGCGGCATATATGTCATACACTGGGGTGGAAGCTGCTGACTGGGATGTGGTACATAGTTTTTTTGCTTATTTTATCATTTGTCGACAACTATAATGGGAATAACTTAAGTACATTAAAACTCTGTTTCCTCCAACCTCCTCTGATGATATTGTACATTTGTGTTTTCAGAGTGATCTAATTGTTCTCAGAGAAATCCAGTCTGCCTTTCAAGTGGATTCCCTGAACTCTTCTCATCCTCTCAGCTTGCATGAAAATGATGTTCAAACGTTCTCTGAGATCATAGAACTTTTTGATGACATCACATACAGCAAGGTTGGCATGACATCTCAATACAGTTATAGTGTTAGTACCTTAATGTTTAAAAAAAAAAAAAAATAATGTTCTGTACATCCTCTAGGGTGCTGCTGTGTTAAGAATGCTGTCTGCATTCATGACTAAAGATGCATTTAATAAAGGACTCAAGGTAAGCCAAAGTTGACGAAAAATTATATATGCTATTATTCAAATGTTTGGAATCTTAGGAGGGTTTTTAATGTTTTGAAGATGAAAGGTCTCTAATGGCCACCAAGGCTGCATTTATTTGATCAATAATACAGTAAAAGAGTAATATTGTGAAATTTACCTTTTATGGGATAATATGGATTCATAAAAACATATAATTTATGCTTTTGTGCATTATGTATTGTTTATGTATTATTTATGTGTTGAATATTTGAAATTATTGTCAGGACTGATTGTCTAATTGCTAAATGTATATATTTTAGACGTATCTCACCATGTTCCAGTACAATAACACTGTGTACGAAGATCTTTTGGAATGCTTACAAAAGGTAAATTGAGGACCTATATTCTATTTTTCGAGTTGAAATAATATGAGAGGATAATGACAAATATTTCCCACAATGATCAGGAGACAAATCTAGATTTGAAAGGCTTCATGAGCACATGGATTAAGCAAGTGGGGTACCCAGTGATCACCATTATTACCCAGACGGGGGAGATTTCTCAAGAACAGTTTTTACTAAAGCAAGGCAAAGGCCATGAGTAAGTTCCAAAAATCAAATGGCTGTTTATAATAATACACAATATTACCCTATTTACTGAACGATTTTTGCACCATGGTAGGCCATTTATAGCATTGTATTTAAACTAACCAAATAAAAAGTCCCATATTATTGTACCATTATATGCAATATACCCCCGGTTTCACAGACAAGGCTTAAGCTAGTCCAGGACTAAAATGCATGTATTGTTTTAACTGAAAGTCACTTGCACTGAGATATCTGAGTGCCATTGTTTTGTCTCGAGATGCACACCAGGAATACTTTTTTCTAACTTAAGTTTATAAAAGCTACTTAAATGCCCTAACTGAACCAAGACCTAATTCTGGCTTAATCTAAGCCCTGTCTGCGAAACCAGGCCATAGTCTTTATTGTTTAGTCTCTAATTCAGTAGTTTCCTTAGCCAAATTCAGATATTGTTTATTTTCTTCCTAACAGTATTCCATGGCAGGTTCAAATCACATACATTAGGTCTGATGATTTGGAGGTGAAAAGGGATTTACTGAAAGTTAAAGGGCCAGGTAAGGAACAAATTAAACTATAAAGCTTCATTTTAAAATGTAAACATGAAACCTGCCAAAACAACAGGCCTAAATGCAGTAGCTGTTTGTAGTGATTAACCATTCCTGCATCCTTCCTTATAGTTCGAAGGCAGCATTTTCAACTTAATGAAAAACAAAAGTGGCTTCTCGCCAACATCAACTGCACTGGCTTTTACCGTGTGAACTACGATGAAGGAAACTGGAATGAACTTTTATTGCAGCTTGAAGATAATTATCAAGTAAGCATCTTTTAAGACATATACGTTATTAGCATCCTTTTTAAATCACTTTACAATTAAGAGCAGCAACATAACTTTGCGCAAGTAAGCGAACTCTTGGCCAACAACGATCCGGGTTAACATACTGTTCCATTGGTCTCTCAAACTTTATAGGCTACTCAAGGGGGCGATAGGGTTACATTTAAAAAGGCTACCTCTCACATTAAACCGTGTCCATGGATATCGCCATCAGTTCACACTGCTGTAACACTTTCTCCGACATGTGGATGTGACGAGACTTGTTTTCACGCAATCTATCGCCTCTTGTGGTAGCTCTGAGAATGCAATGTGCGCAATCTTGACATTTCAGTACGTAGCAACTTGCCAAATCGCTTGCGTAGCATGAAGCGTCTGCGTTCACGTACTTGCGTGAAGTATGTTTTGTCATTTACAGAAAATATTCAAAATCCTAACCTCAGAATACTAAATGCCTTACAACATCTTTAGGTCATTCCACTCATCAACCGAGGGCAACTCATTGATGACGCTTTTAATCTTGCAAGGTACATTTTTCATTCAGACAATGTGGTAAAGAATTATATTGGTTCACTGGGATTTGTTGCTGTATATTAACCTCTAATATTTCTGTAAAGGGCTCATCACCTCAACATCACTTTTGCACTAAGTCTAACTAAGTTCCTGGTAAATGATACTGAGTATATACCATGGGAGTCAGCACTGAAAAACCTGGACCATTTTGTCCTCATGTTTGATCGCTCTGAGGTCTATGGTTCGATAACGGTGAGCACAAGGAAACAGTCTACTTGAACACATACAAAACAGTGAAAATTGTGATAACTTATAATCAACTTACATTTTTATTTCTAGAAATACCTACGCAAGCAAGTCAAAGGACTATATGAGTACTTTCAAGAGTACACAGATAATAGAACCATTCCCGAGGAACACACTGACCAGTAAGCATCGTTTTTTTTCCTTCTTTAAATATATTTTGTTGGAAATATAGCAATCGTTCTTTGATTTTTTTTCCTTAGGTATAACCAGGTAAATGCTATTTCAGTGGCCTGCACCAATGGCCTTCCTGAGTGCATAGAAATGGCAACAAGTCTATTCAAGGATTATAAAAATGGCACAAATCTGTGAGTTGCATCTTTAAGACTAAATGAAGTTATTGCAAATTACAGTTCTGCAAGACATCTATGCATAAGATATATTGACTTGAGAGAGGATGTCTTTTTACATTTAGGATTCATCCGAATTTGAGGAGAGCAATCCTTTGCAGTGCAATAGCTGCCGGTGACGAGGATGATTGGGAATTTCTTTGGGAAGAATACCAAAGGACTACGATCGCTGCAGAGAAAGACAAATTAAGATATGCCCTATCGTGTACCAAAGAAATCTGGCTGCTAAACAGGTTAGGGCAGCGATTTGAGTTCTATATCATCTCAGCGGCTACTTTGTTTACATCATACTCACTATTGACATTTAATCCAACAGATACCTTGAGTACACTCTTGACCCTTCAAAGATAAGAAAGATGGATATGGTCTCCACCATAAACTACATTGCCAGAAACGTCGCCGGCCAGCCTCTCACATGGGATTTTGTTCGTGGCAAGTGGTCCTATATCACCCAAGAGTAAGTTACGGTTCAAATGAATTTGGTGTAATAACAACTTTCACTCAAAAATGTGCAATTAATTACAAAGAAACGTCAAGTAGCACATTGAATTGAAGAAGATATTTCGAAAAAAGTAGAAAGACCGCAAAAATTTTCAGTGGTGTCTTTGGCTTGAAATAAATGATGAATTATGAAAAATGAATCGGGAATTGCCACAGCAATCAGGAAGTTATAACACCCAAGTTACATAAAAGTATCAAAGCTCAACAGCAATTCAGGGTCCAAAGTCTTCCTTCAGCTATAAATGAATGATAGTCTTAATTGTCTAAAAGGTTTTATCTCTGTTTCTTGGAAACAGTAAGCATATGGATATGTGACTAACAATCATCTCTTTTGGGCAGGTATGGAGCGGGAATCATATCCTTAGGCAGTCTACTAGATGGCGTGACAAAGAGATTCTCCAGGGACGTTGAACTTGAAGAGGTGCTGTCGCTTGCCATTTTTGGTTACGCTCTGACTCCTTCAGTTATTGTAGAAGGATGATAAAGTGTAGCAGTTGATTATGTATAAATCTGTAATAGTGTTTCTACCATTGATCTTACACAAACATTTCTTCACACAGCTGAAGCAGTTTCAGAGGGAGCAGGATAAGGACAATCAGGGGCTCGCAGCTCGAGCTTTGGAGCAGGTCATCGAAAGGACAGAGGCCAATATTAAGTGGGTGAATGAAAACAAGCAGAATGTTAAGGAATGGTTTGATGGAGAGCTGTAGGATCAAAAACAGATTCAACAATGAAAGCAACACCCTCCTGTGGTTCGGAGATGGTTTTCACTGGAGTATTATTCAAGCTTCAGAAGAGAAAAACAACGAATGTGCAATTTAAAATGGCTACATAACACATTCACTATGCGGTGTTGAGTAGTTCATGTCAGATCTATTGTGTATATTAGAGAAAAGGCCAAAAATGAATGTTTAGGACAGCTTAATTTATTGCCATAATATAATTTAGTTGATATTACTGAGTATTGTTTACAGTGATGAAATCACATTTAAGCACATAAACCAAAAACATAAGCACAAAGGACTATATGTTATTCTTTGTATTTATATTGTTTATTTTAATTAAAATGCATATTGTGAAAGCTAGTATTTTGAAATATTACCTTTTTATAAAACCACAAACTTCAAGAATTTTGTTGATAATTGTGATTATTGATATTAAAAAAAGAATGACAAAGGTTATGAAAGTCAACGTACAAAAGCGAATATATAAAATATTGCTGTTGATTGATCACAAATCACACATTTTTTCTTAAGTTTTTATACTTTTTAAATATATAAGGTAATAATTTCACAGTTAATCTCCAAATAAATGTAGAAACAATATAAAGACAGTATATTTTAAATACTTTTTAATGGCATATTTTTATGAATTAAGGCCAGTATCACTGATACTAATATTAACTATAGCCATTCAACATTACAGTGCAATCAAACTATTTTTTCTTTTTCTTTTTACCATTTATTAGACTCCAATCAATATAACAACTTTTATAAACTGTATATAAAATATTTTGTTGATATCAGACAATCATTTGTTTTCTTTGCAGATTTTTCTAATTTTTACATTAAAATTACTTTTGCCGCTATTTAACACTCACTTAAAAACACAAATAATTGAAATGTAAACTTCAGCAAATCTAAAAACAATAAAATCTAAAGTATAAAAAAAAGTTAATTTATTCATACTGTACAATATAATGCTGTAATGCCTAAATTCACTTGTAACAGTTAAAACAACTGATTTTAGTTTTAGTGTTTTAAAATGGTGTAGAATTTTAGAATCAGCCATTAATCGGTCATCTGCCATAATCTGAATATGGTATATGTATAATTATGATTATGAAATATTATAAAACCGTTTTCATTAACGGTGCTTAGTGATTTGAAGGACATGCCTTCGATACACATAAAATAAATAAAGGTCTTTATTTTAAAATGGCACTTTTGCTGTTTATTTATTATATTTTTATGTGATAACATATGAATACTGACTGCAAGGTCTTGTTTTGTGGTGTAAATATACATTTGGAAGACAGATAAGGCACTGTGATCCCATCCTGGATGCTCAAGGATGTCATTCAGTCATCCTGAAAGCAAAATCCCAAACAACATAAAACAGATGTTACAGGTTTGCACAAAGAAACTCTAACAAATCCTTCACTGGATCATTGCATTTGTTTGACTTCATCTTAAACCTCTTGATGATAGAACAACAGGAAATGTCAAAACGATAACACATCTGCTCATCATAAACCCATTTCCTAAACAAATCCTTCATGCAGTCAGAGCAAAACACAAAACATTTTCAATTGAGCAGCAAATCTTACCCATTCTTCATCGTCTGCTCCCTCACCCTGACCGGCACTCTTCCCTGTCTTTTCCTGATCAGTTTTGTTAGCCATTATTTTATCTGTCCACGATGCTCCAGCGTTCTCATCTCCTGCAAAGTTGCACTTTGTCACAGTACCACCGTCCAGTTTGGCGAAGGAAACTAGACAGACAAAAACAGACAGAACAGCACGTGTAGCCGCCTTGACTTACTTAGAAGTATATACAATTTTCAGCATTGCACTCACAAATAAAAGGACCGTCTCCTTTTGTTTTAAGACGGATTTCTTGGCCTGCCTCAAGCTCTGTTTTGTTCATCTCCGCCTCTGAGATCCAGAATGCAAAGGCCTGACCAGGACAATGTTTTGCAGTAATTTTAACCAGCTGGTCCTTATTCATAATATCACTCAGTTGACGCTCATCTAGACAATCTGTTTCACCCTTAGCCTCCACTTCTGCAAGATTGAGACACACAAACAGACTTTTGCTCACAACATGCATATAATAGTCTGCTGCCATACATGAAGATATTTTTTGTAAAATCAGCATGTTATATTTACTTTATTCCAGCTTTTATTATTTAATGGTTCAACTGCAAGTTGTTAGAACAGGCTACCATTAAAAAGCACAATATCAAAACCGAATGTTTCTGAATAAATGCACATTAGTGTTACTCACTGAAGGATGACATCAGATAACCTGTGTTGACCTTCCTGGTATCGCTGAAGTTAGGCTCAATCTCATTTCCCTTTGAATCATATTTTCTGCGATGGATTCGGCTTGGTTTGATGTACAAAACATTGTAGCGCTCCTGAAATAAACACAATTTAGTAAATAAACACAATTTTAATAAAAAGGATATCACAAACTTGCAAGACAAGCAACAATAAAACAACAGCTGAATCACTAAGAGTCATGGAAAACATATCATTTTATGACGAATAAAATAATATACTCGACTGTTCAAATATTTGGGGTCGATTCAGTTTGTAAAGGTGCACTATGTAACTTTTCCGTCCACTAGAGGTTGCCTATTCAAAACAAAGGCGTAGTTTGATGACGCCAAGTTTGAGTGCAGAATCTTGGGACATGTGGTCTTCACCTCACAGCCGCTGGAAAAGAATCGGGATAGGACTCGGGCAGAAATCATGTTCATGGATGCGATTATTAACGTTACTGTAGTATGAAGCAGAGCAGGAGCGAGTGTTGTGGAGCTGAGCGAGGCCGCTGGAGCGATTGTTAATAAGCTTGCGAGCAGCGGGACTTTTATTATGCCACAGTTGCCGGTGCCATTTCCGCTTTTCCGGTCATGAGTATGAGGTAACCAAGCGGCAACCTCCCCCAGTTTCTCTTGAAGCCAGTATGGAAGTGACTTAAACTGCACTTCATCGACTGGCTGCTAGAGACAGGCTCCAAAAGGGAGCAGAATCTCATTGAGCCCCATGTTAAAATGCCCAACTTTACAGCAGAAAAAAAAATGGTTTACAGCCTGGTACAAATTGTGGTTTTGGTCTATACGGCTAATTTTGCCCTTCATGACAACTCATTTGTTTACATTATATAAAGCCTTAAAGTTTTGCATAATTAAGGGTGTTTGTCTGCTGTCTGTAAGTCATCAAGATTCAAGATTCAAGAGTTTTATTTGTCACATACACAGTTATATACAGAATATACAACCGGCAGTGAAATGTAAATCACGTCACCAGCTCCACCCACGTCCCACCTCTTTGCCAATTGTCAGTTATCAGGGAGTGACGCGCGATTACGCATTGCCAAGAAGGCAACGGCCAGCTCGACCCTACTTTACGCTTCAAAATTGCTCTTCAGAATCCTATGGGTGGCGTCACGGACACTACTTCCATATTTTTTTACAGTCTATGGAGGCTCTACGCAGCTCTGTTTATCAGATACATTTGAGTGTGTTGAAAATGATGTTATAAGGTTACTCTGTGCATTCGCTCGGCGGCTGCTATGACACTTGTTGCACACTGCAGTGAGAGTAAAGCGTTTCTGCAAAATAAAAGCGGAAACCGAGGGTAACGCAGATATGACGCAATTGACAGGCGACTCCCTCACACGTCCCGGTTCCTTGGTTAAAAAGGCAATTTTCTCACAATTTACAAATAGTTGGAAATATTTGGGATATTGTACTCAATTGAACAAAATATATAACACTGGCCTAGTGGTTTTTGGATATTTTACTGAAAATGTTTTCATAAAATCAAATGTTTTTGAAGTCTTTTATGCTCACCAAGGCTGCATTTATTTGAGAAAAATACAGTAAACCAATAATATCGTTAAATGTCAAGTTGGCTTGAGAAAGCCAACTTACTGATCTACTATATAAACAACTTCTTCTGAGCCAAATTTTAGACTT
Source organism: Paracanthobrama guichenoti (assembly GCA_018749465.1). Taxonomy (NCBI): domain Eukaryota; kingdom Metazoa; phylum Chordata; class Actinopteri; order Cypriniformes; family Gobionidae; genus Paracanthobrama; species Paracanthobrama guichenoti. The sequence goes on along the minus strand of CM031960.1, from coordinate 16,999,785 downwards.
AGATCTTTAAAGCTACAACCACCAAACTCGGGTCAGACCGTATGACTGTTCTGACTAGCAATGCCAACAGCATAGTAATTCATGTTAAAATGGCTAGCAACATGTTAAATCATGCTAACAGCATGCTAATTCAAAGCATTCTAGCAACATGCACATTTGTGCTATCAACAAATTAAAAAATGCTAGCAACATGCTAAATCATATATCTATCTGATAGACTTTATTGCCTTCAAAACATTTAAACTTCAAACTAAAACCTTCAAACTTCAAGCTTTTAAAACTTTTTGGCTAGGCTTTCTCAAGCCAACTTCACTCATCTAGTTACAATTTAAAAATGCTGTTTTCTGTTGTACGATTTTATAAATGTACCTGTGATGCAAAGCTGAATTTTCAGCATTATTACGCAGTATTCTCTGTCACATGATCCTTCAGAAATAATTATATTATGCTGATGTGATGGTCAAGAAACATTTCTTATTATTATCAATGTTGTTATTTCTTATTCTATTATTTAATATTACAGGTTTCATTGTGGACACCATGATACATTTTTGCAGGATTCTCTAATGAACAGAACGTTCAAAAGAGCATTTATTTGAATTTGATTTTTGGTAACAGTGAAATTTTACTGACCCCAGACTTTTGAACAGTGGTTGAAATTAGTGAATGATTGAGTTTCTGAGATGAGGAACAGTCTGAAGTTCTCTAATAGACAAACACTTCACCTTTCTGTTGTTCACATCTGTTATGACATGGCGTGACATATCCAGGACAGCCCCCTCTAAAATGACACCATGACCACTGGAAAGCGAAAATGATACATAAAACACAATGAGAGAGACACAAAATTACAGTTACAAAATACTGTGGTAAAGTGTTGCTATTATAACACTATGATAACTTGCTATTATAAAATTGACGAAATATTCTATATTGACACATATTAATTTACTCCTTTATGTTTTTACAGTATTAGCTATAATTTATGTAACTTGTATTTGGAAACTACGGTTAACCACATTCGAGGAAAAGCAAACCAGGCCGTGCATTCGATGTCGACAACTGCAAAAATCAGACTTTAAAGTATTACCTCTGACGAACTGTTTGTTCCCATGTGGAGGATAGTTTCTCATTATGCACAGGTTTGTTTAATAACGCAGTGTTGTCATAAATGCGACTCATCTTCCTCCGATGATTTTGATTTCGTCGAAAGCTCAGCCACTTCCTGGTTACGTCATCATGAAACCTCTATCCATCCGAAAGGGAATTTAGAGATGCGGGGAAATGTTGTGTACTGGTAAAGTACATATAAAATAAGCGTTTAAAATGAGAAGTGTATTCTTTTTTGCTTACCTTTCATTCATGCGTGTTTCTTCTTGTTTGAAGAACACTGACCGTGATCTTTATTTGCGCAAATGAAGTGTTAAAGTCAAATATTCATCACCATCAGTTTTATGATAGTAGTGGCCTTTTCTGCTATTTGAAGTGCACCCAACATATTTTTGTTTCATAGGGAGGTAAAGTATCAATTTACAATGTTTTCAAAGTATATTGTTTTTTTATTATTACATAGGCTACCATTCATATGATCAATAGTATTGATTGACTGAACTGAACATACAGCACTTTGGGTAGAGTCTGATACATATCTATTTAAAACAAACAAACAAACAAAAAAATATATATGATTTTTTTATTTCATGAAAATATTATTTTTGCTTTGTGAAATGTAACACATTACACAACATTTTGCACAACTACAAATTACATAAAAATTGATCAAATAAACCACTAACAATAAATCACAGGCAATTAAACACACACACACACACACAATAAAAAAACAGTCATACAATGTAGCACTCTATGGTAAAAAAAAGATAAATCCATAAAGCATATCACACATTTATTTAGAATTAAATTATTTGCCAACATCTATACACTTGGATATTCTGTGTCTCTTTTATGGCTTGGAAAGAACATTGCCTGTCTGAGAGGACTTTCTGGACACATGAGTGTTAAGCCCTTGCTTTTTTAAAGTAAGTCCCTCTGCTGGACTGATCTGCCGGTCGCTTCTTTTCCGAGCTTGATGTGTCTTTGAGACTGACTGATGACTGTCGCAGGATCCCCTGTAGAAATGAGTAAGACTATATGATTAATTTTATTATATGTTGTTAAATATTGTAATCTCCAAAGACAACTGAGACTAACTTACAGCAACAGTCTCTAGATAAGCTTAAATAAATGCAAGATAACGTCATACCTCTTCTTCTAAATCAACTTCCCTTCTTTCATGACTATATGAGCTGTGTGGACTCTGCTCTGATTTTCCACCTGTAAAAAGCACCACCTCTGAGATAAACTGTCCTGATCATTGCAAAAACTGCCACAAAGTCTCTATAAATGCACAATAAACTCACATGCTCACATGCTATGTGTCAAATTACTCATATCTTGCTTTATTACCAACCATTTATTAAAACAGCTGTTTTACAGCAACAAAGTGCCTTACAGTGTTTTGGGAGGCCCCGTAGCTGGATGTTTAACCACACACTGCGTCTCTGAACCCATTCACCCGGGGCTTCCACCTCATAAAGACGGTCTCGTTCTTCTTTGTGTATGCCGAGATACTTCTTGCAAACTGTAAACAATTATTTAAACAAGTTGTGTAAGCTTTGGGTACCAGGCTTCCATTACATCGATAATACCAGATAAGAGTGGTTTTATTAACACCCAATGAAACCACTGTTAGCAGTTCAATGTAAACTATTGACTCCGCATGCACATGGAACGATAATTTAAGCAATTTACTAGTATGTAGATAGTTCATATGATATTCTGGTGCCCATTTTTGGCTATGGGCACCAGACATTACTGATTTTGAAAAAAATTATATATATAATTATGTATATATAAATACACAAACATGCATGTACATATTTAAGAAATATTTGCATGTATATACACTGTATATATATATAATTTATCTTATATAGAAATATAATTTTTGTATAAAAATGTATACATGCATGTGTGCGTATTTATATATACATAATTATACACAGTACACACACACACATATATATTATATAAACACAAACTTTTATTTTGGATGCGATTAATCACAAAGTTGGGACACTGTACAAATTGTGAATAAAAAAGGAATGCAATAATTTACAAATCTCATAAACTTATATTTTATTCACAATAGAATATAGATAACATATCAAATGTTGCAGCTGAAGGACCAATTTGCAACTTATTAGGTCAATTGGCAACATGATTGGGTATAAAAAGAGCCTCTCAGAGTGGCAGTGTCTCTCAGAAGTCAAGATGGGCAGAGGATCACCAATTCCCCCAATGCTGCAGCGAAACATAGTGGAGCAATATCAGAAAGGAGTTTCTCAGAGAAAATCTGCAAAGAGTTTGAAGTTATCATCATCTACAGTGCATAATATCATCCAAAGATTCAGAGAATCTGGAACAATCTCTGCGTAAGGGTCAAGGCCGGAAAACCATACTGGATGCCCGTGATCTTCGGGCCCTTAGACGGCACTGCATCACATACAGGAATGCTACTGTAATGGAAATCACAACATGGGCTCAGGAATACTTCCAGAAAACATTGTCGGTGAACACAATCCAGTTCTAGAACAACATATGCTCCCATCCAGACGTCGTCTCTTTCAGGGAAGACCTTGCATTTTCCAACATGACAATGCCAGACCACATACTGCATCAATTACAACATCATGGCTGCGTAGAAGAAGGATCCGGGTACTGAAATGGCCAGCCTGCAGTCCAGATCTTTCACCCATAGAAAACATTTGGCACATCATAAAGAGGAAGATGCGACAAAGAAGACCTAAGACAGTTGAGCAACTAGAAGCCTGTATTAGACAAGAATGGGACAACATTCCTATTCCTAAACTTGAGCAACTTGTCTCCTCAGTCCCCAGACGTTTGCAGACTGTTAGAAAAAGAAGAGGGGATGCCACACAGTGGGAAACATGGCCTTGTCCCAACTTTTTTGAGATGTGTTGATGCCATGAAATTTACAATCAACTTATTTTCCCTTAAAATTATAAATTTTCTCACATTTTGATATATCATCTATGTTGTATTCTGAATAAAATATTGAAATTTGAAACTTCCACATCATCGCATTCTGTTTTTATTCTTTATTTTATAATTTGTACAGTGTCCCAACTTTTGGAATCGGGTTTGTATTAATATATATTATTACTTTTTTTTTTTTTCTTATTCAGCAATTTAATTTTATTCAGCAAGAATGCATTACACTGATCAAAAGTTACAGTAAAACGTATATAATGATACAAAAGATTTCTATTTCAAATAAATGCATTTTGAATGTATTCTTCAAATAATAAAAACAATTCTTTTAACACTGATAATAAGAATAAATGTTTTGAGCACCAAATCAGCATATTAGAAGGATTTCTGAAATATCATGTGACACTAGACACTAGAGTAATCATGCTGAAAATTCAGCTTTGCCATCACAAGAATAAATACATTTTAAAATATATTAAAATAGAAAAGTTATATTTTAAATGTCAATATTTCACATTATGTCTATTGTTTTAAAAATAAATAAAAAAATTAAATCAAATAAATGCAGCCTTGGAGGTGAGTAAAAAAACAAACAGACACATTAGTGTATGCATACCTCCATACATGCCAGCAGACATAGGAAAGCTAATTCCCAGAATGCTCTCTGAGGCTTGGGACAAACAGAAATCTTCCAGCATCTGTAAAGCAAGCCCGGTCCTTCTCCAGTGAGAGCGAACAAACACAGTGTCCAGCACAGGGAGCTGATAACTCTGACCAGTGCAGCCGTCACACAGGCTGCCTACGGAAAAACAACACAAAAAATAGTGATCAAACCGTTTCCCCCCTAAATCTACACCAAATTTCTAAGCATGCTAGAAAATAAAATTACCCTTTTTTTTGACGGTGTAAAACCCAACTGCTTCTCCATTTTGCCAGAGAATTTTCCCATGTTCCCACGAGGAATAGGCAGAAAAATATAGGTCTTCTCCAAAAGGCCTTTCCAGAATTCCAAATATAACTTGACTGAGCAGGAATAGCACAACTCTCTCCATCACTGACTCCACCTGGGATGACAAGAACTGTCAAGAGCTCTCATAAAAATGGTAACAATGTTAACATAATGACATTCATGCTCAAAACATTGCTAAGTTTGCCAAACTAAGTGCTACTCACTAACACAAGTCCACATTTTGATTTGTTCGATGTCTTCAAAACATCACCAACAGGCCACCATTTGCCTTGCAAGTACACAGCAACCACTAAAAGAATAGGTTATATGTCATCCAAATGAAGTAGAATGACACAAAACAGGTATTAAAAATGCAGCATTCTCTGGACCTTGTGTTTCATCCTCTGGTGTGTGGAGAGCAAGAATAAAATGTGATAAATCACCATCTCTCAGAAATGCAAGCCGACCAATGTTCTCACAGGTTACTTCCACCTGGTATCACAAATATCAGCCTTTTATGAGGAATTTATATAATATCTGTCAAAAACAAGTGAGCTGCCAACCAAGACAGCATTATTGCCGGCTAGGTAGACAACTCACTAAATTTTTACACTATATAACTAAATTCTGTATTGCATTGCATGCAAGTGTGTTTGATCTCACTTTCTCTCCATGAGGAAGGGTGAAAGGCATGGCACCATCTGACTGGACACTGGACAGGTATTCGTCACATCCTGTGCTCAGCTCGCCATAATGCTGCACAGGTAGATCCACAGGATAGGGTTTTACTGGAAAAACCACATTTGGCATGTTTACACGGTCAATAACTCTAGGTTTTAATTTCATGATGGTATTATGTCACACTTTTCAACCATGTTGAACGACGTCACGTGAAATTAGTAGCACGTTATTGATTGTGACAGAACTGCGCTTATGTGACTGTTTAGTCTGTCAGAGAGGCGTATACTGAAAATTAGCGCGAGAACATGTTTACATGAAAAATAACCTTTTAAAGCCCGTTTTAACATAATCAAATTGTTAGGAATGCTCTTAGGAAGTCCTTACCTTTAAAAATATGCTCCAGTTTACAGCTGGATTCCATTTTGATAGTTGTTCGACCTTTGAATGCTTCTAAACAGAACAACGCCATCTAGTGACTATGAAGGGCGAGGAAGAGGAATTCATTCATGAATTTGTGGCTACATCTGAGCTGAGACCTCCTGTTACACACTGTTTAAAATTGTGTTGCATTTTAGTAATTTTCTACAATAAATAAATATACATAATTGCCAAAAATGTGTATACTGAAGCCTTAAATTATTGTACCTAGCCACCTACCCTTTTCATTATAATTTCATTATACTTTGTTTAACCTATACAAAAAACAAAACAACAAACATCTCCCAAAACTAAAAGTGTTTTATGCATTAATACACTGTAAAAAAATTATATGATCAATACGTTAAGACAACATGTTTATACATTGCTTTAACTCATCAAAATAAGCAATTTTCAACTTTTTTAAGTTACACAAAGTTCAACAGATTTTTAGTTGAATCTTCAGTTTAATGTAATTTAAGTTGAAATGACTTAAATATCCAAGTTGACTGTACTTAAAAATGTAAGGCACCACTTTTTTATTATTAACATAAAAATATTAATTTGAGTTATATTGATCACTTTTATTTTTAAACTTATCCCCTAAAGTGAACTAGCATACACATTCTTAATTCCTTGTCACAGTTTTCCACAATTTAACCCGTTTGACCAGAAGAGATCTATTTTTACTTACGTTGCACACCAATTACAATCAAAAACTGTCATGCTAGTTAAAACTGTATACTGTATACAAATATATGAAAATAATTTAAAATTAATGTTCAAAGGTATACACTACACAACAAGGTTGTGTACTTTTATAGTATTATCTCTCTCTCTCTCTCTCTCTCTCTCTCTCTCTCTCTCTCTCTCTCTCTCTCTCTCTCTCTCTCTCTTTTTTACACTGTCCACAAGATGGCAACATCATCATACGAATTGTGAGAGCGGCATGGAACAATACATTGAGCGTTTTTTTTAACAAACATGTTACATGTTAATACATGTTTGTTGTAAAAACATGTATTAACAACAAATAGGATAGTAAGAACAAAAATTTATAAAGGTTTGATAACGAAAATAGCAAAATAATAATTGTTGTCATATTCCTGTAGTTTTGTTTGTAAATACATTATTTCAAATTGTACAAGAACTGTTAATACAAGGGTTAAAATCTTATACTATAACCTTTTTTGTTCTAGAATTGCAAATTGCAATAAAAACACCAGGCAAAACATGACCATATTATCAGCACATAAAACCATATGTATTTTTTTTTTTTTTTTTTTTTTTACATTCTGTTGTTTTGATGAGAGCCTTGATGTTTCATTCAATACAAATGCACTATTCTTTGCAATGAGCTACTTTTTGGCCTTGTTTTACTGCAGTCATGATACTGTACACTCTCAGTCGCTCCTGCTGTGGAAAATGCATTCTGCGTCCGTTTATTCCCATCTCCCTTCATCTCCATTACCCATAAACCACTGACTTCCCACTGAGAAATTGCAGACATTTCTGAAATTCCTTTCACTAGGAAAGGCTAGCTTGGATTGTTAAATATGCTTTTGTAAAACTGAGAGTTTATCCTTTAAAAGGGATTGACTGTCACTCGGCTGTTTGGATATTTGGCATGAGAGTAAATACTGCAACAAAGTAAATTAGACAAAAGACTTTAATACGTGGTTTCTGTTTAAGTTGTAAAACAGGATCTACATTCTGTAGGGACTTGTTTTCCTTCCTTGCTTTGTCGTCAGGCTGTTTTTGTAACCCATGCGGGATTCCTTGAGTGTCTTCAATCCGTGTCACATGATCAGACATTACAAGAGGATTATGACATTGGCCTTGGCTATACTGAACCCTGTCCTACTTTGTAAAGATGACACTGACAAAAAAATAAAAAATAAATAAAAAATAATGACATTCTCACTCGTCTAGACTAGATTATCATGCAATATAAACATATGGTCAACAACAAATATGAACTGAACAGCCTACTCAACATGTCTTTCTTTTTTAAGTTTAAAAATACTGTTAAAATGGTTATATGGCAAATCTTATTCGTTTAGAGTTTCTTTTGTATTATAAAGTTGTGCAATGAAAACACATTTAAAGGCACATTATGTAAGTTTTAGGTTGCTCGTTCCAAAAAAAAAAAAAAAAAGTTGGAGCGGAACGAGGTCGCTGGAGCGATTGCTAATTAGAGGCAAGCGCGACATGCGGCTCGAGAGCTTTTATTATGCCACAAACGAAAGCTTCCGCTTCTTCCTGTCACGTGTATGTGGGGTAACGCAGCGCTGTTTTATCATATTAGATACATTTGTGTGTGTTGAAAGTTATGTTATAATGCTACTCTGTGCGTTCGCCTGGCGGCTACTAGGACACTTGTTGCGCACTGCAGCTAGATCGATATCAGGCATGGTAAAACATGGTACTCTCAATAAATCGAGAAAACAATATTTAAACGATAAGACTAACTATGTTGAGCTGTATAACAATGATTAGTTTTCTGTTGATTAATGTATCCAAACAGTTGCTCACCTGTCTAATTAAACGCATAATGTATTAAAGCGTCTTTGGTGTTTCCATGGTCTCTACAAAATAAAACCGGAAATCGAGGGTAACATGAGAATGATGTCATCATAGGCGACGCACGGTCCGTGTCCTGGTTAAAATTGCTTATTTCTCTGAATTTAAACATTCTTGGAAACATTTGGGATAATGCAAGTACACAAGTCAAAAAAAAAAAAAAAAAAAAAAAAAGGAAAAAAGTTATATATATAGATACAATTGTTCTAATGGTTTTTGGATATTTTAATATAAAAATCTTACATATTGTGCCTTTAATCCAAGTAATTAAATTATGATGCAACAGAATTTTTGCTGTTAAAGAAAACTAATTTGAATGTTAAGGTGGATATGTAGCCATAGTAAATTCATGGTTGATAATCTGAAGCTCAGGAGGAGCCGCTAATAGATAATTCCAGCTAAGCTTTTTAGTGGCAACACAACAATCCAATTGATGAATCAAGATTCATGCCATCCAAAAGAACAGCTGAACTGCATGCTGCCTAGATCGCTGCACTTACAATGACTCAGTTCGATCTTTCTTTTTCTCCCAGAGATATACTGTTTAGTAAGGTCAAAACGATAGTACAAAAAAAAAAAAAAAAAAAAGAGAGAGAGAGATTTGTTTTCCATTTGCTGCAGCAAACACATTCTCAGGGAAGTTTCCCCTCTCAGCATGTTTACTCAAACAGTCCAGACATAAGGAATGTCTCAACTATTATTTACAAAAGAGGAGGAAGTGAATACTTGATGGTCAGTGCTCATCTGCAGTAAAAATGTTTGGCTCCTGGTTTTGTGGGTGACAACAATAATAATTGTGATCAAGCCAAGCTGCTCTGCAGGAAAACAACTTGTTGCACCCCTCCTGCGGTATGCTATTTTCTCTCACGTGTCTTGATGCTCCCTTCATTTTCAGCTTTGTTTTTCAGGAATCTATTTCTGTTCACCCAAACATAATTGTCACCCTCTCCTCTAAATTCCCTTTCCTGTCTGGGCTTAGACAAAATGATAAACAAACAATGTCATCACTATTGTCAGTGGTAAACATGCTTCTTTGCTGGGCTGAAATGAAACCAAAGGAGTGGAACGTGAAACTGCATGAGGACAAGTTCATATGTACAGAAATTAATATATCAAGGGAGTTTTGCTTTTGGTCTCTGCTCTGCTCTGCTCTGCTCTGCTGCAGGGGCTTAACTTTGTTTTGCCAGGACAGAGGTAATCTGGGGCACTATCCTTGTGTTTAAGCTTTGTTGTGAGCAAAAATCCATTTTTGTTTTTGAAAAAGAAGACCTATGAAAGGAATGTAGGCGAGTCGGTCTGCTTTTTCTTCTGTTGTCTTCTTCCACAATACATGCTCAGTCTGGGATCTTTCAACAAGATCTAAATACATTCAAAGGAAGTGTCAAATGTCTTAACATTGAATTTGCAGAAAGAACAAAACCTTTGCTCTGTTGTGCTGAAGATCTGGTGTACAAATGATCTGGAATTGAAACCATCTGTGAACAGACTGAGGATCGGTTCATTGCCCAGTGAGACACGAGACATGATAAATGCTGCGTTTTGACATATGGAGGCGCCAAACACAAAGTTGCACATTAGAAGACACAAGGTCAAGGCGATTTCCAAGGCTAGGAATAATTCAATTGCTTTATGAATTTAGAAACCAACAGTTTGAAACCATAGAAACTTTATTTTTGGATCCATTTCAGAAATTAAAATGCCATTTGAGGCAAACAATCAAACTAAACGAATAATTAATTTTAATTAAATACTTCACATTTTAAACTGAATTCACAATTTTCATCCCAGACCATTTACATTTTACTCAATTCATATGAATGTAAATTGCACATTTTAATTATGTAAATCTTAAAAACAGGCTGAAATATATTTTGAGTGAGTTTAGACGTATGAATAAACATTTAATATTTTAAATGCATTCTATGAATCTAGGCTTAATAGGCTTGGGTCTCTTTAAATAAGAAAGTTACTATCTCGGGACAAGACAGTGGGTATGCAGTAATGCTGAACAGAGATGACACTGCATCATCACGAACGGATGAATGGATTGTAATTGTAAATCCGTTCCGTCTCTTTAAATGAAATTCTACATCGGATTTTACTTTTAGCTGACTAGACTATGTCATTGGCAAAATATGTGCACTTCTAAAATGTGGAGCCTGGTAGGCTAATATATATATTTTAATATAGCGAACTGATTTCAAATCGTACTATAGCTGAAAATTGGGTAGTGTAAATGTGAAGATAAAAAAAAAAAAAAAACCTACATTAATGAATTGCCTTTAACAGCTCCGATCATGTACCAGAGACGATATGTGTAATTTACCTTCCAGCGTTCATAACTGAAATTAAATAGGACTGAGTAGCGTACTGAAAATAGTCGCTATAATTAATCTAATTAACTCAGTAGACATATGATTCAGACGTGTTTTGTTATTATCCTAACGTAATAAATTCTCTTTACGCACACTGTTTATGAAACTCGGAACGCATCTTAAAGGGCCAGTTCACATGGATTTAATATTTAATCAGTTATCCAGGAAATAAACATGCTGCTGTTAATACCTCACGAATAACTAACACAGCCAATATTATGTACCGCTTTTTAAAAGTTTCTTGTGGCTCTTGTTATGGTGCTTTTATTTATTTACCTCTGATCTATTTATGCCTGCCTTAATTATTTTGCCAACTTAAAGGTTATACTTCCAGTAGGCTATATGCTAATATTTATATACTTATAAGCATGTACTTTTATGCTTACAATAGCCACATATTTTGCCACTTTATGGAGAGATCATAGAGGGTTGTATAATAACACCAAAGAACAAATATAAAGTCAATTAAAGATTAAAATGTCCTCATACAATACAGATTGTTTCAAAGCTTCACAGTAAATGGAAAA